>CM052810.1:118595384-118802984 GCA_028533885.1 Nasua narica | reverse complement strand
TTTTTTTTTCTTTTTTAAGATTTTATGTACTTGAGAGTGAGAGACAGAAATAGTTACAGAGCGCATGAGTGGGGAAGAGAGGGAGAAGCAGGCTCCCTGCTGAGCAAGGAGCCTGATGTGGGACTCAAACCCAGGACCTTGGGATCATGACATGAGCCAAAGGCAGACACTAACCGAATAAGCCACTCAGGTGCCCCAAGCCTGTCACACCTAGACACATCATAGAGAAACTACAGATCACCAAAAAATAAATCTTAAAAACAAACAATGAATAAAGCAGATTACTTACAAAGGAACTATTAGATTAAAAAACTTCTCAACAACTGAGATCAGAAAACAACAGAATAGTTCTTCAAAGTGCAAGGGAAAACAAACGTAACTAAAATTCTCCAGCGAGGTAAAATATTATTCAAGAGAGTAATCTATTGAATAGATTATTCAAGAGAATTATCTATTAGGTGAAAACTACTCTAGCACTTAATTGCATTATGTTCTTTCACACCTGTGAAGCTTTGTGTGTTCTGTTCCTTTTATCCGTAAAGTCCTCCTCCTCCACCTTCCAATCTCCCTCCAGATCAAATTCAAATTCTTTGTAAAGTTTTCCTTAACATTCACTAATATGCAGTTACAATTGAGGCCCTAGGAAAGAGCTAAGAACACAAGTTTTGGATGTGGACAGAAATGGCTGTGAATAAGAGCTATGTAACTTTGGTCAAATTGCTGCTCTGAGACAATATTTTACTTATGTAGATGATACTATCAATCCCTAGGGACTTGTTGAAATGTTAAGTGAGATATATGTAAATTTCTGATATAAAATAAACACTCATAAATAAGAAAATCCATAGACTAACTATTAGAAAAAAACTTTAGAAAGTTGCTTAAGATTGTTCAATATAAAAAACTCAATAGGATTTGAAAATGTTTATAATATAAAATACTGGATAAAAAGCAATAAACAAGAAATTGGATGGGGTGCCTGGGTGGCTCAGTGGGTTAAAGCCTCTGCCTTCAGCTCAGGTCATGATCTCAGGGTCCTGGGATTGAGCACCACATCAGGCTCTCTGCTCAGTGGGGAGCCTGCTTCCCCCTCTCTCTCTGCCTACTTGTGATCTCTCTTTCTCTCTGACAAATAAATAAAATCTTTTTCTTAAGATTTTATATATTTATTTGACAGAGAGAGAGAGATCACAAGTAGGCAGAGAGGCAGGCAGAGGGGTGGGGTGAAGCAGAGGCTTTAACCCACTGAGCCACCCAGGCCCCCATTAAATAAAATCTTAAAAAAATAATAATAATTACCTTACAGGGACATTAAAAAAAATGATTGTTCAATAAATGGTGCTAAAACAACTGGATCCTCATATTGAAAAAGAAAAAACAGATCTCAATCTCACATCACATGTAAAAATTTTAAATGAACTGAAGACCTAAGTATGAAATGCAAAAACTTAATCTTTTACAACAAAACAGATAGCATTTTTTAAACTGAGGTAGAGAGAACAGCTTTTAAAAGACACAAATAATATAATGGGGTGCCTGGGTGACTCAGTTGGTTAAGCTTCTGCTTTTGGCTAGGGTCATGAGCCCAGGGTCCTGGGATCAGCCCCCTGTCCAGCTCTCTGCTCAGCAGGGAGCCTGCTTCTCCCTTGCCTGCCCCTCCGCCTGCTTGTGCGTGCGCGCTCTCTCTCTCTCTCTCTCTCTCTCCATCTCTGTGTCAAATAAACAAAATCCTTAGATAAATAAATAAAAGACACAAATAATACAAACTATAGAAGAAAAATTACATTTTTTATTTAAGCTTTTTGCCACACTGTTATATTATGAGGGGGAAAGACAAGCCACAGACTGAAAGATGAAATTAGGAATCTACATAACTAAGGATCAGCATCTAGAATATATATATATATATATATATATATATAGTAGTCATAGTAGTATTATAGAATAGTAGTATATAGTATATAGAATTCTATAGTATATAGAATAGTAGTATTCTATATATAGAGAATATATATATATATATATATATAGTAGTCATAAAACTCAGTAATATAAAACAGAAAACTCAACATAAAACAGGCAAAGAATATGAACCATCAATTCACAAAGGAAGAACTCAAATGGCCTAAAAACATGAAAAGATGTTCAATTTTACTAACAATCAGGAAAGTGCAAATTTAAAGTGTGTGTGTATGTGGTGTGTGTGTGTGTGTGTGTGTGTGTGTGTGTGTGTGTGTGAATAGCACATTCTATGACCTAGCAATCCCTCTCCCAGGAATCTATCCTAAAAAAATTCTAGTGGTAAAAAAAAAATTCTAGTGTACCTACACAAAGAGACACATGCAAAAATGTTCACCGCTGTCCTGTGGAAAAAATGAAAAAATGTAAAGCATCTAAGCATTTAATTGTCCCTTGGCAAAGAAATAGATCGCCAAACCATGGTTTAATCATACCACAGAATAATTAGTAGCAATTAGAAATGAATGAACTAGTCCATATTAGTAACTTGGTAGGTGAAAAAGTTAAGTTTCAAAAAGATATATAATTTATATACAATTTGAACACTAAACAATCATATATTGTTTAAATGTAGCAAAAGTATAAAACATGCATGGATTTTCACACAGGAATTTCAGGGTAATGGTAACCCCTGGGGAGGGAAAGCAAAAGAAAGGGAGAAGATGACCCTAAGTTCTTTGGTCAAAAAAAAAACTCTATAGCAAATAGGGCAAAAGGTTAACATCTATTGATCTCAGTGGTGAGTACAAAGGTATCCTTTATATTACTTTTGTACCTTTCTATATATTGAAAATGTTTCATAGTTGAAAATAGTTTTAATGGGTTTTATATAACATAAAAATTATTAGAAAAAATAATTAGTATCTAATAAGACTTCCAAATTGCTGTGTTGTAGTTAAACCTTATTATAATGAAGATGACTAGAGATTTTACTTCCAGCTCAACTAGAATCTTCTACACTAAGAGTCTGTCTATACTATTTCTGGTAAACTGGCAGTGAAAAAAAAGAAAGTAAAATGAACATAGAAAAGAGAACAAAAAATTTCTTCAACTCTTTGAATCATGAGAAATGTCATGTTCCCTTGCTTGAATTTTTCTTACTTGACCTGAGTTAGATGGATATTGCAGTAGAGAAAATTCCAGATCCATAGGGAAGAAAATTTCACAAATAATCCATATAAATACATAGATACATACATGCATAATTTAAGAGACTGGTTCTAACATCCTCCCTACAAAACCAATAAACACAAAATATGATACAATTAGCCAATTTACTAAAACTCTAAATACGTGTGAGAGGATATAAATAAAAGAGGTGGATATGGCACAGGTCTTTATCATCAAATCCTTATTGAAAGTTTTTATTTGTAGAGATACAACCTAGAGACGACAAAAAATTGTTATAATTAAGAAAATCAAATCCTGCAATATGGTTTCACACTGTACTTATGTTACAGGAGTGCTGCCCCTACAGATGAGTATGACAGTGAAAGTAAAACTTGCCACTAGACTTTGCAGAAGATACAACATGAAACTTCAAAGACAGGAATATATATAGTGAGTTAAAGAAATAATGGAGGATCCCAGTGCAACAGAGATTATAAGGCTTGCAGTACAGGGAGAGGCCACATGTGAATACAGGTGATCCTTGAAACTTTAAGAGTAGTCCAGAAAGAATCCTCAGTAGAATATGAAAGGTTACTACAATTAGAATATCACCATTTTGCAAACCCTAATAAAAATATGGATCTGGACAATAATAATCAATAGCTACTAAAATCTTTAACAAGATAACTTTATAATAAATGGGTCACACTGACAAATCTGAGCCCACTGATTAATCCTAGCATTAACCACAGTAGAGACAAGGAAACATTCTGTAGCTCCTGATATGATCCAACAGGAAGTATAAAACCATTATGAAATTTCCTTGCTAAACAAAACAAAACAAAAAAAAATAGACTAAAATTTGATCAAGACTCTAGATCCCAACCACTTGTTTACAGGAAATAACGGGCAGAGGAACAAGTTAAACCTCACATCTCAGAGATGCAATTAGTAATATCCAGAATGTTAGTTCCTTCAGCTAGTAAACTGCAGAGACTAAAAAAAAGAAAAAGAAAAAAAAGAAGGAGGGTGTTGAAGGGGGTTTAAGATAAGAGTCCTAAAAGATAGAACAACCAAACACAATATGAGGGCCTTGTTTGAATCCTAATTCTAAATCAACCTTAAGAAACCATTCATGAAGGGCGCCTGGGTGGCTCAGTGGGTTAAGGCCTCTGTCTTCGGCTTGGGTCATGGTCTCGGGTCCTGGGATCAAGCCCCGCATCAGGCTCTCTGCTTGGCGGGGAGCCTGCTTCCCCCTCTCTCTCTGCCTGCCTCTCTGCCTACTTGTGATCTCTCTCTCTCTCTCTCTCTGTGTCAAGTAAATAAATAAAATCTTTAAAAAAAAAAAAAGAAAGAAACCATTCATGAGGGGCACCTGGGTGGCTCAGTTATTAAGCGTCTGCCTTTAGCTCAGGTCAGGATCCCAGGGTCCTGGGATCTAGCCACCCCCCTCAACCCCCACACCCGCATCAATCAGGCTCCTGCTGGGCAGGAAGCCCGCTTCTTCCTCTTCCACTCTCCCTGTTTGTATTCCCTCTCTCCCTCTCTCTCTCTCTGTCAAATAAATAAATAAAATCTTAAAAAAAAATCATTCATGAAATAACTGGGCAAATCTGAACATTCACTGGATATCTGAAGACTTTAGGAAATAATTGTGACTATTTTAGGTGTGGTAAATGGTACTGTGGTTGTTCTTTTAATTATGATAAAAAATACATAACATAAAACTTAGCAGTATAACCTTTTTTTAAGTGTACGGTTCAGTAATATTAAGAAGATTCACACCACAATCCATCCCAAGAACTTTTTCATCGTGTCAAATTGAAACTCTGCACCCATTACACAGTAATTCCCCATTCCCCTCTCCCTCCAACCCCTGGCAACTACCATTCTACCTTCTGTCTCTAAAATTAAACTATTGCAGGTACCTCATAAAAATAGAATCATACAATTTTTGTCCTTTGTATCTGGCTTATTTCACTTAGCATAATGTCTTCAAGGCTTGTCCCTACCGCAGCATATGTCTGAACTCCATTCCTTTTAAAGGCTGGGTAACATTCCATCTTATGTATATACCACATTTTGCTTATCCATTCATCTGTCAATGGACACTTGGGTTATGTTTTATTTTTAAGAGTTACACATCTCTTTACTGAAGTACATACTCAAATATTTATAAATTAAATTATAAGGTAGTTGAGATTTGCTTCAAAATACTCCAGTTTGGAAAGAAAGGGCAATGGTGGGGGGAAGGGTAATAAATGAAACAATATATCACTTCTCCCTTAACAGATTAACAAAGATTAAATACTGTAACACTATATATATTGGCCAAGATGTGGGGAAATGTGCTCTCGCATTCATTGTTGGTAGAGTGTAAATTCATGTCTTTGGAGGGCTCTATCAAAGTTTAAAATGTAATTTTCTTTAACCAAGAATATAACTTCTAGGAATTTATCCTCACCCAAGTGCTCACACACATACATAAAGAAGTGTATACAAGCATACTGACTGCAACAACGTTTATAATAGTCCAAGACTGGAAACAATTTAAATGTCTATCAGTAGGGAAATGATAGCATAAATTACAGGAAAAAATATAAGAGAGCAATGAAATACAATTTAATTGTAAAAAAATAAATAAATAAAAAGGTTCTATGTGCACTAATAAGAGACAGTGTCCAATAATTATGTTAAGGGGGGAAAGCCTGGTACAGAAGAATATGACACTATTTAACCAGACATTCACTGCTTTCGTTTCTGGCACTGCCACAGACCAAATAAACCTAAAAATTTCCCACATCAAAAGAGCTACAATTGCAGAGTTGCAAATTATAATTAACATCTTTTAAATGTATAGCTAAGCTTAAAAGAAAGTAAGGGAAATCTGTCACTGAGGAGTGGGATGGAGGAAAGAGGAACCCTTACTTTTTACTTTATCCACTTATATTTTTTTAAGATTTTATTTATTTATCTGAGAAAGAGAAAGCATGAGCAGTGCAGAGGGATCATGACCCAAACTGAAGGCAGACACTTAACTGCCTAAGCCACGTTAAGTTCCCTCCACTTATTTTTATGTTGTAACCAGTATGTGTTACTTTTGAAATTAAAAAAGAAGTTATCCCTAAAGCACTTTCAAGGGGCACCTGGGTGGCTCAGTCATTGGGCATCTGCCTTCGGCTCAGGACATGATCCCAGGATCCTGGGATCGATCCCTACGATCCCTACGTCACGCTTGCTGCTCCTTGGGAAGCCTGCTTCTCCCTCTCCCACTCCCTCTGCTTATGTTCCCTTTTTATTATTAAATAAATAAAATTCTTAAAAAAAAATAAAGCACTCTCAAAAATGATGCTATGGGTTTAATAATCAATAAATAATCAATTTAATAATCAAACAATGAATAAACCAATGTACTCTCAAGGCAAATTTTCAGGTATAACAGCCACAATTTTATCCAATTTAATTCAATTTAATTCATCCAATTTGCTAAACACCTACTAAGTGCAAGAGATTATTCTGGCCTCTGATTAATAGCAAGATAAGGTTCCTATTTTTTTTAAAGATCTTAGAATCTGTGAGAAAAGAACAAGCAAGGAGGCAAAAAAAAATCTATAAATACAGGCTATAACATGAAAATGGTCATCCTCTGCACCAAAATTAGAGAACTGAATGTTTAAAATTGCAACCTCTGGTTAGCACCATCAGAACCCCCCAACCAGGGGGCCTGGGTGGCTCAGTGGGTTAAACCCTCTGCCTTCGACTCAGGTCATGATCTCAGCGTCCTGGGATTGAGCCCCACGTCTGGCTCTCTGCTCAGCAGGGAGCCTGCTTCCCCCTCTCTCTCTTCCTGCCTCTCTGCCTACTTGTGATCTCTGTCAAATAAATAAATAAAATCTTAAAAAAATAAACCAATCAGACATTATTTTAGATTTTTCATTATTTTTTTAATTTATCCATCCATCAACCATTTTTGATGACTGCAGTTATTCATTAGTGGCAAAATTATGCTGTTATACATACAGTTATTAAAATCTAGTTTCCATATAGCCTTTGTGATTTCATCCCACAAATGAATTTCTTTTAAGATTTTACTTATCTAACAGAGTGAGAGAGAGAGAGAGAGCGCACGCGCACAAGATGGGGGAGGGTCAGAGGGAGAAGCAGGCTCCCTGCAAAGCAGGAAGCCCAATGTGGGACTCAATCCTGCAACTCCAGGATCATGACTAGAGCCCAAGGCAGACACTTAACCAACTGAGCCACCCAGGCGCCCCCACAAAAAAATTTTCAGTTGTTTTCTTCCTTTGGTTTGTATATCTGTTAATATTTCCACACCATATCAATACCACTACAAAAATAACTGAATCCTCTTCCTATGTTTTTATAATCATAAATTTGAAAATTAAATAGTAATATAGATTGTGGTGGATCCAACATTCTTCCCCATGTCCAATCACATATTCTACCACAACAGACACTTGTGAAAAAGATTAAGGTACAGCAGGTTTTCTAAGAAAGTAGATACAGAGAAAATAGAATCCATCCTTAAAAATTTACTGAACAATAGTATTTAAAAATTTCTATTGCAGTTACAGTAACAACCCCCAAAACAACATGTCTTCAGTTTTTAGCAACCTAAAAGCTCAGTTTTTTAGCAACCTAAAAACCTAAAAGTTTTTAGCAACCTATATACTTTAAGAAATATAAAAAACTGAGAAACGTTAAGTATATCATGTCCATGCCAGGGTAGTCCAGCTTTGCCCAGCAGGATACACTACTATAATTTGTTGATGATTTCTAGTTCTGAAAAGGTGCCGGAAGCAGCCTTTTAACCTGTACTACTGGCTAACATCACCTATGCCTCTCCAGGCAGTCGATTAGGTGTGTAGCCCAGAATTATTCTATCTAACCCAAAGAGCTGTAAAAATTTCAGAATTTTCACATGGCCACAATATATTTATTGTTTACTCTTCTTTATGAAATTAGACATGGCAACTGCTGGCACATACAGACAACAGCTCTGCATTTCAGATAGGCAATAAGAATTCTTTAACACTATAAATCAACTCACAGAGGGCTTCCAGACTAGGGAAAAAATAAGAATCTACCAGATGTCTGTAAAGGCAAATGCTGTAAGATGAGGATGCACCCTGCATGAGTACCTTCAAAGAAACACTAAGATATTTCCGCTCCTACATGGAAGCATCACTATTGAGATCAGACTTACAACTCATCCAGACAAACATTATGACTGTATTCCAAACTTCAGGAAAAAATCAATATTATTCCCTACTTTCCCCTTCTTTAGGGGTCCCAAATGCTAGCCTTATCTAAGAAGTAAAAATGTCTAAGTATCAATAAAGGATTGTACCAATTCCCGTCTTAAAATCCCTCTTTAAAAAAATTTTTTAGGTTTTTAAAAGGAAAAGAAACAAAGGCCCAAAGAGGAACGGCATATATTAAAAAAAAAAAAAAAAAAAAACACAGTATTGAACAGAAGTATTCAATAGGAATGCTATTTGTAGAGGCAGTAGAGAGAAATGTTCAGCTGTCACTCTCTGGAGCCAAAAGGCTAGCAGTAGCTTGCTACCTGTATAATCCTGAGCAAGTTTTTTTAAAACTGTGCCCCACTTTCCTCTTCTGTATCATGGGAATAATGACAGTAGCAATCTCCCCTTTTGTTGAAGGTTTGTTGAAGATTAAATGAGTTACATAATGTAAAGCAGTTAATATTTGACCACTGTTTACCACACAGATGGATAAAAATCCAATGTGTTAATAACACTCCTTTGATGAAACTGTTGAAACACAGGAAGTCTGATACTTTGCTTAGTACTCAGCCTTATGGAGGGCAATTTGCAATATCTGTTAATATTGTAAATCCCACCATTGAGAATTTATCCCACTGATATTTTTGCACAGGTGTAAAAAGACAGGTATTGGGGGGGGCGCCTGGGTGGCTCAGGGACTTGGGGCCTCTGCCTTCGGCTCAGGTCATGATCTCAGGGTCCTGGAATCGAGCCCCACATTGGGCTCTCTGCTTGGCAGGGAGCCTGCTTTCCCCTCTCTTTCTGCCTGCCTCTCTGCCTACTTGTGATCTCTCTATCAAATAAATAAATAAAATCTTTAAAAAAAAAATCTTGGGCAGCACCTGGGTGGCTCAGTGGTTGGGCAACTGCCTTCGGCTCGGGCCATGATCCTGGAGTCCCAGGATCGAGTTCCACATTGGGCTCCCTGCTCAGCGGGAAGTCTGCTTCTCCCTCTACCTGTCATTCCCCCTGCTTGTGATCATAAGCTCTCTCTCTGACAAATAAATAAAATCTTTAAAAAAAAAAATCTTTAAGGGTGCCTGGGTGGCTCAGTGGGTTAAAGCCTCTGCCTTCGGCTCAGGTCATGATCTCAGGATCCTGGGATCGAGCCCCACATCAGGCTCTCTGCTAGGCGGGAGCCTGCTTCCCCTTCTCTCTCTGCCTGCCTCTCTGCCTACTTGTGATCTCTCTCTCTCTGTGTTAAATAAATAAATAAAATCTTTAAAAAAAAAAAAAGGTATACCAGGTTTTTTTATTTTATACTGGAAACCCAAATGTCAAATATCAAAAATGATGATAAATGGAGGGGTGGGGCACCTGGGTGGCTCAGCTGGTTAAACGTCTGACTCTTGATTTCAGCTTAGGTCATGATCTAAGAGTCGTGAGATAGAGCCCCACAATGGGTTCTGTGCTGCATGTGGAGCCTGCTTAACATTCTCTCTCTCTCTCTCTCTGCCCCTTCCCCAGCTCATGCACATGAACACTATACAGCAGATCTTTTTTTTTTTTTTTAGAGTGAGTACACTGATTTACTGACATGGAAAGACCTCTTTTTTTTTTTTAAGATTTTATTTCTTTATTTGACGGAGACAGAGATCACAAGCAGGCAGGAGGCAAGCAGAGAAAGAGGGGGAAGCAGGCTCCCTGCTGAGCAGAGAGCCCAGACTATGGCTCGGCTGGATCCCAGGATGCGGCTGGATCCCAGGATGCCGAGATCATGACCCGAGCTGAAGGCAGAGTCTTTAACCCACTGAGCCACCCGGGCACCCCGGAAAGACCTCTTGGTAAGTGCTTGGTAAGTGAAAAATGCAAGATGTTACATTACCTTTTGCATAAAAAGAAACTGAATAATCAAAATACTTATTCATCCTTGTTTGTTTTTACATTAAGAGAAAGTAGTAATGGTGAGAAGGAACTGGGTAGATGAAAGGATGGGAGGTAAACTTCAAACTGTGCATCTTTTTATTTTTTTTCTTTTGCTTTTTTGGCTACATGAATATTTTACCTATTCAAATATTAATTCTTTTAAGTATTTTTAAGTGTAAGGAATACATTTTAGCTCTCAAATATTGGCTGCAATTACTACTACCACTGTTGTTGGTGGTAGTAGTAGTGATAGTAGTTACAAGCTCAAAATACCTCCTTTCTGAAGCCTTTTTCATACTCCCTCTGCACAGAAGCCTCCTCTAACTCCCAGAGTATTTAAAGAATTTATCATTTTCTACTCTAGTGTAAGCCGCTTAGGAGGTAGGTCAATGTCTTGTTCATTTTTAATATCCTAGGAGCCCTGCTTGCACCTGGTAGATACAAACATTCTGTAGTAACAGTGACCTACAAGTACTCCAAAGAAGAAAATAGTGACCCTTTTCAAAAGGAGTATGCTCTATCATTAATTTATAAGACCTGAAAATATTAAAACTTGAATAACTAGGTTTGCTAACATTCTTCCAACTACTGCCCGGCCAACATGTCCTCTCTTTCACCAAGTTTTTTTTCTTTTTCCAGGACTTCCCCAGACATTGATAACATGTCCCACGCCAAGACACTACGTGCACCAACTCATTAATTCCCTGCAAGCTCTGAAATGCCTTTTGTCCTAAGTCCCAACACCCTGGTACATTGCTCCTATGGAAAAAGCATTTGTTGACTGTCTCTCCTTTTAGATAGAGGTTCACATAGTAGTGAATAAAATGCCCTTTTAACTGGAGAAGATCTAAGGCTTGATTCCTAATTCGCTCAGTGTTTTGTTTGTTCTCCCGGTATGTAGCGTGTTCTATAACCGACTGTCCAGTAGCCCAATTCTAGATGTCATTCCAGCACACCAAATACGCTACTGACAGCTCAACAGTCACTTTTCATGCAAGCCCCTCCCCTTCCCTCCTCCCTCAACCCTCATAAGCTCTAGAGCTTCTTCCTCGATACCGACAGACACACTGACAGTTCAGAAGTCCTTCCACCCAAGCTGTCCTCCCCTGCAGCTGCAAGACCACCTCCCCGACTCTTCCCATCCTGCGACCCAATTCGGTCCCCATACCATCCCCCTCCCAGCCAATCCAAATCACATCATCCTTTTCTTCCCAAAGGACCAGGCAGCTTTAAAGCTTTTCCCAATAAGTACACAACTGACAGCTCGACACCAGATTCCCCAAGTATCTTTTCCTCCTCCTTCCCCTCCTACCCCACGCACTGGTTCTTCTGTCGCTACCACTCACTCGCCCTGGCTTCCCCGAAAATTCACAGCTTGTTGGGTAAACACGCTCTCCGCTCTCCCCTCTCCCCATTCCCTTTCCACTGCTGACAGCTCAGTCACCTCCATCCCCATGTGGCTGCACCCTCCCCCACTCCTTCCCTTGACAGCTCAGGCTCGGCTCCCAGCCTTCCCCCCTCCCCAGGCCTCCCCAGACCTGGTTGGAGCCGCCCGCGGTGCCCCCCGCCCGGGAGGAGGACTCCACTCACCCACTCTCCCGCATCACGTTGCTGTCCCCGCAATCACAGGCACCCCCAGCCTGGCTGCGGAACATATTGAAGTCGTGTCCGGTGTGGTCGCCCTGGTGGAAGCACTCCGCGCATAGCGACATGCAGGGGGAGATGCCGCACGTCCGGCAGCGGTAGGCCACGAAGTTGGCTGTCCAGACCAGGCCGCAGAGCGCCGCGGGGTCGTAGGCCCGCACCGCCGCGCAGAATTCGTCGTAGCCTCCGCCGCCCGCCAGAAGGCACTTACACCACTCCAGGGCCTCCTCCTCGGCCGCCCCCGGACCGCCCCCGCCGCCGCCTGCCGCCGCCTCCTCGCCGTCCGCAGCCGCGGTCAGCGGCCGCTCGGCGCTCAGCACCCGCTCCAGCAGCGCCTGTAGCTCCTCAGCACCTGCCCTGTTGTCCGGCCGGCTGAGGGCCGCCTTCAGGTGCGCCGCGGTGGCCGCCTTGTCCACGGCCAGCCCAGGCGCGGGCAGCTCGGCTTGGGGCGGCTGCGGCCCCCCGACGGCCGCCGCGGCCGCCGCCGCCGCCATGATGAGAGCTCAGAATTTGGAGAGCCCAGGGCCGGCGGCTCCTCCCGGGAGGGTGGGGGAATTGACTGCTGCGATTGCTCGGCCCGCCCAACTCTCGCGATACCCCGGAGTCGCTGCGCACCTCCGTCCGTGTCCCCGCCCCTGCACACGCCCCCTCGGGCTTTGGGGCCTGCTCCCCCGCCCCTCTCTCGGGGTTCCTCTTCTGTGCCTTTCCCCTCTTCTTGGCTCCCAAAGTTGAGAGCTACTGAGATGAGGGACCCGCTTTTGCTTTTAAAAAAAAATAGTAAATATGGACAACTTTAATATGGGCCATATGAAAAATCTTTAATATGGACATTTTTTTCTTTATTTACCTGGACTATAGGAATTATACACAGGATCTTTCAGATGTATTTTAAGCATTTGCATTTCGTTTTGAGATGTAGATTCCCATTGTTAATAACCCTTAATTACTATTGAATCACTATTACTGTTGAAGCAAACTCCTAATTTTCCCCCTAAATCAATTCTTACCCTCACATGGTCAGGTTAAACTTAAAGTACATCTTTTAGATGATTAAAGTACACTACATTCTTACTATCATTCTGTTCAAAATCTTCAGTGGGGAAAAGAAAAAAAAGCTCCTTAAATCTTCTCAAAAACCCATCTTTTTAAATTTTTTTAATTTTATTTACTTATTTCAGAGAGAGAAAGAGCACGCCCACGCATGAGCAGGGGGGACGGGCAGAGGGAGAAGCATGCTCCTGCTGAGACCGGGTCCCTGCTAGGGGTTTGTTCCAGGACCCTGAGATCATGACCTGAGCAGAAGGTAGATACTTACCTGACTGAGCCACCCAAGCGCCCCAAAAACCCGCCAATCTTTCCATACTTATCTCCTGACACTACTCCGGCTTGCCATATGAAAGAAACCAATGGGACTGTTCACTGTTTTATGAGACTATATCATTTCCTGCCTCTGGTTCTTTACTGGTTCTTTATTGTTCCTGGTTCCCACACTACTCCATTCCACTCGCTCACCCTGCAGCCTAATCTAGCACAGTCTACCTATGTAATTTCTTTTCTTCGAAAAGATGGCTCTTAACTTACTTGATGATACAACTCTTTTTTAAACTCTACACTGGAGGTGGGCTCGAAAACAGTACCCCAAGATCAAGAGTCACATGCTCTATCAACTGAGTCAGCCAGGTACCCCTTAGCGATATAACTTATTGCCTTTACTGTAAAACCTCATCTTCACCTCACTACTAATTGGTAAATTTCCTAAGGGCAAAGAATGAGTCTTCTTCATCATTGGACATAAATGTTCAAATATTTGTATAATTATTGTTAAATAGGACATACTTCAATAGATGTTGTTGCATATTTTTATGGCCCCTGCTCTGTATATATATTATTTCATTTAATCCTCTCAATAATTCTATGAGGTAATTACTGCTAATAGAGAAAACTAAAACTTCAGGAGATTATTTATGTGGCCCAAAACACACAGCTGGCAATTAAATGAAATGTGACTAGAATCCAGATCCATCTAATTCCAAAAGCCCTGCTCTTAACTACCACACCATTTTTTTCCGAACCTGCCTGATTCCTAAAATCAGCTGAAGCTCTACTCACAAAAACAGATTACCCGGAACCATCTCAGACGTAAGGAATCAAAATCTCCAGAGGTTATACTACCCTATCTAACAAAATCTGAATCTTGCGGGAGATTATCATTAATGATCCTTCCAGAACTAAAAAATCTACAGCTTATTAAAGTTTCCACAGCTTACTTCCAGACAGCTGACTGTGTTATACAAACAACTTAGGAACACATTATAGAGGACAACCAAGAATGAAAAGAAAAAAACTGTAGGAGAAATAATCCAAGGAAGTGGAATAAGAGTATTTCCAATCCATAACCCTGTAGTTTAAATGAATTGAACACAAAACATACTATTTCACATATCCTGATGCTCTACATTAATAAAGTATCTCATAATAATCATTAAGCAGTGATAATTAATTCAAAATGGTTCAATAATTCTCTTTATGATTCACCAAATTATAAACCAAGTAAATTCCAGGAACATTTCAAACTAAGGTAGGATTAGTGTGTGTTCACTAGTCAAAGCTTATGGATTAAGGCAGTTGCAGAATTTCTGCAAACATCCACAAAATCCGACCAGTGCCTCTTTTTTGCTGAACAAAAACAACAAAACTTAAATACTAACCTATATTTCAGTTACATAGACATTGTAGTACATGTACAGAAATCCAGACATTTGCCAGATTTCCCACTTATTCTGGTTATGATATCAGACCTGTTCAAAATCAAAGAACCATTAAAAATAACTGGTAATAAGAAGAATATAAATAAGCCAATCAAAAAATGGGCAAAGTATGTGAACAGACATTTAGAAGATATGTAAATGGCCGATAGACATAGAAAAGATACTCAGCACCATTAATCATTAAGGAAAATTACATCTATAAGATACCACTATACTATCTACTAGAATGGCAATAATCAAAAGATAGATAATAACAAATGTTGTCAAGGATATGGAGAAACAATAACATGGATGGACCTAGAAGGTAT
Organism: Nasua narica; assembly: GCA_028533885.1. Classification (NCBI taxonomy): domain Eukaryota; kingdom Metazoa; phylum Chordata; class Mammalia; order Carnivora; family Procyonidae; genus Nasua; species Nasua narica. Next base: position 118,787,963 of record CM052810.1, on the reverse strand, counting down.
TATACTAAGTAAAATAAGTCAGACTGAGAAAGACAAATGCTGTATGATTCCACTCATAAATGGAACTAAAAAAATAAATAAATAAGAATCAGACGTATAAATACAGGGAATAAATTGATGGTTGCCAGAGGGAAGGGGGTTGAAACGATAGACAAAATGGGTGAGGGGAAGTGGGAGATACAAGCCTCCAGTTATGGAATGAGTAAGTCATGGGAAAAAAAGCAAAGCAAAATGAATACAGTCAATGATATTGTAATAGTAATGTCATGGGACAAATGATAGCTATACTTGTAGTGAACAAAGCATAATGTATAAACTTGAAACAAATCACTAAGTTGTATACCTGAAACTAATTTAACATTGTGTATCAACTATACTCTTAAAAAAAAAAAATGAGGGGTTCCTGGCTATCTCAGTTGGTAGAGCATACAACTCAAGGTCCTGAGTTCAAGCCCCACATTGGCCGTGGAGTCTACTTAAAACAAAATTAAATTAAATTAGAAATTAAACAAATTTATCAAAGAACCCTGCAGTTCCACTCCTAGGAATCTACCCAACAGAATCTATACCATATATCCACACAGACTTAGAGGTAAATATTCATACCAGTATCATTCATAATAGTCCCCCCAAATTGGAAATGATCCAAAGGTCTATGAATTTGTAAATGGATAAAGAAAATGTGGAATGTTCATAAAAATGATATACTATTTAACAATGAAAAGGAATGAAAAAAAAAACAATGAAAAGGAATGAAATAGTGATACATGCTACAACATGAATAAACTTCTAAAAATGTTTCATTAAAGAAGGAAGTCAGATGCAAAAGATGAATATTATATTACACATTTATATGAACTGTCCAGAAAAGACAAATATATAGAGACAGAAGTAGACATAGAAAGTGGTTGCCTAGAGCTGGGAGTGAAAACAAGGAGTGACTACAAATGGGTACAAGGTTTCCTTTTAGGATGATAGAAACATTCTAAAGTTGGTTGGGGTGATGATTGCACAACTATGTAATTTGCTAAAAATCACTGAACTCAACTCTAAAAACAGGTGGACTTTATGGTATGAAACTATATCTCAAAAAACCAGTTTAAAATAATAATAATAATCAGTAGTATTAGTTATTGTTTGAGACGAATGAAAAAAAAATCAAGTTTCTGTCCAGGTACAAACTATTTTACTGTTTTAGCTTTTAAAATGAATATGACAAGCTCTCAAATCTTTGCTTCTCCTACAATGTTTGGGACTTCTATCATTTGGATTCAGGAAGTCTGACGTTTTTCTCTTTCAGTGCGTGAGTGTAATATAAAAACTCTTCTTCTAAATTACATCTCAAATCACTGTGCTGTGTCATGGGGAATTCCTACAAGGATCATATTTCCATGAGGGAAAGCCAGATTGAAATACGGCTGAAAACTCTGTACTCCTTATATGCTCTGCTTCATTAAATGTTACTGTTACTCTACTGAGGACATTGAATAAATAATGCAACATACTGCTGTTACAGAAAGCCACAAAATAGTACCTAAAGAACTGCATTTTTATGTATTCCATCTTAATTAATATGAAGAAGAATCTTGTGATACTTCTTAAATTGGCTTTTCAAATCAAAATAAACCACACAGGTAAGGTAAAAAGCTACAAATGATAGCTAACACAATTGCTTCCATAATTGGCGACCCTTAACAGAAAAGTAACAAAATAATAGAAACACTCCAAAGTTGCTTTTGTATTTATCAAGACTTTCTGGTTGAAAGTCCTTGAACTAGCTTAAGCCAAAAAGAGGACAATATTAGATCATATAAACAATGGAGGGAAGAAGCAGATGAACCTGCATGCACCCTCATCTTCGCTTTCAGGATGGCCTCCATTGTCTCCAACAGCTGATGTGCAGGAGCCTCCTCAACCCCAGCTCTAGACTGTATCTCCATAACTTCACAACAGAGAAAACGGGTCTCTTTTCTGCCAGATCCACTTAAAACCCTGAGGAAGAACTCAGGAGGACTGACCCAGTTGATGGCCCGTGCCACCCTTATGACCAGAAGGAAGAGGAAGAGACACCTGCTGGAAATACACACATACAAGATGCCTACCATAATAATAACTTCTAAATTTCTGCCTGGCCTCCATATATATATACACACCAGGCTTTTCTCTAGGTGCATAGCAAGTTCACCAGTTCTAATCACAACTGTTAAAATTCACACCGTAAGAAACATTGTGTCTACTATAGCCAAGAAATTCTGCCTGATCACATTTAAGATTCACAGCCCTGAAAGGTAATTATTATTATTAGGCCCCATTTCACAAGCAGCAATGATACCCTTTATTTCATAGGTATCAGAACATAAGAACAAACCCTGGAAGAGAAATCACTTATTGTTCCTACATGTGCCTTTCTTCCTTCTCCTCTCTCGCTCCATCCCTTCCTCCTTTCTCCCTCCCCAACCCCACTTCTCTCCCTTCCTCCTTTCCTTCTTCAATATCTAAGCCCTTTAAAAATCCTGCAACTATGCTTACTGTGATTCTCTCATTTGTTTAACATTGAAGCAAGTACATTTTTAGTAAGTTTCTCAACTCATGCTTTAGAAACATTTTTGGGGAAAAAGCATGACTGTGCATTAAGGGTTTGACCTATATTAGCTCCTCTACAGATTGGTCTGTGCAACTTTTCCAAGGTTATAAATGCTTAACAATCTTCTGGAGTCTTTCTCATTATCATTTAATACCATTACACATTGTGCTAATTTTCTTTCCCTCTTTTTTTTCTTAAACCAGAGGAAAGTTTCCTTCTCTGCACCTTCACTGAAGAATGGAAAATTTTGGGCGCCTGGGTGGCTCAGTTGGTTAAGCGACTGCCTTCGGCTCAGGTCATGATCCCGGAGTCCCGGGATCGAGTCCCATATCGGACTCCCGGCTCTGCGGGAAGTCTGCTTCTCCCTCTGACCTTCTTCCCTCTCACTCTCTCTCTCTCTCTCTAATAAATAAATAAAATCTTAAAAAAAAATGGAAAATTTTCGCCCACTGCCATTTTCATGCAACAAGTAAGTGCAATATTTGTTGAGCCCCTACCAGTTGCTCTCTGCAAGAGCTGAGGATAGCACCGTGAACAGAATAGACATGGTCCATGGCATGCCTGGCAGGCCGGAACTCCAGAGATACATAGAATACAGTGCTCTGACATGGACCTCGCAGGCCGATAGAATCATATTATAAATTCCAACCTAATCCACAAGTGCATTATTACTATTGCTACAATTATTATTACCTCTGATCTTGGGGTGAGAAAACATTTTTTAATGGACACAAAAAATACTAGCCACAAAAGACTGGCTGACAAAATGAGTTAATTTAAAATTTTTAAATTTCTATTCATTAAAAGAGATCATTAAGAATTACAAAAATTGGGGCGCCTGGGTGGCTCAGTCGTTGAGCGTCTGCCTTTGGCTTGGGTCATGATCCCAGGGTACTGGGATCGAGCCCCGCATCGGGCTCCCTGCTCCGCGGGAAGCCTGCTTCTTCCTCTCTCCTTCCTCCTGCTTGTGTACCCTCTCTCACTGTGTCCCTCTCTGTCAAATAAATAAATAAAATCTTAAAAAAAAAAGAATTACAAAATTTTTTTAAATATTTTATTTATTTATTTGAGAGAGAGAATGAGAGAGAGAGAGATCATGAGCAGGGGCAGGGGGTAGAGGGAGAAGCAGACTCCCCACTAATCAGGGAGCCTGATGCGGGACTAGATCCCCGAAGTCTAGGATCGTGACCTAAGCCGAAGGTAGACACTTAACTGAGACTGAGCCATCCAGGTGCCCAAGAGTCATAAAATTTCTGTTTTAATTTTATTGTTTGAGGTGATGAAAAGAATTGGAAATAGATAGTGATGACAGTTGAACAACATTGTGAACATAATTATTGCCACTGAATTGTATCCCTAAAAATGGTTAAAATGACAAATTTTGTTATATATATTTTGCCACGATTTTTAAAAATTAATAATGTAATATGGCAAAAAACATTGAATTATACACTTTAAATAGGTGAATTGAATGGTATGTGAATTACATCTCAAAAAAGTTGGTTTAAAAAAGATATCATTAAGAGTAAAACAGGCAAGTTGGAGAGTTGAAGAGAATTTTTGCAACATGTCTAACCCAAAAAGGATATCCATCTAGAATATAGGGAGAATTCCTACAAAGCAACAAGGAAATGACAGTCATCCTGATAGAATAATGGGCAAGAGACCTCAATAGACACTTCAAAAAAGGAGATAAAGGAGATATCCAGTTAACAAATGAACAAAAGAAATAAGTAATTATTAGTAATCAGAGAAATGCCAGTCAAAATTGTATTGAGTGTCCATTGTACACCCAAGAGAAGGGCTAAAATTTAAAAGATTGATTATACCAAGTATCAATGAGGATGCTGAGCTCCTGGAACTGTCAATGAGAGCCATTAGGAGGGCAAAATGGTTCAGCCACTTTGGAAAATAGTTCAGTGGTTTCTTATGAAGCTGAACATACACCTACTCAATGATCCAAAAGTTACATTTAAGAGAAACAAGAACAGATATATCCAGAAAAAAACTTATACCAGAATGTTCATAGTAGCATTACTCATATTAGCCAAAAACTAGAAACAGTTCAAATGTCCATCATCTAAGTGAATGTAAACAAATCATGGTATATTCATATGGTAAAACACTACTCAGCAATAAAAAGATACGTCAAAGATGAATCTGGTAAGTGAAAGAAGGCAAACACAAAAAAATTGCATACACATGATTCTGTTTATGTGAAATTTTTAATAGGCAAAAGTAAGCTATGATGATCAAAATTAGAATAGTGGCTGCCTGTAGGATGACGGCAATTGACCCATAAGGAGCAGAAGGGAATTTATTAGACTGAATAGTGGAAATCATTAGGATCAGTTACTTGAGGTGGTGTTTATATGGTATATATGTTATCCATATTTCATCAAACTGTACAGTTAAGATTTGTGCATTTTATGTAAACTAAATCCTCATTTTAAATCTGAAACAAACTAAATATCCATCAACATTAGAATAAATAAATTACAATATATTCATATAATGGACTACTATACAACAATGAAAATGAGCAAATATGGATGACTTAAAGACATAACGCTGAATTAAAGAAATCTGACGTAGTATGATTCTACTTAAAGTTAAAAAAAACAGCAAAATTAATCTCTAGCATTAAAAGTCAGGATAGTGGGCACCTGGGTGGCTCAGTTGGTTGAGCGACTGCCTTCGGCTCGGGTCATGGTCCTGGAGTCCCGGGATCGAGTCCCGCATCGGGCTCCCTGCTCTGAGAGAAGCCTGCTTCTCCCTCTGACCTCTCCCCTTTCATTCTCTCTCTCTCTCTCTCTCTCTCTCTCTCTCTGTCTCAATTAAATAAAATAAATCTTAAAAAAAATAAATAAAAAAATAAAAGTCAGGATAGTGATTGCTTTTGGAAAGGTGGGCAGGGGAGTGATTGGAAGGGAGCATGAGGTAGATGCTTTTGGGGTGCTGATGGTGTTTCTACAGATTGGTTCATTGTATTCACTTGTTCAATGAGCTGTTCATCTACAATTTGTTTATATATGTTGTACATCAATAGTAAGTTTTTTAAATTTGTACTGTTAATGAGGAAGATATATATTTTACAATTAGTAATTCATGAATAAATGAATGAACCTTCCCCACTAAGAAATCTTCCAAATTTAAAGGTTAAATGTGATCATGAATTTATTTAAACTGAAATATTAGAGTATGTTTTCAGAGTATACTTTCTAATATTAGAAATATTAGAATAGTTGACACTTCAATTTCAGTGAAACTCTCTGCCTTTCTTCCACTCGTGTGAATGAGAAATTCTAAAGTTCATTTCATGACAAGAACACAATATGATCAAGAGTCAGATTGAGAATTCCAAAAGAATTCCTGTCTGCAGGGCATCCCTATAGGACATATGCATAAAGATACTCAGAGCATGTATTTCTTGCCTGCTGCAGAAAACAGGTAGAGTTCCCTAAAAAGAAGAAAAGGAAAGAATGTCAAATTACTGGACTAGTATAAAAAAAGAAAGGGCATAAAACAAGGCTCGTGGTAAGAATTCATAAAAGAAGGTTTGGGCAGTGGTTAGGAGGATAGGTTTTCTACTACAGAAGTCCTGAAGGAATTCCCCTGACTTGTGCAATTCACACTGCCTTGTTCAATCACTCTAACTTGAGCAATTCATCAAATAATGTTTGATAATATAACTTGAGTTTCTTGAGAACTAGGGAGCATGCCTTAATTATTTTCCAGTACAAAACACAATCTCTTATAAATTCCAGACATTCAATATTCAATATATTGAATATCCATTAATCAATTCTCAAAGTATGTCCACAGAAACTTAGGTGAGAGGTACCCAAGAATCTTTCAGGATGTCCACAAAGGCAAGATTATTTTCATAATAATACTAAGACATTATTTGCTTTTTTTAACTCTTACGATTTTAGGGAGTGGAGTTTTCCAGATGCTACATGATATATGATATCATCATTCTGACAATTAATGAAATACGTCCTTTTGTATTCTTGTGTTTTTTGGAATTTTCTGAGGTAGCAGGATTAGGGTTTAAATATGTGCATTTTCAGAAATCAACCAAGTTTGTTCTTAGTACTTCTACCATACTTACGGGCTATGCTCGGTTACATCGCTATAGTCTCTGTAACCTCATTATCATGGACTAAATTGTTGTTTTGAAATCATGAACTTGTCATCACAACTATACAACCATAAAAGGTTGGTACTAACTGTTGTCTCATTTTTTAATAATTTTTTAAAATTTGAAAAAGTGTTTCCAAATTTTAATTTTTACCTAAAACCGTTTTTTAAGTATTTAAAGGCATTTTATTCTAAAATAGAAGAAAATATGTTTATAGTTTTCTTACATTTAAAAATGGCTCTCTGAGGTGCCTGGGTGACTCAGTCGGTTAAGCATCTGCCTTCAGCTCAAGTAGTGATCCCGGGGTCCTCGAATCGAGCCCCACGTCTGGTTCTCTGCTCGGCGGGGAGCCTGCTTCTCCCTCTCCCTCTGCCCCTCTGCCTGCTTGTGCTCACTCTCTCACTCTCACTCTCTCTGTCTCTCTCAAATAAATAAAATCTTAAATAATAATAATGATAAATAAAAATGACTCTCTGGGGCCCCTGGGTAGCTCAGTCCTTAAGCATCTGCCTTCGGCTCAGATCATGCTGGGATCCAGCCCACATAGGGCTTCCTGCTTTGCCGGAGGCCTGCTTCTCTCTCTTCCACTCCCACTGCTTGTGTTCCCTCTCTCGCTGTGTCTCTCTCTCTCGCCCCCTCTCCACCACAGTCAATTAAATAAATAAATAAAATATTTTTTAAAAAATTACTCTCTGGCTTAAAAAGAGTAAATTAAATCTACAAACCTGGCTGGACTTGCTGTTTTCCTTGTATTTGTCCAGATTCCAGTACCAAATAATCATCGAACATGATCTTTTATGTGAATGCTTGGCAACAAACCCATTTCATGTTGAAACAATCCGACTGTTGAATAACTTTCTTGAATCTCATGATTTATCTTGGAACAATTACCTTGACATTTGCCCTGATGGTGCAAAAGTCCTGAGGGATAAAACTGCTCACAACTTTGTATATATCAAAGCAATGGCACTAAACTACCTATTTGAGATTGTATTTGTTTGTATTAAATACTTGCAGAAAAACAAGCCACTTTCCCTTAAAAAAAAAAAAAATCCCTGAATAAAGCAGCAAAAAAACATAAAATGTTACTACATTTTGATGCATGAGGACACACCTTAAAAAGTATCAATGAGTTAGTAATTACAATTCAGGTACTTGAACTGCATACTGAAAAAATAACTAGGTAGTGTCCAGCAAAACACATGTGCACTGTTACAAACTGAACGGCTTTTTTAAACAAAATTGTGGCAAAACACACATAATATTTACTACTTTAACCATTTGAAGTGCACAATTCAGTGGCAAGTGCATTTACAGCGCTGGGCAACCGTCACCACCATCTCCAGAACTTGTTCATCATCCCAAACAGAAACTCTGTACCTATTAAGCAATTTTCCTTCCTCCTAGCCCCAGTACCTCTATTTCACTTTCTGTCTTTATAAATTTGCCTATTCTAAATATTTCACATAAGTGAAATCATATAATACCTGTTATTTTGCGTCTGGCTTTTTTCACTTAGCCTATTTTCAAGGTTTATCCACGTTGCACCATGTAACTGAAGTTCATTATTTTTTAAGATTTATTTATTTATTTTAGAGACAGAGAGAGAGTGTGCAGGGGGAGGAGTAGAGGGAGGAGGAGAGAGAGAGAATCTCAAACAGACTTCCTGCTGAGCGTGGAGCCGAACCAGGGGTTCAATCTCACCACCCTGTGATTATGACCTGAGCCAAAATCAAGAGCTGGATGCATAACCAACTGAGCCACCCAGGCACCCCAAATTTCATCACTTCTTATGGATGAGTAGTATTCCACAGTATGTGTATATCACACATTGTTCATCCATTCATCGGCGTGGAATCACACTTAGGTTATTTCTGCCTTTTGGCTATTGGCTAAAATGAACATTGGTGTATAAGTACCTGAGTTCCTACTTTCAGTTTTTGGGGGTATATAACTAGAAGTGGGATTGCTAGATCATATGATAACACTGTGTTTAGCTTTATGAGGAACCACTAATTGCTTTCCACAGTGGCTGCACCATTTTACATCCCCCCCAGCAATGCACAGGGTTCCAATTTCTTCATATCCTTGCCATCCTTGTTATTTTCCATTTTACTGATAATAACCATCCTGTTTAATATTCTTTTTTTTAATAGATTTTAAAGATTTTTATTTATTTATTTGACAGAGAGAAATCACAAATAGGCAGACAGGAGACAGAGAGTGAGGAGGAAGCAGGCTCCCTGCCGAGCAGAGAGCCCGATGCGGGGCTCGATCCCAGGACCCTGAGATCATGACCCAAGCCAAAGGCAGACGCTTTAACCCACTGAGCCACTCAGGCGCCCCTGTTTAATATTTTCTTAATGACTAATGATGTTGAGCATCCTTTCATGTGCTTATTGGCCATTTGTATTATCTTTTTTGGAGAAATGTCAACTCCAAAACTTTGTCCATCTTTTGCTTCTCTGCCTTGTCTTTTTCTTATTATATTATAGGAGGTCTTTTTTTTTTTAAGGTTTTATTTAGTCAGAGAGAGGGTGAGAGCACAAGCAGGGGAGCAGCAGGCAGAGGGAGAGGAGCAGGCTCCACACTGAGCAGGGAGCCCGATGCAGGACTCGATCCCAGGACCCCACGATCATGACCTGAGTCAAAGGCAGAATGCTTAACTGACAGAGCCACCCAGGTATTCCAGGGGGTCTTTTTTTTTTTTTTTAAAGATTTTATTTATTTATTTGATACAGAGAGAGAGATCACAAGTAGGCAGAGAGGCAGGCAGAGAGAGAGGGGGAAGCAGGCTCCCTGCTGAGCAGAGAGCCCAATGCGGGGCTTGATCCCAGGACCCTGAGATCATGACCTGAGCCCAAGGCAGCGGCTCAACCAACTGAGCCACCCAGGCGCCCCTCCACGGGGTCTTTATATATTCTGGATATATATCACGGAATATATAATATATTAATATATATTAATCACACTATTTTATTTCAAAGTATGATTGACAGACAAACTATGGTTTTTCAGACTTGGTATTTGGTAGCCATTTTCCGATAAATGGAATAAGACTGTCATTTCATAAAAAAACACCTAGCAGTATTTCTTTACCAATAAAAAAATTTTTATTTTTCAAGCAAAAATTAATATTTAAAAAGCTTTATATCTGCCACCATGATCTTGATAGTCCTTCCATTACTTAAAGGTTTTTCTGGGGACATCAGTGGTAATACTAATAAATCTAATTTCTGACATGGTATAATAAAATACATCAGAAGACTTGGATAATTCAGTGAACCAATATTTTCCAAATGACTGATGCATAATGTTACAAAATCATGTATAGGTAAAACATCTATTTAAAGTCTAACTTAGACTAAAGAATTGAATTGTAGGTTGACAGTATGAAAAGCTCATTAATATACCTTAAGATTTCACATTACAACTAATCTTCAAGATATTACTGCTTTTAAGTTGTGGGTCATACAAAAGAAGAATATCTATAATCATCTGAATAAGCAATGAAAATACGCCTAGCTTCTTCTACTAAATATCTATGTCAAATTGGGTTTTCGTCATATACTTCAACCAATAAAAACATATTACTACAAACTGAATGCAAAAACAGATATGAGAATTCAATTGTCTTCTAGTAAGTCAGACACTAAAGATTTTCTATAATGTAAACCAATGCGTTTCTTCCCACTAATGTTTTTTGTTTTGAAAAATATACTTATCATACAAAATACATTGCTTAATGTTAGCACCCAATGGAATAATTATTGTCTTAAATAAATTAGTGGATGAATTTTTAAAAAATTTCTCAGTGTTAATTTCCAGTAATATATCAGTATATGAATATATCAGTAGATAAAACCCACATAAACAAAAGTTTTTTGAGATCCTTCATAATTTTAAAGAAAACTGTCCTGACACAAAAAAGTTTGAAAACTGTGAGAGTTATGCGTATGATTGGTTTGATATTGTTAGTAAACTTTTTTTGTAAAATCACATTTATTAAAGTATAATTTATATACAGTAACATTTTCTAAGTACATTCTATGAATTTTGGCAAATTCATAGCCATATAACCAACACAGTCCATCATCCCAAAAATATGTCAGTCCTGCTCCCAACTTAGTCCCTGGCATCCACTAATTTATATTCCTGTCTCATAGTTTTTCAGAGTGTTATATAAATAAAGTTATACAATATGTAGCTTTCTTTATTTGGCTTCTTTTACTCAGCATAATGCTTTTGATATTTATCTGTGCAGTTGCGTTGATCAGGAGTTGTGTTTTTTTTGTTTTTTTTTTACTGCTGAGTAGTATTGTGTGGTGCGTATGGGTATACCACAATTTATCCATTCACCAGTCAGTGGACATTTGACATGTTTATAATTTTTGACAATTTTGAATATAGTTGTTACAAACATCTATATACAAGGCTTTTATGTGGACGTATATCTTCATTTGTCTTCAAATAGCTACAAGTCAGATTGCTGAATCATATAAGTGTATGCTTAACTATGTAAGAAACTGTGAAACCATTCCAAGGAGGCTGACTCATTTTGTATTCTTACAAGCAATGTGTGAGTATTCCAGGTGCTCCACATTTTTTCCCAGCAGTTAGTATTGTGAATTTCTTCTCCTTTTCCTAGTTTATTTTAGCCAATCTCATAGATGCTAGTGGTTTTTTTTTTTTTAAAGATTTATTTTATTTAATTGAGACAGAGAGAGAGAGAGAGAGAGAGAATGAAAGGGGAGAGGTCAGAGGGAGAAGCAGGCTCCTCTCAGAGCAGGGAGCCCAATGTGGGACTCGATCCCGGGACTCCAGATCATGACCCGAGCCGTAGGCAGTCGCTCAACCAACTGAGCCACCCAGGCGCCCCTAGATGCTAGTGGTTTTTACTAAATGTTTCAAATGTTTATTTTTGGTTCCCCCAAGCAAATTGTTAACTGTCTACTAGAAGGGATCACACATTTTATGTTGTTTACAGTTATCATTAAAACACTGTGTATTACATAGAACCAACAGCATATTTTACTAACCCATCAATTAAGGTTTAAGCAAAGAGGTCTCCTGGTGATGGGGTGAAAGTATTTGCCAAAAGTCTTGTGGTATCCATTTAAACCACTCTTTAACCCTCTTTATCAATGTTCTGTACAAATCAAACTTGCCCCTACATTTAAAAATAGTTGGCAATAGAAAAACAACTTTCCTCTACTTCTTTTTTTTTTTAAGATTTATTTTAAGCACAGTGTGCACATGCGTGGGGAGGGGGTGGGGAGGAGTAGAGGAAGAGAATCTCAAGCAGACTCCCTGCTGAGCAAGGAGCCTGATGAAGGGCTTGACCTCAAGACCCTGAGATCATGACCTGAGCCAAAATCAAGAGTCGGGTGCTTAAAAGACTGCGCCACCACGGTGCCTCAGCTTTCCTCTACTTCCTAAGTTCTTACCATCATGAAGATTTCAGAGTTCATTTCCTCAAGATAGATCAAAGACCTAAGTATAAAATCTCAAGCTATACAACTCTTAGAAGAACAAATGGGCATAAATTTTTGTGACCTTGAATCAGGCAACAGGTTCTTAGATAAACACCAAAGATATAAGCAACTGAAGAAAAAATAGATTTGGACATGACCAAAATTAAAAATTTTTACATGCTCAGGGACATTACCAAAAAAAGTAAAAAGACAGTCCACAAAATGGAAGAAAATATTTTCAAACCATATATCAAGTAAAGATCTAATATCCAGAATATACAAAGAACTCTTACAACTCAACAACAAAAACAATTTAAAAGTAAGCAAAGGATTTGGATTATCACTTCTCAAAAAAAGACATAAAAATGACCAATAAGCACATGAAAAGATGTTCAACATTGCCAGCCAACAAGGAAATGCAAATCAAAACCACACTGAAAAAAAAAAACGAAAGCCACACTGAATCACCACTACATACCCACTAGGATGGCCATAAGAAAAACGTAAAAGAAAAATAACAAGTGTTCATACAGACATGGAAAAATTGGAACCCTCATACATTACCTATGGGAATGTTAAATGGTGTGGCCACTGAAAATGTTTGGTTGTTCCTGAAAAAGTTAAATATAGTATTACCACATGACTCAGCAATTCCACTCCTAGATATATACTCAAGATAACCGAAAATTATTCACACAAAAACTTCTGCAGATATATTTAAAGCAGCATTATTCATAATAGCCACAAGTCAAAACAATCTAAATGTCCGGGGCACCTGGGTGGCTTAGTTACTAAGTGCCTGCCTGCCTTTGGCTCAGGTCTTGATCCCAGGATCCTGGGATCGGGCCCCCGCATGGGCCTCCCAGCTTGGCGGGAAGCCTGCTTCTCCCTATCCCACTCCCCCTGCTTGTGTTCCCTCTCTTGCTCTCTCTCGGTCAAATAAATAATAAAATCTTTAAAAATAAAACAAAACAACCGAAATGTCCATCAGTTGATAAATGGATTAAGTGTGGTATATCAATACAGTAAAATAACATGGAACTGTAAAAAGGAACAAAATTCTGACATATGCTACAACATGGATGAAACTTGAAGACATTATGCTAAATGAAGAAGCCAGACACAAAAAGACACGTGATTTCATTTATAGGAAATGTTTGCGATAGGCAAACCAAACGAACAGAAAGCAAGTTAGTGATTGTCAGCTGCTAGGGGAAGAGGATGATGGCAAGTTCCTACTAAAAAGTTTATGCAGCAATGAAAAAGTTCTATTAACTGGATAGTGCTTTTGGTCATACAAGTACAGCCTTGTAAATGTACTTAAAAATCAGTAAACTTTAGGGGTGCCTGGGTGGCTCAAGTGTCTGCCTTTAGCTCAAAGTCCTGGGATTGATCCCCAAAGTCAGGCTCCTCGCTTGGCGGAGAAACTGCTTCTCTCTCTGCCTGCCATTCCCCCCATTTGTGATCTCTCTCTCTTTGCCAAGTAATTAAGTAAAAAGTCTTTTAAAAAAATCACTAAACTTTATACTTTCAAATGACAAATTATATATCTCTTAGACTACTTCCACTGCCAAAAAGATAGGATATATTTTCCCTACTAATCCCTGATACAGATATAGATATAGATATATAGATATGTAGATGTAACATAGATACTGGTGGAAAGGGAAGAGAAGAAGACAGACCAACTAGGGACCTCACGATCCAAGGAAGAACATAGTGGGTGAGTTCCCTGTGGTTTTTTTGGTGTCATACATTCCAGGCTTAGACCTAAAGAAGCCAGTAGTTTATAAATGCCAATAGTTGCAGCTCCAACAAAAGCTGCTCTCTAGCCAAAGAATCAGGAAAGGGGTAACTTAGCAAGACAGGAAACTTTTAGACAATAACCACTCTACTCCAGTCAAAAACCACAAATAACACTGTGGTCCCACCCACATCCACACTAGCAAAAGCCCAGTGGGAAGCCTCAACTTTTGTTTTGGTTTTAGATTTTACTTATTTGACAGGGAGAAAGAGAGAGAGAAAGAGAGAACATGCACAAGCAGGGGGAGCAGGAGAAGGGGAAGCAGGCTCCTCACTGAGTAGGGAGCCCAATGTGAGGACCCTGGGATCATGACCTGAGCTCAACTCAGATGCTTAACCAGCTGAGCCACTGACTTCTACCTTCCTTGGGTTGTACCAAGGCTCTCCCCCATTCCTCCCACCCCCAGATGTTAGTGGAGACCACATAGAGAGCCACACGTTCACCCCCTTCTCACAATAAGGTATGTAACAGAGGATACCATTATAGACCCTGAAGGATAATAAGGAAATACTACTAACAATTCTATGCACATAAATTTGATGATTTAGATGAAACGGGACCAATTTCTGAGGAAACATAAATTACTACAACTCACCCAATATGAAATCACTAATTTGAATAGCCCTATAACAATATTAAACTTGTAATTAAAAAACTCCCCCCTTCAAAAAGTTCCAGAATCAGATGGTTTTAGAATTTTACCAAACATTAAAGAATTAACACCAACTATATATAATCTCTTCCAGAAAATGGAAGAGATATCAGACCATATTTCAATTCATTTTACGAAGCTAGTATTGCCCTGATACCAAAACCAGACAAAGGCAGTACAAAAAAGAAATTTACAAATATCCCTCATAGAGAGGCGAATACCTTTAATTAAGTATTAGCAAATAGAATTCAACACTGTATAAAAGGAATTATACATCCTGACCAGGTAGGGTTTACTCCAAGAATGCAAGGCTGTTAATATTTGAAAATCAATCAGTGTTATCCACGAAATTAAAAGGCTAAAGAAAAAAATCACATGATCATATCAATTGATATAGAAAAAGCATTTGACACAATTAAACACCCATTCATTATCAAAATTCTCAGAAAACTAGGAATAGAGGGGAATCCCTCAACTTGATGAGGTACATCTACAAGATACCTACGTCTAACACTATACTTTATAGTGAAAGAATGAAAGTTTTCTCCCTAAAACAGAAAACAAGGCAAAAATGTCCACTCTTACCACTCCATTCAACATAGCATAAGAAGTTCTAGTCAGTGCAGTAGGCTAATGAAGGAAATAAAAGGCATACAGATGAGAAAAGAATAAATTTTCCCTAGCTTCAGATGACATGATTTTCTACATGGAAAATTCTAAGGAATCTACCAAAACAAAACCAAACAAAAGCTTCCTAGAACTAAAAAGTGAGTTTAGTAAGATTACAGGATACAAGATAAACACAGTGTATTTTTATATGTTATCAATAAACATTTAGGCATTGAAATTTAAAATGTAATACCATTTACATTTGCCCAAAATACAAATTAAATACTTAAGTGTAAGTCTAAGAAAATATGTACAGGAATTATATGCAGAAAACCACAGAATGCTGATGAAAGAAATCAAAGAAAATATAAGTAAATGGAAAGACACTGTATTCATGGATTAGAAGAATCAGTGTAGTGAAGATATCAATTCTTCACAAACTGATATATAGGTTTCACTCAATTTCTATCAAAGTCCCAACAACATTTTCTGTAATACTGACAAGTTTACTCTAAAACCTATTTGGAACAGAGGAATTAGAATAGTTAAGATGATTTTTTCTTTTCTTTTTTTTCTTATGCCCAATGTGGGACTTGAACTCTAGATCGTGGGATCAAGAGTCGCGAGCTCTACCAACTGAGCCAGCCAGGCACCCCAACACAAGCTGGGGTTTTTTTTTTTTTTTTTTTTTTTAAGTAGGCTCCACATCCAGTGCAGGGCTTGAACTCACGGCCCTGAGATCAAAACCTAAGCTGAGATCAAGAGTCAGGCACTTAACTGAGTGAGCGACCCAGGAACCCCACCCCAACACAATTTTTAAAAAGAAAAATAAAGTGGGAGGACTCAAAATATCTAATTTATTTTATAGCTTCAGTGATCAAGACTATGTGGTATTGGAGGATATCTAGACATGCAGGCTGATAGAACAGAGGGCCCACACAAATAAACTCAAATGATTTTTGACAAAGGTGCAAAAGCAATAATGGAGAAAGTGTAGCCTTTTCAACGGATGGTGCTATAGCAAATTGGACATTCATAGAGAAGAAAAAAAAAACTCCACCAAACCCTCAAATTTTATGTAACAAATAATTTCATACGGATTCACAAATCAAAAATTAAATGGAAAACTATAAAACCTTTACAAAAATAATAATAATAATAATAACCATAGGAGCAAATCTTTTTGATTTGGACCAAAGAGTTCTTAGACTTGATGTCAGAAGATTGATCCATGGAAAGAAAAGTTGGCTAATTGACTTTTATCAAAATTGAAAATTTTATTCTGCACAAGATTGTTAAGAGGTTGAAAAGACAAGCTGCAAACAGAAAATAGTTGGAAACCACATATCCAACAAAGGACTATTATCTAATATATATTAAGAAACCTCAAAACTAAAAAAAAAAACCCTCAAAACTCAACTGTAAAAAAAACTCAATTACAAAACAGGCAAAAGAAATGAACAGATATTTCACCAAAAAGAATATATAGATGGCAAATAAGCACATGAAAAAGTGTTCACATCATTAGCCATTAAGGATGTGCAAACGTCAATTAGACATCACTACAAACCTCTCTGAATAGGTAAAATGAAAAATTGTGGCAACGCCAAATGTTGGCTAGGCTCCAGAGAAACTGGATCACTCATACTTGACTGATGGGAATGTAAAATAGTATAGCCACTCTGGACAAGCTTGGAGTTTCTTTAAAAATTAAACATATATTCACCATAGGACCCAGCAATTGTGCTGCTAGGCATTTATCCCAGAGAAATTAAAACTTATGTTCACACATAAAATGTATATTAATTTTCGTAGAGCTTTATTTATAGACAAAAACCTGAAGCAACCCAGAGATTCTTCCGTGGGTGAATGTTTATGAACTCTGTACATCCACACCACAGCAATAAAAAGGAATGAATTATTAATACACACAACTTAGAATGATCTCCAGAAAATTATGGTGAGAAAAAAAAAAAACACATTCCCAAAAGTTTACATACTGTGTGCTTCCATTTGTATGAGGTTCTCAAAATGATAAGATTCTAGAAATAGAGAACACATTAGTATTTGCCAGGGGTTATGGAGGGAGTCAGAGCTAGAATGAACTAGGTGTGGCCAAAAGTGCAACATCATCGATATTCACAGTGATGGAAATGCTGTCTTCATTGTATCACCGTCAATATCCTAAGTGTGATACTGCACTACAGGTTTGCAAAATGTAATTATTGGGGGAAACTGGGGAAAAGAGGCACAGGATCTCTAAGTACTATTTTTTATAGTTATGTACAAATTTACAATTATCTCAAAATAAAACCTCTACCTTAGAAAAAATTGCCTTCAACCTCAGTGAACATACTGTCCCTTCAATATACCTGGCTAATTTCAATCATTCATTTGGTTCCACCTTCTTACGCCAGCCACCTCCTTCTCAACAGATACCACCACCACCAGCTAACATTTATTGGGCATTGTTATGTGACATCTTTGTGTACTATATGCAGTAAGAACTTTATGTGTATCAACTCATTTAATCTTCATAAAAGACAACTTTGAATTTTAATATTCATAGGAAATAGCAGCCTCAGACACCACTCGCTCTGGTTCATCCTCGTCTACCCATTCCTTTTTTTTCTTCTTTTAATAATGAAAAATATCCATTCTCCAGATTAAGGGCAGTCCTTTCACTTAGGCACAGGATCCTATCTTCTCAGGATCCTAACCCATTCCAAGATCCTGCCTGTATTTTATTTCTTTCTTTTTAAGATTTTTATTTTAGAGAGCCAGCGCGCGCGCTCTGGCGCCCCGAGGAGGGGAATGGGCAGAGGGAAAGAGACTTTCCAGCCGGCAGGGGCTGAGCTCTGAGCCCGCTTGGGGCTGCATCTCACCGCCCTGAAACTATGACCTAAGCAGAAACCAAGAGTCCTACGCCTAAGGGACTGAACCACCAGGCGCCCTTCTCATATTTTAAACGCCTGCCTTCCTATTAGAGCTATCTTGTTTGAATTTAGGTGTGCTATCTCCTGCTACCATTAAAAAACAAAACTTTCCCCAACCTTACTTAGCAGCAACCATTCTCACTTCTCTTCACAACCACGTTAAGAATTGTTCACATTTACTCTGATTCCTAAACTTCCATTCATTCCATAGCGCACTACCACCTGGTTTCTGCTTCTACTCCATGAAAGCTGACCCCTGCGCAGTATTTGACACACTACCTATTCCTTCATTTAAACTCTCCTTTAGGCTTCTCTGACATCACCGCCCTGTGAATGTTGAGGTAAGTGAAAGAGGAAAACAAATGTGAAATAAAGTAGGGCACGCGAATGGCCAAGGAGGGAAGGGTGAGTGGCGATTGTTACTTTTTGAGAGGGGCCTCGTGAGACCGGAGACAGAAAGAGCCACACCAAGCATTATTACCAAGTGACCGTGACTTTTACCCTCACTTTCACCTTCTTTCTTCCCCTATCCTTTGAGGAACTGCGGGTACTCAAAGAAAGCTAGAGGATTCCAGGCGGTGGGGGCTGGTTCCGTAGCTTCGGGAAGGGAGGGCACTACCGATCGCGCAGACCAGGCCGAGATAGGGGTGGATGACGCTCCGGGGTCGCTGGCGGAACCTGTGCGCCGAGCCGCGGTTGCAGCTCCGCGCGGGGCTGCTGGGAAGCGGACACGGACGCGCATGCGTGCCAGCGCTTCCGGCCCTGGGCCCGGCGCGAGCGGTCTCCTGAAGTGCCGGGACGCCGCTGGAGGAAACGTCGGTCGACCCCAGGGCAGGCCGGGACAGCTGCGGGTCTCCGAGAAGCCCGAGAGCGGCGCGGTATACCCTGGAGGCGGGTCGGAGGCTCGTCGGAGACTCCGCCCGCCGCTGGAGCTGGAAGGAAAGCAGGAAGAGCCTGGGCTAGGTGTGCCTTCGCTCCCTGCCTCCCCAGGTCGGCCCCAAGCAGTGGCGCTGGAAAGGGGGGGGTTGGGGGTGGGGTCGGGGCGCAATGGGCGGAGGTACAGGTTAAATGGGTTTCTCTGCAGATCCAGTGTTATTATATCCTGCGAATTCACACTTTTTAAAAAATGAAGAAATTAAGGCTTAAGGAACTAGAAAGTCGCCTGCAACAAGTGGATGGATTCGAAAAGCCCAAGCTACTTCTAGAACAGTATCCAACCAGGCCGCATATTGCAGGTAGGGCGGCTGGTGACCATGTCTTTGCTTCCCAGGTTAGTCTATCTACTTACTCCGTAATGAAAATGGAACAGTTATTTGAATACAAAGAATGTCTAGAGAAATTCTGCTCTGAGATTACATATCAATTTAGAGAGGGCTTCCTTGACACCGCAGCTAAACAGAGTACCCCTCCCCAAACACATTTTATTGTTTCACTGCTTGGTTTTCTGCATCCCTCTTAACACTGTAAGACATCATTTTAATGTGTTTGTTTCTCTCATTACACTATGAGGGTAAAGAATTTGTCGGTCGTGTTCACACAATTCCGTGTCTAGAAGAGATCCTGCTACTAGTTAGGAGCTCAGTACGCGTTTGCTAAGGATCAATTTTCTATTGCAACGAATTGCAAATGCAAGGATTCCTGTGTTATACTCGCCCTAGAATGAGTACCAGAGTTGGTAGCCAAAGGACTGTGTTTAACAAATCCAGAATAAGTGCTCTGAAGATGAGGATGCATTTCAGTTTTTAATGATCTGAGAGTCATCAGTGTTGCTTGATCCAAGAGATTGTTACCGGGAGAACAGCAGACAACACAGGAAAAATCATATTTAATAAACATATTGCCAAAGTCATTGAGGAGTCTTGGGAAAATTAATTTGGGAATCCCTCCCAGCTTCAACATTAGTTCTGTTTCAAAGCAGCCAGTGAAACTATATACCTGCACTTACCACCAACATATTGTCATAATTCCAACCAAAAACTGGCACAAAACTGTGTCTGGGTTAAGACCTGTTTTCTCAATTTAGAATATTTCTTCAGTGTATTCTGACTGTAGGGTTTCTTAGTGAAGTCTAATGTTTTTAAAAATCCGTTGTTATCGCTTCTTGGCCTTTTGGCTAAGATCAAGTGTAAAAAATCCATTGTTCATACCCAGGGTATAACATGCACATAGATGTGCTAATTCTTTGAGATACCAGCTTCAAAGTCACTAACACTTGCAGCAGTAATTGGGATAACAGTCAGACCGAAATATCCCTCTAACTGCGTGGATTTTTTTTTCTTAAGATTTTATTTTTAAGTAATCCCTACACCCAATGTGGGGACTGAACTCACAACCTTGAGATGGAGAGGTGCATGCTTCACTAGCTGAGCCAGCAAGGCACCCCTAATTCTGTTTTTGATAAAACCTCTGGTACTAGGACATCAGTGATGGCCAGTAGTTCTTGCTGATTCACATATCCACGTATCCAGTAGAGAGAGATCAGTTTTATTCATGCTTATCCTTTAATATATCCCAGCCCTTTGTGTATTTGAAAGAACCCTTTCTGATCTCAGGCTCCTGCTGTACTCCTCTTATCAGTTCTCATTAGATTATGAATATATGTGTCTGTAGATCATGAGAATATGTGTCTAAAGGCTGTATTGTGGATATAGGACTTTTCCCATTCTAACTTGCACTTAGGGTACGTGTGTTCTGGTGACAAACGACAAAAAGTTCTGGACCATTTTAATGTTAATGCTTATTCAATATTAGTGGTTCCCAGACTTACAGATTTCAAAACAGTTTTGAGAGACTGACTGATACAGGGTTGCCAAGTTTATATTTTGACAAGGAAAGGTATTTTTTAAACCTATTTACTCTTATCATTGCAAAAATATTTTCAACATCAAAGAAAGAACTGATGTATATGTGTGTATGGCAATGTTTTGAACAGGCTGAGGAAAAAACATTTTAGCCTTATTTTTCTCATTTGATTTCAAAATTTTGTCATTCTTGGCATTGTTACCAGAGTGGTTTTTGGGAACCACTGGTGTGTGTTATTGTACCTTGTGGTGCCTCTTACTACATAACAAGATATTATATACCTCATGGTTTTGTTTTGTTTTTTTTAATCTGGAACACCATTTGGGGGAGGAATAATGCAAGACAAGAAATTGCATTAGTCATTTACATGAATTGGATTTTGGTTATCAACTTGTTCTTATTCCCTAATATGTTTTTTGATCTTTTAGCATGTATGCTCTATACAATCCATAATACATATGATGACATTGAAAATAAAGTGGTTGCAGATCTAGGATGTGGTTGTGGCGTTCTTAGCATCGGAACTGCAATGTTAGGAGCGGGGTAGGTGATTCTGTATGTAACGTTTGGGTATAGGGTGGCCTGAATAAGAAACATAAATAGGATTAACTGAATTAGATTTATGGGACTCTACAGTATGTGATGAGGGGAGCAAGAATATGATACTGAATACATTTTGAATGAGAACGGTAAAACAAAAAACAAAATATGGTTTTGATTTTGTTATTGTTTTGGGAGCTATATATAGTCATTCTTTATGTGTGTTCTGTACTTACAGATTGTGTGTTGGATTTGACATAGATGAAGATGCGTTGGAAATATTTAATAGGAATGTGGAGGAGTTTGAGTTAACAAATGTTGACATGGTTCAGTGTGATGTGTGCTCATTATCTAACAGAATGTCCAAGTCATTTGATACAGTAATTATGAATCCTCCCTTTGGGACCAAAAATAATAAAGGTTAGTAAAAAGACTCAAGTGTACTGATACATGTGTAAAAAAGCAAGTTTTAAAAATCAATTTCGAATTGTTTGGGTTAAATGATTTTATCACTGTTCATTAAATAAACCATCTCTTACCTGTGTAATTACAGTTTGTTTAATGCATGTCTAAGAAATTGAATTTTTCAATCTTTGTTTTCACCTCTTTGTACTGTGAATAGCTTTTTTATTAATTTATTATTTATACTTTGCTTTCAAGAATAATTTACCTAACCTTTATGATTATAATTCTATAAAGGATTTTATACTTTTAGAACCTCATTTTAATGCCTTAACACACTGAGGGTTTCAACATGTGTTCATAAGTAACAGTGACTATTTATCTTGTGTATCCTATAGGCAAGGAGGATAGAAAGCCTGTGAGAAGAAAAGACATGAATAGTTAATTTTTTAAGATTTTATTTATTTGAGAGAATGAGGAGGGGTAAGGGAGGGGCAGAGGGAGACACAGACTCCCTGCTGAGCAGGGAGCTGGCAGCCCACTCAATCCCAGGACCCAGGGATCATGACCTGAGCCAAAGGCGGTTGCTTAGCTGACTAAGCCACCCAGGCACCACAAAGACATGAATAATTAAAAGAGTTCTCCCTCCAGCCCCTGCCTGATTTTGATTACTACTCTACCTGTTCTCTTCTCCCTTGTGAGTTGTTAATTTGGAACATTAAAATTTTTACTTTAGCCTTATTTAAAGAAGATAGACTAATTCTGGTTTTATTTTATCAACCTTAAAAAATATCTTTTACTTTTTTTTTTTTTTAATTTATTTGAGATAAAGCATGAACTGGGAGTGGGGAGGAGAGGGAGAAGTAGGTTCCCCACTGAGCAGGGAGCCCGATTCAATGCAGGACTCCTGGGATCATGACCTGAGCCCAAGGCAGATGCTTAACTGATTGAGCCACCCAGGCGCTCCTATATTCCTTTTTTGTATCTTGTCTTTTTGCAGGAAGAATCTGAAGTGTCTATTTTGAAATTTGGGAAAAAAAGTTTTTAAATACCTGGTATTCATTTAATCTTCTGTTTTGGTAACAGGTATATAAAGTAAATATGAGTTTTTTCCTACTCTCAACAGGGACAGATATGGCATTTCTGAAGACTGCTTTGGAAATGGCAAGAACAGCAGTATACTCTTTACACAAATCCTCTACTAGAGATGTAAGTTCAAATCATCATGATATTGCTACTTCATAATTCATGACGGTGTTTTAAGGATTTGCCGTGAATACTAATTACCAGGGTATCTCTTTCTCCTGAACTTTTTAAACATCTGGCACTTAGAAACAATTTTCCCTTTAACTAGCTAACATTTGTGATTCATTTTCTTCCAGCCTATATAACTTCTTTTGTCAAAGATTTGCTCAGGCAGGAACCGTTACCAGAAGAGACTATAGGTCAGTAGAGAGAGAAGTGTGGTATAGCTAAGGTTACAGTTTGTCCTAGTTTGCCTAACTCCTGGTAGTCCTATTGTCCCTTTGTGTGCATAAAGGAGGCAGTTAAGACCTGATTTTTAAGAACTGAAGCTAAATTGATGTGAGTTCAGAATCTTCCTCTTCCATTATTCTTGCCAGCAATATAACATATGGGGTATAGAAGATTTATTCCAGAAAATTGGGTATATTTTTTGTCAACACAACAGTGATTAAGAACAGACTGTAGAGGGACACCTGGGTGGCTCAGTTGGTTGGGCAGCTGCCTTCGGCTCAGGTCATGATCCCGGAGTCCCGGGATCAAGTCCCACATTGGGCTCCTTGCTCAGCGGGGAGCCTGCTCCTCACTCTGCCTCTGCCTGCCTCTCTGCCTACTTGTGTTCTCTCTGTTAAATAAACAAATAAAATCTTAAAAAAAAAAAAAAAAGAACAGACTATAGAGCCAGACTACCTAGGTTGAAATCCAAACTACCACTTCCCTGTGTTCTCTTGGTCAAAGTATTTGAGTTCAGCTTCTTCACCTATACTGTACTCATCTATACTCTTATAATGGCTTGGTTTCTTATTTTCAAAATACTATGAATTCAGTTGAAAATTTTTTAAGAGTCTAAATTCTAATTAAAATTTAAAAGCTTAAAAACTTAATATATTAGCAAAAAAGCAATTCTCAAAAATTATTTTAAAAATCAGTTCACATTAACATGTTGTTATCTTTAGCATATTCAAAAGAAAGCTACAGAATGGAAAATCAAGATAGACGTTATTGCAGGTAAGACAATTTTTAAGTTTCTCACAAAATACATCTAAATTCTAATTACTTAAGGTCAGTAATTCATTAGCCCAACCAGAATTTTATAGGTGCTAAGAAAAGGTGCTGTAGAACGTCTTCAGGGACACCTGGGTGGCTCAGTCAGTTAAGTGGTTGCCTTTGGCTCAGGTCATGATCCCAGGGTCAGAGAATCCAGCCCCATGTGGGGCTCCCTGTTCAGGGGGAATCTCCTCCTCCCTCTCCCCCCAGCTTGTGTGCTCTCTCAAATAAATAAAATCTTAAAAAACAAACCAAAAAATGTTTTCAGTTTGGCAAAATGCAAGGGGTTGGTAATGGGTTGGAAATGAAGTAGGGTATCAGTGTTTGCCCAAGACTGTCCCAATTTATGCATTTTGCTGAAAATTCCTAATAGCACCCAACTGTTTGGTCACTGCAAACTCAGAACAATATTTAGCATCATCGTGATATAAGAGCTTGGGCTTAGAGTGGGTCAGACCTGTTTGAAATCCACTCATGGAAAATACCAACAGGTTCATGCCTGATTACCTTTCCATTTCAATTTTCTAATTGTTCCTGGAGTCAGAAAACATGAAGCTCTTTTCTTTTAGTGGGGGATAGGGTATAATCATCCACACTCTAAGTAAATGTTTGATACATTTTTATTAGCAAATTGGGTAATATTCACAAACATCAAAATGGGAAAAACATATAACTAGAAGCTAATGATAATCCAAATAATTCTGAAGGCTGAAGTAAGTACAGTAAGGGGGAAATATTCTTTACTTGATAATAAACTGACTATGATTAGCACTGTGGTATTAACCATATAACTAGTCCTATTCATAATTAGTAATGTAATGTGGAAAAGTCTGTCATTCCTACCCTAGTTTAAAGTATTATAATATGCAACTTGGAACACCTTAGAACAATTCCAAATACACCAAGCCAGTGCCTTGCTATTCCAAATGTGGTTCTTAGACCAACAGTATTGACATTCCTTGGGGGGTGAGACTTTCAGAATTTCGGGCTCTACCCAGACTTACTGAATTATAATACATATTTTAAGATTTATTTCCAGGTGATTTGATTACACATTAAAATTTGAGAGGTGTAACCTATAGAGAATTTATGTTGCAAAGTATGAAGTTTAGGCAACCTATTGCCATCCCTCTAAAACTGATGAGTAAATTTGGAGAACCTACATTATTTCTTAGAATAAGAAAAATGTATTTTCACCTGAGAGCTTAACAGAAAAATAATTAGCTACTTACTACCAATATTAAAATCCAGACGAGAAATTTTAAATATAAGCATGATTATTATGATTGCTAGCTATATATATTAGGAAATAAGACAAATACTATCATTCCAATTTTTATCCTTTCACATCCTTCCCCATAACCTCAAAATTTGCCATCAATGACCAAAATAGCAGAAATGACAACCTCAATTAGCCATGGCTAATCTTGGGGATTTATCAAGTCAATCTTTGGTTAAGTTAAAGTGACAGGTCTGAAGTGTTCTGCTTACCAGGGTTAAGTATTTCTTTAATTTTGTTTTAATTTACATATGTCTGTATGTATGTCAGGGACAGCAAGGAATTTTATTCTTAGATGGCTTTTGTTTTATAGAGCTGCGATATGACCTGCCAGCATCATACAAATTTCATAAAAAGAAATCAGTAAGTCTCTTGATTCTGGCTTATCTACATTCAGTACTGAAGAACTTTTCAATATGTAACTATTTCTAATGTTATCAAGTTGCCTGAGCAAGTACAGGAAGCTAGCATAGGAGATAGAATAATTATGGGTGGGATAACAGCCAATATTCTAGTTTAAGATAATCTTTCTCAAATGCTTTAGGCACAAAAATAAAAAACTAATTTTTTGCTCTTTTTTATATAGTACATATTTTATTAGTTTGTACTAATACATTTTCATATTACAAAGGCAATTTAGTGGAAGTCTTTTGATATTTGAATCATTTGAAATAACACAAACAGAACTATACATTAAAAAAAATCTTCATTTGGATAACAAAGACAAGTTAAAAACAAAAAATTTTCCTTTCTTACAGGTTGATATTGAAGTGGATCTAATTCGGTTTTCTTTTTAAAAGCCTCTAAAGACAAAAGCGGTTAAAACCTAATTAAGATGAATAAAAAATTTTTTTACTAAACTACTCGTCTCCAGCACCATTTTCTGTTTTCTGTTGTTTCGGTGTAGGTTCTTCTTCTTTGTCTGTTTCTTCTCTTGCTCTTTTTATTGGTCCTATACAGTAACAGAATTTTTGTCAAGTTCACTATATAAGCATTACTCTTTTAATACTGAGCATAAGAACAAAAATAATTCTGTTTAAAAAGCAGTAACTTCCTGGGGCGCCGTGTCTCAGTTGCATTAGAGTGTCTGCCTTAGGCTCAGGTCATGATCCTAGGCTCCCTGCTCAGTGGGGAGTCTGCTGCTCCCTCTGCCTCTGCCCATCCCCCCACTCATGCTCACTCTCTTTCTCAAATCTTTTTTTTTTTAAAAGCAACAACTTCCCAACACCAATGAGAAGGCTTTTCTTTTAATACAGATCTTCTGCTCTCTAAAGTTACCTTCCAAACATCTTTGTTTTCCACTTGTAAAACAGGGTAACTTGTGTAAATCATAGTCCAAGAATGTCACTTATACAGAAGGTAGGTGAAAAACCACACTGCTGTTCTTTCCCAAATAATTTCTCATGAAAGTACCAAAGGACTTAGAAAAACTTACCAGATGCACCATTTTGATCATGTTCATCATCACTATCAAATTTAGTTTTCTTGCCCTGAAACTGTACTTTTCCTTTAGCAGACCCAGTCTGGGCAGCTTTATTTCCCTTTCCTTTTCCTTTAAATCTGCGACCTATAGAAACATAATTGAGAAATCCGTAAGAAATGTTTTAAGTCTCTTTGTCACTGCCTCTGAACAAGCAAATGAGTTAAAATAACCAATGGCTATAGACAAATCAGAACTAATGACCTTTTGATTTCCATTTGTTTAGAGATTCTTGTTGATCTTCTATGATTTTTTTCAGTGCTTCCTTTTCCACATCTCCTTCCAGTACTTCCCATGTCACTTCTTTGTTCCTTAATTGTAGATTACCATTATTTGCATCTTTGGCTTTATCCAGTGCTTCCTTAGCTTTTTCTTTAAAAAGAATTATCCCCTACACCAAAGACAGACAATGAAAGCCACACCCTTTAGGTTTTTTTTAGTTCCATAGTTACTCCTTCACTCAAAAACTTTTCCTACCCTGCAAATCTTCTCTGCTATTATCAATTTCAATGAATTGTAACTGAACTTCAGAGAGTCACCACAAAACTTTGCAGTCACTAATACCAACAGTCATTCATAGCATAATTCAGAAAATATCAGACATTACATCCAGTAATGGCAATAACAAAATGGAAAGTAAATAACCAAGTAAAAACTATTTCATAAACACATTAATAAAAAAATTGTTTCTACTAATGTTGTCTTCTAAAAGTTTTTTTGGAGTTTTAAACTGATTGCTAAAAAGCATATGAATGTTTCCAAACCTCTTTTGCTCCTCTGACAAAGTCTATCCATTTTATTTCACCATGACTTGAGAAAAGGATGTGCAAATCTTCTCTACAGGTCTGATCATCTAAATCTCCTGAAAATTTCAGCAAGCAGCCAATCTTTTCTTCTAGAGATTTCTATAAAAACATACAAAGGAATAAAAAAGTTTCTTAAAAGCAACCACAAACCAGAAATGGCTTAAACCACTCTATACCTAATATATGGAAAAAGCTAAAATCTAAAATGCTATTTTAAAGTAGTTTAACAGTGCATTTTCCCTTGTCATCCCTTGTTCTACAGTGGCTTCTGATTTTAACTTAATTTCTTCAACAAGTAGTATTTACTTAGCTGTATGTATTAGTTATTATATAAATCTCGTTACTAAGTTATTTCTCTGGATAGGTAATGATTTGGGGCAATATTATTGGGCTATGACTTTAGTACAGTGACAACTACAGACCTGCTCACATATTTGCTTCAAAAAGTCCTCACTTTTTATCCTCATGAGTTTGAAATACAGATGTAGATACCAATAATATATACTTACCAGTTCAGCATTTTCTGCTAACTTTTGTTTTTCTTCTTGCTCTCTACAAAAGAAATGTTAATTAGAATGTTTCCATTTACTGTATGAGAAAATTAAATCCTGATAGTTAACCTTGATCATAAGCATACACTGCTCAATAACCAAAGCCACTCATCAGGTTTTCTGATTGCTCATGGCTAGAGTGCAACACAATGTGCCCCCAGATTATCAAGGCAACTTAAGATCTTAATGTTTCACTACCAGAAGAAAAGCCTACTGCTACTCATTTCAGAATGCATCATCAAGTTCCACTTCCCAGAACCACTAAGTCTATCCCTGTTAAAGCTTGAAGGAATTAAAATGACTAGCTCAACGTACTTACTGTTTAGCTCGTAATTTAGCTTCCACTTTATTTTGCTTTCTTTCTTCATTTTTTTTTGCAAAATAATCTTCCCTAAAGAACACAAAATACAGGGGCTGAATTCATGAGGACAAAAATAAGACTGAAAATTATTCTGAATGATTTAAGCACAGGGAGGAATATTACACTTTCTGGCAACATAATTACCTAAAAATTCAAAAAATGCCAAGGCAGTTATTTAATAACAGCTCTCCTAAAAAACAATTCACACTTCATAAAATGTACACCTTTTAAAAGCATACACCTAATGTTTTTTTAATATATTCAGAATTGCACAACCATCACTACTATGTAATTTCAGAACAAAAAGAAACCTGATGTCTATATTAATCTCATTGATTTTTATCATTCATGCATAGGGAAAAAAAGTAAACCAAGATTTACATAAATAACTTCATAGAATTTTCTAGTGTTACTTTCATGAAAGGAGAAAATTCTACAATTTCTGAAACCTGAGAATAAGAGCATTTATGAAAATCACGTTAAAAATACTTTTGAGGGTTAACATTAATTACACGATTCACTACAGTACATCTCTAAGTCCATCAGGTTTAGTAAATGGCACCTAGAAGATTACATAATGTGAAAGTAGGGGACAATGGCCTAACTTTATCATAAAAATGCTCTGGTTTGTTCGAACTTTTGACACATACACACACATTAAAGAATGTGGTCCAAATCTGCATCAAATAATCCTTCGTACTAAACAAATATAGATATATATAGACTATGAGAAATAAGAACAGACTGTAAATTGGACAAGGATTGATTCGAAACGACATGGAAGCCCAAATTTTACTATCTAGCTTGGTTATATATATTAGATGCAAAAAAAACCCAACAAAAAACAAAACTTAACCTTTATTAACTGTTAATAGTGAAAAGGTATTAAAAAAAACTCCCATAAGGTCTCAAAGGACTAGTAGTTTTCAAAAGGCAAATTTCAAATGTTTATCAAAGAAATGTCCAAGAATACTAAAAATACTGTCCTTACAGGGGATGCTATTCCATATTCTGTATCCCAGTGTGTCAATTCCAAGTAACTAAGTAGAAAAAAGAAACATCAGCATAAAGACTTACTTAAAAAGTATTAGCAGGTCTGTGTCTTTATACTTCTGGCCAGGGGTGTCAACAAACTTCTTAGCAGATTCAATACTATCAAACACAGCAAAAATTGATCCCTATTAAAAGGGGAAGAAAACTCTTTGAAAATGTCCCATGTATTTTCAACTAGAAAAAGTTGTAACATACAGAAAAGTCTATCACATCCTACAACCATACCTTAAATGCTTTGTGTAATGTTCTTCTCATCTGAATATTTAGTACTTGACCTTTATCTTCTAACCATTCTTTTATGTCATCAAGGGTTGCATCAGTTGGGAAGCCTTTCTGTGAAGAGTAGAAAAAATGTACAAATGCCTTCTCAGGTAAATAATTTATCAGAAATTCTGATTCATTTTGTCTTGAAATCGAGGTAGGATATACACATCTATCTATATCTATCTCTGTCTTTTAAATGTTTAGTGCAATAAAAGTGATTTACTTGGAACTTGCTTCAAAGTAATCCACTTGGGTAGGTTAGACATCTACCTTTGGCTCAGGTCACGATCCTTGGGGTCCAGGGAATCTCTCCCCCTGCCCCCCCTCTCTTGCTCATTCTCTCTCATCACTCTCTCTCTCATATAAATAAAGTCTTCAAAATAATCCATTTGGGGCAGAGATAAGACTAGATCAATCATGTGTTAACTGCTGAAGTTGGATAATGGTACATTATATAGTCAGTCTACCTTTACATGTTTTAAATTTTCCTGAATAAAAAAAAAATCTACTTATGGGACACCTGGGTGGCTCAGCTGATTAAGCAACTGCCTTCGGCTCAGGTCATAATCCCAGCGTCCCGGGATCGAGTCCCACATCGGGCTCCTTGCTCGGCGGGGAGCCTGCTCCTCTCTCTGCCTCTGCCTGCCTCTCTGCCTGCTTGTGTTCTCTCTCTGTTAAAATAAATAAATAAAATCTTAAAAAAAAAATCTACTTAAATTCATATGCTAAAGAAAATTACTATCAAGTTTAGCTATTGACAAATAAAAAGCTGATAGGCATGGGTGCTTACAATATGCCCAAGATTTTATACAACGTTATATGGGTTTTTCCATTAATTCTCACAAAAGTTCTAGAAAGTAATCCCCATTTATGAAGATAAGGCTTAGGTTAAAAACACTGCCCAAGAACACAAAGTTAAGTGGTAAAGCTACGATTCCTGAGTCCTTATTCTTATCCACTCTACTGTTTTTTTCTAAATACGATACTTACAATATAATTAAACATGTTAAAGGTCCACTTACAATATAAACAGATCTGTTTTTCACATCATTCTTATATTCATCAGTCACTTCAGGGAGAGGTTTGCTTGGAGATCTTCTGATTTTAGTTTTATCTTCACTTATTTCCATGAGTTCAGCCTTTGATTTACTCAGTGCTTCTACTATCACATTAAAGTCTGTTGTTAGGCGGTTTAACCTGAAGAATATATATAAAAGCATTGTAAAACTTAATGGTAGCACATGTTTACAAAAAAATCTAAAGTTTTTTTGGGGGGGGTGCTTGGGTGGCTCAGTGGGTTAAAGCCTCTGCCTTTAGTTCAGGTCATGATCTCAGGGTCCTGGGATTGAGCCCCACATCAGGCTCTCTGTTCAGCAGGGAGCCTGCTTCCCCCTCTCCCTCTGCCTGCCTCTCTGCCTACTTGTGGATAGGTAGGATATACACATCTATCTATATCTATCTCTGTCTTTTAAATGTTTAGTGCAATAAAAGTGACTTACTTGGAACTTGCTTCAAAGTAATCCACTTGGGTAGGTGGATTACTTACTCTTTCTATTAAATAAATAAATAAAATCTTAAAATAAATAAAGTTTTGTGGTTTTTTTTTTTTTGTTTTAAATCTAAAGATGATTTTATAAAGATTTTTACTGGGGTGTCTGGATGGCTCAGTTGGTTAAGCATGTGACTCTTGATCTCAGCTCAGGTCTTGTTATCAGAGTTGTGAGTTCAAGCCCTGTGTTGCCCTCCATACTGGGCATGGAGCCTACTTAAAAAATAATAATAAATAAAATAATAATAAAAAAGGTTTTTACCTATTGAATTTTATCATTATCTCCAAAGGTACCCAGCCTTCATCCAGTTTGATCTGTTCCTTTAAAAATTTGTCTCGTGGCAAATTGAAGTCACCAAAATAATACTGCAAGATAATAACATTATATTTCAGAGCACTGTACAATACTGACTCCAGTCCTGGAGTTTTTAATTGCCATTACATCAAATGTTCTATTCTTTAAGAAATACATGCAACAAACATTTTCTCCTAAGTACATGACAGTGAAACATTTATAATACAAATTAGCAGAAAGATAAAACTAAAAACTGATTACTGAAACAACGTATTTAGCAGATAATGTCAACAGACTATCAAGTCTTTTTTTTTTTTTAAAGATTTTATTTATTTATTTGACAGAGAGAGAGAGAACAAGTAGGCAGAGAGGCAGGCAGAGAGAGAGAGAGAGAGGGAAGCAGGCTCCCTGCTGAGCAGAGAGCCTGATGTGGGGCTTGATTCCAGGACCCTGAGATCATGACCTGAGCCGAAGGCAGAGGCTTTAACCCACTGAGCCACCCACGTGCCCCCAGACTATCATGTCTTAAGTAAAATAAAAACATAGTTAAGGATTTAGTATATGAGAAGCCTCTTGTTCCAAATCAGTGTGTAAAGAACAGACTGTTAAATAAAAAGAACTGGAATACACTGATTATCTTAATTTTTACAAATTAAAAAAACAGGTGAGCGTTTATCTAATTTAAGCATAAAGGCACTCTCTCAGTATAAAAGCAAAAAAGACAAAAACAAAAAACTACATGAAAAGACTCAGGTGTGACTATTTGGAATGCCAAAAGTAACATAAAAAGTAAAAGACAAATAACAAAGAAGTTTGTTAATAATTTTTATAAATCGGGGCATGTGGGGTCATGATCTCAAGGTCCTGGGATTGAGCCCCCGTGTCAGGCTTTCTGCTCAGTGGGGAGCCTGCTTCCCCCTCTCTGCCTGCCTCTCTGCTACTTGTGATCTCTCTCCCCTCTGTCAAATAAATAAAATCTTTAAAAAATAATAATAATTTTTATAAATCAAGGGAGAAGAAAAAAAACCCTGAAAACCTTAACAGAAAAATGGGTAAAGGACATAAAAAAAGTTACTAAAGAATGTAATATAAATATATAAAAGTTCAACTTCATTTTAATCAAAGGAATGCAAATTAAAGCAATGAAATAGCATTTTCCACCTAACAAACTGGCCAAAATTCCAAAAACAAGAACACCTAGTATTGGCCTGAACACAGAGAAATGGTCATGCAGGTGGAGATGTAAACTGGCAATCAGTATCAAAGGTTTTTAAAAATGTGCACATCCCTTGAGCTGATACATCTTTTTCTTTTCTTTTTTTTTTTTTTCTCTCTTTTTGGTACATCTTTTTCTAAGGAATTTTCTCTTAAATCAGTACACGTTATACTAAGTTTTATATATAAAGATATCCATCATGAATTGGACAGCTACATGCAGAAGAATGAAACTGGACCATTTTCTTACACCATACACAAAAATAGACTCAAAATAGATGAAAGACCTAAATGTGAGACAGGAATCCATCAAAATCCTAGAGAACACGAGCAGCAACCTCTGTAACTTTGGCTGCAGCAACAGACATCTCCAAAGGCAAGGGAAATTAAGGCAAAAATGAACCATTTGGACTTCATCAAGATAAAAAGCTTTTGCACAACAAAGGAAACCAAAAGACAAAAGAATGGGAGAAGATATTGCAAAAGTCTTATCAGATAAAGGGCTAGTGTGTCCAAAATCTATAAAGAACTTATCAAACTCAACATCCCAAAAAACAAAGAATTCAATCAAGAAGCAGACAAAAGACATGAACAGACATTTCTCCAAAGAAGACATACAAATGGACAAAAGACACATGAAAAAGTGCTCAACATCACTTGGCATCAGGGAAATACAAATCGAAGCCACAATGAGTTACCCCTCATACCAGTTAGAATGGCTAAAATTAGCAAGTCAGGAAACAACAGATGTTGGGAAAGATGTGGAGAAAGGGAACCCTCTTAAACACTGTTGGTGGGAATGCAAGCTGGTACAGCCACTCTGGAAAACAGTATGGAGGTTCCTGAAAATAGAGCTACCTTCTGATCCAGCAATTGTGCTAGTAGGTGTTTACCCTCAAGATAGAAATGTAGTGATCCAAAGGGGCACCTGCACCCCAATATACATAGCAGCAATGTCCACAACAGCCAAACTATGGAAAGAGTCCAGATGTCCGTCGACAGATGAATGGATAAAGAAGATGTCGTATATTATATACAATGGAATACTACTCAGCCATCAAAAAAGGAAATCTTGCCATTTGCAAAGACATGAACGGAACTAAGAGGTATTATGCTAAGCAAAATAAGTCAATCAGAGAAAGACAATTATCATGATTGCACACGTATGTGGAATTTAAGAAATAAAACAGTAGCACAGAGGAAGAGAGGGAAAAATAAAACAAGACGTAATCAGAGAGAGAAACAAACCAGAAGAGACTGTTAACCATAGGAAACAAACTGAGGGTTGCTGGAGGGATAGGGTAACTGGGTGATGGACATTAAAAAGGGCATTATATGCAACTGATGAATCACTGGACTCTACCTCTGAAACCAATAATATACTATATGCTAATTAACTGAATTTATATTAAAAAAACTAATGAAAGAAAGAAGTGAAGAGGAAAATGCTAATGTAAAATTGGATGGTGAATTAAACTTCTCTGTATTAAGCTAATCTTAAGGCCAAAGTAGGGAAACATGCCAATAAAAATAATGATTTGCTGATTTTTAAACTAACTAAATATAGATATATACATATTCATTGTGGAACTACTGCAGCTAAAAAATTAGAAATATCCTACGTATCAAATAGGGAATTGGGTAAATTACTGATGACATAATTTACTCTCCCAAATGCATCCCATGTTTGCATGTGGGTGGCTTGGTTAAGCAACTGCCATCAGCTCAGGTCATGATCCTGGAGTCCCTGGACTGAGTCCCACATCTGGCTCCCTGCTCGGTGGGGAGTCTGCTTCTCCCTCTGACTTCTCTCCTCCCATGCTCTCCTTCTCTCTCAAATAAGTAAATAAAATCTTAAAAAAAAGATGCATCCCATGTTTGATGGGGGAAAGGGAAGGAAATAAAAATTATGTTAGTGTGAGCACTGACCACAGAGTGTGAAAGTGTGTATTCATCAAGCTTTTGACTTTGATTACTTCAGAAGGGTAGAATCTGAAGTGGCAGATTATGGAAGGGACATTATTAACTTTGTCTATATACAGCTTTGTACTGTTCTAAATATTAAACTGAATCAATTTATAATTTTTCTTCACAATTATAATTAAATTAGTACAAAAAGTTGTAGCACAGGACATTTTAAATGGCAGAGAACTCCAACTTAAAAAAAAAAGTTCTGGGGCCCCTGGGTGGCGCAGTTGGTTGAGCAGCTGCCTTCGGCTCAGGTCATGATCCCGGAGTCCCGGGATCGAGTCCCACATCGGGCTCCTAGCTCCATGGGGAGTCCGCTTCTCACTCTGACCTTCTCCCTTCTCATGCTCTCTCTCTCTCTCTCTCTCTTTCCTAATAAATAAATAAATAAAATCTTAAAAAAAAAAAAAAAGTTCTGATAGCTGCAAAAACCACTAAATAACATGATCTGAAGTTCCTCAGTAAGAACAGAAAACATTAAGTGAAAATTTCCCATGCAGCCATTATTGACACTGTAAAGCTTCCATTTAAATACAATACTAAAAATGCTCAGATGACTGTGAAACAGATACTCTATCATAAGTTATAATAGCCAAAAACTCAGCTTAATTGGGTAGAAAAAACTATCAGGACCTTCAAATAAAGTGTTATTTAACAAGGGAAGGTACTTTACAAAAAATTTTACGTTCTTTTATTACGTGCCAGGAACTCTCCAGAATGCTTTACATTTTTTTTTAACTAATGTGATCTTCACCAACAACCTTATGAGGACAGTATTACTATTATCCTCAGTTTATAGACTAGGAAATTAAAACCAAAAGGTAAATGTTTTGAAATGTTTGTAGGTGTTGGCTCTCATAAATTGGCTCCACTAATACAAAACTGTATAGTATTTTAAGTCCATCTAATTTCAAAAATCAAAGACAAACCAGATATTTAATACTTTACACGAAATATTTAAAGGGTCAATATAGTGAAATTAAATGTTCCTTCTGTATTCCTTTTGAGGATCTACACTTCCTTTCAAAGAGCACATTTTTGCAGTTTAATATCATAAGAACCATACCTCAATTTGATGACAGATTTTGGCCTCGAGAGCAGCCATTTTTTCATTATCACCATTTTCAGCCATTGTGGCTATCTGTAAATTTTCCCAAATTGGCATAAAGAAGTTATTATTATTTTTACATAACACTCCAGATTAGAAGAATGTTTTAAAATTATCAATATTACACTCTTTTCTTAAAAATCAAGAATTTTTAATTTCACAGGTTCAATTTCTCTACTCAATTCTTTATTTTCAACAAAAGAAAATGTGGGAATACGTAATGGAAAACTGAAAAGCTATAGATAATCTGCAACCTTTTCAGTAAATCCCTGTTCCATCTCTATAACAAAACAAGTAGTTATCTTCACTTAGCTGATAAAGAAAGCTTTCAGCAAAAAACTCCATTCAACTATTTACCAACCATTTCCAGCTTTAAGCAGACCATCATCTGTCAGTATATTTCTATGCATCTCAGTCCTATGTTTCATGTGGGTTGCATTTCTCTTAAAATTAGTTACTGACTTCCCAAAACCTTGTTTTCAGCAAAGATTAAGTATCATAACTTTAGGGTGGAAAAAAATCAAATCTAACCATCAGGGTTAGATTAAATGCTGTGTGTTAAGGAACATATGGAAATAATTTAAGAGTCTGGGGACCCTAAAATCATGTTAAACTGAGGGTTTGTCTCCTAATTCACCAATATATTGGTCAACCTACAGCCAGTTTCTTGTTTCACATCCCTGACATTAGCGCTGCAGGAAAAAGTAAGGTTGTGAGATTGGTTTGCTAGAGATCACAAACCAAGTCTTCTGATTAAACCACTTGCCTCTAGTGCCCTATTAAACCACCCAGTTAGCCACATTTACAAAAGTATATTCATAAGAACTCCCCTGAGGGTACCTGCCATTAGTTGACTCTAGTGAACTATCTTTGGTACACTTCTTGCAAGTATCGCTTTATAAATTGTAATTGCTATGCAATAACCTGTATGCACACTGGAAGCTCTTATAATAGGAATTTGTATGGTGCCATCCCACTACAAAATCTACTCAATCTTACGCATTGTTTGTCGACCACAACCTAAGTTCCTAAACCGTTACCATGACCTAGGGCCCCTTACAAAGCAAAGGGTGAGATAAAAGAACAGTTTGGTCCGTACAAGACTTCTTTGGCCTACCCAATTTTGGAACTTCGTCTCATGTGATACTTTTCCAGAGTGTAAACCATAAGTGAAATATTACCTACACTTTCTCCCTTCGCACAGAATCCCTGACGTGAGTGAATAAGGGACACTAAAAACCCTACGGAGCCGCCAGAGGAACACCTGCGGCCCCACCATTCCCCGACCTCCGTTTGTCCCACAGGATCCAAGGAAGCCTCCGGGAATTAACCCCCTCCAACCACCTCAGAAACTTAACCAGTGGCCGGACACGTATGCTCCCGGCGACACCAGAAGGAAGCGGAGGTAGGAAGTCTTAAAGACGCAGAAGGGATGCGGACAGTCTCCGTGCAAAGGACCCGCCAGAGCCCAGTCCCAAAGCAACCACTGGCTCTCTTGGGCCCCAGCCTCGTGCGGGGAAAGCCCGGCCCCCGCATTCCCCCTGGAGACCAGGTCTGCACCTCGTCCCCACCCGCGCCCCTCCGCTCCCAGCCCAGCGCGCCGCCTCGGGCTGCGGCCCACGCGGCACTCGCCCGGAACATGCGGACCGCGAGGAGTGGACGCACCCGCGAGAGGCAACAAGGAAGTGGAATGCGCCGTCGCCACTCAAAGCAGAACCTTTTGTACTTCTTGCCCTTTGCCACCGGGAGTTGCTCACCTTTAAGGTCCCGGTCCCACAAAGCCACGCCGCACAAACACTAACAGCGACAACAACGTCTCGACTTCCCAGCGCCGCCGGCTGGCCTACCGCGCGTGAGGAAGATGGGGGCCGTCCCGGCAGCCCTCGCGGCCCGAGTGGGCGGAGCTTCGGGTAGGCTTGAGCCTACACAGCGCGAGGAGCCTGCGCGCGGGCTGCGGACTCCCACGGCCCGCCGAGACCCGCCCTCACGCGGAGGAGGTAGGATTCAAACGTCCCGCAGGGCGTTGGGGAGTGTTAGTTTAAGTATTTATTGTTGAGCAATTAGGGACCGCTTTTGTATCTGCAGTACTTACTTAGGCATTTCGTGCATAAGAAGTATTTGGCTTTTTTTCGGATTATACTTTTCAAAAAAATTGTTTTAACGATCCATATGTATATATAAACTATATAGTGTTGTGATAGCTCTCAAAAAAAAATGGCAAGTGAAATTTTTTTTAAAAATCAAGGATTCAGGATTCTTAGAGTTGAGAAAACAATAAAGTAGAGCGTTTAAGAGCTGGGAATCTGGAATCTGATTGCTTGTGTTCAAATAACGGCTCACCTGTTTACAGGCTATGACATACGGCAAGGTACTAAACTTCTCTATCCCTTATGTATAAACTGGGGCCGGTGATAACTACCACCGTCTTCGTACAGTTGCTTCGTACATTAAACGTGATAAAACATGTACCTTGCTGGTAACTGCATATAGCAGAGCAGATGATGTTAATTTAAAACAAAAAATGTGATTTTTTAGAAGTCCAAAATGCCATCTAGTGAAGAAATCTATTGCCTTTACTAGGGCCCTTTTCTATTAGTATACTTTTTGCACGATAATTTAGTCACTTAATTTAGAGAATTTTTTCTTCTGAGATAATCTATTTTTCCCTTAGTTTTCTTGAAAATTTGAGATGATATTGGTGAAATTTTAAGTGATCTCGGGGCTTTTTGGGAGTCCCAAAATAGATCAAATGTACTTCTTGAGGGATAAAATTCAGTTATATTCAATCCAGACATTGCATCAAGCCGATGAGAAAAAATTAATAGTTATACTCAGGTCGTTTAAATTCAAATTAATCAGGTTTTCTTTTATTTACTCAACAAATGCTTATCTAATCTCTACTTTCTGCCAGACTTAATTAAAAAGTTAATTTTCTTTTTGATCAAGTCAGTGAGAATATGGGAATGTAAAAAAACACATCAAATGTACCTCAGAGTAGTCCCACTCATCCATTCAGCAAACTGTTTATTACACCCCTACTAATGTCCTGGTATGGAGCTTGGCACTGGGAATAAAAAGAACACCCTGCCTAGAGACAGTGTCACAAACGTCGAAATTTGTGCCTAAACAAATGTAACTGCCATTTATGCCCTACAGTATCTGGGTAGAACAGCAGATACATACATTCTACTACAAGAAACCTCACTTACTGCAGAATATTTATTAGTGTTCCCATCCAGTATACTCTCCTTTTCTCCACCCCTCCATCCCCTCCCCTCCATCCCCCTCTCAGGGGGCCAAGTTCCATCAGCCACCACCCCTTGGGGAAAATGGATTCCTGGCTGCATACTAGGTAGCTTCATTTTTTCAGATAAAGCACCAAGATTTTCTCTCAGGCCGATATCCATCTCTTTCATAGTTTAAGGATAACATACTTATACATCCTATAAACATAGTTTATAGGATAACATACTAAAAGACCATCTCTCTGGGTATAAACGTAGTATAATTACTTTAGAGAGTAACTTGGTAATATCTGCTAACATGTATGATATGTGTAACTGATGGCTCCAAAGTCCACTCCTAAAAACATATTCTAGGTAAATTTTCACATCTGTGCACAATAAAGCATGTGCAAGAATATTCATAGCTGAATGGTATATAAATGCAAAGAATTGGAAATCAGCTAAACCTCCACTAAAAAAAACCAGGTAACTAATTTGTACTGTAATTGAAGAAAGAAATAATAAACTATACAGTGATAAAAGAAACTAGATCTACATGCTTCGACACTGATGAAATTCACCAACATAATGCTGTTTAAAAAAAAAAAATTTTTTTTAAAGAAATGTAAGTAGCATCCCCAGCCATGTGGCTATGAAAAATCCCACCCACATTTCTAAACACCAAGAGGTAATTACTGCTCCTCCTGTGCCCCTCCCCTCATTTTGAGAATAATTAATCTAGGATAATGGTATTATTCTATTTTGAACATTTAGACTTATTCTATTTGGAGTTATTAGACCTCCAGGTAGAGATGTCAAGTAGACAGTTGGTAAATGCATTTGGAACATAGAGGAAAAGTCAGGGTTGGAGATAACAAATTGTGCAGTTATTAGCAAATAGAAGACATTTAAAGTCACAGCATTGGATGAGCTCTCTTAGAGAGAGTATAGACAGTGTAGACAAGAGGGCCTAAGATTGA
Source organism: Nasua narica (assembly GCA_028533885.1). Taxonomy (NCBI): domain Eukaryota; kingdom Metazoa; phylum Chordata; class Mammalia; order Carnivora; family Procyonidae; genus Nasua; species Nasua narica. The sequence goes on along the minus strand of CM052810.1, from coordinate 118,747,594 downwards.
AACTCTAGCAGTCCAATTTTTTGCATATTGGATAAAGGAAGAGAAGCCTGTACAGGAGCTAGAATAAGCGCAGCCTGAGATGTTCTAGAAAAATATGGTGCCATAGATGCTAAAAGGGGAGATTGTTATAAGGAAGGAGTAATTAACTGAGCAAATTCTGCTGAGGAGGGCTACAGCCTAACCACCTTTGTCATTATGGCTGCAACTATTACCTATCCCTCAATATTGGATCTTCCTTTACTTTATAATAATAAAATCACCTCTGATTTTTAAACAAGTGCATGGCCAATCAGAAATAAAACCTACAGGGACACCTGGGGGGCTCAGTAGATTGAACGCCCAACTCTTGATTTTGGCTCAGGTCATAATCTCAGTGTCTTGGCCTCAAGCCCCACCTTGGGCTGTGCACTCCCTACTGTGTGCTGATTCTCTCCCTCTGCCCCTTCACCACCCACCGCCCCAGCTTGTTGCCACTCCAGCAAGCACTGTCTCTCTCTCTTTCTGATTGGCTGGCTCAGTCAGTAGAGCATGCAACTCTTGATCTCTTGGTTGTAAGTTTGAGATCCATGTTGGGGTAGAGCTTAAAAAAAAATCTTAAAAAACAGAAAAGTACAGTGAGGAGCACTGAGTAATGTATAGAATTGTTAAATTATTTTATTATACACTTGAAACTAATATAACACTGTGTTAATTATACTTGAATTTTTAAAAATAAATTAATTTTAAAAAATTTTAAATAGGGGCAGGGCGCCTGGGTGGCTCAGTTGGTTAAGCGACTGCCTTCGGCTCAGGTCATGATCCCGGAGTCCCGGATCGAGTCCCATATCGGACTCCCGGCTCTGCGGGAAGTCTGCTTCTCCCTCTGACCTTCTCTCCTCTCATTCTGAGTCTCTCCCTCTCTAATAAATAAATAAATAATCTTTAAAAAAAATTTTTAAATAGGGGCACCTGGGTGGCTGAGTCAGTTAAGCGTCTGCCTTTGGCTCAGGTCATCATCCCAGGGTCCTGGGATCAAGCCCTGTGTGGGCTCCCTGCTCATTGAGGAGTCTGCTTCTCCCTCCACCCCTACCATGCTCAGGCTTTCTCTCCCTCTCTCTTTAAAATAAATAAGTAAAATCTTAAAAAAAAAATTTTTTTTAATAAGTGAAAGTTACATTTTTCCAGGCTCCCTTGCAGCTAAATAAGACCATGTCTGGCTACTGAGATGTAAAAGTGATGTGTGCAACTTCCAGATCATTTTTTAAGATTTTATTTATTTGGGAGAGAGAGAGCAAGCACAAGTGGGGGGAGCGGAAGAAGGAGAGGGAGAAATAGATTCCCCACTAAGCAGGGAGCCCAACTCAGGGCTTGATCCCAGGCCCCTGAGATCATGACCTGAGCCATAAAAGCAATGCTTAACTGACTGAGCTACCCAGGTGCTCCAATTTCCAGATCATTCTTAAAGAGAATGAATTTGTTCTCTTCCCACTAGCTGGGTGTGGATGTGCACAGCTGGACCAAGCAAATAAAGGCAACACCACAGCTATGGCAAAGCAACACTAGAAGGAATCCAAGTCCCTGACAGCCAGGAGCTGTCATACCAGCCCTGATGGCCTCTTCGAATGGAATTACCATTCAAACTTGACTTTAATGAGAGAGAGGGAAAAAAGAGCAAGAAAACTTTATTCAAGGCAGATGCATCAATGTTTTAGACTTTTGGTCAGAGTTAGTCAACAGATTTGGCACTAAGCAGAATACTCAAATAAATCAAAGCTCCCAATGGAGCTCACCACTCTGAAGTTTGCTTGTTCTCAATTTTTCTATTTTTTTGTGTGCAAGATGGATGTCAGAGTGCCTAAAAGTCAGAAGTCTACTATCTCCTGTAGGAGTGATTTTTTTGTCTTCTTCCTAATAGATGTTTGAACATGTGACAGAATCTTGCATGAGACCTGCCTTCATTGTAACAGATCACCAGAGTGTGAGGTTGTTGGAGGGATACCTGGACCTTGCCCCTGGATCTCCAATATCCTCCCAAGTTGTCTAGTGAACTGTGAACAACCAAATTTTCTTGAGTCAATTTGTTACATTTGAGGCAGTAAACAAGTAATATAACACAAATTATTGGCAGATCTTCTATAAGAAACAACATATGGAAGATGATGAAACAACACAGGTTCTTTACTAAGACTTTGTCTAAAATAAAATATTTGTGATACATAAAGGGACAAGAAGGGGCCATTTTGTGGGGTAAACTTTTTAAAAATTGAATTATATCACACAAACAGTAAAGTGCATGACTTTTAAGTATATAGCTTAATGAAGTTTCACAAATGAATACCTTGTAACCACCACCCACATTGAAACAGAGAACATTTTCAGCACTCTAGAAAATTCCTTCATGCTCTCCTTCCAGTCAATACCCTCTTAAAAGTAACAATCATAGATTAGCTTTGCCTGTTCTAGAAGGCAACATAACTGGAATCATGTTATATGTATATGTGGTATATGTATATGTTACATGTGGTGTATGAATATATCACAATTTATCCATTCTTCTGTTGATGGGCATTTGGCTATTATGAATAAAGCTGCTCATAGGAGGGATGCCTGGGTGGCTCAGTTGGTTAAGCAGCTCCCTGGGGTCAATCAGAAGTCCCAAATCAGATTCTTTGCTCTTCGGGGAGCCTGCTTCTCCCTCTGCCTCTGCCTGCTTGTGCTCTCTCTCTCTCTCTCTGACAAATAAATAAATAAAATCTTAAAAAAAAAAAAGCTACTCAAATGCTCTCATGTATGTCTTTGGGTAGATGTTAGGTGTAGAGCTAAGAGTTTGAAAAACCTGGGTCACAGGGCAGGTGTGTGTTTAGCTTTGACAGGCACTGCCAAATAGCTTTCCAAAGTGGTCATATCATTTTCACATGAACCAGCAGTGTATCTGCTGAACATCCCGGGAAGCACCTGTCATTTTTAATTTTGACCATTCTAACAATGGTGTGATGGTATCTCATTGTGCCTTAAATTTGCATTTCTTTGGTGATTTATAATGTTCAGCACCTTTTTATGTGCTACTTTCCATTTGAACGTCGTCCTTTGTGAAATGTCTATCCAAGTGTTTTGTTCATTTTAAAAATTATGTTATGTGCTTTTTAAAAAGTGGATGTTTAAGAGTGTGTTTATATAATCCAGATACAAATCCTGTATCAGATATATGTACTGTGAACATCTAACCCCCGGCCACGGCTGGCTTTTTCGCTCTCCTGTTAGTGTTTCTGGATGATTACTACATTTTATATTGTGTTTATGAAATCATTGTCTACCCCCAAAGTCCCAAAATATTCTCCCCTGATTTCTTTTAGAAGCTTCATTGTCTTCTTCTGACATTTAATTCTATGATTCATCTCAAATTAATTTTGGGATACTGTATAAGGTAGATGACAGGGTTTTTTGTTTTTTGGGGTTTTTTTCCTATATGGATAGAAAATCAAGTGTTTAGCACCATTTGTTGAAAAGACTGTTACCATGGCTAGCTCTAGAATGGCTATCCAAATTTAGAAAGGAATGTTTTAAAAGAGAAAAAGTGAAATTAGCCACTTTAAAAAACGCAGGTAGTACACTCACATTCATAGCAGCAGCATTCATAATGACTAAAATAAGGAAGCAACCCAAGTGTCTATTGACTGATGAATGGAGAAGCAAAATGTGGTATAAAATGTGGCACATTTGGAATTAAATTCAATACTTACATGGAATTGAACACATACAATGGAATTCAGCATTAAAAAGGAAGGAAATTCTGCAGTATGGTAATGGCACAGATGAAACCTGAGGTCATTACCCTTGGACAAATAAGCCTGTCACAAAAATACAAATACAGGATTCCATTTATACGAGGTACTTCAAGTACTTAAAATCATAAAGACAGGAAATGTAATGGTTTTTGCCAGGGGCTGGAGGAGGGGAGAATGCGCAGTTACTGTCTAATGGATATAGAGTTTCAGTTTTACAAAATGAAAAAATCTGGGGGTGGTCTCTTAACACACAAGCTGAAATCATACTTAGAGGGCAGCGCCTCCTACTGGGAGGACTGCTCTAATCCACACATTGGGGAGCATAACTGCAATTAGTAGTAAAAAAGAAGAGTTCTAGTTCTAGCCTACTCATTTAAAACCAGAAATGAAGTAATAAATTAACTCAAAATAACTATGGGGAATTGTGAGAGAATCAAGGGGACCCAAACAAAAGAAATCAGATGAAGTATTGTATGATAAAGTTGTTACTGATAAAAAATTCCTAGGCTTTGGAAAGAATTCTCAAGAAAAGAGCTCAGAGCGTTGCAAGTTTTTATTTTCCGTTTTGAGTTTTGGTTTGTTTGTTTTCATTTTTACCACAGAAGTGTTCTTTTTTTTTCTTTTAAAGATATTTATTTATTTATTTATTTGACAGAGCATAAGCAGAGGGAGTAGCAGGCAGAGGGAGAGGGAAAAAGCAGACTTCTCACTGAGCAGAGCCTGACTAGACTCAAGGCTCCAGGACCCTGGAGGACCCAAGCTGAACGCAGATGCTTAACCAACTGAACCAGCCAGGTGTCCCATACCACAGAAATTTTCAAGCACACTCCAGAATTAGAAAGAACAGTATAACTCCCGGGGCGGTTGGGTGGCTCAGTGGGTTAAAGCCTCTGCGTTCGGCTCAGGTCATGATCACAGGGTCCTGGGATCGAGCCCTGCATGGGGCTCTCCCCTCAGCGAGGAGCCTGCTTCCGTCTCTCTCTCTGCCTACTTGTGATCTCTCTCTCTGTCAAATAAATAAAATCTTAAAAAAAATAGTATAACTCCCCAAATACGCATCATCCAGTTTCTGCATTTATAACCATATGATCAATTTTGCTTTATCTTTATGCCACCCAGTTTCCTAAAACCCTCACCAGGCTATTTTAGAGCAAATGGCAGACATCATGATTTTATCCATAAAGTCTTACATCTGTATCTTTAAGAATGAGGACTTAAAAATAACCACGTTGGGGTCCCCGGGTGGCTCAGTGGTTAAGAGTCGGCCTTCAGCTCAGGTCATGATCCCAGGGTCCTGGGGTTGAGCCCTGCATCAGGCTGCCTGCTGGGCAGGAAGCCTACTTCTCCCTCTCCCACTCCCTCTGCTTGTGTTCCCTCTCTCACTGTGTCTGTCTGTCAAATAAATAAATAAAACCTTTAAAAAAATAAAAATAACCATTTTTACCATTAGCATACTCAAAAAATAATTTTTTTTTAAGATTTTATTTATTTATTTGACAGAGAGAGAGATCACAAGTAGGCGAGAGGCAGGCAGAAGGAGAGGGGCAAGCAGGCTCCCTGCTGAGCAGAGACCAAAGCGGGGCTTGATCCCAGGACCCTGAGATCATGAGCTGAACTGAAGGCAGAGGCTTTAACCCGCTGAGCCACCCAGGTGCCCCTCAAAAGATAAAATTTAACAAAAATTATTTAATGTCATCAATATGCAGTCCGTATTCAAATTTCTTCAATTGTCTCATAAATGTATTTTCAGTTCCTTTATTCAAATCAGGACCCAAATGCTAGTCACATATTACATTGTTGATATATCTCTTAAATTTATTTTAATCTATTTATTTGAGGCTTGCCTGGGTGGCTCAGTTGGCTCGTCATCTGCCTTCGGCTCAGGTCATGATCTTGAGCCATAAGACTGGCTCACTGCTCAGCGGAGAGTCTGCTTCTCCCTCTCCCTCTACCCATCCCCCTGCTCATGCTCCCTCTCTGTCTCTCTCAAATAAATAAATAAAATCTAAATAAATAAATAAATAAATGGAATGTTCCTCTGTTCCCTGTATTTCCTATAAACTGAAAATTAGGTCTAGAGGCTTGATAAGATTCTGGCTAGAAACTTTGGGAGGAACACTCCAGAAGTGATGCTGTGCTCTCATTGCATCACATTAGGAGGCATGTAAGGTCTGTTAGTCTCCTTTTTGGAGTATTAAAATTAATCACCCAGCTCACGTATTGTCAGCCTGCTCCCTCATCATAAAGCTCTCTATCAGTTTCTTACCTAATGATTTTAGATTGACCAGATCAATTATTTCATTAAGATGGCAAAATGGTGGTTAGTCTATCATTCCTTCATTTATTAGCTGGAATTCCCCTAGTAAAAAGAATTTACCACATTCATTTGGGATTCCTTGATGTAGAGCTCAAACAGGAAAGGCAGGATATATGCTTGATTTTTCTTCTTTTTACCAATTTCCAGAATAGTTAGTTGGTTTCTAGATATTCTTTTTTTTTTTTTAAGATTTTTACTTATTTATTTGGCAAAGAGAGAGAGAGCACAGGCAGGAGCAGTAGCAGGCAGAGGGAGAGGGAGAGGGAGAAGCAGGCTCCCTGCTGAGCAAGAAGCCTGATGCAGAACTTGATCCCAGGGCCCTGAGATCATGACCTGAGCTGAAGGCAGATGCTTAGCCAACTGAGCCACCCAGGAACCTGGTTGCCTTGGGTGAAATGAAGATGGAGAAGTGTCTACTGAACCTGACAACATGAAAGTTATAGGTGACCTGATACTAGTAGTTTTAGTGATGTGATGGGTATGAAAGCTCTGGCATGGGTTCTAACAGTGCATGGGAGGTGAAGAACTGGAAAACGAGAAGGAATGACAACTCGGAGAGCTTTTGCTATGAAGGGGGACAAAGAAATGGGCTGCTCCTGAAGGCAGATCTAGGGTCAAGTAAGAACTTTTTATAACAATGGAATTTTTTTTTAAGATGATACTTTACCTCTAGGATGATATATTCCATAATAAAAAAGGGAGAAATCAATGACCCATGAGTGGGGACAATTGCAAGAATGATGTCCTTCAGAAAGAGAAGGTAGGATCCAGAGCATGAGGAGACTAGTTTTTGATAGAGCAATAATAGCACTTGTATTATAACAAGTGGGAAGATAGAAAATATTGCTAAAGATACTGAAAGAGTTGGTGGTCAGAGTCCCTATTTAGTTCTATGTTTTATTCAGTAAAGTATGTGATAGATCATTATTTGATAGTTAGGGAGGGTTGGAAATGTTTTTTAAGATTTTATTTATTTATTTATTTATTTAGAGAGCATCCCTGTGTGAGCAGGGAGAGGGGACAGAGAGAGAGGGAGAGAGAGAATCTCAAGCAGACTCTGCAATGAGCACGGAGCCCAATGTGGGGCTTAATCTCATGACCCTGAGATCAGGACCTGAGCCAAAATCAAGAGTTGGCCACTTAACTGACTGAGCCACCCACGTGCTCTAGGGAGGGTTGGAATTTCTAAGGAAAAAAAGAAAATATAGACCAGTTGTCTGAAAGAGAGAAATATTGACCTTGCTTGGAAAATGTTATACAATTATTGAGCAGATGCTGAACGCTTATTTCAACTTTATGATCATAAATTTAAGCCACAGCAGCTCTAGTGTTCAGCTATGGTGTTGAAGGCCTAGTGAAGATGTAGAATTATACTCAGCAGGGAGGTAAGCATAGAAGAAGTAGAGTTGGGGACCCGTGAGTAGCTCAACTGGTCAAGCATCTGGCTCTTGATTTCAGCTCAGGTCATGATCTTGGGGTCATGAGATCGAGCCCCATGTCGGGCTCCACTCTCAGCATTGAGTTTGCTTGGGATTCTCTCTCTCTCCATCTGCCCCTCCAACTCCCCTCATCTCTAGGGTAAGTAAATAACATCTTTTAAAAAAAAGTCTATTTTTTTTATGGACATTGGGGAGGGTATGTGCTATGGCAAATGCTGTGAAATATGTAAGCCTGATGATTCACAGACCTGTACCCTGGGGTAAATAATACATTATATGTTAATAAAAAATTTTTTAAAAAAAGTCTATTTTTTAATCTAAGTTGCTTATCTTAGTGATGGACCTGGGTATCAAAGATAGATGAGGGGGGAGTAAGAGAAGCCAGATATAATAGTTAAAAAAAAAAAAAGTAGTGGGGTCATTGGATTGAAAAACCCAGGGTGTAGGATGGATAAAAATGGTAAGAGTAGGGATGAAGAGGAAGACATTGATCAGATGTCAAGTCTTCAGTGAAGGGATGGGCGTGACTGGGAGATCATTCAACTGTAGAACAAGGAGCCAGGACTTTTGAAGAAAGAAGAAAGATTATGTTGAGTGACAATGGGTGGCAAAGAGAAAAAACAAGTATCTCTCATTCTGGTTTGGAAGTATATAGAATGTGAGAGGAATACTTTTAGGGGAGTCAGCGAACTCATGAGATCAAGAAATCACACACAGTGAGGTCAAGGAGTCAGAGGGAATGTTGATGAGGGAGGATAAGGATATTAAGGATATAGGGGAGCATGTTCATCACACATCTGGAAGTCGAGGGTTCTAGAAGTGACATGGAAAGGGTTTTGGAGGGCCAGGAAGGGCAGGGGATTTGGTTGGACTTAGAGCTGTGCTGAACAGAATGGGAGGAGGTGACTGGGGAGGCTTGAGGTTCCAGTGACAGAGGAAAAGAAGAAGGTGAGGAATGATGGGTTGAAAAACAAGTCAAGTCAGTCATTTGCAGGTCTTAGTTCAGACACTGTTTCTTGGGGGAAGTTGTCACTCTTCTCTGCTGCCATAGTACCCCACACATCCCCAGTTATAGCACTTCTTGTTTTTGTGTATGAATAAGTCTCAAAATCTTTTTCTGGCCTCTGTATCTTATCAGAACCAACACAGAAGTGTTTCTGATGTCTCTTGAAGGACACTACATCAGATCTAGGACCAACACACTAGAGTTCACTCAATGTAAACCCCTGAGCTTTCATAGCTCGATGATGCTTGTTCCCACTGCAGAGGGCACACTATCCTTCCACTCTTCTATACCTGGAAGGTCAAGACTCTGACCAGAGGCTCTGAACCTCATTTCCATGACACTCCTCATACCACATCCAAACCAAGGTGACTGAAGAGCCACTGCAGATACCACTGAGAGGTTAAGTACTGTGGACTTCTACCCCAACCCCAAAGAAATACTAGAGTTGGGGGTAGAAGTACATGGTAGTGTGGTAGACTTATACAGAAGATCTAGTTTAAATAGATTAAATAATTCCATACTGGATAATCTTTTACTATATTTCAACATTCTATAAAAAAAATAAGTAATTTGAAATGGGAGATTTCCACTGTATTACATAAAGTTGAGTAAATGTCCTGTGGTTCATTATAGGTCTTAAACCCTGTAGCCTTAGTATTGCTTTTTTTTAATTTCTTTTTAAAAAATTAATATATATTATTTGTTTCAGGGGTACAGATCTGTGATTCGTCAGTCTTACACAATTCACAGCGCTCACGATAGCACATACCCTCCCCAATGTCCATGATCAACCACCCACCCCATCTCTCTCACCCCTCTCCCCTCCAGCAACCCTCAGTTTGTTTCCTGAGATTAAGAGTCTCTAGTGGTTTGTCTCCCTCTTTGGTTTCATCTTGTTCCATTTTTCCCTCCCTTCCCCTATGATCCTCTGTCTTGTTTCTCAAATTCCTCATTGATATTGCTTTTGATGGGAATAGTTTTTATACGTTTTGTCTCCCTTACTAGAAAGCCACCTCTTTGAAGACTGCAGCATATACTTCTAGCTGCTCTAAAAATAATATTTACTGTGCACAAACTGTTGTCTTTTATTAAATATGTTCACTGTAAACACAGGGCTAGAGCTCAAAGCTAGACCATGGGATTTGGTCTAGGTTTGGGGAATGGAGAGAGTAAAGATTTGGCTTTAATTCAAGTTGATACTGAGTTAGTTCTGAACGAGCTAAAAGCAGAGCAAAGGGTAAAAATGAGATACAGGTGCAGACGGGGAAATGTGGCTTCCCATTGCCTCCCTTGCATTTCTCAGAGTGCACCCAAAGTTTGCATCTCTCGGCAATTCTGCACAACAGGTTACCCCCAAGTCAGAGGAGCATACAATGACAAACTGTCTGCCTTCTGTAATCCCAGCTACAGCAGCTCTGAAACAGCTTAGACCACTACCCAGTAAGGTCATCATTCTGAGGCTCAATGAGCTAAGCCATCTGGCTTCCATGTTCGGGGCCTTGAAATTCTTGTGACGCCCACAGTCCAGCACTCTCTCATTCTTTTGTGACTACGGGGCCAGACCTGAAATTCTCCATTTCATCTTCTTGGGTTTTTTCATGAGTAGGCCTTGGAAAAATAATAAGAAACCCATTTATAAGCTTGAACCCAAGTCTCAGCAGGCAGTAAAGAAAAATTATGGTTGCTACTGCTTAGTTGAACATTAATTATTAATTCCACAGATATACATAGTGAGCCTACCAGGTGCTTGCCCCTGAAGATACAAAAGTAAACAGAAAGGGCTCTGCCTTCTGCTTCAGGAAAGCTTGGAGTCTAGTTAAATTTATCATCACTTTAATGACCATTTCTTTATTGAAGGTAGACAGGAAAAAAACAGGATATACTGGCTTGAAACTTTTTCAAAAGCTTATTATTATTAATTCCGGGTTGTTTAATAACCTTTTGATCTTGTCTGGTTTTCCCCCATCCCTCCCTCCTCTGTTGATTCCCTTCAAATAACACTCAGAGCACGCACATTGTCTGTTTTCATTAAACAGTTATGTTTACTCTAAAAACAGAGCTGAGAGTACCAACTTAAAGGATTCTTCCTCCTTTGTCTCTGGATAAAGTAAACTTTGGGAGACTCACAGAAGATGTAAAGAGGTTTGTTCTAGTTCTTAGAGTCAGAGCACTAGAAAGGGCCACTGATAGAAATATAGAGAATTTAATTAATAATTTTAGGAGTATCATTGTGGAAGATCAAGTGTAGACATGTGAGTTAGCCTGTAAACTTTGTAAAATCCTAAATTGCAGATTCATTTGCAAAATGAATTTTTTCATGAAAATTCCCCCTCGGCATTTCTTATGAATTGATTGATTAATGAGTATATGCATTTATTAATACAATTATATCTTGATTCTGTGTATGTAAAATATTCTAAAAGAATTAACTAAGCCTACGATAAATCCTTTTGGAAAACAAATATATGGAAGGTCTCACAGTACAGGGGCCTCAGGGCCTTTGCACTTGCTATTTCCAAGGTTCTGGTCTTTCTTCAGACCTCCGCACAAATATCATCTTATCAGAGGCCTTTGCTAACCACCTTATATAAACAGTACTCTCTCACAATGACCCCACTCCATCTGCTTTATCCTCAGTTTTTTATTTATTTTTATTTTTTTTTTAAAGATTTTTATTTATTCATTTAACAGAGAAAGAACACAAGCAGGCAGAGAGGCAGGCAGAGGCAGAGAGAGAGGAGCAGGCTCCCCGCCGAGCAAGGAGCCCAATGCGGGACTCGATCCCAGGACGCTGGGATCGTGACCTGAGCCAAAGGCAGCTGCTCAACCAACTGAGCTACCCAGGCGTCCCTATCCTCAGTTTTTTAAAATAACATTGATCACCACCTAAACTTTTTTCCTGTTTTATTGAGACATAATTGATATACAGCACTGTATCTATAAGTTTAAGGTAGACAACATAATGATTTGACTTATGTATATCATGAAATGATAACCATATAAGTTTAATTAACACTCATCATGTCATACAGATACAAAAGAAAAGTAAAACATTTTCTTCCCCTTGTGGTAAGAACTCTTACAATCTTCTCTCTTAGCAACTTTCCTACATTTCATACAGCAGTGCTAACAATAGTCATCATGTTGTAGATTACATCCTTAGTACTCACTTATCTTACAACTGGAAATTTGTACCTTTTGATCGTCTTCATCCAGCCATCCACCCACTCCTACCCCCTGCCTCTGATAACCACAAATTTGATCTCTTTTTCTCTGAGTTTGGGTGTTTTTTGGGTTTTTGTCTGTTTTTTTGATTCTGCATATAAGTGAGATCACACAGTATTTGTTTTTCTTTGACTTGTTTCACTTAACATAATGCCCTCAAGGTCTATCCATGTTTTTGCAAATGGTAGAATGTCCTTTTTTTTTATGGCTGGATAATATAAATACCACATTTTCTTTTTTTTTTTTTTAAGATTTTATTTATTTATGTGACAGAGGAGAGAGATCACAAGTAGGCAGAGAGGCAGGCAGAGAGAGAGGGGGAAACAGGCTCCCTGCTGAGCAGATAGCCCGATGTGGGGCTCCATCCCAGGACTCTGGGATCATCTCAGGACTCTGAGATGAGCCACCCAGGTGCCCCACACATTTTCTTTATCCATTTATCTATTGATGGACACTTAGGTTGTTTCTATGTCTTGGCCATTGTAAATAATGCTGCTATGAACATTGGGGTGCTGATGTGTCTTTGACATGTGTTTTCATTTCCTTTGGAATTTGAAGTGGGATTTTTTTTTTCTTTGAATAAAAACAAACAGGCATTAAGTTTTCCAAAAACAGGAAAGTGTTACTGTCTGCTTCAATATTCCACATAGTCTATAAAGGCAATATACTTACACATATTATGGCACAAAACAAGTCTCTATAAATTTAAGAGGACTGAAATCATATCCTGCATCTTTTCAGACCACAACAATATAAAACTAGAAATTATAAGGGGAAAAAAAATGTGGAGGCTAAACAACATGCTACTAAAAACAACCAATGGGTCAACAAAGAAATGAAAGAGGAAAACAAAAAATACAGGCCTACCTCAAGAAACAAGAAAAATCCCAATCTAACCTTAAAACTAAAGGAACCAAAAAATATAAGGAAGGAAATAATAAAGATCAGAAGAAATGACAGAATTAAAAGAAAAATCAAGAAGAAAAACAAGACACAAATTTAACAAAAATGAGAAAAAAGTAACAACCAACACCAGAGAAATACAAAGGATTATGAGAGTACTATGAAAAATTATATGCCAACAAATGGGATCATATCATAGTTTTATTCTTATTATTTTGAGGACCTTCCATACTGTTTTCCCCAATGGCTATACCAATTTACAATCCCACCAACAGTGTACCAGAGTTCACTTTATGCCCCTTTCCCCCTGCCAAACACCAGTTTGTTCTCTGGACTTATAAATTCAATTCTAACACTATCACTTTAAAAAATTATCTGCTTGTTTATTTGTTTCTTGTTTGTGTACCCTGTTAGGGGGAACTCTACTGAGAACAGGGACGGGGCGCCTGGGTGGCTCAGTTGGTGAAGTGTGTCTGCCTTAAGCTCAGGTCATAATCCCAGGGTCCTGGGATTGAACCCTGAAGTCGGTTATCCCTGCTCAGCGGGGAGTCTGCTTCTTCTTCTCCCTCTGCTCCCTTCTTGCCCCGCGCCTGCTCTCTCTTTCTCAAATAAATAAACAGAATATTAAAAAAAAGGAGAAGAACAGGGACAGTGTCTTGTTCCACTCTGTTTTCTGAGTTTAGAGGAGGGTGGGGCACAGAGGAGGCTCTCAATGAGAAGTTTCGGAATACGTGAGAATAAGCATGATGTAAGTTTTCATGATGTAACTTGCCACATAGTGTAACTATTCATGTACCTATGTTTTCACTCTATTTATTTGAAAATCTCATTTAGGTACTCAATTATATGCAGATTTATTCAAATGTGAACTTTTTTTAAGTCAATTATAACAATCACCTTAATTTACATGACTAAATAAGTGTGAATGCATTTTGATTGAGTAAATGACTGATTGATAACCCATACACTTACAAATTCAATTTCAAAGAGGTGTACCTACTTAATAAGACTTTGAGACATGATTTCTGCTTTGAATTTTCAGTCACTCATTATTTCTGTGACTTTAAGGAGCAACAAATATAAAACGCACCTAACTACCATGTTTCTTTCCCCTAAGGCAAAATAACTAAATAAAATCATTCCTCTCTTGTATATCCTTCTTGAAATATTCTGTGAATACACTAGCAAATATTTATGCCTTTTTCCTTTTCTTACACAGCTGGTAGTATCCTATATTCACAGTTCTGTACCTTGTTTTTGTTTTGTGTATATGTGTGTGTGTGTGTTTTCTTTAATCTCTCTTTGGAACTTCCTCAAGTTTTATGGCTATATACTACTCCGTTGTGCAGTACTGTCTTAATTTATTTAAATAATTCCACATGGGGCGCCTGGGTGGCTCAGTGGGTTAAGCCTCTGCCTTAGGCTCAGGTCATGATCTCAGAGTCACGGGATTGAGACTCACATCGGGCTCTCTGCTCGGCAAGGAGCCTGCTTCCCCTTCTCTCTCTGCCAGCCTCTCTGCCTACTTGTGCTCTCTCTCTGTTAAATAAATAAATAAAATCTTAAATAAATAAATAATTCCACATGGACTTTCAGATTGCTTTCAGTCTTTTGCTGTTACAAACAGCGCTGCAATGAATAATTTTATCCCTGTGTCATTTCATGCATACATAAATGTATCTATAGGATTATTCTTAGATGTGTGCTTGGATCTTAGAGCAATAAATAACTCCCCTCATCCTCACCCAACTTTTGAGCCAATTGGGAAATAAGACGAAGAAGTAAGCAGATAGGTGATCAAAAGATGACTTTTATTACTAATAAAAGCTAATGTTGAAGAATGTGACTTATATTTGCAGGTAAGGGGGCTTCCTAATTCTCAATCTCTTTCCATTTAATCAAGGCAATGTTGATCAACTATAGACCTCCCTGTGCAGGTTTTAGGAAGAAGAGGTATTGAGTGGAGCCTTCCCCATTTATTCTTTATACATTTAATAATTAGGAAAGCCATCCCTCCTTCCCTAGGGAGGAGCAAAAGAAGCCAAGGATATTAACTAGCAGAGCTACTTCTGCCTGGAAGGACCCATCAGGAGATGAGAAGTGTTCCCACGCTAATAAAGTTCTCTGCTGGTTCAAAAGGATTTTTCATTTGTAATTTTGATACATTTTTTCTTGCTTGCCCTCAGAAATGTACCACTGGAGAACTGGGTTGGGTGGCTGTCCTTACCCTCATCTTAAACTCTTCTAAATGTTTGGCTTTTATAGACAGGGAAGGGGGAAGAAAAGAAAAGAACCTGATGAGAAAGTTTCCAATCCTGGATTTATGAGACAGGATGCTGAGCTACTCCCACAGATGTTTTGTTATATTTTCTCATAAAACCTGAGCTTCCTCACTGAAAAAACGTTTCAAAGCTTCACCTCATCCACCGCAATGGCCAAGAACATCTTTATTTATAACTTGTAGCATAAAGACACAGAAGTTCACAGAAGGCGGATGTCACTATGGAGGAATGCCCAGTTAGAGCTGCTGTTCAAAATACTACAGGTATACAAGACGAAAAACTCTAACAGGAAATACAAAGCCACAAAATGCACCTGAAGACTGAAGTTGTGTCCAGCAAAGAGAATAACAGTAGGTTATATTGGGTGCAATTTTGGTTTAAAATTTCCAATAATTTCATCACCAGGTGTGTGCTGTGATTTGGGTGTGGCTGCATAGAAGCTTGGCTATGTGGGGCTTCTCAACTGTGCAATTCCTGACCCAAACCTTCTTAGAGAAGCTTTTTCTTTTTCTTTTTTTTTTTAAAGATTTTTAAAATTTATTTAACAGAGAGTGATCATAGGTAGACAGAGAAGTAGGCAGAGAGAGTGGGGGAAGCAGGCTCCCCGCTGAGCAGAGAACCCGATATGGGGCTCGATTCCAGGACCCTGAGATCATGACCCGAGCCGAAGGCAGAGGCTTTAACCCACTGGGCCACCCAGGCGCCCCGAGAAACTTTTTCTTGTTTGAGAAGACAAAGGCCAAGGACTCCTTCACTTTACGTCCCTCACGTCTCTTAAAAGCCGTGGTAAATAGAATAAGTAAATTTTTAAGCCAATAACTTTGGGTTTCTTTATTTTCTTAAAAGCAATTGAAAATAATTTTACATGTCTTTTGTGTTCATTAAGACTTCCTAACATGTGGGGCGCCTGGGTGGCTCAGTTCGTTGGGCGACTGCCTTCGGCTCAGGTCATGATCCCGGAGTCCCGAGATCGAGTCCCGCATCGGGCTCCCAGCTCCATGGGGAGTCCGCTTCTCACTCTGACCCTCTCCCTTCTCATGCTCTCTCTCACTCTCTCTCTTTCCTAATAAATAAATAAAAAATCTTTAAAAAAAAAAAAAGACTTCCTAACATGTTGGCAAGGGAGAATTGTTATCTGGAAGAGTCCTCCCATAAGCTCTTCGTTGAGTCCCCAAGCATAAATTGCCTTCTGTTAGAAATTGGAGGATGGAAAAGCAGAAAGAAGGTCTAACAAAGACTGTTTCAAAGACCTTCAAAAATTATGAAGAACTACTTTCAAATTTCTGTTTGGAATTTTGAAGAAGCCCCAAATTATTGAAAATGCATACCCATCAGCACGTTAGTATATTATTCTGAGAACGGTGTGTGTGTGTACGATGTGGCAGAAAGCAAATGAACTATCATGTGATATTCTATTATCCCAGGTGACTCTGAGAAACAGAACACTTCTTGTGGCAAAAGAGGCTACGGATATTAGGATAGAAGAGGTTAGGTAAACACCCTAGAGTGCTCTTAGCACTTCTCTGACTGTGCTAAGACCTTAGAAAATTTTACCTCTAATTACCCCTCTCCTGTCTTTTGAGTTATTGTTATGTATTTTAACTTTAGACCTAGAAACAATGAACAAACCAGTGGCAGTAAACATCCTTAGCACCCAGACTATGGTGAAATACCATTTCTTGAAATACCATTTTTTAGTAAAAGAAGCCAGGACTGCCTGGAGAAATCTCAGATTTCAGGTTTGAGGCAGGAGAGGTACAAGATGAGCGAGGAGTACACTGTCCTACCAATTAGCAAAGAATCTATCAAAAACTACTGGGACTGTGCCAAAGGAATTGGAAAACAATCAGTAGATCCTTCTGCTGGCTTAAGATGGAATAAATCGAGCTTCAGTAAGAGTAACCACATAGATTGAAAGGGACAGGTTTAAATCCATAAATTCATAATGATTAAAAAAACCAAATCTAATAAATCACCTTTGAAGGATGCTGTTTATTTTGCAAACTGATACATAAAGGCAAGAATCAAGCATTGATCCTACTTTTCCTATACCTCTGGGTAAACAAGTAGTAAATGAAGAAAAGATTATAGCACTGGAAATCACCATCTGGCAGACTCTAAGGGATCAAAGATCTAGGTATTGAGTATCTGTGTTTGGGAGCCCTTAGCTGGTGTATTAAGAATACGCTGATGGTGTCCTGCTGAAGGAGAAGGCATAAGCCGTCCACACAGGGGTCAGCAGGCAGCTCCCTCAGCATCGGAGCTCCCACTCTGGGGAAGTGAAAACCCCAGGGTCATTTTGACGAAGCTGAAGTTTCCATACACTCGCACGAAGGAAGTACAATCACATGATTTATTACAAATGCCGGAAACCTGGAGTTGGGGAAGTAGAGGTGCACAAGGAGCCAGAGCAAAGGCAGTCTTCCATCCCCGGTCGGGAGGGAGCAGGAGCTAGAGAGCGGGACAGCAAGCACTTATTACTTATAAGGTGGTTGGGGCAGAACTCACTAACTTTTCCCAGGCTCCACTCTACATGGTTATTTTTAAAAGTGCCCAGGGAAAAGCAAAGCAGGAACCTGGGCAGGGATCCTCAGCTCGGGTCCTTATCGAAATATCCGAACTCTAGCATGTACCATACAGTATAGGGAACATAATAATACTGTAATCACTTTGTAGGGTGACAGATGGTGACTGGATTTCCTGTAGGATCATTTCCTGATGTATAAAAATATGAAATCACTATGATGTACACCTGAAACTAGTAGGATATTGTATGTCAATTATACTTCAATAAAAAAATAGAACTCCAGAAACAAATACTCAGTTTCTGGAGTGTGTGCAGGATGTGAGCAGGGTTGTCATACCACGAAATGCCTAGCAGCAACTCCAAATAGGGGTGTTCTCATTACAGTATCTGTGGCTTCTAACATCAAAAAGAAACAATTACAATTCTGCGTCTTTTTTTTTTTAAGATTTTATGTATGTATGTATGTGTTTGACAGCGAGAACGCAAGCAGTGGGAGTGGCGGGCAGAGGGAGAGGGACAAGCAGGCTCCCCACTGAGCAGGGAGCCCCATGCGGGGCTCGATCCAGGACCCCGGGATGATGACCTGAGCCAAAGGCAGACAGACGCTTAACTGACTGAGCTACCGAGGCGCCCCCCACTGATTTTTTAATAGCAGCCACAGGAAACTAATAATCCAGGCACTGATACCAGTAGAAGAAAGAAAATAATTACCACAGTAAGGACAGAGGTTATTTGCAGGAGAGGGAGGATGTGTTTGGGGGTGCCCCTGGAGTGGTTGGCCAGTCCTCTCTCCTGACGGATGCCAGTTACAAGAGGGTTCACCCTTTAATAACTCACTAAGCTGTTCATTTGTTTCACGTGGCCTTCTGTATTTGTATTATAGTTGACAGTTTACAAAGAGGTTTAAGAAATCACCCATAAACCAGTGAAGCCCTTATCTCCCTGTCTGCCTGTGCACAGGGGGATCCTACACTCCCTTGACCAGGAGAAGGCTTGTCTCATTTCCTGAATGAGGAAGGTGTGAGGAGAAAGAGCGACAGGGTAGAAGAGGGCTGCAGAAGGACGCGTCTGGGAAACACAAGTGCCATCTTTGTGTCTCCATCTGTGTGTATACTGGCATTACTAAGAGTGTTCTCAGATTACATGTGCCCAATCTTATGCTGGTGAGCAAAAGTGGTAAGGTACGTGGGGTTTTAGGGGGGAACCATTGGCTCCATCCCTCCGTATTAAGGCTGAAGTCCACAGCGCTGGCATTTCACAATCCCCTACGAGAACCTCTTCCATAGAGGGACTTGTAGGTACACAGAGGTTAAGAGCTTGTGGTGTGGTTTGAATTTGGTAAAAGGTAAAAGTTGAAATATTGGTAATCTTATGTATACAACTGGACACAATTTACACTGATCCTCCCTAAGCTAGCAGAGAACACCTCTAAATTGTGGCTAATTGGAATCTAGAATATTCACTGATGGTTTGAGCAAGATGCGCAATACCACTCCAGTGAAGCCTCAAAGAGAATATTACATTTTAAATCAGAAAGCTAGGGCGGTGCCTGGGTGACTCAGCCAGTTAAGCATCCCACTCTTGGTTTTGGCTGGGGTCATGACCTCGTGGTCCTGAGATCGAGCCCCACGCTGGGCTCTGCACTGAACTTGGAGCCTGTTGGAGATTCTTTCTCTGCTCTCCCTCTGCCCTCTCCCACTCCCTGCTTGCGCTCTCTAAAAAAATAATAATAAAATAAAATAAAATAATCGTTAACAGTTTATGACTCATGGGGCACCTGGGTGGCCTAGTGGGTTAAGCCTCTGCCTTTGGCTCAGGTCATGATCTCAGGGTCCTGGGATTGAGCTCTCTCTCTGCTTTCCTCTCTCTCTCTCTGCCTCCCTCTCTCCCTACTTGTGATCTCTCCCTCTCTGTCAAATAAACAAATAAAATCTTTAAAAAAAAAAGTTTATGACTCAAGATTTCAAAACGTGTAGGTGTCCCTGTAGAAAAGGAGTTAGAGCGTCAGTAGACACAGTCTTCCCTAGAACTAGGCAGACAGAAATCTCTAGCTACGTCTACTATCACCTAAGAAAAATGAAGCGATCTTTGTAGAGTTTCAGACGTTATCAGACTAATAAAGCAGGTGTTTCTGGTCGCTTTGTGTGGGAGGAGTGAGGGGAGGTGGGGGTCGTCTAGGGAACAGACTGTCTACACCTGGCTGCCTCGGCTCCCACCCGCACCACCGACCCCCTTTGTGCGCTGTATTAGGTAGCTCGGGCCGCCACAACTCAACGCCACAGACTGGGTGGCTCAAACAACAGAAATTTTTCTTACAGTTCTGGAGGCTGCAAGTCTGAGACGAGATCAGGGTCTGGTGAGAGCTCTCCTTCCGGCTTGCAGATGCTGCTTTCTCACGGTGGCTTCACACAGGCAGGGGGGAGGGAGAAAGCCCTCTGGTGCCTCTCAAAAGGACGCTAAGCCTATCTGGTCAGAGCCCTACGCTTACAAGCTCAGTTAACCTTAATTACTTCCATAAGGCCCTATCTCTACAGTCACACAGGGGATAAGGGTTTCAGCCTATGAATTTTGGGGGACACAAACATTCAGTCCTTAGCACAAGCATATATGTACATGAATGTGAAAACAGAGGCTAATGTACGACCTTAAGCAAGTTCTCTAGACCCTATTTCGGTTGCAGCTCAAAACAAAAAATATGACTTGTGAGAAACCGTAACTTCATTCATTCATTCACTTATGTAGAGAAAGAGGGGGCAGGAGTGAGGGACGGAGGGAGAGAGAGAGAGAATCGTAAGCAGGCTACACACTAGCATGGGGGCCTCCATCTCACAGGGTTCACAGATCATGACCTGAACTGAAATTGAGTTGGATACTTAACCAACTGAGCGACCCCCCCCCACCTGCCCCAGGCACCTTGAGAAACCATACCTTTAAAATTTCAATATTTAAGGGCGTCTGGGTGGCTCAGTGGGTTAAAGCCTCTGCCTTCAGCTCAGGTCATGATCTCAGGGTCCTGGGATCAGGCCCCGCATCGGACTCTCTGCTCAGCGGGGAGCCTGCTTCCCCGTCTCTCTCTGCCTGCCTCCCTGCCTATTTGTGATCTCTCCCTCTCTCTCTGTCAAATAAATAAATAAAATCTTTAAAAAAAATTTGGATATTTAAGAGTCGTCTTAATTCAGCCATACTTAAAATCATCTCCACAATTTTAATTATTTTGCAAAATAGTGCTGGCCCTTCCAAAGCCATGGTTTGCATTTCATTATAATAAAATATTTTTCACTCATACTACAGTGATTTGGAACTTGGGATAATTCTGACAGAAGTGTTTACCTTACCTTCTGTAAGGCTTTCTTGTGTGCGCAGAGCAATAGCAAAAACAGAATTTTACAGAAAATAGGCAAAATAAATTAAACACTTCAGGCCACAAACTATTTTCAAGATCTTTCAAGCACCTGTGGCATGCTTTTCTGTAAAAATAACCAATATCATCATCTTTCTTTAAAAAGTACCCTGGAGGACTGGCTCGAGTACCTGGCTCAGTGGGTTAATCCTCTGCCTTCAGCTCAGGTCATGATCTGAGGTTATGATCTCAGGTCATAATCTCAGGGTCCTGGGATCGAGCCCCACGTTGGGCTCTCTGCTCAGCGGGGAGCCTGCTTCCCTTTGTCTCTGCCTGCCTCTCTGCCTACTTGTGATCTCTCCCTCTCTGTCAAATAAATAAATAAAATCTTAAAAAAAAAAAAAAGATTAAAAAAAAAGTACACTGGAGAGACAAATGAAATGCTAGTCCTTGAAAAAAAACTAAGAATAAAATATGATCCATGAACTCAAAATTATATATACTTCACATATATAATGATAAATCCTTTCCATGTGACAATGGGAGTTTTACTGGGGCTGAGCTGCAGGGAAAAATTTCCAGAGGCTAGACTCCAGTCAGGATTCTATAGGCCCTAGGTAAGCTAAAAGCAGGGGAAAGTGGTTACACTTGTTTTCGTCTGTTCCTTAAAATAGATCTCTAAAACACTACTGGGCATCACATGACTGGCCCAGCATTAATTGCTAAGTGTTCTTGAAAGCACTAAAATAGTCTATAATCCAATTATAGATTGAAATAGTCTATAACTCAGTGGTTTCACTAACTCTGACTGTCCTTTGACTCGCTCAGGCCAAATTCAAGCAGTCTTACCACATATACAGTGATTTACTTATTTTTATTGAAAACACAAATATTAAAGAAAAACATTTAAATAAATTAAAAATCATTCCACGTCCCTCTACACTAACACAATGGATTTCAGTTTTGCATATTACCTTCCACATGCAAAATGATTTTACAAAGTCACAGTCATAGTGTGCATACTCTTTTCTATTGTGCTTATTTGACTTACCATACTATAGACACAGCCATGTTTTTACAGTCTTCCAAATAATTATTTTAATGGCAGTATGATACCTCATTATTAGCCCACTTTATTCTTTGACATGTAGACTATTTCCAATTTTTTTGCTACTATAAATAATGCAGACATAAACATCCTCATGCATTTCCCTTTGTTTTGGCTTTATGTTATTCTTCATGCTACAAATCTAGGAGCAGAATTTATGGGGCAGAGATATGGCCCTTTTTTGGGCTCCTTCTATGTGGTACCATATTGCATTCCCAAAGGGTTGTGTCTATTTAAAATGCCACCTGAAATGAATGCATTGAACAGTTTCTTTCTTAAAAAAAAAAAAAAATCAGAAGCATTAGGTAGGCTTCAACTTCCATATTTAAATTAAAAATAATTACTGTGTCTTTAAGAAAATGAAGAGTGTGGATAGATGGTCCACCAGGTCACTAAAACTTCAGCTAACTTAAGCAGTGCTTCCCAACTTTTCTCAAGTTTTGGC
The DNA here is from genome assembly GCA_028533885.1 of Nasua narica. NCBI lineage: Eukaryota > Metazoa > Chordata > Mammalia > Carnivora > Procyonidae > Nasua > Nasua narica. Next base: position 118,725,238 of record CM052810.1, on the reverse strand, counting down.
ACAAACAGAAAGTAATACTGCAGGCACACTGGGGAAAGTGGACAAAGGTGTTTCTGCCCAGAAGCTCCAGCCACCAGGCTACCTCTAGCTGCACCAGGGGTTATAGGGACCCACATGTAGGCACATCTATGACCCAAAGTCCATGGGTCATGAAGCTCTAATCAGGGAGAGGTTAAGTGACTGTGACTCAATTCAAGTTACAAAAAAATCTAGTCAGTGGCACAGCTGGGAAATGAATGCAGATTTCTTCTCATCGATGTATTTTCTATTACATCACAACTGTTCTATGTGCTTTCTGGCTCTAAAATTCAATTTTGTATTCAGATATGTATCTATACCTACGAATAAAGAGGATTTTTCTAACATGCTTGAACTAAAGACACCTAAACTAGCAATTTACATCAAGGCTGAAAATTAAAAATAGCTCTTAGCATTAGCAAATATTTAACTATTTTCTCTGCTATTTTTCAGATTTGCTATTCTTTTAAATTTAGTTTGTAAACTCTGAACAGTAATAATCTTTTGCACAGTATCTTGTATACCTCAGGCAGTCAGCAAATAAAGAAGAACAATAAATTATACACACTACAAAGGAAAAAAGACTTAAAGTAAATCCACATTCTAAATACATCTAACCGTGGAAAAATGCTGTTTTAAAGTGTTGATTTTGTAGAGGTAGAGAAGATTCCCTCCTTAAATTTCAAATTCCTTGCTAGCTAAATGTAACCTTAATATACACTAGTACATTACAGGGTCAGAAGAGACATTTCATTCCAAAGAATGATTCTGACCTGCACCCAGTGTTGATGCTACCAGGAGAAAAATTAACTACAAAGGTATTTCGCTTTTTACCAAGTGTCCAAAATTTCATATTACCTTGAAAAGCGGAGACTATAGGGTGTTAACCTTACCAACTGTAAATACACATAGGATTTTCCATTAATCACTGTGTTAAGGTGAAGAGTGGGGGTTAGACATGGGAATTCACCCATTATGTGCCAGGCCACAATGATAAGGGACTCCAAATCCCGAATTCTGTCTCTTTCTCTCTTTGTTTTTTTACTACACCCTGAAACAGTGATTACTGGGTCATTTCTATGGATTCAGTCAGACATTATACACACAAACACACCCGTGGGACCGCATGGCGCTTGGAAGATTGCCCACTATTTCCCACTTATTAAGATCTGGGTCATATTTCTCAATGCTCTGAAGATATGTTCCCTTCGAGTAGGAATATCCCCCGGTGACATAAATACATCCATTCATGATGACGGCACCACACTCCATCCTCCTCTCCATCATGGGAGCTATTTCTCTCCATTCATTTTGTTCAGGGTCATAGCATTCCGTGATTGTAGTTTGTCCACCAACTAGATAGAGCTTATTTTCAAATGGAACTGAACACAATCCATATTCTATTAAAAAGAAAAAAAGCAAAATTTTATTTAGGATAGCAAACAAAAGAGATATGTAATAATCCCTTACAATGCAGCACACAAGAACCGGGTCATCTCGACATTCTGATATCCCTGCCACAATACTGAGCCTTAAAAATCCATCCCCCATCACCCGATTCAGATTGCTTCTCCCTGCCATCCTCTCTCAGGTGATCCCTCCTCTGGCTTTGCAGGGTGTTGGGGAGGAACTCATGCTCAGACCACTACCCAGCACACACCTTTTAGTCTACGCCTCTGGGTACAAGCTGTGGAGACCCTCTGACACCCTGACATGAAGACGTCTGAGGGAACTGCTGTAGGCTCCTTCGGGCCTTCCTAGCCACCCCCTACAACCCGGGGCAGGCGCTCTGTAGCGTCTGCAGCCCCGGGAGACCGGGCGGGGGAGGGCCTGCCTTGACTCTCTCACACTGCTGCTCAAGTTAAAGACAAAAGCAGGCTAGTGGGGAACTATGGTCTATGATCCTAAGGGACCAAAAGCAGCTCAAAGGCAGACAGCTGCTGTGTGGGGTCTGGGTTCCAGGCTGGGAGTCGGCCTCTGGAGGTGGGGGGCGGGGGGCAGCCTTCTGGGCTGTTTTCATTTTTCCCATGTTATGCATCCCCGCCCAACATACCCCATCCACAAGCAGACCTGTTGCTCTTCAAGGCCCCTGGCTCTTCTGCAACGTGACTTCCTCTCCCTTCCCAGGACTGTCACTCGGGCGAGGCAGGCGAGGTGCCCACGGTGCCAAACGCAAAGCCAACCTCCTTCTCTGAGGGACTCCAATTCTGTGCCTCCGGCGTCGCTCTTACCTCACTCTGGTCCCAGCCGTGCTTCTCCCACGTCCCCATTTCCAGCACCATTACTAACCCGTGAGTTCATTTTCTGAGAGTATCAACCACAGGATTACACTTAAATACCTCTAGCTGCAGGCCTGGAGGAAGAGCGGGACTTTTCAGGGGCCCTAACGTTAGGGCAAATTAATGAAGACGCAGCTTGCCGTTGCTGAGGGCTTCCTTCTGCCTAGAAACTCTTCTGTTCCCAGGACTTTGCACAGCCGCCCTCTTCTTGTCATCCAGGTCTCATCTTCCGGTCACCTCCGCAGAGGGCCCTCCCTTGACCACCCAGCCTGATGTGGCCAGGCTGGCATCCCCACCACCTCACCCTGCTTTCACATTCTCCACAGCACTTTTCACTGTCTGATGTTTCTTGGTGACTGTCCTTCTCCCCCCTGACAGCGTGGGACCTGCGTCCTGCCACCTACTCCATCCCTATCGGGGAATGGCAAGTGTCTGGAACCTTGTAAGGACTCAATAAAAGTTTTTGGATTACTGAATGAATTGGAACTTGTCCCCTCTGTACCCAAATGTGCACTACCATTATTTTGTGGGGAAAAAAAGCTTATAAACTCCTCCTCAGAAAGAAAGAATATATAATAAAAAATGTGATTTCCCCTTTAAGAAGGCAAGCACATTCTTATCAGTAAACTTCTTGCTATCTAGGTTTCAAAGGCTAAGGAAAAATCTTAGAAGATGAGTCCATATACTGTTGTTCTCAAATATCTGACAGCTGGGAAAATAAGAATTCTTCCACCTCTGAAAACTCCATTTATTTTACCTGGGTTGCCAGTTATTATACATGCAGAATTTTTATAGAATTTATTTGTTTTGGTACTTGTGAAATATTACTTATATAAATTATATGAATCATTCTATCAAATGGTTGTGAAAATCAATAATTCATAAATTTTATCAGTTGGTGTGATTCAACGAGTTCACTAGGGTTTTCTTAAATTTCAAAATTTACCAAAAAATCCTCAATTTGTGGTTCTTAAGAAAAATATCTCAATCTTCCTATAGCAGGAAAAATGTATAAAATAAGGTGATTCCTGGGGCACCTGCCTGGCTCAATTGGAAGAGCATGCAACTCTTGATCTCAGGGTTGTAAGTTCAAGCCCCATGTTGTGTGTGGAGATTACTCAAATAAATAAACTTAAAAAACAGACAATAAATAAATAAACAAAATAAGGTGGTTCCTGATAGTTTTTTTCCTGTTACCCAAATACAACATAACCTTCTGTTATTGTGGATGGAAACTTTTTTCTTCCACAGCTGTAACTGCCTTTTTCCTGTTGGTCACTCTACGAAGCTACTGAGCCCAAAGGACTGTGCCTTGTTTACTGAGCTCCTGGCACTATACGTCACCTGTGGGGAACACTCAGCAAACCTCTGGTAGGCGAACTAAGGAATGAACAATTTCAAACTAAGTATAAGAATGGCCCCATCTGTCACGGCTCAAAAAGTTTACACATAAATAAGCAGTCTGTAGTCAGTGTTGCATGAGTGATATGAAGAAAGCTGTGCAGGAATTCAGAGACAGCCACAATATTTTCAGGTATTCAATATCCATTGAAATGATTTAGACTTTTTTCCTAAGATTATTTGCACTGAAAAGACCTGTAAAGCTTATCTAATCTAACTTCTTTACTAGAAAGTAAGACCCAAGAGCTTAAGCCACTGCCCAAGATTAGCCATGTGAATAAATGGCGGATCCAGGAGAGAACTCTCTTCCTACTTGACGTAGCTCTCCATAGGTTTTATCCCTTTATTACTTCCTGCTTCTTCCCTGGTCTCCCCACACTCTTCCTTCCCAGCTCATCCCTTAACTAATGCAGTTTCCCAAGATTCTGTGCACAGCTGTACTCTTAGTCCTACCCTCCCAATGTGCCTCAACCATCTCCACAGCTACAGTCATCGCCTCCAAGCAGATCACACCTAGATCTCTAAATTCAGCCCCACTCTTCCTCCTGAGCTGCGGACCCATATTTCCCATTGCTTGTTGGACAGCTCTCGTGGGTGATCCAACCAGTCCTCCACAGTTAACTACAAAACTGAGCTCCAACTCATCTCCTCTTTTCCCTTCACAGCAGCTCGTCCTTCAACTTTGCCATGTTGAATGCATAACATTCCTCACATCTACCAGTTTTCACCTCCTACCACTTCAGGCTTTCAGCACATCTCATCTGGTGTATTACAACAGTTTTAACAGATTTCCCTGCTGTCTTCCTCCTAATCTATTCTAAAAGGTTCAAAACCTTTGGTAGTTCTCCATTTTCAAAGTTCTCCTGACTGCCATTCAAAGCCCTCCATGAAATGCTCCTCAACTGAACTCTCCCCTCCAATCTCTCATTCTGCCCTCTCATATCTCATCATATACATCCACTCTCAAGTACCCAGATAAACCTGGAACTTGCCTTTCTGTCTCCCAACATTGGCAACTTTCTGCCAAAAAACACTTCTTCAAAAAATACCTTAATTATAGGCATTCTTTAAGGCCTAACTCATAACACTATACTCCTGGAATTCTAAGATTTCCAGATTTCCCTTAAATTAGACTCAAGCTCTTTCTACCCTCAATTTCAAGAGCACCTACTTGTATAACTGCCTTGTATTCCTGTTATGTATGTATATTTGCTACTAAGATTCAGGGTTCCCGTAGCAGTAGAGACTAGCTCTTAATCATCTTTGTGTCTTACAGAATAACTTGAATGGTAGCCTGCCCAAGGTAAGGTCTCAATAAATGTTATCTTGCATTTAACGGAATTAGAGTCCCCTGGTTTTTAACTATCCAAAACTACCACTCTTAAAGGCATTGAGAAAAAAGGGTAACATTTCTATTACCCTTGAAAAATAACAGCAGTCATGATTTCTTTGTAGTCTATGCTATGTATCTGTAAGGGAGGCTCAGGACTGGCACTTAACATTCCTGGGGAGGCGCTCCTACAATGCAGAAGAAGCATACCTTGCTACAGTTCACAGGATGCAAATCCAAATGTCTTCAAGGGCTAAGGAGCTAACGGACTAGTTGAATGAAGCAGGCCAGCGGTAGGAGAAGCAAGAGCATGGGCCCCCAGGTCTACGACGGGATAGGAATGGAAGAGACTAGTGAAATGGAGCATGCAGGTGCCATCAAAAAGCGAAGAGCCACTACGTGGCTCCAGGGATCCCTGCCAGAAGAATGTGGTCCAAGGTTGCTGCAATTTTTCTAAAGGCCAGAAATCATGACTTTTATTTGAAATCTCCCGAATTTTAAATATTGGTAGCAAGCCAGTTAAAAATATCTTAAGTACTGAAAGCCAAAAAGCAGAGACCAGGCAGGGTGCCAATTTGCTACCTTTGTTTCTTGCATTATGTCAAGAAAAAGTCAATGGAAAGCAAAACTTGACAAACATTATTATATGTTCCCATTGATTTATACTCAAATTTAATATTTATTTCCGATTGATTTTTTAGTTGGCCATGCATTTTCATGCTTTGGCTTACATCTCATTGCCTTTCAAACTCCCCTTCAAGAGGTGAACGAGCTACATGCAACTTAAATCTGTTACAAGATGTTTATTTTTAAAGGAACCCTTATATGAAATATATGTTAAATTTGTAATGTAAGTAACTGCCCTCTAATTTGTTAATCTGACTTTTCAAATTGGATTTTCTTTTTTTTTTTTTAAGATTTTATTTATTTATTTTGACAGAGAGTGAGAGAGAGACACAGATAGAGGGAACACAAACAGGGGGAGTGGGAGAGGGAGAAGCAGGCTTTCCCGCCAAGTAGGGAGCCCGATGCGGGGCTCGATCCCAGGAAGCTGGGATCTGGCCTGAGCCCAAGGCAGCCACCCAACGACTGAGCCACCCAGGTGCCCCTCAAACTGGATTTTCTTTGTAACGATGTCAAAGTCATATCTCACTGATAAGTTGAACAGGGGGAACAAATGAGATAACAGTGTAGTTGTTAAAAACATGGCCTCCCCGCCGGATTGCCTGGATTTGAACTTCACCTCTAATAAGCACTAGCTAGCTGATCTTGGGCAACTTATTTACTGTCTCTGTGCCCTAGTGACCTGCAAAATGAAATAGTAGTACCTAGCTCACAGGATTGCTGTGAGGTTTAAGTAGATTGCAACATATAAAATTACTGGGATAGTTAGTGCCTGGCTCACACTTACTAAAGGTTAGTTATTGCTCAATATGAGCTGGTATTATTACTTTCCATTATAACTTCATTGGTCATAACGGAAAGTGGTGGGCAGTCTGGGCTGATACATCTCGGTTACTAGGAGAGAGAAGGCTACCCATTCCATGAAGGCTTCAGAGCCAGGACCGCCTCTGTCGATGGACATCTGGGTTCTTTCCATAGTTTGGCTCTTGTGGACATTGCAGCTATAAACATTGGGGTGCAGGTACTCCTTCAGATCACTACATTTGTATCTTTAGGGTAAATACCCAGTAGTCTAATTGCTGGGTCGTAGGGTAGCTCTATTTTCAACATTCTGAGGAACCTCCATACAGTTTTCCAGAGTGGCTGCCCCAGCTTGCATTCCCACCAACAGAGTAGGAGGGTTCCCCTTTCTCTGCATCCTCGCCAACACCTGTCGTTTCCTGACTTATTAACTTTAGCGCTCCTGACCAGTGTGAGGTGGTATCTCATTGTGGTTTTGATTTGTATTTCCCTGATGCCAAGTGATGTTCAACATTTTTTCATGTGTCTGTTGGCCATTTGTATCAGACTAGTGCTTTTTAACTCTCTGTAAGAATTGTGTTTTATACAATGCATAGACATGAAAGAAAGCACACAACAGAGGAATAAGAAACACAACAAAAGAATCTAGGTGAAAAAAAAATTTAAAAAGAAACTACCATTTTTAACCATCCAGGCTTAAAATGTGTCTCGTAAAGACATCAGGGAAAGTATTTGTAGATGTGGATCTAAAGAGAACAGCCTGTGATTATTGTAAGATGGGCATATGAATATTTTGAGCCTTCTAATTACACCCATGGGTAGTCTGCTGTAAATCTAGCATTTTCTTTTTCCAGGCCATTTTTAGCTATCCCTCATACTCTGAACTGTATTAAAACCTGTGCTCTTTGGAACAGTATTTAATTACCTGGATGTGGACTGGAGGTGATGAGGCTCCACTCATTGATATCTGAGTTGTAGCTCTGGACCTTGTCATAGGTGCAGCTCCCTCTGTAGCCGCAGTGGCCGCCAATGACGTAGATAACTTCGTGTAAGACGCAGGCCGTCGCGTTTCCCACGCCTGTGTGTTAATTAAAATCATGTCTTCAGATGGATCTATGGTTGTGTTTTATGATGAATATTTGGGGTAAGTTTATTATTGTTTCTGTTATTATTGACAATAGATGTCAGGCTCTGTGCTAGGTGCTACGCGAGATGGAAGAATGAACAAGAAAACCTCCTTGCACTCTTTTAAAAGAGGGTGAGACACTTACACAAATAATCAGAGCACATGGTACCGAACCACTGTGAACGTTCAGAGCCAGGAGACACTGCTTTGAGCAGGGAAATCGTGGCCGGAAGTGGCAGAATTTGAGCTGAGTCTCAGCAGGTAGGACTTCGGCACACAGAAGTGAGAGAAAGCCATTCAATGCAGAGGAAAAGGCAAGTGCAAAGGCTCAGTGGGCAATGCCGAGTAGCCCCAATTGATGCCAGCCCGCGTAAGGGCAGGCGGCCCAGCAGGAGTTTTTGGATGGGAATTGGAGTTGAGTTGGTAAGTTGGAAGTCACACTGCAAAGGATCCTGGCGCCCAACTACGAAGCGAAGACTTCATTCAGCAAAATTTTAAAGATTTTTAAACAGAGGAAGAGAGAGACTACAAAAGCAGAAAGACAAAAAGAGTCAAACAGATCCAGAGATTGGCCCAGGTAGGAAGTATTGAGGGCCCGATTTAGAAGGAGTTTTGGGTGTGGAGGGAAGGGCATGGAGGTAAGAGACACAGGTAAACACATAAGCCTTGATGACTGACTGTCAGAAACAAGCAAAACTGATGGTGATGTCCTAAGCTCGGGAAATTGGGAAATTTCCCAATGCTGATGCTCTAGGAAAATGGGGAGGAAGAAATGAGTTCGGCAGAGAAAGAAGCTCAGAGGAAGTAAGATGGGGCTCATTTTAGTCAAACACGTCGGTTTAGTCTCTCAAACAACTGTTATTTACCACTGATACGTTCTGGATGCAGTTTAATCTCTTCTTGCATTTCTACTCTAACATAAATGTGAGTTTATAAGCAGGGCAGTTATGATGAGGGAGGGGGAAAAAAAGTCAGGAGCTCCTAAACAGCCAAGTATTTATTTCTTCTCTGTACATCCCTAAACCAAAAAAGGAAATGAATTTGAAATTTGACTCTACACAATTTAAGTTCTGATTACCAGGGGAGGCCGATAGGTCACCTCATGACTACAAAACAAACCAACTGGGAAAAGCAATGTTACCCTTGCAACTGAAAAATGAGAAACTTTTAAGGTTCAGACCCGCACTGGCCAAAACTGGATATAACCGATACAAAATTACCCTTCCCAAGGACAAGTAGATATAAGCAGGAATCAAACTTCAAGGTGAAAGTGTAACTAAAACTTTGGAATTTCAGACCCAGTTGGTGTGTGGGGGGGGGTGGGCAGGGGAGTACTTCGGTGTATGAGGGTCTCCCATTCCACTCAAAGAGAAGGCAAGAACACACAAGGCTTTTAACAGTGGACCCACCACGGAAGCGTTTCTTTTCAGCAACCGTGTTTCAAATATGATATTTAAAAATTGCAATAAAGTAATCAACTTTCCTCCTCATGGAAATATGCTGTGAACTATGAAACCATGGCAACTGGTAGCTCGTCATTGAGAAAGAGAGGCAGAGATGGATGAATCCAGGTTGGCAACAGCTGCTACAGTATTTGAACCTTCCTTGTTCCTTTAGTAGGAAAGCAGTCAGGAGGACACGGAGGACCATCCTGGGGAGGAGACAAGGAATGGCCGTTAAGCTCAGCCTGAGCCCAAAACAGAGTGGCAACAGCAGGAGGCTCTAAGCCCCCTTCTCGCCCTCTACCAACCACTACAGAACCTTCGGGCATGCCTGCCTGCCAGAGAGCGGATATGACTTACTATGAAAGATAATTTTGCTCTGTCAAAGTCGATGTGGTCTCTTCTAACGTGGTCTCTTCATTATGACAATAATGAACAACCAACAGTGACAATAACACCTGCAACGATTCCTAACACTTACTGAGTGCATCCTCTGCTGCAGACTGTTCCATACACCTCACAGGCCCAAATTCACTTAATCCTCTCAAAACCCTGAGCTACATAATGTGGTCACCCCCATTGTACAGACCATAAAACCGGGGCACGGGGAGATGAAACAATTTGCACCGGCAAGGAAACGGAAAGTCAGGATTTGGACCCGAGCAGTTTGGCTTCAGGAGCAATGTGCCTGATCACAAGACCCTTCTGCCTCTCCGGCTTCCTGCTTGTCATCCAACGATCACACCAGGTCAGATTCCCAGACCAGGTCAGATTCCCACAGCCACAGTGGTAGTAAAACAGAAACAGAAAGGCCTGGGAAGGAACATTTGGGATAAAAGGACACAAATTTAGAAACAACCTACCAGTTGTTTTTGTGCAACTTCCCAGCACAAATGAATAAATGTAATTAAGTAACATTCCAGTTTAACTTTTTTTGCCAGTGGGAGGGAAGGAGTGCAAGGCTAATTGAGTACTGAAGGCAGCAGAAAATACAGTGTTGATCAGACCGACATTGAAACCCAATAGTGTGCCTGACTTCGTGGACCACAGGAGGGAGGGGAGGGGATCTGCCCCTATCTTTTACCCTAGGAAACAAGACCTGAATCACAAAAAGCAGGGGCCATCTGTCTCTAGTTTTTGAGAGAATGTAATTTGTTACACTCTACCGAGACCAAACCTTCAAGGTTTTAATGAAAGACTTTTTAAAAGAGAGAGGTGATCATGTAACGGGAGGGGAAAAGCTGAATATTTAAAAGCAGAACTGAAAAGGGTTTGATTTCAAGAGCAAGCAAAAATAAATAAATATGAACTGATAAAACCACCCAACTTTCTCTTTTCGTTTAGCCTTTGACTTAAATATAAATTCTTAAGACCTGAAGCAAGATCTAGACTTGAAATAGGCTGTAGAGTAAGTAGGATGAATTATACTGTTTTCTTATATAAATATATTTTTTTAGTCTGAAGAGCATACTCTAAGCACATAACCTCAGACAAGTTGGGGACTGTTCTACTAAGCTTCTACTTGGAACATTCTGTCCACCATTATTTGTATGATCTATTAGAGTTCCTAAATAGCATTCCAACGTGGTGCATTCTTTTTAAAGTTCTTTGCAAGAGAATTTAGACCACTGGCCTAACCTCAAACACCTGGAAAACTAGAGAATAAATATAATCTGGACTTACCTTTAATCATGTTTGCAATAGGAATCCATTTTTCTTTTAATGGATCATAGAACTCGGCCTCTTCTGCAGGAGCCCCTTTTCTGTAACCGCCTAAAGCGTAGACACAGCCACCCAAGGTGACCGCGCAGTGGTAGTACCTGGCATTGAGCATCGGCAGACCTTCTGTCCATTCATCACTTTCACTGTTATAGATCCACACTGTGTCAAGAGCTTCTATGTTATCCGTCCTATAACCCCCAGTTACATAAATGTTGGGTCCCAAACATGTAACACCATAGCTCTCCCTAGTATAGTCTGGTATTTCCGCTCCCTGGATCCAAACATTGGTCAGAGGGTCCCATATGTGAACCTCTGATAAAGGATGCCAGTAATAACCTCCAATGATGTACATTGTGGCTGTGGACCTCTGGGAAATCTCTTTATGCAGGGGATTCAGAGCATTGTATATTAGAGATCGTATCTTATTTTCAGTTAGTAGGCAGCTTCTTTGAAGACCTAAGGCTGTTTTTAAATACACCGGATCTATATCTATGTTTACATAGCTCAGTAGGTTATACAGGCATTCAATTCGATTTTCCACATCATGAGCAGTCCACTTAATAACAGGCTCTATGATAGCTTCTTCTTTCCAAACACTGAGATTCTTTCTGGACAATATAAAGAGAAACTTTTCAAGGCTGATTTCCAGGAATTCTTCTTGCTGCCACACTTCCTTAAACCTTGAACATAGAATTCTTCGAGATTCCTTCTCTAGTTCTGGACACATGTGAAATTCTGCAAAGGAGTGCATTCCAATACAATTATCAATATCCAAGTGCCTTACCAAAAACTGCTCACAAGCTTTCTTTACCGAAAGGAACTGTAGCAGATCTGCTGCTTCAAGGAGGCTTTGAACATTTCTTTTAGTTATTTCAATCTGGGAAGTGTATGCATAATTCACAAGGCCTTCCAAAATATCATGGTGGATGCCAGAGATTTTTATTTTATTTTTAAATTTTTCTTTCATATCAGCTGTGAACATTGCCTTAAAATAATTGCTGCAAGCAGCTAAAACAGCTCGGTGACAATGGAAGATTATGCCTGAAGGACACTGAAGGGTAATATCAGTAAATAATCCATCCAGGTAGAATGTTCTGAATGCATCCAAAAAATCGACTGGATGCGCTGTATCCTTGAAAAGGTAAATATAATCTTCTTGTCCTTTTAGAGCCATGGCTGCAATAAACATGAAATAAACGTGTTTTCAATTTTGCAGATTACTGCAAATAATCAATGCTAAGGATGCCAATCCTTACGATGATTGATTAGCATCGCATATACTCCAAACCTAAACTAAGTTCAGCATTCTGAGTAACAAACGCAAAATGTGGATAGACTATTTCGCAATTTATGTGATGGTCAATTTAAATTCGGGGTAGCTTGGAGCCTGAAACGAGGCCCCCGGGTTTTTCGGTACTCTTTTAAAGAAGAAATACTGATTTGCTACCCCATTCGCCCAGTCTCCGCAATCGGACCCGAGCTGGCTGTCCGAGAGATCACCCCACAAGAGACGGACTTTGGCCGTCTCGGCTCGGCCCCAATGCAACCTTTTTTCACTAGCTCCATCTCCCTTGCAAGTCGCATCGAGCTGCCAAGAAAGGGAGGATCGAAATAGAAATGGAAAAGAAGAAATCTCGGAAAAGGGAAACCCTGTACCTTTCTGCTTAAGAAAGGAGAGAAAAGAAAGCGGCCGGGCCGCGGCCCCTCGATCCCCGCGCCCCCTCCTCCGCGGCTGCCGCAGGGGTTTCCGCGCGCCCAGCGCCCGGGCCCGGGGCCCGCGTTCCCGCCGGGAGACCGCCCCGCCCCGGGCCTGGCGCGGGGACTCGACTCGAGGGCGCCGCGCGCCGCCCGCCGGGCCGGTGCCCGAGTCCCTCTGCCCCCGGACGCCGCACAGGTGTGGGGAGGGCACCGCGGACGGCCCCGCGCTCGGCCCGGTCCGGCGCCCGCGCGGCCATTGTCTCCGCGCCTCTGCCGCGGGCGGGCTCGCGAGGCGGCGCGGCCTCGCTCTCCCGCGCCCGGTCCCGCCGGCTCCCCGGCGGCTGGTCCCGGGCGGCGGGGCCGCGGGGCTCTTACCTCCGGCGGCGGCTCCGGGACGCGGTGCTGGCCGACCGGCTAGCGGCGAGCGGGGGCGGGGGCGCCTCCGGACCCTCTGACCATCTTTGGAAGAGGCGCGGCGGAGGGTGCCTGCTAGTGCAGCTCCAGCCCACAAGCGGCTCCTATTTTGGTGCCCTGGCTGCTCCCCGCCTCCAACCGAACAGCCCCCCGCGCGGCCTGGGCGCGGGGCCACTCGCGGGAACTCCCGGGTGGCGGAGCCGCGCTGCGAGCAGGGGCGGGGCGGGAGGGGGCGGGCCCGCGGCCGCGGCCCCTTCGCGGCGGTTCCTCCCCGCAGCAGGTGGGAAGGCTGCCCTGAGGACACCGCTTGCGCGACTAGCTTTCCCCCTCTCTCCTTGGGTCTGGGTCTTCCACACAGCACCCCCCCCCCCCGCCGCCGCCCCGAGCGTTTTCGGTCTAGACAAACTCTGTAAGTCCTGAATTAAGACCACATATGGGGGCTGAGGGGGGACTGCATCCCTTTCCCCCCTCCTTCGGTAGCTCCCACCAGCCCAGGCCCTAGAGGGAGAGATGGAGGGGAAAGTGTGGAGAGAATGCAGCAAACCTTAAAGGTCTGGGGTGGAGGATGCCTTCAGAATGCCAGAAGGAGCTTTCCCACGAACCCCATCCCGCCCATGGCCCCCCCACCCCCCCGCGCCGGCAGAGCACTCAGGGAGGAGCCCCTGGGGCTGATTTGCACACTAACCTGGAAGCTTTCAGAAAAACAGAGAACAGCCAGGGTGAAGGATTCGGGTTAAAGTATTGGAAGAAGCAGCCTCCAGTCCTTTCTTCCTGGTGACAGCAAGTCCCGTCGAAGATGTCCATGTGCTACACCAGAAGGTTCATCTTTTTCCAGCAAAAGCCAGTATCAAATCTTGTCCTTTATCATTCATCCATTCATTTGCAAGTTTTTATTGAGGCTCTGATAGGGTTAGGCACTGGTACCTAGAGATCTTACGGAGCTTACAGTCTAGCCACCTTAAGGGAGGAAAGAGACCAGGATGAAATGAACACCAGAGGCCCAGTGTGTTTCAGAGTATGGTCTGAGAGACAGAATAGACAAATGTGGGCAATGGCCAATCTGTATGTGAACACAGGACTCTGATCCACAGAAGAACCCTTGGAAGCCAAACCATTACTTCTGCAGCCAGACCAAAACAGTCAGGACATCCACAAGGACCGCCAACTTCCCTATTTTTGCTGGACTTTCAATTCAGGACCCACCACGGCGCGAGGGGACTCCACTCAAGGGCGAGTCCCAAACCAATCACATAAAATCCCCCTTACTTCTAGTAGCCCGCCTCCAGCTTTCCCAGGCCAACAACCTCCAATCAGAACATACCTGAGACCTTCCCCTCCTTTTTTTTCAGTTTTACACAGCTTTCCAACTCCCCTGTCTGCCTTTGAGCCTATGCCAAAGGCAGGTGATGGTGGCTGACTCTGATACTATAGCAAGAGCTGAATAAATAGCATCCGCTTGTTCTCATTTGGGTGGTTTTAGTTTCATTCTACAGGTCAATTTCGATTGAATTATGTGGGATGCTAACGATGCAGCACCCCATAAACACCACTACCCAGACTTCTCTGGAGCCCTAGGAATCTATATTCTATTCAAGGGCATCAGGTGATTCTTTTGCACAGTTTGGAAAATGGATGTTGGACCCAAAATGGAAGAAAAACAAAAGGTTCAATATCTCAACATCTGGTAAACAGTTTGGTAGAGAAGGCAAGTATATGAGATTTGGTTTCAGGCTTAAGGTTTATCTCTGCCACTTTTGTAACATATAGCCTTAAGCAAGTCACTAAATTTCTCTGGTCCTTACTTTTCTGATACGTAAAACAGAAAACACTACTGTTTTCTCAACCTAACATAAGGTTATCGGAAAGACAAAATAAAGTTACAAATGTGAGAGCACGCGAGATGTGGCATATAAATGTTATATATGAAAGCTGTTATAATGAAAGGATATTTACACTTAATTCTCCCTCACAACCTCATTTGGAAATTGGTATTTTAAAACACGTCTTCAAAAAATTATAAATTTTGTAGTTAGTTGTGATTATAGATAGCTTGTCCTTCATGAGTGATAGTGATGTTATTGCTGGTGCTATCTTTTAAGGTCGTGATTGTGACTGATTGAAGATGGGGCATTCTTTCCATGTTATCACTGAAGTGTCATAGATGGCTGTTTGTAGCTATGATGCCAAGCTTGATGCAAAGAAAATATTATAGACTCCACCTAACTAAGAGCAGGGCCTTCTAGAATCAAGATGGCATGCAATAAATTATTATTGAATAATAGAATTCACTATATTGTTATTGGTGCAGTTTTTTCAGATTGCTATATAGACCAATTAAAACTTTTGCTTCTGGGGCACCTGGGAGGCTCAGTCAGTTAAGCATCTGCCTTCAGGTCAGGTCATGATCTCAGGGTCCTGGGATGGAGCCCTGCATCGGGTGCCCTGCTCAGTGGGGTGTCTGCTTCTCCCTCTCCACCTGCCCCTCCCCCTGCTTGTGCTCTCTCTTTTTCTCTCAAATAAATAAATAAAATCTTAAAAAACAAGACAAAACCTTTTGCTTCCATTGCCTGATATTCCCTGGTTGTGAATTATTACTTAAAAGTGTATGTGTTAGACATCAATTATATCTCAATTTTTTTAAAGGCCAAAAAAAGTATCTATGAATATATATTAGACGGCCTCAACTTGCCAAGGGAAGAGCGGGGCCTGTTGGGGACTGCCAGAGCAGTTCCTCTTTACCACATGCTTTGTCAAAGAGACCACTGCAAATGCTAATAGATTTGATGCACTCGGAAACATATAATTAGCATTCATAAGTTAAATAAAGTAATGACACTGTTCAAGAAAACAAATGTGCCATCTGTGAATTCAAGTCTTGAGGAAATAAAAAGCCACCATGGAGATGAGATATAAACGACTCTTGGCAGATATTGAGGTTGGCATGGAGTTAGATGCCTTTTGACATCATCCTTCGCTTTTCAAAAGACTTTTGGTTTCTAAAAATAACAATTTTATTTGTTGCTTTTACCGTATTAGTACATCGTTCCACTAAGTATTGCTATGTCATTAAATGTTTGACATGCTGATTATGATATCATTACCAATGTGTGTAAAAGACAGATATATATAGGAACTTTTGTATACTTCATTTACATACTGGATTAAAGAAATTACTGCTAAGTATAAAATAGTAGGGATATTTATAAGGCCACCACATACAGCTGTATTAGTTGTGCACTGCCCAATTCCAGCTCATTCCCTTCAAGTAGAGTGCAATAAGAACACTGTCCTTAGGAGTTGTGCAGTACACAACCAGCACAGGTGTATAATAGCTTGGAGCTATTATATGCCTTGGAGCTGATAACATCTGGCCAAGCCTTTTTGATATGTTTCCTTGAAAATAAGAAAGTTAACATTCTAATGATTGGGTAAAAAGTACTTTGGTAAGTCAGAAGTTTTCAAATTCCTTGTTTTCAGCAAAAATTAAAGAGCATTTTGACAAATAACTTGGAAAGAATCCACAAAATGAGTGGTAGGCCATAATAAAATTCCTCTCAATCCCATCTACTTGCCTATGTGAACATATTTCTTCATGGATTTTATCTAAAGAAATGAAAAACAGGAATAGCATTGATCTAAACTCTGTCTCATTCCAACAGTAAGCAATACTTGGCCAAAGACATATGGCTTAAATGAAAAGAAAATAGCCCAATTCATCAGATAGAAATAATTTTTGAAATTTTTACTTTTAATTTAGACATATTTATGTTGTTTGATCAATTATAATTGTAATGTTAATCAGCCCAGAATTCTTTGTACTACTTAAGACTCAAAGACATAAATAGTTGGAATTTTAATTTATGTGCATTTTTATAGCAGACAAGTTTAAAGAGGTGATTAACAAAAAGTATGAAAGTCTACAGACAATCCTTTCTTTGAATGGTTCTTTGAGTGCACGAATTTCAGTTACTGCAGTTTAGTTAAATAACACCAATCCCCTAAACTGGGTTCAAATTTCAATTACTATGGTATATTAACTGTAATTGTACAAAATACAAATTTCTCCCCTAGCTCTTCAATCCACGAATCACCACATAAATAAAGATAAATGTCACAGTCAGTGACTAATCATGTTTCTTCTCTCAAAATCATTGGTGATCGGTCACTGCGCGTCTGTTATTCATTTCACATGCAGACAGCAAAGCTTGTAGTTGTCTTATCTCCTTGTCTGCCAGTGAGAAATGTATGTAATATTTTACAAAAATAAATCATTCAAAGAGGACATGGGCCAACAAAAATGAAAGCACAGCCAAGAATTGAGGGATCATGCCACAAGTGAAATTTGAATTTGAATAATGAAATTCTAGAAGAAACAACTGACCATGGGAATGTTGACACTGCCACCATTTGAGAGAGTCGGAAATTGCTGCAGGCCAATTTAGTGACTTAAGTGAGGAAAGAGGTTGTTGACAAAAAGAATGAAGATGTCCCAGAAGTGATGTTGGCAAAAAACTTTGCATTACAAGAACTCTTGGAGATTCTTCACAACATTGAAAATGTAAAGGATAAAATAGTGGACGCTGATCCAAACTTAGAAAAAAGTATGACAGTTCACTAGGGCATAGATTCTGTTCTCTCTGTATTGTAAGTAGTATGACAAAAAGAAGGCAAGAACTATTCAAACTACATAGTAAATTTTTTTTTAACAAAGAAATACTTTCACCCTCAATGTTTCTAATTGCAGTGTACTAATACTGATCTTGCTTTGCTTTTTTTTCCTATACCTTTGTAACTGATAGTAAGACAATTTTTAATGTTCCCACAAAAAAATGGAAAGGTCAAAAGACAATTAAAATGTTTCCCACTAATTATTAACATTACCTTGCACAGTAATCTTGCGTGGTCATTTTTATGCTCCTACCCTACTGTATAAAATGAGGACTACCTGTGTTTTCAGTAAAACAACATTTTCTGGGAGAAGTGGAACAGAAACATAAGATCAAGAAGGAAAAAGAATGAGCTTAAACATTTTCCACTGTTGAATAAAAGGCACATACAGGAAATGTAGTCAATGGTATTGTAATAGGGTTGCAGGGTGACAGATGGTAACTACATTTGTGGTGAGCATAGCATAATGCATAAGATTGTATAAACTTGTCCAATTACTATGTTGTATGCCTGAAACTAATGTAACATTGTGTGTCAATTATACTTCAATAAAAAAGGAAGAAAAATTCACACCGTTAAAGAATAATTTATGTATGTCTCTTTTTTATGATTTTAAGTAATTTCTATACCCAACATGGACTCCAACCCACAACCCCAAGATAAAGATTTGCATGCTTCACTGACAGAGACAGCCAGGTACCCCTTATTTATGTATTTTTAAGTGAATGATGGCAGGTTTCAAATCATTACAGAGAGCTTTTACTAAGTAGATTTAAAAGTTATTTAAACTCCTATTAAAAAAGTCATCCCTGGATCACCATGCTGGCTCAGTCAGTGGAGGGCAGAACTTGATTTCGGGGTTGTGAGTTCAAGCCCATGTTCAGTGTAGAGATTACTTAAAAATAAGATCTTTAAAACAAAGTCCTACTTTATAATATATTAGAAATCATAACCTTGGGGGGCGCCTGGGTGCCTCAGTCAGTTGAGCGTCCAAATCTTGGTTTCAGCTCAGGTCATGATCTTGGGGTCATAAGATTGAGCCCCAGGTCAGGCTCCACATTAAGTGTGGAGTCTGCTTGAGATTCTCTCCCTCTGCTCTTCCCCCCACTCGTACTCTCTCTCTAGCTCTCCAAAATAAATAAGTAAAATCTTTAAGAAAAAAGAAATCACAGGCTTAGCAAATGTTTAAACTTATGTTGGAAAGTCTTCTGTATCAGTCTGATCATGGAAGTGAGTACATAATTTTTCGGTTGTTTGGGAGTACTTGTTCAAAAAACTTATGAAAGACTCAAAACAAGAACTAGTCTACTACTTTGGGGGGGGAGGTTCACTTAAAAGATAGTTTATTGAGAATGTTTTTGGTGCCACCATTAAAGCTCAATTCTAGAGGAAATTAACAGAGGAGAGAGTATAATAAACTAGAAACTTTGCAATTACAAGCAACAGAAACCCAATTCTTATGACCAGAGGGGGGGGGGAAAAAGGTAAGAGCATTGGCTCAAATAAACCAAGACAAACTGATACTTTTAACTAGATCAGAGATTAGAGCTCTCCAATTACTCTGTGTCTCATTTAGGAAAGGCCAAATCACTTATAATGGTTCCCTGGACCTCCACACCCAGCTGTGCTTTCTGACCTCCCTAAGAACAACATTGCTTCTGTCCTATTCTTTTGCCTACAACTGCTCTTCACAGCTACTGCTGCATGACCCGCTCACTCCCCTCCATCAGGTTTTTATTCAAGTATCAACTTCTCAGTGACGCCTTCTCCTACCAACCTATTTAAAATTGTCTCCCTGCCCCACTAGCTATTTCCTATCCCTCTTACTGGCTTTATTTTAGTCCATAGAACCATCTTATTACCATCTAGAAAATTATATATATTTGCTTATTTATCAGACTATGGTGTGATTTCTCCCACTAGAATGTAAGCTCCATGAAAGCACTGATTTTTGCCTGTTCATAGCTGCTATCTCCGATTCAATTCTGTATTTTTAGAACAATGTCTGCATGTAACAGGTGCTCGATAAATATTTGTTGTATAAATGAAAACATGAATGTGTTAACAGGAAGAATTCTGGAATTTTGTTAAAAAAACTTGCTTGGGGCGCCTGGGTGGCTCAGTGGGTTAAAGCCTCTGCCTTCAGCTCAGGTCATGATCTCAGGGTCCTGGGATCGAGCCCGGCATCGGGCTCTCTGCTCAGCAGGGACCCTGCATCCCCCTCTCTCTCTGCCTGCCTCTCTGCCTACTTGTGATCTCTGTCAAATAAATAAATAAAGTCTTGAAAAAAAAAAACTTGCTCAAGGGTCCATAGTTCTCTAGGAAATGACATAAGTGACTTAATCTGCAGTAGTATGGATTAACATATGGTCTAAAAGGTTTGACTTTTAAAATTTTCAAATTCAAAGCATTTGGTTTATCCCTTCATTTTAACTCTCTTATCAGGTCTTTGTCACCTCTCACCTGACTTCCAGCAAGACTTTCCTGTGTCATCTCTTCCCTTTCCTCCCAAGCTGTACACGACCTTTCAATCTCCCCAAACACTACTTTCTGCACATCACTTCCCTTTGCTTACTCCTGAGAGGTTCACAGAAAAAATTCAAACTCCAGCAGTTGGCTTCCAAACCTGTACATAAATTGGCCAAATCCCACTTACAAAACTGATCCCATTACTCCCCAGTTTAAACTCTTGACTTCATTACCTCATCATGGCCTCATGAATATGCTGTGCTCACTCCCATCTTGGTTCAAGTCATTCCTTTCATCTGGGGAGCTCTATCTTTTCCATCTCTCCAAATACTTTCCATTTTTTAAAAGTAATCTCCATGCCCAGCATGGGGCTTGAACACATGACCCCAAGATCAAGAGCCGTATGCTTTACTGATGCAGCCAGACCGGTGACCCTCCTTTCCATTTTTTTAGGTGTGCATCACAGTTGACCGCTTTCATAAAGCTTCTCTCTCTCTCTTTTTTTTTAAAGATCTTATTTATTTATTTATTTGAGAGAGAGAGATCGAGAGAGAGAGCATGAGAGGGGAGAAGTCAGAGGGAGAAGCAGACTCCCCGCTGAGCAGGGAGCCCGATGCAGGACGTGATCCCGGGACTCCAGGATCATGACCTGAGTTGAAGGCAGTTGCTTAACCAACTGAGCCACTCAGGTGTCCCATAAAGCTTCTCTTATATCACAATTAATCAAGTGATGGAGAGCAGAACACTGTGCTATATGGTCAATCAGTCCTTTCTTGACCTAAGTACTTTTAGCTTGTGCTAATTACTAAGATGCCTCATGAAGCATACTTTGGTATTGTGAATTATGAAAGTACATGTCCCACCTCTTCAACCAAATTATAAATTCTTAGAAGGGCATCTTTCTTTGGAAGAGATAGTCGTATACTTCCACAGGTTTTTGTTTTGTTTGTACATAGTAGGTGGCAAAAAAATATCTGTTGAAATGATTTTTAGCCTCTAAAATTGGGCAATATGCTTTTCTAGATTTAAGTGTGAGAAAGGATAAGTTGTTAATAGATCCCTGAAAGAACATACTTTCATATTGAACTGAGAATAATAAAATATTTTTTTGGACCAACTTGTGAAAAGAGTTGTGATTTTTGCATGTAATTCAATCAAGAAATAGACTAAATGGTGGAAAAAATGTAAATGAGGGGCACCTGAGTGGCTCAGTCAGTTAAACATCGGGCTCTTGATTTTGGCTCAGGTCATGATTTCTGTGTCATGAGATCGAGCTCCGCAATGGGCTCTGTGCTCAGTCAGAAGTCTGGGCTTACTCTCTCTCCCTCTCCCTCATCACCCAAGCTTGTGCTCTCTCTCTAAAATAAATAAATCTTTAAAGAAAATGTGAATGAGGATGTTTCCATTTTGCAATGATTATAAAATCTTATGAAGGAAGCAATATTTAATTGTAAGTAAATATTATTTACTAGTTGTTTAGATACACAAAAGATATTTTATTTAAATACATAACAAACTAATTTTTTTTTACTAAGTAACATTTTCCATAAACAATTGGATTTTCTAAGAATTTCTGTGTTAGGAAACATCTATGGTAATATTTTGTTTCCATTTGAACAGTCATCATACAGACATCAGTTTGTATGACATAAACAAGGATAGATACAGCTTATGGCCTAGATTCTCCCATGAGCCCTTATAGAGAACATCAAAAAAATCTGTTTACAACAGAACTACCACATTGTCCACCTAAAAAAGAAATCAAATAGGGTGCACAAAATAATAGTGTATTTAAGAATTTAATCAATTATTGATTATGTATTTCTTACAGTTAGTCTCATCTGAAGATGTGTTGTTTGGTTATTACATCAGTAGAGAAATCTTCTCATCTTCTATAAAAGAGCATATGTGATTATAGGGGTAAGGAAGTTAGGGAAGTGGCTATAAGTTCTAGTCCCACTCACACTATAAAGAACTATTAAGAACTACTCCACCCCATCTGGTGCCTGCCGGCAGCTGCCCTACTGACACATCAGCTACTCCTTGAAGCAGCTTATGAGACTGGGAAAAAAAATTTTTGTTCTAACTCTCTTTCAGGGCTAGTGTAAACCAGGAGCTAAAAAAGTGAAATGCTATAAAAGCAAATCAATACGTGGGCATATCAGGGGTGCCTGGGTGGCTTAGTCGGTTAAGTGTCTGAAATTGGTTTCGGCTCGGGTCATGATCTCAGGGTCCTGGGATCGAGCCCCGCATCGGGCTCTCTGCTCAGCGGGGAGCCTGCTTCCCCTTCTCTCTCTGCCTGCCTCTCTGCCTGCTTGTGATCTCCCTCTCTCTGTCAAATAAATAAATAAAATCTTTAAAAAAAAGAAGAGTGGAGTCTAATTCCTCTCCCTTTGAGTAAGGGGTTAACTTAGTGTACTGTTTTAAGAAACAGAATATGGCAGAAGTGATGGTGTTTGGCTCCTGAGACTAGGTCACAAAAGGTATTGTGGTTTCCTCTCTGCCCTCTCTCTTGGATCACTCACTTGGCAGGAAACCAAGTCTTTGGGATACTCAGGCAATTCTTTGGAAAAGCCCAAGTGGTTGGAAATCGAGGCTTCTTGCCAACAACCAGCAATAAATTGAGACTTCCTGATAACCAGCAGTGAGGAACTGTAGCCTCCTGCCAAAAGCCCTGTGAGCAAGCCACCTTGCAAGCAGAGCCTCCAGCCTTAATGGAACTTTCATGACTACAAGCCTAGCCGACATCTTGACCCATTAGAGATCCTGAACAACCCAGTGAAATGCTCCTGAATTCCTCACCCAAAGAAACTGTGAGATAGTGCGTAGCTTTAAGCTGTTAAATTCTGAGGTAATTTGCTATGCAGCATTAGATAAATAGAGTCAATATATGACCAAAGTTTACTCAAGAAAAGTTATACAACCTGAATAGTCTTATATCTATTAAGGAAATTGAATTAGTAGCTAAAAATCTGCCAACCAAGAAAACTTCAGGCCTGGATGGCTTCATTGTTTTTTTTTGTTTTTTTTTAAGGATTTTTATTTATTTATTAGAGAGCGAGAGACTGAGAATGAGAGGGGAGAAGGTCAGAGGGAGAAGCAGACTTCCCGCAGAGCTGGGAGTCTGATATGGGACTCGATCCCGGAACTCCGGGATCATGACCTGAGCCGAAGGCAGTTGCTCAACCAACTGAGCCACCCAGGCGCCCTCACTGTTGAATTGTATCAACATTTAAGAAAGAAATCATGTCAGCTATTAGATTAATTGTTGTTCTTTTCAATGTCATTTTTTCCTCTGACTGCTTTTTCTGTCTTTGGTTATCAGTAGTTTAACAGTGATGTGATTCCATGTGGTTTTTCTTTTTATTTATCCTGTTTGGAGTTTGTAAAGATTCTTGAATTTATTTTGATGTTATACATCAATTTTGCAAAGTTCTCTGTTATTATCTTTTAAAACACTGCCTATTTAATTTTCTTTCTCCTGCCCTTCTGGGACACCAATATTCTATGTTAGACCTTACTTATCTTCCATGTTTCTTTTCTTCTGTATTTTCATTGTTTTGTCTCTCTCCACATCATTCTGGATGTTTTCTTCTAACTTGTGCTCATTTACTAACTCTTCAGCTGCGCTTGTTCTGCTGTCAAATTCATCCACCAAGATTCTATTTTCAGTTGTGGTAATTTCTCAGTTCTAGTATTTCTATATTGTTTATGTAATTTTCAGTTCTTTGTCAAAATTCCCATAAGTTTAATTTGTGTCTGAAAATGCTAATATCTAGAGGTCCTGCAGATCTGTTTAAATGGAAGCTTCTGCTTCTGCTGATATTCATTCATGTCTTTTGGTGTGGCTACTTCTTATTGTATGCTCTAAAAGGTACTTGCAAAACTATTTATAGAATTTATTTTGATGCCTACTGCATTAATTTTTCTACTGCTGCATAACAGTATTACCACAAATGTAGCATCTTAAAACAACAGACATTTATTATCTCACAAGTTCTATGGGTCGTTGAGTCTAAACATACCTCCACTGAGTCTTCTGCTCCAGGGTCTCACAAAGGCAAATCAAGGTGTCAGGCTGAGCTGTGATCTCAGCTGAGGTTCCAGTAGGAAGGGATCCACTTCCAAGCTCAAACGGTTGTAGCATGCAGTTCCCTAAGGACTATGCACCAGGGGCCTACTTTTTGCTCTTGGCTAGAGGCCACCCTCAATAGTTTGCCATGTGGCCCCCTCTGAAGTCCTGTTCACAACATAGCAGCTTGCTTCTTTGAAATCAAGAGAAAATAATAATAGTAATTATTATTAATAATAATAATAAGGATGCCTGGGTGGCTCAGTTGGTTAAGCCTTGTACTCTTGGTTTCAGTTCAGATCAGGATCTCAGGGTTGTGAGATTGAGCCCACGTTGGGCTCCATGCTCAGCATGGAGTCTGTTTGGGATCCTCTCTGCTCCTCTCCCCTGCTCACATGCACCCACTCTAATAAATAAATCTTAAAGAATAAAATAAAATAAAATAAAATAAAATAAAAGGGAGAGAATGCCTTAACAAGATGAGCGTTATAATCTGATATAATGCAATCACATCACATCATCACATACATCCCATCATCTTTGTAGTATTCCATTAATTAGAAGCAAATCATAAGTCACCCCCTACACACACACACACACACACACACACACACAAATAATACCAGGATATAGGGATCATGGGTGGAGCACCTTAGAGTCTGTCCACCACACTTAGGATATTAATTTCCTCTTGAAGGAATCTAGATTTGCTTCTGCCAAGCACCTGGGAGCTCTAAATATCCTGGATAATCTCATTTCATTTCCTTATTCAGTTACCTAAAAGTAAATGTGTCTCAACATAATCTAATTAATTTACAGCAAAACAAAGATTTAAACAAAGATTTGCTTTTTTAGCCTAGAAAAAATAGATGGTATAAATTTTTCCCATCAAATTGTGTTGAACAGCTACTTTTAGAGTTTCCATAATGAAAAGAAAATTCTATTTATTACATAATGGAAATTCATACCTAAAACATAAGAGTCTAGAAATTAGCATAGAATTATAAAACTTTCAAAGTAGTTGATGTTTTGCTATTACCCTCATATGAAACAGTCTCTTAAATGTTGAATAATCCTACTATTATATATTGTATCACTCAAATCTGCATCGCAAATCTGCATCGCTAATCTTGAGAAACAAAGCTGAAGTATCACAATCCCAGATTTCAGTATATACTACAAAGCTGTAATAATCAAAACAGTGTGGTACTGGTACAAAAATAGACACGCAGATCAGTGGAACAGAATAGAGCCCAGAAATAAACCTAAATTATGTGCCAAATTTATCTACAATAAAAGAGGCAAAAATATACAATGAGGAAAAGACAGTCTCTTTCATAAATGGTGCTGGGAAGGGGTACCTGGGTAGCTCAGTCAGGTAAGTGTCTGACTCTTGATTTTGGCTCAGGTCATGATCCCAGGATTGTAAGATCTCAGGTCAGGTCTCAATATCAGGGTTGTGAGTTCAAGTTCCGCATCAGGCTCCACATCAGGTATGAAGGCTGCTTGGAGTTCTATCCCTCTGTCCCTCTCTACTCTCTCTTTCTCTTAAGAAACAAAACAAAATAAAAAAAACAAACAAAAAAAGAAAGAAATGCCCCATATTTAAAAATAATAATAAAAAATGGTGCTGGGAAATCTGGATAGCTACATGCAAAAGAATAAAACCAGACTCTTACACCATACACAAACACAAATTCAAAATGGATTAAAGACCTAAATGTGAGACTTGAAACCATAAAACTCCTAGAAGAAAACATAGGCAGTAATCTCTTTGACATTGGCCTCAGGAACATTTTCCAGATATGTATCTCCTTCAGGCAAAGGAAACAAAAGCAAAAATAAACTACTAGTTCTACACCAAAATAAAAAGCTTTGGCACAGCAAAGGGAAACATCAACAAAACAAAAAGGCAAACTACTGAATGGGAGAAGATATTTGCAAATGATATATCCAATAAGGGGTTAATATCCAACATGTATAAAGAACTTAGACAATTCAACACCAAAGAAACAATCCAATTTTTAAAATAGGCGGAAAAAAAAATGGCAGAGGACCTGAATGGACATTTTTCCAAAGAAGACATATAGATGGCTGAGACACATGAAAAGCTGCTGAACATCACTAATCATCAGGGAAATGCAAATCAAAACCACAGTGGGATAACACCCTACACCTGTCAGAATGGCTAGTAACACAAAGACAAGAAATGATAAATGTTGGCAAGGATGTGGGGAAAAAGGAACCTTCAGGAACTGCCAATGGGAATGTAAATTGACACAGCCACTGTGGAAAACAGTATGGAGGTTTATTTAAAAAAATGTAAATACTATATGACCCAGTAATTCCACTAGGGGCTATTTACTGAAAGAAAACAAAAACACTAATTCAAAAAGATATATGCAACCCTGTTTCTTGCAGCATTATGTATAATAGCCAAGATAGGGAAGAAATCTGTGTCTATCATAGATGAACAGATACAGATGTGATGTGTATACACACAGACACACAGACACACACAGGAATATTACTCAGCCACAAAAAAAGGATGGGACCTTGCCATTTGCAACAACATGGTTGGACCTAGAGGACATTATGCTAAGTGAAATAAGTCAGGGAAAGACATATACCATACAATTTCACCTATATGTGTAGTATGAAAAATAAAACAAACAAGCAGAAACAGACCCATAAATATAGAGAATAAACCCATGGTTGCCAGACATGTGTGGGGTGGAGGGAAAGGAAAGTGGGTGAAGAGGAATAGGAGATACAGGCTTCCAGTTATGGAATGAGTAAGTCACAGGATGAGAGGTACAGTATAGGGAATATAGTCAACGGTATATGTAACAGCCTTCCACGGTGATAGATGGGGGAGTCATACCTGTGGTGAACATAGCATGATGCATAAACATGTAACATATAAACTTGTCCAACCACTATGTTGTATGCCTGAAATTAATGTAACACGGTATCAACTAAACTTAAAGAATAGAAAGAAAAACAACTACAATAAAAAATGGGGCATGTGTGTGGTTCAGTCGGGTAAGAATTCGATTCTTGATCTCAGCTCAGGTCTCAATATCAGGGTTGTGAGTTCAAGCCCCATGTTGGGCTCCATGGAGCCTACTTAAAAAAATAAAAGACTTTGTTGCTAAATAGAAATAACATACTGACTAAATTAGCATACTGGAATCGTAGTCTGTGATGCTGATATAAATTTAAAACATTTGAAGAACGTTAATTTATTTCATTTTAAAAAGGAAAATCTGAAATTTGTAAAAATTTGTGCAATAGATACTGCATCCCTCTCTTTAAAACACTGATCTGGGGGGGCACGTGGGTGGCTCAGTTGGTTGAGCAGCCGACTCTTGGTTTTGGCTCAGGGCATGATCTCAAGGTCCTGGAATCACCTGTGTGAGGCTCCACACTCAACAGAGTCTGCTTGTGGATTCTCTCTGACCCTCCCTCTGTTCACGCGCTCTCTCTCTCTCAAATAAATTATTGACTTGGAAATAGAACATTATATACATTTGGGAACCTTTTATTCTTATCTGAATAAAGTAACAGGTTTATTCTTAAGAACTGTAACTATGAGACATGCTTTTGAAGTCAGCATCTAAGAAAGTAAAATATATGACCACTTTCTCTGGGAATAAATTTAAAAACGTAAGCTACCTGTCAACCACCTTGGTAGACACTAATTGCACCTGCCTCAATCCTGTACTCCCTTTTTCCCCCAATTTTCCCCAGGCGTATGGTCATCTGGAATAAAAGCTGTATTTTCATCCTTCCTCGCAGTTAGGTGGGGGGACCGTGACTAAGTTTCGGCCAAAGAAAATTAAGTGAGGGTGCAACCCTCTCCCTCACTGCCCTCTCCCTTGCTGGTTACTTCGATGTGGGGGAAAGAGTTTGAACTGCGGTCTTGGAATGTAAGATAGAAGCCAAGTGCTGAGGTTCCCAGGGCTCCACGGCAGCCTTGTGATACTTACCAATGAAACCCTTTTAAGTGAGAGGGGAAAAAACCTTTCTTTTTTTTAAGCTGCTGGTATTTGGGGTTTTAGTTTCACGCTGCTGTACCTAACCTTAACGGGTACACGTTTCAGTTGTTGGCATATTATTCCTTTATTAGAAATTGTAAGTGAGAAATTATTTCAATACCTGAAGACCAAACTATAACAGAAGATTCCATAGCTTCAAGATTTTGAGACATTCTGGAAAGAGTTTTCTGTAAAGGATATCCTTTCCGTGGCATGGCAACATCATTCTTCTTTAAAAAAGTTACTGGACAGACATCATTTCCACCATCACCTATATAAACAATTCGTGTATAATTCACTCCCTGTTGTAACTGTTTATCCACAAATTCTACCAAAACTACATTTTTGCAAAGATTTTTTGGGCACCTGTTGCAAGAATGAGCATGGTAACTTTCCACGGTGAGATGACCATTGCTATCAAAAGCTGCTGGATTTGTAAACACTTTATCAAACACATCATGAAAACTGGTAGCTTCTAAAACCCAATCTATGAAGACTGAATTTGAATCTGAAATAATGATGCAGTCAAATTTATCCTTGTTCTTTCTTATAAAGTTCAAAAGTTCCACCATCCCTAGAGTGAAAGGCATTGATGTCACTGCTCTTTTCATTTCATCTTCTCTTACACCTTCATCTCCCAAATACTTAAAGACTCTGCCCATAAATTCTGTCCAAAATCCTTTTTCATAAGAATCTTGTAGTTCAATAGGAAGCTTTTTCTCTGGAGCACACTGTACAATCCAGGTGTCACTATTATCATCTATGATTGTATTGTCAAAGTCAAAAACGAGCAAAATTTTCATGGTTCCAAAAGCAAATGTGGGTTACCCTGAAAAAGAAGAAATATTGTTTCCTAAACATACTGTTTTACATGACTAGCTATTATACTTATTTAACAAACACTACTGAGTGTTAATCTGCTAAAACAAAGGGTTAATATAAAAAAAGTAAAATGATTAAGCATTTAAGATTACCACTTAAGCATTTTTTTCTTAAGAAGCAAAGTTCATATTTGAGTACTTTAAGTAAATGGAAACAAAATATCTAAAAGGATATTCACTGTATTATTGTGTTCTGGTGGGTATGATTCTTTGAGCACTCAGAATTAAACTACAGCCAATGAGAGGAGTAATGAAATAATTATTCTCTTACAGTCTAATTTAGAAAAATTATAAAAAAGACAGAAAAAAGTAGGCTAATCACTCTTATTGTCTTTAAATTATCAATCATAAATTTATTAGTTTAAAATATTTACAATAATTCACATATAAAATAACAACTCATATATAATATAAACCCTGTATATACTCTCCTAAATTCTGACCAAATTTAACACTATAACATCTTGCAAAATTTGAATAATTTGAATAATTTTCCTAAAAAAAGGTATTTAGCTTGAAATCATTAATGCCAGTGTTATAACTAAATGGTTGCTTGATGTCGTACTTGAAATCCTAAACAAATTAAAGTTGGGAGTCAATTCCATTCTTCTAAACTAGAAGTAACTTTTGTTAACAATTTTCACATTTATTTATATTTTCTTTAGACAGTTTAGTTCTGGAGTACCAAATAATCTTGGTATGTGTGAAAAATCACATTGCTTATGATATGACAATTACTTAATTCTTTGTTTTCATCATGTGATAATGAAGGTCATTAATTATAAAACTTGAGGAAAGGAAAAACTAAACTGGTCAACAGATGGTATAGATAAAAATTACGTAAAAAAAGACAGTTATAAAGAATACCCAAGAGAAGCTACAATTACTGTGTATAAATAATAAAAAAATCTTTTTTTAAAGAGTAACTAATACTTATAAAGATATTGTAATACACCAGGCACTAGGCTAAGAACTTTACAATCTCATAATCTCACTTAACTCCATAACCCTATTAAGTAGAAATTATTATCCTCATCTTAAAGATAGATAAACTGAAGCTTAAGTACTGGTTAAGTTGGTTAAGTTTTAGTTAAGTGGAAGAGCTGGAATTGGACTCAGGTCCATTTGATTCCAAAGTTCACGCTTAAAGTACTGTACTCTAGTGCCTAAGAAATATAATATTTAAAGCTTATTAGTTTATTTTTTTAAGTTTACTTATTTTTTTGTAATCTCTACACCCAACATGGGGCTCAAATTTACAACCCCAAGATCAAGAGTCACATGGTCCTCCAAATGAGCCAGCCAGGGTCCCACTTATTAATCAGTTTAAGAATAAATACTAGGTGGTCATTTTGCCAAAAAGCTATTTATTACATTAAAACATTTGTTAGTCCCAAAGTACACACTAACAATAATACCAAATCTGTGACCTACTTATAACCATTCTGAGGTTTTAACAAGAAATCCTAAAACTGAACAACCTCACCAATAAGAAAAAGAAGAGATCAATTAAAAATGGAAAACATGGCTTTTAACCACATATATTCTCTGGTTTATCCAGTAGATGAATAGATATCCAGTAGGTGAAATAGAATAGAGCTTACTGACTCATACAAGAATAAGTATTCTATATCTCTCAATTTAGGCTATCTGGAGAAAAACTAACCTAGAAGTGTATCTCTTGTTGTGTGAATGTAGACAGTATATAATACTCTGATACTCTGGATCCTTTTATCTCTAAATATTTAATCCAGGTGTCTATGGTTGGCTCCCAGAGATTTAAATGCAGAATTCCCGGTCACAGAAACAATGTAACAAATAGCAATAAGGCCTAGTTGACAAATACATTAGTACTACACTCTAGGCACACTTTAAACATGCTTTTCAAGCATTCTGAATTTATACACAATTTTTAAAAAATTTTCAAATGCAATTCATTGGTTGAAAACTGTCTCAAGCCTAGATTTAATGAGCCACAAGTTATCCAAACTCCTGAACTACTAACCTCAAAATAATAAGATACAGCATAAGCCTGAAGTTAACATAGTTCTGCTATGGACTATTAACTTCTACCTGAAAGTGTACTTTTCTTAATTTTAGATCTTTTTCTATTCGTTTTGTCACCACTCAACATAAACCTTTATGAAAAATACTTACCCAACTTAGTATTTCCAAGACAATTATTTTTACTTCAGAATAGGGTTTACGTTAAACAGTCATGACGATCTTCAGTTTCAAACACCAGCCAGTTTCTAACCAACATTACTCCTACTCTATATGCAGGGAACAAAGTCTTCTGGTTTGGAGCAAAGAAACGGAGACTTCTTAACTCCTAAAATTAATAAAAGTATTTAAGATATTTTTAAATTTATGTTTTCTAATTATGTTGTTTTCTCTTACATCAGAGAGGCATATGTTGGCAATGGGAGAAATAAAATCTTGATTAACTAAAGGTCTTAATTATAACACAGGGAATGTTATATGAATCTGCATTTTTATCCAGGGGATAAATCACAAGTGTTAGGCTGATGATGCTGAGATTTCCAGATTCCATTTTTTCTTTTTCTTGTTAAATAACATACAAGTACTACGTTCTGTTGTCAACTTTCAGAGATTAGTGCTATATTTTAAAAAAATGTCTCCAAAACTTAAGGATGTGCACAAAAATTAGTCTTAAGAATGTGAATCTATTGGGGCGCCTGGGTGGCTCAGTTGGTTGAGTGACTGCCTTCGGCTCAGGTCATGATCCTTGAAGTCCGGGATCGAGTCCCACATCGGGCTCCCGGCTCTACAGGGAGTCTGCTTCTTCCTCTAATCTTCTCTCCTCTCATGCTCTCTCTCACTTTCTCTGTCTCTCAAATGAATAAATAAAATCTTAAAAAAAAAAAAAAAAGAATGTGAATCTATTTTAATCCAATTTGTTAAAATTCCAAAAGCAGTTATTAACTATTCTCTCCAAAAGCATGAGCAGTATATATTTGGTATCTCTGCAATGTTTCCAGTATTAACAATAGTCTATGTGTTTTTTACAATACTGAAAATTGGAAACTACATACACATCCAAGGATTGGGGACTGGTTAAATAAGACAATGAATATGATAGCTGGATGATGGAATATTTATTTAGCCAATTAAAGCTAAGATGTTTAGTACAAATTAAACAAGTCACTAAATAGTGTGTATATAGGATAATCGCATTTTTGTTTTAAAAAAATGTCTGCCTACAGTGACAGGATCATGGGTGCTTCAATTGTAGTGCATTCTTTTTCTACACTGCTTTTATAATAATTTTTCCCTAGAATAAACTGTTTCAGATCAAAATGCAAATGCTACCTTAATTTCACAACAAAATAAAGCACAGAAGTGGAGTCAGAGAGATAACTAACTCTAGATAGACTTAGCTGTAAACATCCATGGGTTAGGTGAACCAAGTGTTGGAATTTGAATGATATCGGACTATCATGTCAAATTGGCAAATTATTGACATGGAATTTTATGATTCAATACTTTCTGTAACCTATTTAGTTAAAATTCCAGAAAATTTTTGTTAGGAGGTAATTTTCCATGGGTCTCTACTAGCTCTACATGCCTTACAACCAAGACATTCACTGCTCTATGCTCTTGGCTGTTGTCTCAAAAAAGCATGCATAGTGAAAAGCCTTGAAAGGCAAGCTTATTGTTCAGTATAATAAATATTATGGTTCCCCAAGCTCAGGGTTCCTGTCCTGTACTGCAACACATTCCACTTGCAGGTGACTTCTGGTCCTCTTTGCATCATCACCCTGTGGGAAGTGGAGCAAAACTGCTGATATTCCTTCCTCTACTGTTATTGCTGTATGTAGGTAATGCACCTCTGCCTAGGGGTCTGTGTCTTCTACAGAACTGTGGCAGGCTACGTTGTTAGCCTGCAAGTGGGATAAAAATCTCTGACCCTTCCCAGCTTTTGACATTTTTACAATCATGCTTTCAAAAAAACCCCACCAATACTATATGTGCAAAAGCTAACTTCTGTCAACAAATATTTTATTAATCCTTTTATACTTACCAGCATTATTACGGTGGAACATCTGATAGAAAACCTAAAGAAAAACAGTACAACTATGTGTTAGAACTTTGGTGATTAAAAATCTTACCTCCTTTCATTTTGAGCGACTCTAGTTTGGTGCCTAATGTGTAGGTGTCCTAGCCAACCAACTTATAATGGTATCATTTGTACCTCGATGTGTCAGAAAAGGATCTTCTGAAACCAGGCCTGCATCCACTCTGAACAGATTTTTGCGTCCTTCGTGGTCTGACTGGTCCCACAAATTTTACTATACTGTATCTACCGACCAAATTAAAATGTCTTAAAGGTCCGAACATGAATGTTCTGGGATGATATCCAAGTTTTAACATTTCTATTCTTAAAAAATATGTAAGCTTCACCTAGCCTGGATCATGGCTTAGAAACCAAAGTATTTAAAAATAGATTTTCCGTCCATGAATCTCTGGGTATCTGGAAGGGAGGACTCTGCTCCCCACCTTCCACCCGCGGAGGTCTGTGGGCCGCGCACACCAAGTCCAGGCCTCGCTCTCCCACACACCTGCACGGTCCGCCCTGAACGTAGGCGCAGGCACCTCGCTGGGGGTCATCCCCTGTAAGGAGCGCGTTGGACGAGGATGGGAGCACCGGGCCGGGCCCCCAGAGCTCCCTACTGACCCAGACCAGGTGTCAGCAGCAGTCCTGGCCTCCGTGCCTCTCCCGCGAACTCTGCCCTCAGACCTCGATCCTGTGCCCGTCAGTGAGCGTAACCCAACAGGCACAGGGGCAAAGGGGAAACCCGCGAACTCCCGCGCAGGCGCAGTCCCGGTTTCCCAGCCCTAAGGTCCGCTGCTGCGCGGTAGCCGTTCCTCCGCGGCGACTGCCGTCACTTCCGGCGGCGTTGCTAAGCAACTGCGCAGTTTGGCAAACATTCGACCAGCTGGAGTGCTACTCGTCCAGCGTCGGAGTCGTCTTTCCAAGTCACAAAGTACCAAAGGCATCTACCTCGTCAGAGATGCTGGTGCGGTTTGGAAGGCGCTGTGGACGAGCGAAGGAAGATACAGGTGAGCTAAACTGGCCTATCTAGGCACAGGGATTGTTTCTGGCCTCCAGGCATAGGGTAAGTGTGGCAAATGAGAGTTTTGGTTACTTTTTGAAAAGGGCCCGACCAACTCGAAAGCAGCCCCACAGGGCATCGTTGGGCTCTGTGTAAATGGATGGTTTTGCCTTCAAATGAATGTGTAGGTGGGAAAAGCTTACACAATAGGAACGGAGAAGAGAAGAAAAGGTAAGTCAGAGACTGCCAGTTGACCAGCTGGTCTGATCCTCAAGGTGTGCAGTAGCAGCTCCAAGAGTCTAGTGTTTGCTAAATTCCCTTAAGCTTCTGTTATTACTGAGTGAATTGGAATATCTTTTGGAAATATCAGTTACCTCATAGAGTCTTGGCTGTTCTGTGAACCTACTGAGTGCTCTTAGCAAAGTCTTTAATGGAAATGTCTCAATTTCTTCATCTCTAGAGTGAAGGAGTGTTAAAAATAATGCTACTTAGGTATTGTAATCTAGATGGCCTGTTATAAAAATCTGATTTTTTTAATAGAAGTAGCCTAGGAGGACAGCTAAAGAACTCTTCAGCAGTCCCAATGATCTTATTTTCTTAAGTCGGTAAATTCCCAATTAATGTTGTCATGGTGACAACTTGAACCTTGAGAATTTGGGTTTTCTTCATGTCATTGCCTGAACTTCTGTAGCAGTAGAGCCTCTTTATGCCAGATGCAGAGTGAGGGCCAGCCATTATCTCACCACTGGACACTACTGAGTACTTCAACAGTGAAGGACCATGAAGTAGCAGCAGAAGGTCCTGACTGGTTGGAGAGAGACAGTACCCATGTGACATGTATTGAAAAAACACAATTACTCTCACATACTCACTGTATTATATACACAGCACTACAATAAAAGACTGATTTATCTGATGGATGTTAAATAATGTTTTGTGTTGTTCAGTCCACTAGTTACCATCTGAGGGGTACCTAACTGCCTCAGTCGGTAGATCATGTGACTCTTGATTGCCAGGTCATAGGTGTGAGTGGCATGTTGGGTGTGGAGATTACAAATAAATAAACAAAAAAAGTTACTATCTGAGCCTCACTCTAAATTATAATCTCCATTTAGAAGAGGGTGAGGTAGGAGAGGGGTTCATATATGTAGACAGCTATCTGTAAAACAATTAACTAAAGATTTAGCGAGGTGACATCAGCCAGAAAGGTGGGATAAGAATCTCCAAAAGTACTCCTCTCTGTTAAATCAAAAAGAACACCAACAAAAAAATTGTCAGAACCAACGTTTTTTTGAGAACACGGGAAATTAACCAAAGTCTTACAACAACCGGGGAGTGTTTATCAGGAAAAAAAGCTAAAGCTTGGTAACAACAGTTTTTTTTTTTTTTGGCATTTTAATTTGCTCTAATCCCATATTTTTCTCCTAGCCCCATGGAAGTCTAGAAAACCATTGGAACCACAGTGAAATACAGTGGCTTAGTAACCTGTGGAGGGGGCTGAACAGGATTGGATCCTCTCCAAAGTTCCTCCTTTTTTTAAGATAACTGTTATTTGACCTGTCTCAAAGTTCCCTAGAAAATCCCACTCACAAGGCTTGACTTTATTTGACTTGACTGAGAGCTCACTGGATATGTTTGTTAAAATGATCAGTAGCAATTTTTTTTTTTTAACATCACAGCTGTCTGATATAGTGGTAACTGTTGGTACAAACAACAAATTAACCAAAAAACTTAAGAATACCTGGGAAATGAGATGTCTGTAGGGGGAAGAAGCTCCCTACTTATTCCTGGGAACCCATAAGGACAACTTAATGCATAGTGCTATGCACATGCCCAGGAAATACCTGAGAATGCAGCTTTTACCTCTGACTGAATTTGAGGCTCAGCAAATAAAAATTTGCTGAATTTTTATGCAAGAAAAAAGTAAAGGCTAAGACAGAGTTGCAGTCTATCTGCCTGAGCATTGAAGTCATGCTCCGCCACTCACAGACAGTTTCTTGGGAAACTTATTGAATTGAATTGAATTGAATTGAATTGAATTGAATTGAATTGAATTTATGGAAACTGTCCAGTTATTAGCTGACAACTAAACTAACTGAGCTGAAATTCCAGTAGCCACATACAAAAGACTTTACAGGTTTAGTTCAGGAAAATCACTAAACAGACCACCACAACAAAAAACAAAAAACAAAACAAAAGAAAATTGGGGTGTGGGGGGAATCTAACATCTAGACTTGCCATATATTATTTAAAATGACAAGGCATGCAAAGAAGTAAGAAAGTATGTCCCAAACAGGAAAAAATTTTTTAATAGGAATTGTTCCTAAGGAAGCCAGATGTTAGACTTCTAAACAATTTTCTTGTGCAAATTTATAGCTATTGTAAATATGTTCGAAGAACTAAATGTCATAGAAACTACAGGAAAATATTAAGAATGCTGTCTTACAAAATAGACCATATCAATAAAGAGATAGAAATTTTAAACAGAAACCAAATAGAAATTTTTCAGGTTGAAAAGCACAGTGGTTTAAATGAAAATTCACTGCAGGATCTCAATAGCAGATTTGAGCTTGCAGAAGAAAAATTCCGTGAACTTGAATATATGTTGATTGAGGTTGTCCAGTATAAGGGATAGGAAGAAAAAAAGAATGAATAAACATGAGCAGATCCTCAGAGAAATATAAGATACCAACAAGTATTCCAAGATGCATGCAGTTTGAGTCTTAGAAGGAGAAGAAGAGAGAAAAAGGTAGAAGAAACATTTGAAGAATTAATTAATATAAAAATATATTACCCAAACACAGTGGAATGACATTAGAAATCAATAATAGAAATTTGGGGGATTCGCAAATACGAAGAAATTAAATGCTTTTAGATTTTAAAAAATGGGTCAAAGGAGAAACTATGCAAATCAAAACCACAATAAATGCTGGCTGTATGGTGACTAACATAACATAATTTTTAAAATGGTGGATATTAGAATGGCTGTTATCAAAAAGATAAGAAATAATAAATGTTGGTGAGGATGTGGAGGAAAGGGAAGCCTTGTGTACTCTTGTTGGGAATGTAAATTGGTACAGCCACTATTGAAAACGGTGTGGATGTTCCTCAAAAATTACAAGTAGAATTATATGATCCAGGAGTTCCACTTCTGGGTACTTATCCAAAGAAAATGAGGACATTAATTCAAGAGAGATATCTGCACCCCCATGTTCATTGAAGTATTATTTACACAAGTCAGGATATGGAAACAACCATTAAACAACAATAGACATTAAGTGTCTATTAATGAATGGGTGAATAGGTAAAGAAAATATGGTTTATATGTACAATAGAATATTATTTAGACACAGAAAAGAAGAAAATCTTGCCATTTTCAGTAACAAGGATTTAGAGGGCAATAAGTCAGACAGAAATACAAATACTGTATGATGTCACTTATATATGTGGAATGTAAAAAACAAACAAAAAACTCCACAATACCTCCCCCAAAACCAAGCTCATAGATACAGAGAACAGATCGGTGGTTGCCAGAGGCAGGAGATGGGCAGTGGGAGAAATAGTGAAGGAGGTCAAAAGGTAGAAACTTGCAGTTATAAAATAAATAAGTCCTGGGGGTGTAATGTATAGCATTGGGATTATAGTTAATACTATATGGCATAATTGAAACTTGCTAAGGGAGTAGATCTTAAAAGTTCTTGTCACAAGAAAAAGATACCAATATGCTTAATATGTTAATCAAAAGGTAGATGGTTTAACCTAGTAACCTTTTTTTAGTTAGCCTTTAATTGTAAGCACAAATCAAGTTGAGCCAGTTTAGGCAAAACAAAGGAAATTTGTTACAAGGATTTGTAACAAATTGTACAAATTTGTAACAAATACAAGGATTTGTCAGGACTCTTTGGTTACCAGTGACTAATTGAACTCATATTAGTTAAAACAAAAGGGGACTATTTTGACTCACATAGCTGGGAATTTAGGTATAACTTGACCTAGGACATGATCCTCTTCCCAGCTTTGTGTAGTTTTATTATTTAGGCAGAGACTTGGTATGTGACAGGCAAGATGGTACCTATGGTTCTAAACTCACACTTTACTTTAGCAACCAATTCCTAATTCCATCAACCTTAATTCAAACCCCAAGGAGACTCTTTAATTGATCCTGACAGCTTTTCTCTCAGTATCTTTTTTTTTTTTTTAAGATTTTATTTATTTATTTGACAGAGAGAAAGATCACAAGTAGGCAGAGAGGCAGGCAGAGAGAGAGGGAAACAGGCTCCCTGCTCAGCAGAGAGCCTAATGCTGGGTTTGATCCCAGTACCCTGAGATCATGACCTGAGCCAGAGGCAGAGGCTTTAACCCACTCAGCCACCCCTCTCTCAGTATCTTTATCTCTTTCTGAAGTCATGTGATTTCTGGCTTCTGCCTTTCTCCGTACATCTGTTTCATTCATCTTATAATAAAAATAGTAAACATAATAATAGCTAACATATATTGAGAACATATTGTGTGCCACACCATATTCTAATTTTTTTTTACATATATAACTTCATTTAATTCTCGCACCACATAAAGTAGGCCCCATTAATATCTCCATTTTGCAGTTAAGGAATTAGAATTGAATAATTTTGTCTAGATTTACATAGTTCATATATGGTGTGTTCCTTTAGGATGCTTTTTAATTCATATATAGAAAACCCAACTCAATCATATTTAAAAATAAGGAAATTTATTTGCTCATGTAACAGGAACTCCAGGCTGATGGTCTGATTGATTTGGCATCATAATGAGAAACTCATTGCCCCAAATTCCTCCTTTGTTTTTCCTTTGTGGTTCACAGTGATAG
Organism: Nasua narica; assembly: GCA_028533885.1. Lineage (NCBI taxonomy): Eukaryota > Metazoa > Chordata > Mammalia > Carnivora > Procyonidae > Nasua > Nasua narica. The sequence continues at coordinate 118,686,329 of CM052810.1, read as the reverse complement.
CTTCACTGTAAGGCTACTTCCTTTTGTGGTCATAGGATGGTTGCCTATCTGTTCCTCATGCTTCCTTGTTTAAGAGTCACTCTCAGATGTCTCTCCCAGAAAAATAAGAAAGAACTTTTCTAAAAGTCACAAATAAATCTCTTTTCCGTTTGTTTGCTTGTTACAGAAATAATTATTGACAAAGGAGATGCAAGTATTCTTAAAATAACGAGGCCCACCCTGAGACTGTAGTTAGTTTTCCAAATTACATTGCTGCTCCTCAATTAGGAAGGGGTTGAATGGAGTCAATGATGATGTCTACAACTTCTAAAGATGAACATCCCCCAAATTATCCATTTATAGACTGCTACTTGGTCAGTTTTGGAAAAATGTTTTAATAACAGCCTGTTGGGGTAGATATTATTGATCTCAACTTTAAAGATGTTGATACTGGGGCACCTGGGTGGCTCAGTTGGTTAAGCCACTGCCGTCTGCTCAGGTCATGATTCCCGGAGTCCTGAGATCAAGTCCTGCATCCCACTCCCATCTCCATGGGGAGTCTGCCTCTTCCTCTGACCTTCTCCCCTCTCATGCTCTCTCTCATTCTCTCTCTCTGTCTCAAATAAATAAAATCTTTTAAAAAATAAAGATATTGATACTGAGTCTGCAAAAAGTTGAATGACTTGCCTCAGTTGACAGAGTAAGGAAATGACCAAGGAAAGACTCAAATCTGTCTTTTGATTTCAAGTTCTTATATACTTTGCACTTAATCTCAGTGTTCTTAAACTAACAAAAATAAAATTATTATTTAAAACAGTTTCCAGATTTCATGACAGTATAGAAATGTCTGAGAAAAAATATTTAAACTCTTGAAAGTCTTTAATATTCATTCTTTAAAACTTATTAGAAATAAAGAACTCTGAAGAAGATCAAGCTCTCTATCCACCTCTTCTACCTAGCAAGGTAGATCTCCGGGAGGTTACCATAATTCCAAAAAATGAGTGGAAAAGGATTAAAGATAGCCTTGACAGTTTGACAAGGGAAGCAGCATGTCTTCGTGCAGAAAGAAAGGCAAAGAAAGAAATGCAATTCCGATCCCAAGAAGTGGTAAAACATTGGACTAATACATATGCAGTAAGTATTACCCAGGAGTACACACGCACTGAGGATGTACTCTTTTTTTCTTAGTACTCTTTTATATGTATTTTTTACATGTAAAATATCATAAAAAATACTTTGAAACACACTTTCAACAGCTTTACTTAGAAGAGACGTATAATAAAGTAGACATATTTAAAGTGTACAATTTGATAAGTTTTGACATATTTACACACCCCTGAAACCATTATAATTAAGATAATGAACATACTCATCACCCAAAGTTTCCTAGTACTCAGTTTACTGACTCTCATTTCTCCCCACCCTTCTTCAGGCAACTGATCTGCTTGCTTGCTTGCTTTTTTTTTTTTTCAAGATTTTATTTTTAAGTAATCTCTACGTTCAACGTGGGGCTTGAACTCACAACCCTGAGATCAAAAGTTGCATGCTCCATCCACTGAGCCAGCCTGGCAGCCCTGATCTGCTTTCTTTTCTTTTTCTTTCTTTCTTTCTTTCTTTCTTTCTTTCTTTCTTTCTTTCTTTCTTTCTTTCTTTCTTTCTTTCATTTGTGTATTTTTTTGAGAGAGAGCACACCTGTGCACAAAGAAATGGGGAGAGGAGCAGAGGGAGAGAGAATCTCAAGCAGACTCCGTGCTAAGCACAGAGGTGAATACAGGGCTCCATCTCACAACTTTGAGATCATGACTTGAGCTGAAATCAAGAGTCCATCATTTAAATGACTAAGCCACCCAGGCGCTCCGGCCCTCAGCTGCTTTCTATTATAAATTTCATTCAACACAATTATTTTGAGATTCTTTCATGTTGTGTATATTAATTGTTCATTCATTTTTATTGCTGAGTAGTATTATTCCATTGTATGGACGTACCACAGTTTGTTTATCTGTTCACTTGTTGATGATTTTGGCATCAACCAAATGTTGATATATGAGCTGTTTCCAGTTTTGGGCTATTATAAATAAAGCTGCATATGAATTCATGTGTAAGTCTATTTGTGGACATACGCTTTCACTTCTCTTGGGTAAATATCTGGGTAGAATGGCTGGATAATATGATGGTTGCATACTTAACTTTGGAAGAAACTTCAAAATTATTTTCAAAAGTGGTTGTAATTTTACACTCCCATAAGAAGTATATAAGTGTTCCATTTTCTCCACATTCTTGCCAACTTGTATGTTCTGTCTTTTTAATTATAGACATTCTAATAGGTGTGAAGTTGTTTTAATTTGAATTCCTCTGATTACAATGATGCTGAACATCTTTTTACGAACTTATTTTCTATTGTATATCTTCTTCGGTGAAGTGTTTATTCAAATATTTTGCCCATGTTTAAATGGGGTTTGTATTGGCATGCACCTAGGTGGCTCAGTTAGTTGAGTGTTTGTCTCTTGGTTTTACCTCAGGTCATTTCAGGGTCCTGGGATCAACCCCCAAGTCAGGCTCTGTGCTCAGCACAGGGTCTGCTTGAGATTCTCTCTCAGTCTCTGTCTCTTTCTCTGTCTCTCAAATAATTAAATCTTTAAAAAAAATAAATGGGGTTTTTTCTTATTTCTTATTATTGAGTTAGGGAATTTTAAAAATATATTCTGAATACAGATCCTTTATTAGATATTTGATTCAAAAATATTTTCTCCTAGTTGTGGGAAGGGACACAGAAAGCTTGTAGTACCTTGCTTTAGGAACAGTGTTCATAATTTATTCTTTTTCTAGAAGAGGGAAAAATATCGTGACTGATACCATATATTACATATATTACAAATAATATATATTACATATATATCACATATATTATATATATTACATTCTAAAAAATGCAAAACTACAGGGAAAGAAAGCAGATCATGGTTTCCAGGGAGTGCAGATGGGGGGAGTGGCTGGTATACCAGGGCATGAGGTATTTTGGGGGCAATGGAAGTGTTCCATAAGTGACTATGCATTTGTAAAACTACACTAAAAGGGGGTATATAAATTAAACTCCAAAAAATTTGATTTTAGAGAAGTCCCTGGTCCATGAAGGGATGGGGGAATGGAATATACCATATATATACACAGAAGGAGCACACTGTACATAATACTTTATATCTCCATGGATGTTAAAGAATAAGAAGAAATATAGTAAATGTGGTAGAAATATAGTAGTAAAAACTATTTTATAGGCACAAAGATTGACAAAATAGTAGATCAGAAGAGAGAGCCTAGAAACACTCACATGTTATATATGGGAACTTGACATATGACAGAAATGTCAGTGAAGTCAGAAAAGAAAGGATTGGGTATTCTATAACAAATAGCGAGATAATTGGCATATGGAAAGATGAAATTATATCCTTATAGTATAGAATGTACAAAAATAAATTTCAGCTGAATGTAAGACCCAGATGTGAAAAGTAAAACAGTAAAAATTTAAAATAAATCATAGAATATCTTCAGGATGGGCGCCTGGGTGGCTCAGTTGGTTAAGCGACTGCCTTCGGCTCGGGTCATGATCCCGGAGTCCCGGGATCGAGTCCCATATCGGACTCCCGGCTCTGCGGGAAGTCTGCTTCTCCCTCTGACCTTCTCCCCTCTCATTCTCAGTCTCTCTCTCTCTAATAAATAAAATTAAAAAATATGTAAAAAAAAAAAAAAAGAATATCTTCAGGATTTTAGGGTAAAGTAAGGTTTTCTTAAGACATATAAAGTATGACCCATAGAGGTGAAGAAAGATTTTATCTGAGGTGACACATTGGATAGACTACTCATAGGTGTAGAAGAGCATGTAAATATGCTACTGTTGATTTTTTTAAAGTAATAAAAATAGTAATATATATTTTATATAAATATGGAAAGGAACTTTGGAAACAAATATAAGAAACTGGCAATAGTGGTTATCTTAGAGATTGTTGATGGAAGTTAGGATTAGAGGGAGAGCTTTACTGTATACCTTTACAATATTTTGGGGTTTTGAATCATGTAAACGTGTTACCTACCAAAAAATTCAATTAAAATATTAACTTATAAGTGTAACATCATATTTGATTTATTAATTATATATGCAAATACAATAAAAACTCATAATGAAAGCTCAAATTATCTCATTATATATAATGTTAAATTTTGTTAAATTAAGTTAAAAAACAAAAACAGAAGACTGATTTTTTCTTTTTTTAGGGGATGAAAGAACAGAAACTTGAAGCCAAAAAGAAGCGTGATGAAGAAATAGAGGCAGAAAGACAAATTCTTGATATAGAGGAAGAAATACACAAACAAGGAGAAAGAAAAAAGGCGATTGAATTTGCAAAGCAATATCAATTTTACAGGACAGAAAGAGTGAAACACTTTCATGTACTGCTCGAGTTTTCTTGTATTTCTCTATATATTTAACATTGTCTATACATAATTAGACTTTATTTTCTTAAAATGCCACAATTTTTTTTTTTGTAGTCAGGACTTCTTCTTAGTAGAGTTATGAAAGAACGTGATGCACAGATTGAATTCCAAAAGAATAAAATCAAATCAGATGAAAAATGGGAAAAACAATTGAAACTCAGTATTGAAAAAGCTTTTAAAGAAGAAAAAGAAAAAGCAGAAAAACGACGCAGAGATAGAATGGCTCTTGCCAATGATCATTTAAAACAGTATGTATATATAAATTACCTTTTTTGTTCTTATTTTTCTCACAAAAACTTTTTTTCAGATTATAAAAGTAACACATGTTGAAATACCTAGTAAGTAGAAAAAATACAAAGAAAGGTTAAAAATCTCTGTTACTCTTTTACCCAGAGATAATATATTAGTTACTATTGTCACAATAATGCTGCATAACAACCACACAATCTAGTGGCATACAGCAATAACCATTTATTTCTCATGCATCTGTGGGTTGGTTGGTCCTGGCTGTATAGAACTGGTTGGGTTTCCTGGTTGCTGTGGGGAGGGCTCTGATCTGTTCCATGTACATTCATTTTTAAGATCCAGGATGAAGGAACAGTAGCTATTTGGGGAAACTTTATTTTTTTAAAAAAGATTTTATTTATTTATTTGACAGAGAGATCACAAGTAGGCAGAGAGGCAGCCGGGGGGGGGGGGAAGCAGGCTCCCCGCTGAGCAGAGAGCCCAATGCAGGGCTTGATCCCAGGACCCTGAGACCATGGCTCAATCCCAGGACCCTGAGACCATGACCTGAGCCGAAGGCAGAGGCTTTAACCCACTGAGCCACCCAGGTGCCCCTTGGGGAAACTTTTCTCATGTTATGGACAGAGATGCAAGAGAATGAGCCCGAGCTTAAAAGAATGTGGCTAACCTCAAAGGCAAAAGTCAAGGAAATGCACTAGATCTACCATAAGTCTAAAGGAAATCATATGGCCAAGTCTAACAAACCATGGAACAAAGAAATAGACTCCAATGGAAGTGGGAAGTGAGAGAGTGAATCTTTTTAAGCAATAATCTAATCTACTGCAATAGTCTGTAATTGTTTTGGCATATTGGTATATAGCCATATAGAGATTTTTTGGTGGTAGAGAAGGGGGTCAAATTTATTGAGCTATAGTTTACATTTACTAATAAAATTCACCTTTTATTTTATTTTTTAAGATTTTATTTATTTGTTTGACAGACACAGAGAGAGAGATCACAAGTAGGCAGAGAGGCAGGCAGAGAGAGAGGGGGAGGCAGGTTCCCTGCTGAGCAGAGAGCCCGATGTGGGGCTTAATCCCAGGACCCTGAGATCATGACCTGAGCCGAAGGCAGAGGCTTTAACCCACTGAGCCACCCAGGCGCCCCAAAATTCACCTTTTAAAAAGCGTATAGCTATATAACTATCCCTAAGTCAAGATATAGAATACTTCCAGCACCCCAAAGTTTCCCTCATGCCCCTTTGCACTGAGTGCTATTCTTCACCCTCAGTCCCTGGCAATCACTGAGCCACTGATGTAGTTTTTTTTTTTTTCTGAGCATATATACTCATATTTATAAAATGGAATTGGATCAATAGTATCATTGTATATCTTTTCACTTACCAGTATATTATGAGCTCTTGGTATGTCAGTAAATAGAAATCAAACCTGAACTTTTTTAAAGAAGTAGCTACTGTATATATCAGGAGGAAGATTGTATATGTGTATAATTTTACTTACTTTTCTGAATAACTGATACATGCAAATAGGAAAAGGCATAAAGGGGATTCAATAAAAAGTCTCTTCCTCATCTACTGGCTACTTTGTTTTTCCAATGTGAGACTTAGCAGTTTCTTTACATTGTAATTTAAATGTGCATAGATTGTGTAAATGTATCAAAACATTTTAAACAATATACTTTTAAAGAAAAATTATTTTTGTACTTAAATATAAAATTAATATATGATCATTATAGAATTATAAAATACAATAAAATAAAATGAAAATTAAAATCACTAGAAACTCTGTGATCCAAAGTAGGTACTGTTAACAATTGGGCATATATTTGTCTACTTTTCAAAGTTTTTTTTTTAATTTTGCAAGTAACAAATGAATATATACTTGTTAAAATTCAATAGAGCAAAATTTGGAATAACATTGAAAAGCCTATCTTCATATCCACCTTTTCAGTGTCTCATTAAGTCCCATTTTCCTCTTCACAATAGCCATTATTAATAGTTAATGACAAAAAAATAAATAGAAAAAAATAGTTTGTGACTACCCCTTCAGAAAGTTCTGTTACTATTGCTAATAATCTGTATACAGGACATATTTAAGTGTGTATATTTTTTAACCATGAATTTTTTACAATGTATTTTTCTGTGTCTTCATTTTTTTCATTCAAAAACATACCTTGAATATCTTTTTTACCAGAATATATGGATCTGTCACATCTTTTAAAATAATCGTATTGTGGGGCGCCTGGGTGGCTCAGTGGGTTAAAGCCTCTGCCTTCAGTTCAGGTCATGATCTCAGGGTCCTGGGATCGAGCCCCGCATCGGGCTCTTTGCTCAATAGGGAGCCTGCTGCCTCCTCTCCCTCTGCCTGCCTCTCTGCCTACTTGTGATCTCTCTGTCAAATAAATAAATAAAATCTTAAAAACAATTTAAAAAAATAAAATAATCGTATTGTACACTAAGGATGTACCATTATTTAACTATGTTATTATTGAGGGAAGTTTGGATTTTTCCCTCCTCCATTTCTAACAATACTATAGTGGATATCCCTGACCATATATATTTTGTAACTTTTGTGCAAAGATGTAGTTACGTAGAGTAGATTTCTTTTTTTTTAAAAGATTTTGTTTATTATTTATTTGACCCAGAGAGAGAGATTACAAGTAGATAGAGAGGCAGGCAGAGAGAGAGGAGGAAGCAGGCTCCCTGCTGAGCAGAGAGCCCGATGCGGGGCTTGATCCCAGGACCCTGAGACCATGACCTGAGCCAAAGGCAGAGGCTTTAACCCACTGAGCCGCCCAGGCGCCCCCATAGAGTAGATTTCTTGAACTGAGCTTGGATTTTACATATGGAGAGAGAGTGCCTTTGAGAAGGCTTTAAGTATTAATCATCAATGATATCTGATACCCGTTTTATGTTATAATCAATTCTGTGCAGTACTTTTTTTAGAATTTAATGGACCAGGGCACCTGGGTGGCTCAGGCATTAGGCATCTGCCTTCAGCTCAGGTCATGATCCCGGGGTCCTGGGATTGATCCCCGTATTGAGCCCCATATTGAGCCCTGAATTGGGCTCCCTGCTTGGCAGGAAGCCTGCTTCTCCCTTTCCCACTTTCCCTGCTTGTGTTCCCTCTCTTGCTCTGTCACTCTGTCAAATAAATAAATAAAATCTTAAAAAAAAAAAAAAGAATTTAATGGACCAAAAAAATAGTATCTTTTAATTTATATTCTCTTAATTTCTGGTGAGGCAGGTTTTTTTTTCATGTGTAAATATTCATCTGTTTTGGTTTTTGTTATAAATTGGTTACTCCATTGTTCTCTTGTGTATGTTGTTTCATATTGATATGTATGTTTGTCATTGATTAAAAACTGATTAGAAGTTTTCATATATGTTGGATATTAATCTTTATTAGTCATATTGCAGATTTTTGTTCACCATTTCTGAATGGTCTTAGTATTTTCTTTTTAAAGATTTTAAGTAATCTGTATGGGGTCCGAACATACAACCCTGAGATTGAGTCACGTTTTCTACCAACTGAGCCAGCCAGGCACCCCTGAATGGTTTTAGTATTTAGAAGATACTAATTTTTAAAAGATTTTTATTTATTTATTTGACAGGGAGAGAGACAGCACAAGCAGGGGAAATAGTAGTCAGAGGGAGACAGAGAAGCAGACTCCCCACTGAGCGAGGAGCCTGATGTGGGGCTCGATCCCAGGTCCCTGGGATCATGACTGAAGCTGAAGGCAGACACTTAACCATCTGAGCCACCCAGGTGCCTGAAGAAGACAGTAATTTTTATGTGCTTAAATCTGTCTCTTTTGGTTATTATGGTTTTTAGTTTTGTATATATGTATTTATTTCTCATAGTCACAAATGTCTGAGTGATATAGATATCAATTCTCAGGATACATGTGTTGCCATTTAGTGTGGTCTTCATTTCTTATAATCCTTAGTAAAAAGAGAAGGGAAACCTCTAGATTTATTATAATTTTTTTCTTTGTCAGTGTAGAGCCTCAAGGATTTATGCAAGTTAGGGACAGAGCCATTGGCGGAGGAAGGCAAATATTTGACCAGTGTGTCACCTTTGAGAAATCGCTCTTATGTTTGCTATTGTGGCTCTGAGATAATAACAGGTAGCAGAATGATCTCCAGGAAATTACCTGGCAAGTGCTAACACCTTCACAGGCCATCTACCTACCGATAACCTTTGCATGTAGGCTGTGATCAGGCCACAGGATTCCTTTCTATGCGGTCTTTCCATGTGCTGGGTAAAGGTTCCAGCAGGTCTAAGGTTTGTTTGGGTTGTTTCTTTGGCTTATATTCAGTGTAGTCTAGGAGATGTTGATTGGGCTCTGAGGTCAGCTTACATTCCTTTCATTTTCCTGGTGGGCTTTGTGAAGTGAATGATGGCCAAGTATTACTTAACCTGATTATACTCTCATGTGCCCTATTTTTTGCTGAAATTTCTTGAAAATTCAAGTATAAGGTGAGACTTTGCTTTATTTAGTTTCTAGTAGTGGTATAGAATTTCTTCCATTCTATTAGTTGCATTGTGGGGACTTGGGAAGGGAAGGATATTTGACATGTGGGTTTGGGTTGCCAATTTGTAAATTTCCAGAAGTCCTGTATCTTAAATTTATTAAGAAACATTTAATTCTGTAAGACAAAAAAGGAAAATGCAAATCTATTATAAATTTTTTTAGGTATACGAATTTACAGAATTACCACCAAGTAGTAAAATTCTGTTAGATGTTGATTTATGTGTCAGTTTTATACACTTCAGAATGCATGTCACTTAAAATAATGTAGGAATGGTAATGAACCCATAGAAAGCCTCTTTAAGTGAACACTAGAACTGGAATACTAACACTAAATAGATACAGAGGACCTGTATGGTAGAAAAGAAAGGAGAAGAGTTTTCCCCCCACTTTCTTGAATAATAACAGTCTATTCAGGGGCACCTGGGTAGCTCAGTTGGCAGAGCACACGACTCCTGATCTCAGGGTTGTGAGTTCGAGTCTCATGATAGGTGTGGAGCTCTATTTAAAATTAAAAAGAAAAAAATTTTAAGATAGGCTATTTATTCATTCATTAATAAATTCATTTATCCAATCATCCATTCATTGTTATAAATATTTATTGGACAATCGCCATTTGCCAGCCACTATTCTAGTAACTAAAAATGTGAAAATGAATACAATTGTCTTTTTTCTTTAAGAAGTTCACAATCTGGGAAGGAGGGTGTATAAATATGGAACAAATAATTAGGGTATGATAGTAGATATTTTGGCAAATATATGTATAGGATGTGTGGAAGCATATAAAATGGACATCTGATCCAGTCTAGAGAAGGGGCTAATTTTTAGAAAAGATCAGTTCTAGGGGCGCCTGGGTGGCTCAGTGGGTTAAAGCCTCTGCCTTCAGCTCAGGTCATTTATGTCAAATAAATAAATAAACAAACAAATAAATAAATACATAAATAAAATCTTAAAAAAAAATCAGTTCTAGCACCAAAGTATGAAAACTGAGCAGGAATAAGTCATGCAAATAGTGGAGATACAGAAGTATTTTAAGCAGAGGAGATAGCAAGTGCTATTCAGGTATTACCTGGTGGTGATTTAAAATATGTTCACACATTCTTTGATATTCCTCCATTCAGACGGTGGAGTCTAATCCTCCCTCCTTTGAGTGCTGGCTATATAGAGTAACTCATTTCCAGAGAAGAGAATGAGTAGAAGTCATGATGTGTAATATTCTGAGAGATTGGCATATAAAAGGCATTGTGGCTTCCTTTTTGCTATCTTGGATCACTCATTCTTGAGAATGTCATGGTGTAAGGACATTCAGGCAGCTCTATGTAGAGGTCCATGTGGCAAGGAGCTGAGGCTTCCTGCCAAGAGATATTTAAAAATGGGTTCTCCAGCCTCTATCAAGCCTTCAGATGTCTACTACACCAACTAACATCTTGACTGCAACCTCTGGAGAACCACCTAGCTAAGCTACTCCTAGATTCCTGAATCTCAGAAATGGTGTGAAATAATAAATGTTTATTATTTTAACCCATTAAATTTAGGGGTTACTTCTCAGCAATGGATAACTCAAACACACTGTATGGATGCTGGCCCTGGGCCTGAAAGTGAGATTTTTTTTTTTTAAAGATTTTACTTATTTGACAGAGAAAGATCACAAGCAGGCAGAGAGGCAAGCAGAGAGAGAGGGGGAAGCAGGCTCCCTGCTGAGCAGAGAACCTGATGTGGGGCTCGAACCCAGGACCCTGAGATCATGACCTGAGCCAAAGGCAGAGGCTTAACTCACTAACCCACCCAGATGCCCTGAAAGTGAGATTTCACACATTTTTTAAAACAATCTCTAAGCTGCAGACCTGGGCAGTCTATTCCATTGTTGGGCTTTCAGCAGTATAAGAATCTGCCTGTGGCTCACAGCCCAGTGGGCATAATGAGGATGGGGCAAATGAGGGACTCTAGTAACACCAAAATCCCCAAATGGGAGAGCTTTGACCAAGAAGCTTAAACATAATTATTAAAAAGAAATTTAATAGTATCTAGATACTGCATATATAATTCTTGTATTGATAGGTAAACCTTTCTCTGGGAAGGGGCCAATAGACCTTGCTGAAGAACAACCCAGTTACTGTTAATCTCATCAGCTTCTCAGAAGAAGGAAAAATCATCATAGGATAGTTTCCATCACTTTCCCCTGGATCAAATCATCTAGAGAAAAAGCAGAGAGATGAGGGCTTAAGTGATCATCATCCATTCCTAATAATTAAAAACCCATCTTAAATCTAATAACTTCCACATTTTTAACTCTTGTTTAGACCACTCCTTTCAGTCCCAGCTTCACATATCCAACTGCTTTTAAGACATCTCCATTTGGAAGTCTCAGAGATATAAAAAACCTAAAATGTCTAATATGAAATAAAATTTTGATTCTCCACCCCCACAGTGGAGTTTCTAAAAGTCGCATCCTTATCCACTCAGTTCAAATCAGAAACCTAGTTCAAGTCAGAAACCTCAGTTCTTCATGTGCCTTTATTTTCCACATCAAATCTATCAGCAACTGATGTTGAATTTTTTCTCCAAATGAATCTTAAAATTACTGCTGTCATCTTAGTCCAGACCACCATCATGTCCCATGGATTACTGCATCAACCCCTTAACTGGCCTCCTGTTCTCTCTTCCTAAGTCCTTTGCCTTTCATCATCCAGAAAGACATTATTAAAATAAAAATCAATCATAGTATTATCCCACCTAAAACTTTCTAGTGGCTTTCCGTTCATTTAAAAGAAAATGGAAATGACCATCTGCAAAGCCTTGTGGGATCTATCTAGCCTCATTTTCTCTACCTCCTTTCCTACCATCCCTTCCTTTCACTTATTCTACTTCTATCATACCGATCTCCCAGGCTTTGAGCACCTGTCAAACCTTTGCTTGTCTCAGGGCCTTCTCACAGGTTTTTCCATCTGTGAGATGGAAATTTTGTTCTGTGGAACAGAACTCACCATCTGTGGAATTTTGTTCTCCCATTCTTCATCAGTGGGTATCTTACCAGGTCAAAGTATCTTCTTTGCTTCTAAGAATTCTAACAAACTAAATATACAATAAAAATTTTTTTTAATCTAGTATTTTTAGGGCAGTCATAGACCAGGTTTAGCTGTAGATGACAGTTACTTTTTTCTTAGCTCCTCCTAAAGAAATTGACTGTGGGGCGCCTGGGTGGCTCAGTGGGTTAAAGCCTCTGCCTTCAGCTCAGGTCATGATCTCAGGGTCCTGGGATCGAGCCCTGCATTGGGGGGGGGGGGGTCTCTGCTCAGCGGGGAGCCTGCTTTCTCCTCTCTCTCTGCCTGTCTCTCTGCCAACTTGTGATCTCTTTCTCTGTCAAATAAATTTAAAAAAAGAAATTGACTGTGGCTCTAAAGCTGCTTATTCTGTACAGATGAATCAACTGGGAATCTCCTGTCCTGCCTTGGCTTCATAACACCAAAGTGAACTCACTGGCTCACTTAACTGTGTAGTCCTCCATGGCACAGGAAAAGGGAATTTTCCCCTCTGAGGCTGGGATGAGACCCCAAGAAAAAATTCTTTTGGATTGGGTGCATATGAAAGAAAGATTTATTCCTCAGTCTTTTTATCTAAGTGTGTTGTTGAGCTACCCTGTGTCTCTTCCTGTTCAGGAAGAAAAAAAAATTAGAGACAGCAGATAGAGAATGGTGTTGGAGCAGCCTGCACACTTGATTGGCTGACAAGGATGCATGGGCCAGTGGGCATCTCAGGCTGAGCGGCCTTGCCGGTATGCAGAGGACTGATGCCAGATGAGGCACTCAGAATTTGCAATAGAGTACTGATGATGGAAGTTCATGGTAGTGATGGTGATAGGGCTGAGAAGGTGAGTTGAAGAGGTAGAGCTGGAGCTCCATCTGCCAGATCACATCCTGCAGTAGGGAGGGTGCTCAGGGATCTCTGAAGCACTCACACATAAGCCCTGTGTGGCTTACCACACAGAAGGTGTCATAGCTAGTGAATATTGGCTGGAGAAAGAATGACAACCAAAGTGGCTAGCCCATTTCCTAAGAGGCTGGAACTGTAGTGCTGAAATTGAGAAACATTAGGGATTAAAGACGTTTCTGTAAAATAATGCCACCATTCCAATATACCGTCATTCAGTTAGCTAGTTCTTTCTAAAGGAAGGGAACATTTGGGGGCGCCTGGGTGGCTCAGTGGGTTAAAGCCTCTGCCTTCGGCTCAGGTCATGATCTCAGGGTCCTGGGATCGAGCCCCGGTCCTGGGATCGAGCCTGCGTTGGGCTCTCTGCTTGGTGAGGAGCCTGCTTCCCCCACTCTCTGCCTGCCTCTCTGCCTACTTGTGATCTCTCTCTCTCTCTCTCTGTCAAATAAATAAAATAAAATCTAAAAAAAAAAAAAAAGAAAGAAAAGGAAAGGAACATTTGAATCTAGTATAGGACTTAATTTTGGTCAGGAATGAAACAAATTTTGGAGAAAGGAAAATAATTGGGAATTCTGGAGCTAACCAAAATTAGATTTGGCTTTAATAACTGCTTTTTATATATCTGTTTTTGTCACCAAAGAAATTCACAAGTTTCCCCACAGCTTCAGATCATCCCAGGTTAGAATCTAATTCATTTATTTAAAATATAACTTATTTTTCTGCTTTGCTCTCAATCTTAGTTATGTTTTTACTTTAGAATCGAGGAACATAAAGAGGAAGAAGAAAGAAGGAGAAAACATGAAGAAAAGGATGCTAAGGAAATAAAGCGACAGAATGCATTATATGAAATAGAAATGAGGAAAAAAGTAGAAAAGAAAAAAGAAGAGATAAATGAAAGCAGAAAACTGTTTTTTGTAAGTTAAAAATACAGCATTTCTTCAAAAAAATGTATAGAATCCAGTGCATGACTTTTAATATATATATATTTGTATAAATAATTGTGGCGTAGAAAAGAAGTCATTAAGTTGGGTTTCTAAATATACTTTGGGGGGAGTATTTGCTCTGGATTTATGTGGATGTGCTCTCACGCATGAACAAGAGAGAAGAGAATGAGACTTTTTTTCGAGTGAATGCATTTTCTCATCCTTTTTTAAAAAAGATTTTATTTATTTATTCGAGAAAGAGAGCACAAGCAGGGTGAGTGGCAGAGGGTGAGGCAGCCTCCCCACTAAGCAGGGATTCCCCATGCAGGGCTCAATCCCAAGACTCCAGGATCATGACTTGAACTGAAGGTAGATGCTTCACCAACTGGGCCATCTAGGCGCCCCACATCTTCTTGTCCTTTAAATGAGAGTTGTGAGGAATGAATAGGGTGGTATGTGCCCCGTGTCTGTGGCACTGCTGATAAGTGCTCAGCAAATGTAATAGTTGTTTTGTGTCTATTGCAACTCACTTTATTTCGTAATTTTTTTTACATTCTTTTCTTTATAATTCTTTTTTTTTTTAAAGATTTTATTTATTTGAGAGAGAGAGAGAGAGAGAGATCACAAGCAGGCAGAGAGGCAGGCAGAGAGAGAAGGGGAAGCAGACTCCCCGCTGAGCAGAGAGCCCGATGCGGGGCTCGATCCCAGGACCCCGAGATCATGACCTGAGCTGAAGGCAGAGGCTTTAACCCACTGAGCCACCCAGGAGCCCCTACATTCTTTTCTTTAAAATTAGTTTTTATTCTTAAGTAATACATGCACAGAATTAAAACATCAAACACCACCAAAAGGCTAAAAAGAAGAGTAGCAGTTCCTTGCTTTAACCCTTCTGCTTCATGGAGACAACCACTCCAGGTTCTTGTAGTTGTTTGTTCTGATATGAAATTATATTCTAAATAATCTGTATATTTAAAAAATATAATCAAGTTCTAAAGATACGTATCTTGATTTATCAATTGTAGACATTTTCTCTATCTGGCCTGGTAGTTGAGGATTTAGCTTTTTCCAATCCTTTCCCATTTTCCCCTTCCCCTGAAATATTTATGTCACAATTTTAGCTAAATCATTATTATAATAAAATATTGTTCTCTGAAGAGCCAAGTAATATACCATGATTATATTTCTTTGCTTGCATGAATGTTTTTCTGATTAAAATAATTGTGTAGGGCCCCCGGGTGGCGCAGTTGGTTGAGCGACTGCCTTCGGCTCAGGTCATGATCCTGGAGTCCCGGGATCGAGTCCCACATCGGGCTCCCAGCTCCATGGGGAGTCCGCTTCTCACTCTGACCTGCTCTCTTTCACTCTCTCTCTTTCCTAATAAATAAATAAAAATCTTTAAAAAAATATTTAAAAAAATAAATAAAATAAAATAATTGTGTATTTGCTTTGATGACTGTATACCTCAGTTTTTTCCATATGTTCTCTAAGTTCTGTCATGTGTATATTGATATTAGTGTTCAAATATTCATCTAAGTAATATTAAATTATCTATGTTCTTGATTTTCGTAGGATGCATTTTGCATGCATTCCCCATGCAAATCCTCTGTCCTTTTCTAGGCCTTCTGCCCATCTGTCATTCTGGGACTTCCCTGGGTCACTTTCCTGGGCTGCAGTTCCCATTTTCTGAATCCCATGCCTTCCTTTTTCTTTTTTCTTTTTTCTTTTTTAAAGATTTTATTTATTTATTTGACAGAGAGAGAGATCACAAATAGGCAGAGAGGCAGGCAGAGTGGCGGGGCGGGGGGGAGAAGCAGGCTCCCCACTGAGCAGAGAGCCTAATGTGGGGCTCGATCCCAGGACCCTGAGATCATGACCTGAGCTGAAGCCATGCCTTCCTTTTTCTTAGCTTACTTCTTCATCTTACTGAAATACATCTTTGAGTAACTTCCTAAGAAAAGATATACAGGTCACTTTTTAAAATTCTTATCTGAAAAGGTTATCATTTAAAGTCATATTTGCTTTATGGTTTGACTGGATATAGAGTTCTGGTTCAGAATTCAGAATTTTGTATTCATGGTTTCATGATCATCAGACTTCCAGTATTTTTTTTTTTTTTTTAAGATTTTATTTATTTATTTATTTGACAGAGAGAGAGAGATCAGAAGTAGGCAGAGAGGCAGGCAGAGAGAGAGGGGGAAGCAGGCTCCCTGCTGAGCAGAGAGCCCGATGCAGGGCTCGATGCAGGGCTCGATCCCAGGACCCTGAGATCATGACCCGAGCCAAAGGCAGAGGCTTTAACCCACTGAGCCACCCAGGCGCCCCAGACTTCCAGTATTGCTGTTGAGAAGGATGATGCCATTTAGGGTCTTTGGCCTATTTATGTGATCTGTTATATTTTATTTTTCTCTCTCTCTCTCTCTGAAAGATTTCTGGGTCATTTTTATTTCAGTGACATATTTTGTGATAGTTCTTTTTTATTATTTTGCTGAGCAGTCAGTTGATGCTTTCAATCTGGAAACATATTTCCTTTCATCCTGGGAACTCTTTTTATTTTATTTCTTGTATAATCTTCCATTTTGTCTCTTCTGTTCTAGAACCCCTCTGATATACACTGGACTTTCTGAATTGATGCTGTAATTAAAAAAAAAAAAATTCTAACTTTTTTAGTTAGGGAAAGGCTCAAAGGTAATAGTACCTTAAATAAATTAAAACTTTGAAGTGCAGAGGTAGTCATTCCAAGGCTGATATGGCAACTCCAGAATCAACAGAGACTGAAACAGCTTCTCTCTCTCTCTTTTTTTTTTTTCCTTTGCTATTCTTGAAACATAAATGGCTTCTGCCATCAAAGTTGCCCCATGGCCCTGAATGGCTTCAGGAGCTCATGCCCTCATATCCACATTCCAGGCAGCAAGAAGGAAGAGAAGATGGGACAAAAAAGAATGCCCAACCACCTGTTCTCCTTTTAAGGAACATTTATAGAAGTTTCACGTAACGATTTCTACTGAATCTCATTGGTCATATTTAGTCATACTTTGGTGAAAAGAAAGCTTGGAAATATAGTCTTTTTAGATGAGCATGTTGCCACTCTGAACAAAATCTAGGTCCTACTACTAATTCAGAAAGGAAGAAAGAAGCTTAGGTAGGTAATTAATTGTTCCTGCCATTTTCGATTTTTGTTTGATTTTGAGAGTTATTACCAACTTTGTCTTTTAAGCTTTCTATTGAATTTTAAATTTAGCTACCAAGGGGCACCTGGGTGGCTCAGCCAGTTAAGGATCCAGCTCTTGATTTCAGCTCAGGGCATGATCTCGGGGTCGTGGAATTAAGCCCCAACTCGGGCTCCATGCTCAGCTCAGAGTTTGTTTTAGATTCTGTCGCTCCTGCTCCCTCTGCTCCTCCCCCTTGCTTGCTCTCTCTCAAATAAATAAATGAATCTTTAAAAAAATAAAATAAGCTACCAAATTAAACTACCAATTAGCTACCAAAGTCTTAATTTCTAAGAGTTTTATCTGTAATGCTATTGTTCCTTTTGCATAAAATCTTATTCTTGTTTCATGGATGCAATATTTTTATTTCTCCCAGACACTTTGGAATGGGACAGACCTTTGAATGCTAACTCTCCCACTAAGTAGCTGTGAGACCTTGAGCTGAGAGGCTTTCAACTTTTAAAAATGAGAATTAACTTTGTGTTAATTAACTCTACTCTTTCCTATTAAAAAAAATCTTTATGAACGTTACAATAAACTTAGAAAAAAACAGCAAAATAAAACTTTTAAGAAATCATTTAAAACAAACACTTTTAACAGTTTTATATTGTTACTAGCTTTTCGTGTTGACTAATGCTTCTCCTAACCAGATTATGGGCTTTTAGAAGTAATGGCCATAAGATAGGAGGGTACTTAAGAATGCTAGGTGCATAGTAGACCCTAAGTTATAAATATATTGGAAGATTAAATGTTGCATCTTTCACTTGAATTGGTTTCTACTTATAGTAACCAAATATACTAATATATCTATATATCCAGGCTATTGTGTTCAAAGTCACCTATTTTTGTGATGGCTAACTCAGGCTGGAGTCATGGAATATATGCTGATGTGAACAGATTTTTATTTTTTGTTTTGAAAAATAATGACCTATATTAAAATGTTTTGTTAGAATATATCTGTATCTTGTGTATGTGGGAAAAGAAAGTCTGGACAAGAAACTAGTTTCATGGTGATCATGTCTGGTGGGGGAATTAGGAATATAGGGAGATAGACAGTGGATGGGGAAGGAAAGATGCTTTATACTATGTTTCTTTTAAATATTTTTAATTTGTGTACTATAGGACTATATTAACCATTTAAACATTAAATGAAAATTGATGAAAATATTTGATGTATTTTTCTGATTATAGAATTTTTTAAAGGTTTATTTTTTTAAAAGGTTTTATTTATTTATGTGAGAGAAAGTGAGGGGAGGGGCCGAGGGAGAAGCAGACTCCCTGCTGAACAGGGACCCCAACATGGGATGAGCTCCATCCCAGGACCCTGAGATCTTGACCTGAGCCAAAGGTAGATGGTTAACTGACTGAGCCACCCAGGTACCCCTTATTTATTTATTTGAGAGAGAGAGAGAGAGAAAACACAGAGAGGGGTAGAGGGGGGCGCAAAGGGAGAGGAAGAGAATCTCAGGCAGACTCCTCACTGAGTATGGAGCCCAGTGTGAGACTCGATCTCACAACCCTGAGATCATGACCCCAACTGAAACCAAGAGTTGGCTGCCTAGCTGACTGAGCCACCAAGCCTCCCCTAGAATTATTTTTAATTACATATTTTAAAGAAATGAGATATTTGAAAGGAAATATAGAAAAGCATTAAGACAAAAAGTCACATATATAATCTCATACCCCAGAGACACTATTAACATTTGAAACATTTCTTCCAGGAGCATATACATTATAAACTTGTACCTTAATATGTTTGCAAAACTGAAATATGCTATGTAGTATTTTATATTCTCCTTTTCCCTCACTTACCCATTATATTATTTGTGTCTTCCCATATCATTGCGAGTATGATTTATTTAACTGTTTTTTTCATTATTAAAGATTTAGAAGTTGTTTCCAGTTTTTCACTCTTATAAATGACTTTAGGATAGAGTACATGGTACATAAAGCTTAATGCGTATCTCTGATAGTTTCTTTGGGATAAATTCCCAAGAGAGAAATAACTGAGTCAAAAGCTCTGACCATTTGATAGATTCTTGTTAGATATTCATATGTTGAAAGATATGTTTCTTTGCAATAGGATAATATACAGTTTTTCCCCCTAAGGAACATATGAATGACAAAAATATCATCAAAGCTGTAGAACGTCAGCAGCAAGAGGAAGAAGATGAAAAGATTAGAAAATTTATCAAAGCAAAAAAGCGTCTTATGCAAATGGGGAAAGAAAAAGAAGCTGAAACACACAGGTAAGCTTTTAAAAGTAATTCATGTAATTAATGAAGTACTATCTGAAATTATTATAAATCATAAGTTGTGATATATGAGAGTAATTTTTAAGAATAAGTCATTATATGGTGCCTGGGTGGCTCAGTCGATTAAGCCTCTGCCTTCGGCTCGGGTTGTGATCCCGTAGTCCTGAGGAGACTGCTTCTCCCTTTGTCTCTCTCCCTCTCTCCATCTCTCATAAATAAATAAAAAAAAATCTTTTGGGACGCCTGGGTGGCTCAGTCAGTTAAGCACCTTCTGCTCAGGGCATGATTCCAGGGTCCTGGGATCGAACCCCACACTGGGCTCCTTGCTCAGCGGGGAGCCTGCTTCTCCCTCTGCCTGCCACTCTCCCTGCTTGTGTGCTCTCTCTCTCTGACAAATAAATAAATAAAATCATTTAAAAAATTTTTTAAAAGAGTAAGTCATTATATATAACTAGGGCATATAGTGACATGATGATTTTGGAGTTAGGGTTCCCTTGGAATATCAAGGACATCTCTCTGGTAAACGGTTGGAATCTCTGGAATCTCTGGAAATCTCTGCAGTAGGGGAGGGATATGAGCTAGAGAGGGCTTTGTGAGCCATTGATATATAAGTGGTAGTTGGAACTACAGGTAAGCTCACTATGGTGAGTAGGTAAGAAATGAAGGTGGCACAGTCCCTTGGGAAGTCCATATTTAAGGGTCAAATGGGGAAAGATCATGTGAAGACCACAGAATAGTTTCCAGAGATTGGAAGAAAATCAGAGAAACAACAAGAAGAGTTTCCATAAGAAGAGAGCAGTCTTTGGTGTTAGATCAATAGAGGGACTAAATGAGCTTTTTTTTAAAAAAAAAAAAAATTATGTATTTGTTTCAGAGAGACAGAATGGGGGTGGGCACAGGGAGGTAGAGTCTTAGGCAGATTGTGCACTGAGTGTGAAGCCCAACAGAGAGCTTAATCTCACAACACTGAGAGCGCAATGTGAGCAGAAACCAAGAGGTGGACACTTACCTGATTGTGCCACCCAGGTGCCCCTAAAAGAGATTTTAAAAAGGAAATCTCCATCAGATGTGGAGGTCATTGCTTACTTTAGTGAGAAGTTTGGGATGAAGTACGAGAGAGGAGGCCAGTTGCAGTACATTGTGTTTCTGTCTACATCCTACTTTTGCCTTGTGCAGAATATTCCAATGCTTTATATCACATGTAGAGTATTAACTAAGGCCCATAAGGATCTCCACCATCTTGATTCCCAAGTGACCCCAGCCTCATCTCTTGGACTTTATCTCATACTATTCTGTCCTTCTTTGCCTCCTCATCACTCACACTGGACTTCTCTTATACCCTCTCTGGGGAAAGCTGACCTCCCTAAACTCTTTCAAAAGGATCATTACTCAGATGTTGCCTTCTCAGTGAGGCCTTCCCTGACAACCTTAATAAAAATCAAAGCCCTACCCCACATTGTCTATCTGTGTAATTGCTTACTTTTTCCTCATTGTGTGATCTAGAACCATTTTAATTCTTTACTTTGTTCACTATCCCTCTACTCCAGCTGTAATGAAAGTTCTAGGAGAACAGAGATTTAATGTTCTTGTTTACTGTTATGTCCCCAGCACCTGGAATGGTGCCTGGAACATAGTAGGCAGTCAATAAAAGTGTTTAGAATATTGTTGTTGAAAGTGTAGATGCAGTGTCACCTTTCCCATGAAGCCTTCCTTTTTTCTCATCTGCCTGTATCACTTTCTAGCTTTCTCATGGCATGAATCACCCTTTGTCATATATTGTTATTTGCATAAATGTCTTTTCTCCACTTCAGACTGTGATTTCCTTGGGATATGCACTGTATCCTTTCTTCTCATTTCTCCCACATTGCTTTGCAAATTCCCTGAATACATTAGTGATTCTGTCACATCTAAATTTAAAAGTATTTTTCACCCAATCGTAAATGAAAATGCCCCTATTCCTTTAACAAAAACCTAGTTATTGTTAATGATGTGCCAGTTACCATTCTTGGCTCTGAACTAGAGTGAGAACTTACCTATTCTCTGACTTCAGGAGTTTCATAGTGTAAAAGGACAGTTGTCTATCTTCATATTAAAAGGCGAAGTCAGTAAAGTGCTGTGAATAAATAATAAACAGACTATACAGTAAGAGGATGGATTTATTCAGGTTTTGATAACTTTTACTAGATATTTTTGAGGTTTTATTTAAAGAAAGGCCTTTATTTTATAACCTAAGCTTCCAATATTAGAGGAAGCAGAGTGTCTAAGTATTTTGAAAATTTTTTCATTGTGAGAATTTTAATATTTTATTTCCTACACACACATACACACACATGTACACACACACACACACACACACATGCATGTACACAAGATATTATATGTATTACTCCCTTTGGATTTTTAAAATATACTTTATCCTAAAAATAAAGCATTAAAAAGAGTTTCCACTTAAAATAATCAGTACATGTAAGGCACAGTGGGGCTCCTTTCAGTTTTGTAAAAAACTATAAAATATCTTATTTTTAATGAAATTATTTTGGCTCCATAACAAATCTATTCATGAAGATTCAACAAGTGATGGTTATTTTGTTACAGGCTAATGGAAGAAAGGAGAGAAAGAATAAATAACTTCTTGAGTGAACTAATAAAAGAAAAACTTGACAACGAAGATATGATTATTGCTAGAGATACTGCAGAAGCTGAGGCTGAATGGGAAAAAAGAGAAAAAGAAAAATATGAAAAAAACAAAGCAGAATTAAAAGCAATCGCAGAATATAGAGCTGTTGTGGTAAGCAATTCAATATAACAAAAATTTTTTAAAAATTAAGTTCTTTCCCATTGGAGAGGGTATGTGCTATGGTAAGGGCTGTGAAATGTGTAAGCCTGATGATTCACAGACATGTACCCCTGGGGCAAATAATACATTATATGTTAATAGAAAAACAAAACAAAAAATTAAGTCCTTTTCACTATAGTTTCTGTCTTCTGCCTCTCTGACAAAAAACTAGCAAAGATTTGAAAAATAACATGTGAGTTATCTTCCTATATTTTTGAAATCAGACCATGTCTAATTTCTAACAGAAGATCACATGATAATCAATTACAAATAAGATATTGATGGACACAAAATAATAAACTCTTGTTTCAGAACCATCTGAAATGCAAAAATTGTTATTCACTTAATATACATTTGAGTGTTTTTAAGACTAACAAAATACAGGGGCGCCTGAGTGGCTCAGTGGGTTAAAGCCTCTGCCTTTGGCTCAGGTCATGATCTCAGGGTCCTGGGATCAAGCCCCGCATCGGGCTCTCCGCTTAGCAGGGAGCCTGCTTTCCCCTCTCTCTGCCTGCTTCTCTGCCTACTTGTGATCTCTCTCTCTTTCTCTCAAATAAATAAATAAAATCTTAAAAAAAAAAAAAGACTAACAAAATACAAATTACCCTATTGCATTTCTGTATCCTTATATCCTACATAATTGACTGTCATGACATTTAATTTAGTTTATAAACATTATAGCAATTAATTTTTTACCTACAAATATTTCCCTACCTTGAGAAGATCTGTTCCTATATTTTATTTTTTAAACCAGTATCACTCAAGTTTTCATTGTATGTTTCCTGTTATTTGGGAAATAAAACAAAACCAAAGTAAACTGACCATGTGGGAATCAGCCCGGGTGCATGTAACTTCTGCCTTTGCATTGCTCCTAGCTTTCTGCTTGGAGCTTGCCAACTGTGCTTTATTAGAGAGCACTGGTTGATAAAAAAATTTTTTTTCTCTTTGCCTTTTAACATCTAGATGAAAAATAAAGAAGAAGAAGAAAGACAGAGGAAATTAGAAGCTAAAGAACAATTGCTGGCTATGATGAAAGCAGATCGGATTTTCCAAGAGCATGAAAAGGAGAAAAAACACAAAGCTGATAAAGAACGTCAAGAAATTCGAGATGCCCATATTCAGCAAATGGTAATTATTCTTAAATGTTTATGCTTATTTTAACAATACATATGTAATATAGAGTTCATGCTAGTTTTCTGTTCCCCAGGTGGTTTCCTCTCTCAAATAAGACCAAATTATCATTATGGTTATGACACAATAAAATATATAAAAAATGTGGAGTTAATTTCTCTTTATCTGTACTGAAGTTCCTATACTAGGTTTATGTCTTTTGCACAAATATTTATCCTTCTTCAATGTCTATTGTTCTTTAGTAAATATTAAAGAAAATGCAAATTCATATGGCAGACCATGATGCTTCTATATGGCAGACCATGATGCTTATCTTCTTCGTTTTACTTTTTCTTTCCTCTTTATAACTATAGCCCAGAGATTATGTTGATTGGGAGCTCATAGGTTTCAGAGTTGGGGTGATAGGGGTACCAGAGATTTTAGAACACATATAGAAGACCTGGCATCTCATCATTTATGACTTAAAACTGTTTTCCAAAATGGCTATACCATTTTCCATTCCTCCCAGCTACATATGCAAGGACAAATTGTTCCACATCCTCATCAACACTTGTTTTTGTTATCCTTTAACTATTTCTAGTGTAGTGATATGTCTTGGTGTAGTTTTTGCATTTCTCTAAAGACAAGATTTTGAACATCTTTTCATGTCCTTTATCAACATTTGTGTGCCTTCTTTTATGAAGTATATATTCAAATCTTTTGCCAATTATTCAATTGGCTTGTTTGTGGAGTTTTTAAAAAAAATTAAGTGGGAGAGTGAGAGAGAGAGAGCGAGCACAAGCATGGGGAAACAGCAGAGGGAGAGGAAGAAGCAGACTGCCCGCTGAGCAGGGAATCTGACATGGGGCTCCATTCCAGAACCCTGGGATCATGACCTGAGCCAAAGGCAACTGAGCCACCCAAGCACCTCTGAGTTGTTTCCTTATTATTGTGTTTTAACATTTTTTTTAATGTAGTAGAATATACATAACATAAAATTCGCCATTTTAACCATTCTTCAGTGTACCAGTTCAAGGCCATTAAGTGCATTTAACACTTAATTGGAAATGACATTGACATGGACATGGACATGCCATTGTCCTTCTCCATAACTTTTTCATCATCCTACACTGAAATTCGGTACCTTTCATTCCCCCTTTCCACCAGTCCCTAGTGACCACCATTCTACTTTCTGTCTCTGTGAATTTGAATATTCCAGGTACCTCATATTAGTGGAATCATATCTGTCTTTTTGTATCTGTATTATTTTACTTAGCATAGTATCTTCAAGACTCATCCATGCTGTAGCATGTGTCAGAATTTCCTTTTTTATGAAGGCTGAATAATATCCTATTGTACATATAGACCCTATTTTATTTATACATCCATCCATCAGTGACATTGCGTTGTTTCCATCTTTTGGCTACTGTGAATAATGCTTCCATGGATATTGGTGTACACATATCTGTTGAGTCCTGCTTTCAATTCTTTTGTCTATATATACAGGAAAAGAATTGCCAGATCATATGGTAATCCTAGGTTTAACTTTTTTAAGAATCATTGTATATTTTCTTTTTAAGATTTTATTTATTTTGAGAAAGAGAGAAAGAGTGGCAGGGGGAGTGGCAGAGGGAGAGAGTGAATCCCAGACTCCATGTTGGACATGGAGTCCTGCCCAGGGCTCAGTCTGACAACCCTGATATCATGACCTGAGCCGAAATCAAGAGTCAGACACTCAACCGACTGAACAACCCAGGTGCCCCTCGAACAACCATACTGTTTTCTATAAAGCTGTACAAATTAACATTCCCACCAGCAATATTCAAGGGTTTCAGTTTCTCTGAGTACTCAATATTTGTTGTGGTCTGGGTTTGTTGTTGATGGTTTCGTTGCTGCTTATGATAGCCATAGGTTTGAAGTAGATTTCACTTGTGGTTTTCATTTGCATTTCCCTAATGATTAGTGATATTGAGCATCTTCTCATGTTTATTAGCCATTTCTTTTCAGCCTGAAGACTTCCTTTAAAGACTTCCTTTAGCATGTTTTATAGCACAGCTGGGTTGGCAATAAATCATTTCAGTTTATATTTGTGGAAATGCCTTTGTCTTCATTTCATTGGGTATAAAATTACTAAATACCATTCTTTCCAAGCCCTTTGAATATATTGTTCCATCATCTTCTGGCGTTCATTGTTTATCATTAGCAATCTGCTATTAATATATTGTTGGTCTCCTAAATGTGATGCATTATTTTCCTCTTGCTGGTTTCAAAAATTCTTCTTTTTTTTTTTTTTGGCTTTCAGCAGATTGACAGTTTGGCACTCAACCAATAATGTGGGTGGACCTTACGTTCAGTTCATTGATGTGATGATGTTACCCCTGCCACACAAGCTATATGGGAGTTGAGGATATTATTCCTAAGAACAGCAAATTCACAATTTCCCCCAAGCTTTTAATTTTTGCTAAGCTCCTTGGAGTCTCTTGTGTGAATGTGTAGTTTATCAATGAGACAGGATGTCTTCAGCCCTTCTATGCCCGTCTCACTTCCAGAATCTCCCCCTTAAATTTCTAGATGCTTTGCTACTCAATCCAAACGGAATCTGCCATCATTGTCCAGCAAATCTGCAAGTTTTCACCATCTGAGCTGGAGGGATACTAATATCCCCCAGACAGTTCTTAACTGATTTAGTAGTAGTTTTTCATGAAAACACATTTCTCAAGTAGTTCCTTATACATGGTCACTTAACACTGCTTTGAAATGGGAATTTCAGTAATTTTAATTAATAAGCTTATTTTTTATAGAGGGGAAATGGCCAACTTCTCCCTGTAGGCTTTGCCAGAAGTAGGATCTGCCATATTATTTTTAAGCAAATCCCAGATATCATTTTATCAATGTATATTTAAGTATGTATTAAACTCAGGGAATCTTTACAAATTTACATAATCACAATTCCATTATTACATCTAAACCAAGTAATACTCAATGTTTAAATTTCCTTTAAATTGTCTCATATTTTTTTAGTTTGTTAGTTTTTAAATTTTTTTTTTCTTCTTAAGTAGACTCCATGCCCAGTGTGGGGGTTGAACTCAAGAACCTGAGATCAAGAGTCACATGCTTTTACGGACTAAACCAGCCAGGCACCCCTTAGTTTAATTAGGATCAAATAAGGTTCATATATTCTACTTGGTTGATAGGTCTTTCAAGTCTCTTATCTAACACTCCTTATCCACCCCTATCCTCTCTTAAGTTCTTTAAGTTCTTCCTTATTGCCTTTATTGTTTGTTTTGCAACTTACTTGTTGAGGGGTTTTACTGGTTTACAGGGTTTGTCTTTTGGAATTACTAAAGTCTAGATTTTTTTTTTTTTTTTTTTACAGTCTAGATTTTTATGGTTGAACCCCTGTTGTGTAGTTTATCATGTTTCCTGCATTTCAGGTAAAACCTAGTTGAGGCCAGATTCAGGTTCAAATCTTTTGGTGAAAATTCCTTTTATTTGGTGTTATATACTTTCATCAGAAGGCACATGGTGACTGCTGTCACTTTCTGTGACATGAATAGCCTTTGATGATTATTGCCTAGATCTCTTAGTTCATGAGATGGCAAGATACTGATACTCTCTCATTTCTTTTTACTCATTTGCTCAAGTCTTCAAAGAACTTTTCATGATCAACAAGGTGGTTTCCCTGAGATACAATTTTTAAAGAAAAGACAGAATACTTGGGCTCCTGGGTGGCGCAGTTGGTTGAGCGACTGCCTTCAGCTCAGGTCATGGTCCCGGAGTCCCGGGATCGAGTCCCACATTGGGCTCCCAGCTCCATGGGGAGTCCGCTTCTCACTCTGACCTTCTCTCTCTCACTCTCTCTCTTTCCTAATAAATAAATACATAAAATCTTTAAAAAAAAAAAAAAAGACAGAATACTTGATCCCTTCCCTTTATTTTCCAGTATTCACAATATTAGCTCTTTAGCATCTTCCAAAGATGCTTGTTACTTTACCCTCTGCTGTTATAATTTTTAGGAATTTAAAACAATATTTTTAAAGTTCCTTTATAAACCTATTTATGTTTAATGCAATAAAAACTGAGGCATCAATCATATGATTCATTACGATAATCCTTCCCTTCCCTTGTCACTTTCTTTCTGTGCTTCAGATGTTTCTCCTTGCTTCCTTAATATCTTTCCACAAATTGCTATCAAACATATTCTAGTTGCTCCATAAGTTCCCAAATTATAGCATTTTACCTTTTATGAGAGTGATTTTAGCTTTTTCTGATTTTCTCAATCTTTTTGAAGGTCATTTTCTACTTTTTCAAACTCCTGGTGTTGTATCACCAAGTCAACAAATAGCATATAAGCCTTTTTTTTTAAGCACATAAACCTTAATTTTGAATTGTATTTGAATTAATTTGAATTTGAATTGAATTCCAAAAAAATTAGTATTTAATATGTTATCATTACTCTATTTATTTATAAATTTCAATGTACAGTAGTTGTCAGGTTTGGGCTTTTTCTTTTTTTTTTTAAGATTTTATTTATTTATTTGACAGAGAGATCACAAGTAGGCAGAGAGGCAAGCAGAGAGAGAGGGGGAAGCAGTCTCCCCGCTGAGCAGAGAGCCTGATGCGGGGCTTGAACCCAGGACCCTGAGATCATGACCTGAGCCAAAGGCAGAGGCTTTAACCCACTGAGCCACCCAGGTGCCACTGGGCTCTTTTATGCTTAAGTGTTGGTTACTGATTTAGGAAAATAGTTTCAAAAATATTAAAGATAGGGATGCCTGGGTGGCTCAGTTGGTTGAGCAGCTGCCTTCGGCTCAGGTCATGAACCCAGCGTCCTGGGATCGAGTCCCGCATCGGGCTCCTTGCTCGGCGGGGAGCCTGCTCCTCTCCCTCTGCCTCTGCCTGTCTCTCTGCCTGCTTGTGTTCTCTCTGTTAAATGAATAAATAAAATCTTTAAAAAAATATTAAAGATATTCATATGTAGACAAAATCACTAAATTTTTGACAAACTCAAACTCAGCATTCCTTAAAATCCTGCTAAGACAAAAAGTTGTCAATCACACTTCATTAAAATCAGCTCATAAATCAGTTAAAAGAACGTTTTTGCAAACATAAAGAGTTAAAAGAAAAAAATATGAGATATAAATTGGCTTTTGGTAAATCATTTAGAGTACTTACTCCACTCAGTTCCAGATCAACCAACATACGCTGATAAATGTCACTTGTTACAACTTCAAGTTCCTGGGAAAAGAAAATGTAATTGGTTTAATTTGGTTCAGATATTCACTGCTGATTTAACCTTATTTGGCTGGGTTACATTGTATATGGGACTGACTCAAAACAGTGGATTTCAGTTGAGTTCTTTCAGAATAGCAGATGGTGGGAAGGGCACCTGGCTGGCTCTGTTGGAAGAACATGGAACTCTTGATCTCAGGGTTGTGAGTTTGAGCCCCACATTGTGTAGAGATTTAAAAAAAAAAAAAGGATAGTGGATAGGTTGGAGGCAGTGATTGGTATGTCTTCTATACCTGCCAAAGTACACCTTTTTACAAATGGTAGTAACAGGATTCTAAACTCAGTTAATTTTAACCTAAAATTCATGCTTTTAACTACTTTGTTATATTGTTAAAGATATGTTATTGCTTAAGGCTATTAAGTTTCACTGAGCCACTGCTTGGAGCATACTACTGTGAGAAACATGGGAGTTTCTGAAATTATAGTATATACAGAAGCCCCTTGAACAATACAGGTTTGAACAGTGGGGTCCACTTATACATGAATTTTTTTTCAATACATACATTGGAAAATTTTTTGGAGATTTGCTACCATTTGAAAAAACCTGGAGATGAACCACATAGTCTAGAAATATACCCCCCAATTAAGAAAAAGGTTTTATTTTAAGAATACAGCATATAATACATATGTGCATATAAAATGTGTCAACTTTATGTTATCACTAAGGCTTCTGATCAACAGTAAGCATTTAGAAGTCTATTGGTGTCAAAAGTTATACATGAATTCTTTACTGTACCAGAGGTTGGCATCCCTAACCCCCTAACTCCCTAACTCCCTAACCCCAAGGGCCATGTGTAGTTTTTTAAGTCAGAACCTGTCACCTATCAGTGAGTTTAGAATACTCTATCTACAACTTCAAATGCTATGGATATTTAGAAAATTGATCTAATATGAAATTGCATTTTTTTCTTTCCCAAATAGGCCCAAAATAAATTCAAAGCAAAGCAAGAAAAACAAGCAGAATTAGAGTATTACAGACTTACTGAAGCTCTTGTGGCTGAAAAGGAGAAGGAATTTCAGGATTATGCCAGAGAAGTAATTGAACTTGAGTCTGAATCAACAAATAAATACATTTATCCTCTTGTAAAAGCTGTACGGGAAGGACATGGAGGTGGCCGTGGACCAGGTTTTGTGGGCAGAGGTGGATTAAGACCCAGTTATCAGGCAAATGATGTCACAGGAGTCCAGCTCCCTTTTTATAACTCTCAGGGATCAAAATATAGTAATTTTCAAAAGTCTAAGGGAAGGCTAGGTTTTACATGGTAGAAAAAAGTTTATTTTTAAGATTGAGAAGACTAAGTTGTAGCTATTATGAGCTACAAATAAGTGAATTTTATGCTTATAATTTGTTAATAAAGCTGCTCTTCACCTAAGTGCAATTATGTCTAATATTCTTCACTACCAAAGTTTAATAAATCCCTTTGATAATGTGTACACAACAGTGTAATTTTAGCCTTTAAAAATATGTATCCAGTAGCACCAACTATAACATTGTACAACCATTACTATATCTAGTTCCAGAATGTTTCATTGCTCCAAAGGGAAACTGTACCTAAGCAGTCACCTCCCACTTCCCTTCTCCCCAGCCTCTGGCAACCACTTTGTCTCTATGGATTTGCCTATTTTGGATATTTCATGTAATTATATGGAATCATACTGTGGCCTTTTGTATCTGGCCTATTTCATTTAGCTATTTTCACATTTCATCCATGTTATACCATTATTAATACTTTGGTCCTTTTTATAGTTAAGTAATACTCCATTGGAAGTTATTCTTCTCTTCAGCAGAAATGTTACTATTGGGCGCCTGGGTGGCTAGGTTAGTTAAGCGACTGCTTTCATATCAGGTCCTGATCCCAGAGTCCTGGGATGGAGTCCCGCATAGGGCTCCTAGCTCCACGGGGAGTCTGCTTCTCCCTCTGACATTCTCCCCTCTCATGCTTGCTCTCTCTCCCTCTCTCAAATAAATAAATAAAAATCTTAAAAAAAATTGTTACTATTTATCCTTCAGTACTTTTTAAACAATACTACCAATATTATTACTAACAATAGGATTACAGAGTTTATGACTTGTGGCTTATTTTACAGTGTATCTCACTAGACGTGCAAATTACTGTTTTTGAGTTACTTGAAGTAATTTTTCTACAAGTAATTATATCAGCAATTTGAGACACAGGTGACTCAAAGGTTTGAGTTGTACAGTAACTAAATTTCACACATCCCATTGGTGAATGTGTTTAAGAGTGAAATACAGGTTATTTTCCTTTTTCACAGGGTTACTAAATTGTTTGGTAGTTCTTTTGGCCTAGGGTTGACACCATGTTAAAAATTACCCAGATGCAAAGGCTCAAAGAACTGATAAAGTCAGGGAACCTCTGCCACTTATCTTTTTCTTTAAATTCTGTTTTAGAAAGTACTGTACATTACTTAGGGGTGATTACTAGTTTGGGATGAAGCTAGCTTTACAAAACAGGAAAAATGTTTCTACAAAATGGTTAATTTCATGTTTTATAACCAACTTATCCCAGTGAAGAACATAAAACATTACTAGTTTTCTTCCCTTATGAGAATAGTTTCATTGTATTACTTTCATGTAGGATGGTATTTCTACTAGAGTTAAGCACATTAAAAAGAAATGGGGATGGGGCGCCTGGGTGGCTCAGTGGGTTAAAGCCTCTGCCTTCAGCTCAGGTCATGATCTCAGGGTCCTGGGATTGAGCTTCGCATTGGGCTCTTTGCTCAGTAGGGAGCCTGGTTACCCCTCTCTTTCTGCCTACTTGTGATCTATCAAATAAATAAATTTTAAAAATAAAAAAATAAAAACAAAAGGGGTGGGGCGCCTGAGTGGCTCAGTTGTCAAACGTGTGCCTTTGACTCAGGGTCGAGATCCCAGGGTCCTACAATCAGCCATGCATGCCACATGTCGGGCTCCTTCTCCCACTCCCTCTCTGCTTGTGTTCCCTCTTTTGCTGTGTCGGTCAAATAAATTAATCTTTGGGGGGAAAAGTGCTATGCAAAGTTTTAAAAATTAATCACAGAACAACTGTGTGAAACGAATGAGTTGCAAGGCAATCGAACAGTGGAAACACAACTGTTGTAATCTGCCAATATAAGTAATCCATAGCTAAAATGTGGCTAAATCAGGTAAGCACCTGCCTTCAACCCAGGGTCCTGGGACTGAGCCCCCCATTAGACTCCCTGCTCAGTGGAAAGTCTGTTTCTCCATCTACCCAGCTTGCTTGTGCTCTCTCTCAAATAAAATCTTTTTTAAAAATAAAAGAATTCCTGGGGTGCCTGAGTGGCTCAGTTGTTAAGCGTCTGCCTTCAGCTCAGGTCATGATTCCAGGGTCCCAGGATTGAGCCCCCGCATTGGGCTCCCTGCTCAGCAGGAGGCCTGCTTCTCTCTCTCCACTCCCCCTGCTTGTGTTCCCTCTATTGCTGTGTCTCTGTCAAGTAAATAAATAAAATCTTAAAAGAAAAAAGAAAATTCCTTTAAGAAATAAAATGTGTGGCTAAGATATATATTTTGGTATTGAGGGGGAAACAAGTAAAAATTATCAATCAGCACTTAAAAAGGAAATAACAGTATTAGGTTGGGAAATATGTTTTAAGAAGGAAGCCTAAAAAGCAATGAAAATAGAAAAAGCAAATTGATACTAAAAGTATTTTAATACACATTTAATTTACACAGTCCATATGAAGCACTCACATTTTACATATTCTCCTGGCTAAATAAAGCATTTAAAAACACTCCAGAATTTGAGAATTTAATATCACCTCTTAACACATACAAACCACTGAATGGTCAGAACATTTTTATCTAACCATATATATTTTCAGTGACTAACTTCCAAGTTGGTGCATTTTCCCTAAATATATCTAAATTTAAATAAAAATGAAACCAAACAAGAAACCAAAAACTAGACAATTTGTTTTACGAGTCAATTAACATCTATATGGCTTTACAATGTTGAGTGTTATATTAAAACTGGCAGGCACAGGATATAATACAGTGTTCCCAATGCTGAGAAATTTGGAGGAACTAAAAAGCAAATGGTAGCATTCCAGTAGACAGTAATGCAAATTCCAAATCTAAGCTTAAATTTGCCGAGGCAAAAGACACATTGTAATCTGAAACATGATTAAACATTTACACTAGAATTTATCTCCAAACCTTCTGGAAATCATCACCGCTGACTAAATTCCTAAAGAAGCTCAGTATTGTTAAACTCTTTGCTCAGTTTTTCCTAATACAAATTCTATATCCCCATGGGTAAAATAAAAGTATATTTTAGTTGATTTATCTTCATTATTTAGCTTTTAATAAAAATAAAGGTTGAATAACTAATACAACAGTAATTTTAAAAATACAAAACAAACTGTTATAGTTTATTTAATACAATGTTTAACTATAAAAGTTGATAGTTTCAGAGTTTAAATTCTGTAAAATGCAGTTTGCAGAAAACAGTTTTAACAGTTACTAGACTAATGATAAGAGAAGCAGCATTTTGAAACTAATTATACAATTGTGACAACAGCTTTATTCCTAAATTTCATTAAAAAAATATACATCACAGTGACTTTTGAGCTAGGAAAAGAAGTCCATTAAATTCATTTGAATTTTTCCCTTCCACAGAGAGAGCAGCCGCAACTTTTAACATCCCCACATACAAATAACCAATTCATTTATCAATCCGTCAAAGTTCTAGAAACACACAAAACAGAAAA
Organism: Nasua narica; assembly: GCA_028533885.1. Lineage (NCBI taxonomy): Eukaryota > Metazoa > Chordata > Mammalia > Carnivora > Procyonidae > Nasua > Nasua narica. Next base: position 118,652,809 of record CM052810.1, on the reverse strand, counting down.
AATATACAGCATGGGCTTTTGGTAACACAGGAATTTGCTTAAAAAAAAAAAGCAGAAACACAACCCCATGACTTCCTCCTACACTTAAAAACAAACAAAACCTGTCAACAACTCCCTTCTCCAACCTTGCTGATGGATTTTTATGTGGTTTTTCTTTCAATATTTACTTCTTGTGTCACACCACAGGCCAGAGTTTACAATTGTCTGAATCCTTTAAAGGTAGCTAGGAAACCCGCTATGGGCAGGTGTCAGCCAATGCTGCACTTCCTGGAGTTTATCAATTTTTAAAACAAGTATTGTAACAAAACGTCTTTTCACAATAAACAGGTTATAAATCTACAATCCTTGGAGTTTATTCAACTGTAAATGTATCAATACTAAACTGAGGAATTATAGTAAACATGACCAAATGAAGACAGGAAAATACCCATTTTATGTTTCTTTGTAACAATCAACTATATATAGTGTATATTTAAAGTACCTTCTGGTGAAGGTAAAGGGAACAAGTTTCTATAGACATTTACTATAAAAGGTTCAAAGTGTGATGAAAAACAACTGCCACCTGGCCTAAGCACAGTGAGCTACTAAAAAAAAAAAAAATACTAACTTGTTCCATATACTAACTTGAAAACAAATTAGAATTGTCCTTTAGTATCACTACTCAAAATACCAGAAACCCAACATGTTCCTGTCCATAACATTAAGAAATGTTAATTTTTCAGTTTCATACCTTTCACTGGGTACATGAATCAAATGCCATTCAGCAAAGCCAATATGAATCAGTATCACACTTGTGCGAATTCTTTGAAACTTCTGTGAGGGCTTTAAGGAACTCTATTTGAAATTACAAGGCTCTATGAACTCATTAACTGTAATTTAAAAATATTTTAAAGCAACCCAGCAGATTCTCTACTGCTCATCAACATTAATCTCTATAGTGTCAACTTCTGTGGCAGATGGTTTACCCCAAAAAAAGAATGAAATAATCATGAAAAAAACTCTCAGATACTGCCAAACAATAAAATAAACCAATTAAATATCTTTAGAGGATATGAAGTCAAAGATTGTTTGAGGTAAACCATAAGCTCAGACATAACTATAAAGTCAATTTGACAGGAAAGAGCCAGCTTTTGGGAAAGAGTATATTCAAAGTAAAAGCTAAAGGTGGCACAACTATTAAAAATGCAATAAAAGGATTGTGTGAGCTATGTGCTTCTTCAGACGCAAAGGCAGACTTGAGGTACAGTTAATGCTGTTTAATTATTTTCTAAATGTTTTTATTCTGAAAGTAACATCTAGCTGATTGTCATCCTTCATCTCAATTTCTTCACCATTATTCGTTCTACTATAAAAACTAAGTTTTTAAATGTCTATAAATGCTTAGCATGAAGTTGCTCTTTTGATAACCAGAACAGGAGAATACTACTCGTAGAAATTGCTAATTTTTTTCCCCTACAAGTTGTCTATAATTCTTAGTAGATAGAGCACTATGATCAGACAACATGTATTTTTACATAGCATGGGTTTTTTTTTTATTATTAGAAGACCTTTCTTAAATAGCACTTTTCTTGAAGCTCAAATAGTTTATAACACATATTTTAAAAATGTAATTTACTGAATTTAAAGACAATAACTAACTTAAAATATGTAACAGATTAACAGATTATACAGCTTGGGAACTTAAAACTCAATCATCCCTAAAGTAGTTTTGTGGTCGAAGTCTCTAAGGAATCAATCACCCCAGATTATCATAAACATCTATCACTTTTGTCATCAGGAAGAAAAATTTAGAAAGACTTCATTGTGGATCATTTGCTTCAAGATATTCCAAACAATCTTATAATCATTACCTATTATTTCTTATGCAAACAGCCACCACAATGCCAAATGTTCATTACTGTATTAATCAATAATGGGAAGTATTATCTTATGCACTGCTTTGCTCAGTACAAACAGCACTGAAGAGTTACTGGGTTTACGAAGAAGCTACCCTGGTAAGAGCTGACACTGCATTGACAAAAATGAAAGTACAAAACACTCTAAAGGCTACTATTAATTGGAATTCTGAAATTTCTTCTCAAATGAGGCAGGTTTTTTATTTGCTGGATGTTCAATATTTTATTTAGAAGAGAAATTACAGAAAAAAAGGCCACACATCACAAAAATAGCAATATACAATACACAAAATTCTATATGGATGTTCAGTATCTTTTATTGTTTACCTCTGTAAGCTATCAAATTTTGAACTTTCTACTCTAGGTGGCAATGTTGCACATGCCAAGCTAAAATAATGTTAACAGTAATGGTATAAAGCCATCTGAATAGAAAGAAACCAGAGTCATAAACATGCTATACTCTACTGTGATACACATATAGAAAAGATGCATTTTCTTGCCATTTGAAACTCACAACTATGAGAGTTAGAGAAGTCAGCCTAAGTTAAAAAAACAAAACCAAAACAAGAACCATGCAGAATTAACACTCAACTCTATAGACCAGTGGCCAAAAGAGAAATCTTGGAAATTAGTAGGTCAATACTATCAATTTTTAGAATCTAACTTAAAGACCTGCACAAGTGGTATGTTTTAGTGAGAAAAACATCTTCATTTTAGAGAAAGGTAATGATAATAATTATAAAACAATGTTCCCCAAAGCAAAAAATTTATCTCTTCAGACCAAAAGCAACATAGAATTGAGAATGACAATCTGATCTTCCAAGGTATAGTTCCTGTCAGATGCTGTATAACAGCAAATCAAACTCGATCAGTACATCAACTGAAAAAAAGTACTCAACTATTTTTGTGGACAGTTAAGTAAAACAAAACTAGGCAGGAAAAAATATTAGTATGAATCAAGCTATGAGTGGAATTATAAAGAATAACATAAGCAGTACAATATAAATAACTATTTTAAAGCACAAATTACTATAAAATCAAAAGTGATGACTTAAGATCTCAAGTTATTAGGATCCTGCTTTTCTTGTGTTAATTAAAAGCTGTTGCTGCTGCTGCTGCTGCAAGCCTCTATTTAAATGTGATCAGAAAATCTATACAAGATTTCTTCTATCTAGTGGCTTCTAAAGTTACTCTAATCATGAGAAACACAAGCTTCTGTAACAATGTATTACAACAATCAGTTATGCTTGTTTTGAACTGGCTGATCACACACAAACTGGGATGTAGAATAGCACATTTGCTATTGGCTGATTGTTGCAACACAAAAATGCATACATGAAATAGTTAAACACAGCACACAGTATTACACCAAAGTGTTTTTCTCATTTCAAGTTTATTAAAACTTTAGCAGTACAAATTATCCAGGTTTATATTATCAGATTATCAAAAGATCAACTCAATAAAGTCCACATTAAAAAAAAAGAGGACAAACATAAAACCCAAAAACAATGAAAAGAGGAAAACAACATAAAGGAGATTCATCAGCAAGTCTCTAAAACTTAAAATTTGAGCAGAATGGAAATAAGTTTACACAACTCACTCATCCACTTTTGTCTTCATCTGTTCCAGGGCTTGATTCATGATCAAATTTTTTATTTTTATCATGTATGTGGTCATTTTCTTGACCCTTTGATTTTTGGTTTTCTTTTTCCACTGAGGATCTGGTCTTCTCATCCTCCTTATTTTTCAATGCGGAGAACTTTAATTCATTGTCCTGACTACTTTGTTTTACTTTTGAGAATGGACTTTGATCTCTATCAGCCTTTTTTTCCCTATTATTTGAGCTATTATGATCACGATTTTTAGAGTACATTCTCTTCTCACCCTCGGAATTTTCTTTTCTGTGTGAACTCTTACTTTCTTGGTTTCTATATTTTTCTTTGTTTCTGCTTTGACTTTCTTCTCTCTCTGAGCTCCGTGAATCTCTCCTCCTCCTTCTCCTATCTTTACTTCTTGATCTTCCTGGTGTTGCTCTTCTCTCTCGGCTTCGTGACCTTCCTCTTCTCCTGTACTCCTGTTCTCTGTATCTATGGTACTCCTTGCTTCTGCTGCGATCTCGGTCATGGCTTCTAGATCGCACTCTTCTGCTCCTGTCCCTACTTCTGCTTCGTTCCCTTGTTCTACTATTGTAACTGTGTTTGCCTTTAGTTATATCACGTTCTCTGCTTCTAGACTGTGCACGTCTATCCTTTTCCTTACTTTTATTATGATCATGCTCATTACTTTTTGTTTCTAACTGTTTAGACTTCTCTTTACTTCTACTCCTTTCTTGATCTTTTCCTTTAGAATCAGACTTTTCTTTTTCTTTAACAATCTCATGATCCCTTTCTTTACTCTTCGACCTCACTCTCTTTTCTTCATGTCTATTATGCTTTGTATCTCTTTCTTTACTTTTCGATTTCTCTTTGCTCTTACTCCTACTTTTAGATTTGGCCCTTTTCTTCACTTTATTTTTATTATACTTATCATCTTTCTCTGAGTTTCTTCTGATGTCTCTCTCTTTGCTGTTAGATTTGTGGTCTTTAACTTTCTTTTCCTTTTCATTTTTTCTGTTTGGACTCTCAGACACATGCCTGTGATCAGTTACTTTTTTCTCTTTTACTCTAACTGGACTTCTTTGATTTTCTTTTATTTCATTTAACTCACTCCTAAAAAAAAGAGAAAAAAAGCTTTTTGGAAATTTTATTAGAAAAAGGCTGATGTCCATTAGTAGCCAAAATGGTATTCTATATGTTTTTTAAATATTCAGAAACAATTGAAATGATTGTTAAATAAAACAACTTTATGTACAAAAGTAAAAACAAAAATACTTGTCACTACATTTGAAATAATATAGGTAAATCTTACTTATCCCCTTTGATCCATCTTTCACCACTTGATACCCTCATTCTTTGTGCTCTCTGCATCTCTTGCCTCCAATGTGGAGGAGTCTCACTACGTCTGAAACGATCCCTTGATCTGGATCTAGAAGGAGTTCGGTAACGCTTAAAAGAATAAAATGGAAAAAATATTAACCTCCTGAAAATATAAAAGCATTACAATCATAGCTGTAAGCTTATACATTTCTAAGTTCAAATAAAATATCTGATATTTCTATAACCTCTAAAATAAATAAAACTTCCTAATTTTCAGGTATGAAACCAGTGAGGCAAAGATACTTTAAACACTCACTCATACCATAAATTCCACCATAAAAAGCATTAACCACACAAACTCTAGCTATCCATGTCCTCCCCACAGAACTGTCCTATTTAAGTGATGCTACCGGAGCATAACAGATATAGGAACCCTTACAAGTTGACAAGTTTCAATTTGGAAATATGTATTCTTGATGTTTCAAAGCAAATATCCCATATTAGGAGAAAAACTGAGTAAATGCATAATGTTCATCTATTCAACCAATATTTACTCAGCTCTTGGCATGGTCAACCACTCTACTATGTGTTGCAGAAATATCAGTGAGCTGAGACATATCTCAATTTTGCTCTTTTGGAACCTGAATTCTACAAGGATAGGAGAACCCTTAGATATATAATCACAGATATTCATAAGCACAAATCAGTTACAATTAGAATCCGTATAAAATAAGTACAAAGTGCTCAGAGAATACATTAGAGATCCAGCCTAGTACAGGGAAGTTAAGTGATAATTAAAAGCTAATAACTAACATGTATGAAGAGTTATATAGGCAAGGATAAGGAAAAGAAGTTGTAACATGTGAGGATGGGTAGGTAAGGAAGAATATGTAAGTATAAGAAAAATCTTATTTGGGGGCACCTGGGTGGCTCAGTGGGTTAAAGCCTCTGCCTTCAGCTCAGGTCATGATCTCAGGGTCCTGGGATCGAGCCCCGCATCCGGCTCTCCGCTCAGCGGGGAGCCTGTTTCCCCCTCTCTCTCTGCCTGCCTCTCTGCCTACTTATAATCTCTCTCTCTGTCTCTCTGCCAAATAAATAAATAAAATCTTTAAAAAAAAAATCTTATTTGAAGGCCCCAAGACAGAAAAAACATTGCAATTTTTAGAAATGACCATAAGATAGATGAATATGGCTAAAGATAAAAGGTGCCAGGGGATGTAATACTAGATAATACTGATGAGGTAAGCAAGGCCTAGATTTTTAAGGTCTCATAGGCCATGGTAACAATTTTGGATTTATCCTACAATTGATGGCAAAGGAGTGACATTTTCATTTCTAAATGACCATTCTGGTCTAGCTCCAAGCTCATCGGGGAGCCTGCTTGAGGAGTGTCTCCCTCTCCATCTGCTCTGCCCCCTGCTCATGCTCTCTCAAACGAATAAATAAATCTCAAAAAAAAAAAATAAATAAATGACTATTCTGGATGCTGTTTGGAGAAAAAAATTCTATCGGTGATTCTCAAAATGTAGTCTAGGGACCCCAATACTCAGGGGGTCTGTGAAGTCAAAACTATTTTCATTATATCATGTTATTTGCCTTTTTTCACTTTTACTTTCATTATTGTATAGTGGAGTCTTTCAGACTGCATATTTTAGTATTTTTGCTTTCATAGCTAATTGAATGTGTGCTTATATATTCTTGTATTTTAAATATTTCCTGGTTTTAATTTCTAAAACTATAAATATCGATGTTTATAACCCGAAGCTCCTTTGGATTTTCAATAATGTTTAAGAATGTAAAGAATTCTGTGGCACTTGGGTGGCTCAGACAAGCATCCTACTCTTGATTGATTTCAACTCAGAACTTGATCTCAAGGTTGTGAGTGCAAGCCCCGCATTTAAAAAGAAAAAAAAAAAGTGTGAAAGAGTGTAAAGAGAGGTTCTAAGACAAAAAAGTTTGAGAAATGCCATGAGAACAGTTAGAAGGCCAGTGACAGTTCAGAGAACATACAAAGGTAAATTGAATTAAGGTGGTGGGAGTGGCGCTTGAGAAGTAGATGGATTTCAGAATATTTAGAAGGTTGAAATGATGGGATTTGGTGTTGGATAAAATACACAAGTTAGGAAAGGAGAGATATAAAATGATTCCTGGGCTTTAAGTAACTGCACAGGTGGTGGTGTCTTATTGGTGAGAGCAGGAACCTAAAGGAGGATCAGGTCTGAAGAGGAAGTGCTTAAGTTCAATTATATACGCTGAGTTTGAGGTGTCTGTTAGGCAACTAACTGGTTGTCAACTAAGTCTTGGCACCAGAAAAGCAAATGAGCATTTGATACTTATCAAAATACAGGTAAGCCACTGAAGCTGTGGGAGTGACGAGACTGCCGAAGGACCACATGCAGAGTGAGAAGTGTTGGAACCCTGAGGTACTACCATATTAAAGGCCAGGTAAAAGCATGACCTGGCAGTGGACATTCAAAATAGACTGGCCAGTGACAGAAAGAAAATAGGACAGAAGCAAGTTGAAAGAGTATCACAAGGAGGCAAGTAAGACAAAGACTGAAAGGACCCACTGAAAGGACCCACTGGATTTTTTTCTAAATATGGAATGCTTCACAAATTTGCATGTCATTCTTGTGCAGAGGCCATGCTAATCTTCTCTGTATCATTCCAATTTTAGTATATGGGGTGCCGAAGCAAGCATGGACCCACTGGATTTTGTGACATGTAGCCAACGATATAGCAAGTGTCATTTTCAATAGATCGGTAGAAGACAAACTGAAATGGTTTAGATATGAGTAAGAAGTGAAGAAATAATATACCAAGTATAGCCACATTTCTAAAAAGTTTTGAAAATACAAGAATATATTCTGAGGGGAGAATCCAATAGAGAGAAAGAGGATAAAATATAAGAACAGGTTTAATTTTTATTAATTTTTAACAAGATTAGAGATTTAATGGTCAGGAATTAACAAGGAGGCACAAGAAAGACACTGATCTCATTTTACACCATGTACATTTAAAATCTATTAACATCCTATGTATTTTCAGTTTGGAAGTACCAACACAAAGAAGTTACTATAAAGAGAACATAATTCAATATCCATATCTACTCTAAATTTTAGTTACTTATGTATAAAACAATATTTAAGAAACAGTCTCTGCTCAGGAGGGAGCCTGCTTCCCCCCGCCCCAGCTTACTTGTGATCTCTCTCTCTCTGTGTCAAATAAATAAATAAATAAAATCTTTAAAAGAAAAAAAAAAGAAACTCTAAAATTATTTACAATAAATGCAATATTATTAAGATTTCTAGGAAAAGAATCACCTACCCTTGGTCCTCTTCCTTTAATTTTCCTGCCAGACCTAGTAACTAAAAGTCGCCTCTGGTATGAAGCAGGCTGGGAATTAGGTGGATTACTAGAAGGAAGCAAAGGGAAAATTAAAATAAACACACACACACACACACACACACACACACACACACTGTCATCAAAAAAAAAATGAAATTTTCCATTTGTAACGATGTAGATGGAACTAGAGGGTATTATGCTAAGTGAAATAAGTCAGTCAGAAAGACAATTATATGATTCACTCATACGTGGAAGTTAAGAAACAAGACAGATGATCATAGGGGAAGAGAGGGAAGAATAAAATCAGACGAAATCAGAGAGGGAGACAAACCATAAGAGACTCTTAACAATGGGAAACTGAGGATTACTGGAGGGATGGGGTAACTGGGGGAAGGACATTAAGAAGGGCACCTGATGTCATGAGCAATGGGTATTATATGCAAATGATGAATCACTAGACTCTACCTCTGATACTAATAAAATATACTATATGTTAATGAATTAAACTTAAAACAACTTCATAAAAATAAATCTGGAGAATATAGGTTTATTGATATAAAGTAATACATTTAAATCTTATAATCAGTAATTTTCAATGTTATCGACTCCTAGTAGTATCTGGGAAAGTATGGGAGCATTTTCAACTGTTAATAACTAGCAAGTGCTACTGGTACTTAGAACCATGAGTTAGGAATGCTAAAATTTTGTTATGCATGAGAATGAAGAACTATTCAGCGCCCCAAATCCCAGTTGTGTGCTGAGAAACAGTTAAACGACCATTTTTAAGAGGAAATTAACTTGATAGTGTTAAGGAAAATCAACATAGAAGGGCTCATATAGCTCAGCACAGGCTGTATGCCACTAAGAGAATAATTTTAAAACTATCTTATTCCAGGGGCACCTGGGTGGCCCAACAGGGTTGAGCCTCTGACTCTTGATTTCAGCTCAGGTCATAATCTTATTAGGGTCCTGGGATCAAGCCTTTGTCAGGCTCTGTGCTCTATGGGGAGTCTGCTTGAAATTCTCTCTCTCTGCCCCTCCCCTGCTGGTACACACACTTTCTGTCTCTGAAATAAATAAAATCTTTAAAAAGCAAAAAAAACTGCAGCATATTCCAAAGTAGTTTATAATCCTATAAGCAATTGAAGCAATTGCTCACTGTTAAAACAACTACAGAAAAGAGTAATTACTGATAATAAAGTAGACACGAGCTGGTATGAATTAGCAAAAACATTTATACCCTGGTTTACACCAAAAAGGGAAACTGTTTTCAAAAAATAATGAGTTAATATTTAATTAGCACAAACAATATCCATGTAAATTATGTTTGAAAAGTTCATTCTAAAGTAGTTCAAACATTTTCTCTATAATATTTATTTCCTTCCAAATATCTTTTCCTAATACTTGAGGAAAAATTAACTCAATCTAACCCATTGAAATTACCCTAAGTTTCAAATAACTATTTTTTTAAAAAACTAAAACTTATTTTTCTATTTTTACTGTATTGTGAAAGTAAAGGGGAGATACTCAGAATTTTATTACTTTTATAACAATACATTTCAAACATAAATCAGAAAACAACCTCAAAACTTTTTTCTATTTTTAGACATAATCATTAAAATGATTTATAAAGAACCAACAGCCTACTAATACTAATTATGTGAATTTATGTAGAAAAATTTTCAAAGAACTTGAATACAGTATCAATTTTCATTACAATACTATAAATTAGGCATTTTTGAAAAATGGCATTCTTGCTCTACTAGATAAATTGAAAAATAAGGGTTCTTACTTGCTTAAAAGTTTAATATATACAAATTACACAGTAAGACAGCTTGTTTTAAATGGAATTGGTCTGAAATACCACAACACATCTTTTTGCAGTGCTTATTTTTCAAAAAACTAACTTTAACTCAAAATCTGTTTGAATTAAAGTCAGTTTATCTTTTTAGCTGTTTAGTTAACAAAAAGGAGCTTTGCTAACATTATCCTATAAAAAAAGATTTCAGTCTTAGGACAAGGTCACCAATTAAATTTTGCTTAAAATAAGTCAAGACTTAAAAAACAAAGTTCTATTTTAAAGAGTAAAGGGCACTCTACAAGATAAGACACATTAACATACCACTCTCTCTCTCTCTCTCTTTCTCTGTTTTTCCTTTCTTTTTCATCAGCTTTAGGAGGGCTTTTTCTCATTAGGAATCTATTTTCAGGTATAGGAGGGATCTCTTCTGGACGGACAGTAGACTGGGGTTGTGCTTCAAGATTTTCGGTCTCACTTTCACTAGATGCACTTAAGAGAAAACATACAAAAAAATTTCCATTTGGTTATTACGTACCTATCCCAAATTTCCAAATGTTGGTATTTCTTTGCTTTGTAAGATGTCACAACGTATGAGCCAACCTGCCCACTCCTTCAAGGATGCAGTAACATACAGAAAATCCTCCTTCATTCTTCTGACAAACCAGCCAACCAAACCCAAACCCAAACCAATCGTTTTCATTATCACATTCTCAGAAAGTATTTTCCAATAAAATGGATCTAAAATATGGAACTTCATAGGCGCTGTACTCTGATAAATTTAAAATATTTAAAAATATAGGCAAAGAAATTAGTTGCTTTAAACGCAATAGACATAAAGACAAGTTTTAGTACAAAGATTATTTCAGACAAAACAGAAAAGTAAATATACTGACGATATTTACTTTTACCCTTGTACTTTCATAGCAACAAAGGGAATAAAGGACAAAAAAAGCGAGAGAGACTGCTATAAAAAATAAGTAAATAGTAACTGGTTTCCTATAATTCTCATTAATCCTATATATTCATTCTGTGAAACACAAACCTATAAAACCAAAAGCATCATTTCACTGAGTTCAAACAAATGGAATTGGGTTGTTTTGTTGAAAATGGAAATGAAATGAACCTAAATTTAATCTATAGACTAGAATCAAAATGGTCTTATACTTAATGCTAGGAAATATTTCTATTTTAATATTGCCATACAGTTGATCCAAAATCCCAAAAGATTTACTTATAAACTGAAGGGAATTAAAATATAAAGCTAGTACTATAAAAGGATTTAAAATTAAGACCTTTTCTTGCTTTTCTTTCGCTTCTTCTTTTCTTTCTTGTGTTTTCGGGAATTTTTCCTATGTTTCTTTTTTCTTTTTTTTGATTTCTCTTCAGAAGCACTTTCTGAATCTGAAGAATCAGAAGAGGACTGAGAATCACTTGAGCTATCTGAGTCACTGGATGAGGAGGAGGAGGATGATGATGACTTATGTCTTTTCTTTTCTTCTTTCTTAGCTTTAATAAAGAACAAAAAAAGTTTTGGTCAGCACTTTTTAAGATAAACTTTTTAAGTGGAAATTTAGATTTGCAGCAGATTCTCACTAAGTCCAGTATTTAACACTTATCTCATCCAGTTATTTGAACTGAGGGGTACAGGAAAGGATTCAAGACTTAGGATTAGACTCCAGATCTCTGGATTCATGGATCAAAGTTGTATCTATTATGCCAAAGAATTTTGGAAAAGTAACAGGTAAGTCTAAAACACTAAGCTGATTTTAGGAAACATTTAAATAACAGTTTCTAAGAAGGAGTGAATTTTAAGAGTCCCAGATTCTAATGTTCTTGTGGTTTTCGACTTTTTCTATTCTCAAGAATACAGAGAGAACTGTAGGAGAGAAATAACACACACACAAAATACTCTGCATGAATGTGGAAAATAAGAAACATGACTGGCACTGGCATTGGCTTGTTTCAATGCCTGAGCATTCCTCTAATGATCAAGAAATTTAGCTTAGTTGAAGAGCAGAATTATCAAAGAGGGCAGTCATTGGCCAATGGTTAATAACTATGTTACAAAACTATACTATGAAAAGTTAATTTCAAAGTGAAATTTTATTTTGGGTTAAGTAGGTAATAGTTTTTAAAGGAATCCCAAAACTTAAATGCTTTAAGGACTAGGCAACAATTATAAATAAGTGAAATTAACCAGGTATGATACAACAGGAACTGGGGAAAAATAAGATGAACCTAATAGAGCCTGACTCCTCTAAAGGTATTCTAAATCAAACTATCATGGAGATAAAGTGAAATCAAGCTAAAGATGGGACACTGATATATGGATTAAGTATAATAAACTGGAACACATCAAATATATCTGAATCCATCAGTTCATAATGATATTGGTAAATAAAATATTTGCCTGCTTTTCTTTATATAAACTGTACCACATGTTAACCAAACAGTAAATGAAAGGAAGATGCTGTTTTATCAAAGGTTTTCCAGGAATAAATGAAGTAGAAATTATGGTTAAGATATTACCATTTGCAACTCATAATAAGGCACTGACACCAAGAGCTGCTACAGAGCACAAAAACTACCTTTTGTATGTGACACTTGCTTCCATCAAAAAAATACATCCATCCATCCAAACTGTATCTAAACCACTTTCTAGACCTAATTACAAAGTCATATGAGATACAGGCAAGAAAGAATACATTACGTAACAACGATGCTTCGGTATAATCTAATGTGTGCAATAATGGAAAATACTTCAGGACAAATGGCCTAGATTGCTCAACAAATAAATCTCAAGGAAACAAAAGAGATGGCAGGAGAAATCTATTTAAAACAAAATTTAAAAAAAAAAAATCACACAACCCCAATGTCTGAACCTTACTTGGATTCAAATTAAAACATTAAAAAAAAACATTAATGAAACAAGTAGAAATTTGAACACTGACAGGAATATTTAGGAATATACATTTCTGTACATATCATGATATTGGTTTTTTTTTAAAGAATCATTTTTTACAGACCAATAATGAAATATTTATCAAAATGTTATGCCTAGAATTTGCTTCAAAATAACAAAGAAAAAAAAATAATGAGAAAGGGAGAACAGGCCAGGGTATAGGTAAACCGATACTGGCCATGACTTAATTGTTGAAGGTACATAATAAACACTCTTGTTTGATTATACTACTTCAACTGCTTCTGTATAATATGTTAGAATTTTCCATGATTAAAAAAAAAAAAAAGAGAACGAAGAAAATACATCTTTGAACTGACTGTAAGTTGATTATAGACCTTGATTGAAAGGGTTAACAGCTGGTTTATGGCCTTTCCTTTAGTCAAAGGAGCACCCAAGGACCTAGCAGTTGGCCAAATCATTCTTGAAACTCTTAACTCAGAATTTATAGGAGTGTACCAATCATAAGATAAATGACAATCTGGCTGAAGTTACTATGTACTTTACCCAGGACTTGCAGCTCACTGCCAAGATTGTTTTCCCAGTACCAATAAGACAGTGCTGCACTGGAGAATGGGAATAAGGTATAAAAGGTGAAGAGGGAGGAGGCAGGAAGGTGAAGAGTCCTGAGGTAAACGCCTCATCACACAGTCATGTTCCTCAGGATCATGAATATAACAAGTATGAGATGCCTGGGACATACGCAAGCTCTGCATGGAAATCATGAGATCTCTACTATGTTGTTGTACAAGCTATGCTGTTCCTGTCCTGTATCCTTTCTTAAAGGAAAATAAACTTAGTGCTGAGTAAAGTCTATTTTGTCTCATGAGTCCAACTATTAATCTGAACCCAAGACTACCATTGTTGGTTGAGGCACAGAATGGGTATGTAAACATATACAAACCGAAACACCCATTTATATATAGTACAAACCTGAGAGATGGGTGGGTGGGTAGGAGGTAATCAAACTTAAGCTGAAGGAATAAATTCATAATGAATAACTAAACATGAGATCACATAATAGGCAAGCAAAATATCTCACATAAACACAGTAATACTTTGATAACCATGATTTACCAGATTAACAAAGCTTTATTTACCAGTTCCAACGTATATTAATTTTGCATTGAAATTCTTTCCTATGATAAATACATTGCAGTTAGTTTCTTTAACATGCAAGCAAATGTATTAAATATATTTTAAATGACCATTATTTAGTCCACATATCACTCTTTTTCCTTAAGATTTTACTTATTTGAGAGCAAACAAGAGAGTGAGATAGAGACAGAGACAGAGAGAGCACGCACGTGTGCACAAGAGTGAGAGAGAGTGAAGTAGACTCCCTGCCAAGCACGGAGTCTGTTGAGGGACTCAATCCCAGGACTCTGGGGAATTATGACCTGAGCCCAAGGCAGTCGCTCAACTGACTGAGCTATCCAGGTGCCCTCACGCATCATTTTTCAAGAAAATACCTGAATGAAACAAGATATCACAATAACATGAAATGCCAGGGAGTGATTTATGACTATTTTTAATGGTAATATAATCTGCCTGAAGATCATATGACATCTACTATAAAAGGAAAATAAAACTATTTCAGGAAAAATGCCTTGGAAGGAAGCTTAGAAAGCTCCAAGGTTGAAAAAAAATTCCCTCTGATGTTTGTCAATATTATTTTACAAGTGAAATTTGGTTTATGTGTCCTTTTCCTATGATCTGTTCAGGAAAAAAAAAGAAAAATGAGAAAGAAATGGCAGTTAAAGAACAGAAGAATGAAAAGGCAAAAATAGAGACATGACAAAATCAGTGTTATAGAATATATCCTGAGTCTCAAAATCTGTGTTAAACTAAATTTAAAAATATGATTTACGCACATTGTGAATCTGACTGAAACGTTATCCTTCTCAGATGGAAGACCAAACCCTTGTCAAAAATCCATGTGTAATTTTTGAGTCCACAGAAACTTAACTGCCAATTGCCTACTGTTGACCAGGAACTTTACCAATAATATAAATAGCTGAGCAACACATATTTTGTAAGTTATATGAATTATATACTGTAATTTTTAAAGATTTTATTTATTTTTGACAGCGAGAGAGAGAGAGAGAGATCACAAGTAGGCAGAGAGGCAGGCAAAGAGAGGGGGAAGCAGGCTCCCTGCTGAGCAGAGAGCTTGATGTGGGGTCGATCCCAGGACCCTGAGATCATGACCTGAGCTGAAGGCAGAGGCTTTAACCCACTGAGCCACCCAGGCGCCCCTATACTGTATTTTTTTTATTCTACTTTTTTAGAGAGAGGGAAAGGAGGAGGGGGAAAGGGGTGGAGGGAGTGAGAGAGAAGCTCTAGCAGGCTCCATACCCAGAACTGAGTCTGATATGAGGCTTGACCTCTCAACTCTGAGATCATGACCTGAGCTGAAATCAAGAGTTGGATTCTTAACCAATTGACTATATTATACTAAGACTTCATAGGAGTAGAAAAAGTGGGGAGTACTATCTGTACTTATAAAATGCTAATAAGCACTGAACAAAGTCCCCTTACAGGTGTAATTTAAGAATGAGTAGATTGTAACCAAGTTGGTAAAAGACCTGCATTCTGAAACTATAAAACTGATGAAAAGAAATTGAAGATGAAACAAATGGAAAGATAGTCCATGCTTACGGTTTGGAAGAACAGATCCTGTTAAATGTCCATACTACCCAAAGCAAACCATAGATTTAATGCAAATCCTACTGAAATATCAAGAACATTTTTCACATTAACTGGAAAAACAATCCTAAAATTGGTACAGAACCACAAAAGACCCTCAATAGTCAAACCAATCTTGAAAAAGATTGAAAAAAGACAAAAGATTTGTCCTTGAAAAAGGACAAAACTGAAGGCATTACAATCCCAAATTTCAAGATACACTACAAAGTTATACTAATCAAAACAGTATGCTACTGGCCCACGAACAGAAATAGAGATCAACGGAACAGAATAGACAGTTCAGAAATAAACCCACGATTATATGGTCAATTAACCTATGACAAAGGAGGCAAGAATATACAACAGGAAAAAGACAGTCTCTTCAGCAAATGCATTGGGAAAACTGGACAGCTACATGTGAAAGAATGAAACCAGACCACTTTCTAACACCGTACACAAAAATAAACTCAAAATGGATTAAGGATCTAAATATGAGTTTTCAGGGGTGCCTGGGTGACTCAGTGGATTAACGCCTCTGCCTTCAGCTATGAGTCATGATCTCAGGGTCCTGGGATTGAGCCCTGCATTGGGCTCTCTGCTCAGTGGGGAGCCTGCTTTCCCCCACCCCGTCTGCCTCTCTGCCTACTTGTGATCTCTCTCTCTCTCTCTGTCAAATAAATAAATAAAAATTTCAGAAAATAAATAAATAAATGTGAGTTTTGAAGCCATAAAAAATCCCCTCCGGAGGCAAGGAAAACAAAAGCAAAAACTACTGAGACCACATCAAAATATAAAGCTCCTCCACAGCAAAGAAACAATCAACAAAACTAAAAGATAACTAACGGAAGAGAAGATATTTGCAAATGACATATCCAATAAAGGGTTAGTTTCCAAAACATATAAAGAACTTAGACAACTCAACACCAAAAAAACCCAAATAATCCAATTAAAATTGGGCAGAAGACATGAATAGACATGTCTCCAAAGAAGACTTCCAGATGGCCAAGACACATGAAAAGACGCTCAACATCACTCATTATTAGGGAAATGCAAATCAAAACCACAATGAAAGGATGGAATGACTGATCATCTTTGGGAGAAGTTACACTGAAATCTTTCTCTTTTTTAAAAAAGATTTTATTTATTTATTTGACAGAGAGAGAGATCACAAGTAGGCAGAGAGGCAGGCAGAGGAAGAGGAGGAAGCAGGCTCCCTGCTGAGCAGAGAGCCCGATGCAGGGCTCGATCCCAGGACCCTGAAATCATGACCTGAGCCAAAGGCAGAGGCTTTAATGCACTGAGCCACCCAGGAGCCCCCGAGAAGCTACACTGAAACCTTGATGTAATGTTGATAGCAGATTATAATAAAATGAATGCTACGACAGAAGATAAGCTTAAAAACAACAAAAACGCACAATGAAGTACCACTTCCGACCTGTCAAAATGACTAAAATCAAAGGCACAAGAAACAAGTGTTGGTGAGTATGTGGAGAAAAAAGAACCCTCATGTACTGTTGGTGAGAATGCAAACTGTTGCAGCTACTCTGGAAAACAGTATGGAGACTCCTCAAAAAATTAAAAATAGAATTATCACATGATCCAGTAATTCCACTACTGGATATTTACCACTAAAATACAAAAGCACTAATTTGAAAAGATATATACACCCCTGTGTATTGCAGCATTATTTAAAACAGTGAAATTATGGAAGCAGCCCAAGTGTCCATTGACAGATGAATGGACAAAAATGTGGCATATACACAATGGAGTATTACTCAGCCATAAAAAAAGAATGAAATCTTGTCATTTGCAACAACATAGATGGGTCTACAGGGTATAATACTAAGTGAAATAAGTCAGTCAGTTAAAGACAAATACTGTATGATTTCACTCTTGTGGAATTTAAGAAACAAAAAAAACCCCCGAACAAACAAAAAAGAGACAAACCAAAACCCACCTCCTTTTAAATAGAGAACAAACTGATGGTTACCAGAGTATGTGTGGGGGGTGGGGGGCAGGAGTGGGATGGGTACACTTAGTACACTTATGATGAGCACTGAGTAATGTATAGAATTGCTGAAGCACTGTATTATACATCTGAAACTAAGAGAACACTGTATGTTAATTACACTGGAATTAAAATCAATCAAGTTCTGAAATTTCAGAAAGAAAAAACAATATAAGGGGTAAAAGATGAGGAACAGAATCAGTTCATGTAACTATAAATGATTCTTAAATTAAAAGATGCTAGGGGTGCCTGGGTGGCTCAGTCAGTTAAGTATCCAACTCGTAGTTTCAGCTCAGGTAATGATTCCAGGATTCTGAGATGGAGCCTGGGGTCTGCTTGAAGATTTTCTCCCTCTGCCCCTCCCCCACTCAACTGCTAAAAATAAATAAATCTTAAAAAAGAAAAAAGATGCTAATATCAAACACCTTAGAGAAATGCCAATTAAAACTAGCTGAAAAAAATCCCACCTATTAGGCTAACAAAGATGAAAGAGTTTGACAATACATGGCTTTGCAAAGTATATAAGGGGAATTAATTTTCTTATATTCAATTGGCAGTGTCTACCAAAATTACAAATGCATGACCCCTGTAATCTATTAAAACCATTTTTAGGAATTTATCCTCTAATCTATTAATTAGATTAACAGATTAATAATTATCCTATCTAATTAATCCTAAGATTAATTTAGGAATCTGACAAAATTCACATACATTTAGAATGATATACAAAATGTGGGAATAAAAACTGATAGGCAGAGAATGGAAGGAGACTTTTCACTGACTATCCTTTCTGGCCTCTAAATGTTGAACCAAAATATTTAAATCTTAAAAAATTGTAGATACTGGGGTGCCTGAGTGGCTCAGCTGGTTAAGCAGCTTCCTTCAGCTGAGTTCATGATCCTGGGGTCCTGGGATCGAGCCCAGAGTCAGGGTTCTTGCTTAGTGGGGAGTCTGCTTCTCCCTCTCCCTCTGCCCCCCACTTGTGTTTGCTCTCACTCACTCAAATGAAATCTTAAAAAATAATAAAAAGTTAAAAATTGTAGATATTTTAAAACTTCCAAGTAGGACAACTATGATTTTCATCCTGCAAAAAATCCTCCTGTACTTGCCTAACCACTTAACAATCTGTTCCAAAGTATCTGTAACCAATATGTAAGTATCCTTAAGGTCAAATTAAACACTACCAGAAGCAAAACAACAAGGCAAGTTAAAAATCATAATGGATGAAAAGGAATTACAAAGAGCAACACTTTCAACTTTGGGGCCATTTCTGGATAATTTTTTTAGATTATGAAGTTTGCTTATCATCAGGTAAAAGAATTTCCTAAACCTATTCACAGATCTTTTTGGGGGCTGGGGTAGCGTGTAATGTAACCTTATTAATTAGGTATTGACTCTACTAGTATGATATTAAGGTTAAAAAAAGAAACAAGCTCCAGAACATTTTACTGGTAAAAATCTCAGGTTAAAAAAAAAATGCTGCCTTATTCATTTTTATTTGAGATCTACAGATTTTTCATCAATGAATTTCATGTGAAACCTTTATACTGAAGGAAATTTCTAGGGCACCATCAAATAAGATTCAAGAACAGAACAAAAATAAAGAACAGAACTACTAAAATAGGTCTCCATTAGATATTTTCATTTCATATTACTGGTCTCATCTAACAGTTTCTAAGTTTAACATCCCACTATTTTTCAGTAAAAGTGCCATCACCATTGCTCCTAATCCCAGGTTAAGGGCAATGAATGGGATCCTGTTGCTATACACATGAGCCTCTGGGGTTCTTTACCGTCTCCTGAGTACAAGATTCACTAGCTGCTTCCCTTGCTCTGTTCTTTGTATATTGTCAGGCAATGTTTCCTACCACATATATGAAGAATTTCTGCTCATATAGCTGTTTATTGTCGTGTTGCCACAACTCAGCACTTGTGTTTCTATAATATAGCAATGGCCCTGTCTCGTTGCATGGTCAAGGTATACAGACCTCTATTTTAACAACTCCAGCAAACTCTCAAGAGACTATGACCTGGGGTCCTGCCAACTCCTGAAAAACCAGTAAGACCTTGACTAAGGTAGTGGTTTCATTCTTTGGTGGTCTGTGTTCTATCCTCCACTCTGCCAATGACAGTATCTACAAAAATGCAGTTTTTATTAGCCTCCAGTGTTCCATTTCTGCATCTTTTGGAAGGTTCTTCTTGACTATGAACCTTCGCAGGAACATTCAACTAGCTACATAAAGCAAACTTTCCAATCTTGCAACAGCAAAGGGAGAAAGGCCCAAGAAGATTGCCCAGACTCACCAAGACCATATACAGGTGGGCCCAGACAGTCAGAATTCTTCAGAAGTCTTTTTTTCTTTCAGGAAGTTAGAAAAAGAAAAGAAAGATTCTGTATTTATTTCTATTTAAACTGGGGTGTAAATCTCTCAAACAAAGTTTTAAATGTAATGATGATGAACACCACCGTGTTGCACAAAACTTTTTGAGTGTTTCCAATTTAAAATTGTAAGGAGGCCATCAAATTTATAAACTGGATGTGAGACAAAGCTCTACCTTAAAAAAAAGATTATATAGATGCATGACAAAATCCATTCTAACCAATGTTCTGAATGGTAACTAAAGGACTGTAGGGTAACAGGTTCCAAACTGTGTGACCTTGACTATAAAGATCTTTTCATATTTCCGCAGTATGGTCCAAAACAGAGTAGGAATGGAAGCTATGGCTCAAAACAGATCTGACTTCTTCAGGAACTCCTGGGCAGAACTCTAATAAAAGGCCAAATGTATGAACCCCAACCCCCAACTGCTGAGACTGATAAGGGCAAGGTATGCTTCCTTAGCACAGTAGGATGCTACATCAACTTTCAGCACAACTTCCTGGTCATAATAGCATAGGCAAAATTAGCATTTATCTCTGTAAGTGAAAATATAAAGACATAAGACATAAATAATAACATATAAAAAGTAACATTCATTCACTTTCTCATTCTTTCAGTAAATATTCAAACACTGACCTTTTATTACCAAAAGAATCTTTACACCAAATTTATTAGAGAATCTATGACAACTGCTTATGACTTCAAAGGCATATTTTTAATTACCTCAATTTCTTTCAAAATATATAAATGACAGTATCCTTAAGTTTTATAAGCAGAGAATAGATCCGAACACAAGAGACCTTATAGACTACAAAATATAAGGGAAAAAACCCCCTAATTTTTAGTAGAGAATAAAAGATAAAGATTTCCTAGACGATATAGGAAGAAGTAATGCCTTAAACGAAAATGTTCCAGTTGTACTAACAACACTCTGAAAAATTAAGTATCTGTACTGGGGTCCAAAACTTGGAAACATCAACAGACTGCTTTTTAGTTTTTAATTTCTTTAAAAATACGTTATTCAGTAACACCTCATTCTTTACTGGATCCTCACAAACACAAGGCATACATTTTACCTCTTGTTTGTACATATAGACAGATAGTCAGGCTCATGAACACCAAGTTATATAAACACTCCCATTATGAGCTGCAGAATATTCCTGTAGTGCCTTGCAAGGTATATATTTTATATGACCAAGCAGAAAATGAAATAATCAGAATCAAAGTCAAATACAGAAACAGAAAATTAAAAATAAGCCTTCTCTATGATCATCTCGGGTCTTTTTAAATGAAAACAAATGTGTATATTTCTAAATGATACACAGAAATCAGTATACCTAAAACTAGAGAACAGAATGTTTTACTTACAGCAATTCTGAAAGGAATTTGTTAAAAGACTTTAATGCATCAGCAATACATAATATAAAAAAGCTCTAAATCTGGAGCCAGCAAGCTTGGGTTTGAAGCTTAGCTCCCTGATGTGGTAAATAACTTAATCATCTCGAATATCATCATCTATGTATAGAAATATACATATTTCTATACATAGATATATACTATAGGGTTAATGTGAGGATCACAAAAAATTACAGATGACTCTCACATTTGTTAAACATGAAAAACTAAGTAGTGGTATTATTACTCCCTAGACTAGTTGGAATGGGAAGAAGAGTCATTTATTATTTTATTGTTTTCTCCACAGGTAATCTCATCCTATATTTCTAGAATAACAGACCCAGCATCTGTAATAAATGGTAGCAGTTACATATTTTACAAATATAAACACTTAAAATACTCAAAGTTTTACCATTCAGATAATATCATATCAAACTATTGGTCATGTTAACTTCAAAAGTTCTGGTCTAAGAAGTTTCTCAAAAATGCCGGATGGTTCTGAATCTCAGGAGTGCATGAAGGGAAAGTAATTTATTCCCCAGTTCGTAGTCCACATTATTCTCTTCAATTGTCATCTTCCCCCTCACTGTGTCTTTCTCTGGAAGACTATTTATTTATCATGCTATTTAGCCAACTACCGTTAAAAACACAAAACAAAGTGGAAGAAGGATAAATTACAGCAAATACCTGAGAAAATTAAGTGATTCCATGGTAAATGAACAAAGTATGAAGATAAAACACATTTAAAAAACACAAATGCCTGATATTTATATTCATAGTAGTATAAATGTCATGCCAACTATTTAGAATGTCTCTGCTCATTTTGTATACATAAGAATTATCAGAAATATGTACTTGTTCTTACCTTTAGACTTGGGAATTAGCTCTCCACAACTGAGTATCCGCACCTCAGCAAATGGTTTGCTAGCTGCATCTGTTTTCTGGTTTTCTATCTCTCTCACAACTTCTTGACCAGATATCACTTGCCCAAAAACAACATGATGCCTAAACAGTCAATTATAAGATGATCAAATAACAGCTTTTAATTTTAACATTAATTTAAAATGGCCATAAAATAAATTAAAATAATTTTTACCCATCTAAATGAGGAGTTGGCTTCGTTGTTCTTTGGAAGTCATCAGACAGAAGAATAAAAACAAAGTCAGAGAAAAACAAAGTTAGCATCTCTAAAAAGGAAAAGAAAATAACTGCATTGGAAACAAAGTTGCAAAGAAATCACATGCTATTTTAACATCATCGAATCTTACTGTATTAACCTTTAGTAGAACAGAAATAATGCAAGCTACCTTTTACATAATCTATTTTCAAAAACATTCTGATCATAAAATGAATACCTACTCATTGTTGAAAACTTACGTGTAATTAAAGTTGACATTTTGGTGTCATTTCTATCCATCTATGTTTCTTGCATGTGACTGGATTCTTACTGAATACTCATAGGTGTATAAAGTTCTACGGTTGTATAACGTTCTATTGTATGGACAGACTGTAATTTATCAAAAGATTCTACCAGTTTATGGGTTTAAATGTAAATTATAGTGCTTTTCAATCTTAACATTTGAAAACAGTTAAAGCATAGGTCAACCCCTTATCCATGGTTTTGCTTTCCACTGCTTCAGTGGCCCACAGTCAACTGCGGTCAGGCGCAGTCCAGAAGCAGACAATCCTCTTCATATACTGTCAGTTCAATAGTAGCCAAATACTATGTCACAATGCCTGTTACTCAACTCACTTCATTTTTTTTTTAAAGATAATATTTTACTTATTTAAGAGAGCACAAGCAGGGGGAACGGCAGGCCGAGGGGGAGAGAGAGAAGCAGGTTCCCTGCTGAGCAGGGAGTGTGACATGAGGCTCGTTCCCCAGACCCCAGGATCGTGACCTGGGCTGAAAGCAGACGCTTAATTGACTGAGCCACCCAGGCATCCTTCATCTCACTTCATCAGGTAGGCATTTTATCATCTCACATCATCACAAGAAGGATGAGTACAATAAGATATTTTCATAGAGACCAAATTCATGTAACCATTGTTACAGTGTATTAGTATAACTGTTTTATCACTATTGTTGTTAATCTCTTACTATCCCTACCTTATAAATTAAACTTTATCTGTAGTTTCAGGCATCCGCTAGGGGGTCTTGAAATGTACTCCTTGTGGATAATATTCAGATGGCCCTCACTAATGTTCTGTTGGACCAGAAAAGAAATGGTCCTTATGGTGTTTATAAAATTTTCAATTAGTTGCCAAGATTCAAAATTTTGGATACTTCACATAAAAGTCCACGTTTCAGACCTTTTTTGGAAAGCTGGAAGGTGTGGCACCTGGCATGTGGCAATAATGGGTCAAGATGATTATACCTGTCTTTTTAATACATGGATTAATAGTTTAGATTCTTGTCCCAGCAGGCTTTATTTGTTTACTTGCCTAAGACCTAAAGACTTTTGAATTTTTCCTTGATAAACAAGGAAACTTCGCAATGAAGAAAGAGATCTGGATTAAAACTTTGGACAAAATTCGGGATGCCTGGGTGGCTCAGTTGGTTAAGCATCTGCCTTTGGCTCAGGTCATGATCCCAGGGTCCTGCTTCTCCCTCGGCCGTTCTCCCTGCTTGTGTGCTCGCTCTCTTGCTCTCTCTCTCTCTCCCCGTCAAATAAACAAAACCTTTCTAAAAAATAAAATAAACTTTGGACCAAACTCAAAGCAAGCAAAAAGTCCAACAAATAAATAATATTTTAAAATTCTTTTTTCGGGTGCCCGGGTGGCTCAGTTGGTTAAGCAACTGCTTTCGGCTCAGGCCATGATCCTAGAGTCCCAGGATCCAGTCCCCCATTGGGCTCCCTGCTGTATGGGGAGTCCGCTTCTCCCTCTGACCCTCCTCCCTCTCATGCTCTTTCTCTCATTCTCTCTTTCTCAAATAAATAAAATCTTAAAAAAAAAGTTCTTTTTTCAACTTTTTTTCCCACACATTGCTTAAAGCTCTATAGTTAAGAAGACTGGTTTTTGAGTAGCTATGAAAATATACTGCTATAACAGACTGATGATGGGCATTGTATATTATTTATTATTTTAAAGAATCATCAAGAAAGGCATTAGAAATTGGAAGGAACACAATTTAAGCTAACCTTTGGTTAAAGCCCACACAGTACTAATGAAAAAAATTCAAACATGTAAATGTATTTTTTAAGATTACCTTACTTTTAAAACCAACCTATCATTGTTTTCTTTTTATTTTTATTATTGTTTTCTGACTAACAGCTATGCTCACCTGAACTTGCTTAAACCATCTAGAGATATAAAAACCTATGTGCATATATGCCTTTGTATTACATATTTACATTCAGTGTATATATATATAATCTGCATCTAGATTTAGCCAATCTTTGCTTCACAGATACATTTGCCAAATTCACTTGCTCTCTAGAATTTACTTGTAACCCCTTAACCAATACTCTGTTTTCATGGGCATTCTCAGATTGGTTAAGAAAAAAAAAATTATTGATAAGGTGTAGAAAAACTAAGACTCTTGTACAGTGCTGTTAGGAATGTAAAATGATGTGGAAAACAGTTCAGTGGCTCCTCACAAAACTAATTATAGAATTACCATAGGATCCAGCAATTCTACTTTTAGGTATATACCTAAAATTAAGAAGGGATTAAAACAAATATGGGTATGCCAATGTTTACTGCAGCCCTATTCATAATAGCCAACAGGTGGAAACAACCCAAATATCCACCAACAGATGAATATGGATAAACTAAATGTGGTATGTACATATAATGGAGTGATATTCAGCCATAAAAAGGAACAAAGTTCTGATACATGCAACAACATGGTTGAATCTTGAAAACATGCTAAGTGAAATAACCTTAACACAGACAAAGACTGTATGATTCTGCTTGTTTCTCAAATAGGCAAATTCATAAAGACAGAAAATAGAGGTTATCAGGGGCTGAGGATAAAAAAAAATGGATTAGTTTCTGGGACAATGAAATAGTTTTGGATACAGTGGTAACAGCTCCAACAGTATTGTGAATATAATTAATACCATTATACGCTTAAAAATGGTTAAAATGGCAAATTTTATATCATATGCGTTGCCATAATAAAAAATAATTTAAGATTACAAACTGAAGTTTTCTCCTTTAAAAACAATAAAACAGAAACTAAAGAAGAGCTACCTAGAAATTAAAAGATAAGGAAAAATCAACATGTAGAAGGAAAGTTCTGAAAATATACACGAAGGATTACATAAACTTAACAGAGGTTTGGTTAGCACAAGAAGGATTTTTCTTAAAAAAAAGAAGAAGAAGGAAAACATGATAATACTAAGTGTTGTTGAGAATCTGGTTGACAGTAGAACTTTGCATACTGCCGATACCAGAGTACAGTAGCAAAATAACCTGGAAAGGCTTAAAAATGCGTAAACAGGGGCGGTTGGGTGGCTCAGTCAGTTAAACATCTGACTTTGGCTTGGGTCATGACCCCAGAATTCTGGGATCGAGCCCCCCTCTCCCTCTACTTCTACCCTCCCTGCTTGTGTTCTCTCTTTCTCTCAAATAAATAAAATCTGAAAATAAAAAAGTGTAAACATTTCACTAAGTAAACTCTTAACAGCTTATGTAAAATAATTTAAAATGCATCAAACAGGTATAATAATATTTACTGCAACAGTTCGAAAACAAAGAAGCGGGTCAAATGTTTAAAATTTAGGTAAATAAAGCATAATGGATTCACATATAGCTATTAAAATGTTAATACTTAGTGCTGTGCAGAGATTTATATTGCATCTAAAAGTTGATTATAGAGTATATGCAACATTTATTTAAGATTTTATTTGTCAGAGAAAGAGAGTGAGTGCACATGCAGGAGGAGTAGCAGGCTGAGGGAGAAGCAGGCTTCCCACTGAACAAGGAGCCCGATGAGGAACTTGATCTCAGGACTCTGGGATCATGACCTGAGCCTAAGGCAGAGGCTTAACTGAATGAGCCAACCAGACATCCCTATATGCAACATTTACTTTCATTTTTATCGCAGAGAAAGATACCCTGGGGATGGGAATGTTTTTCTTATTATTTGTGTTCTAATTTTTTCTACAACCAATATGATATAAATTGTTTTCATTTAAAAAATCAGAAAAATCCCCACACAGGCAACTGGTTGAATGAACTAAGAGTATATTTGCACAATATTATGCAGCTGCAAAAACAAGTGAAAAGGATCTCTATGAACTGATATGAAGTGATTTCCAGGATATACTGCTAAGTGAAAAGAGCAAAACATGGTATACAGTATATGCTATGTACCGTGTAAGAAAAAAAGGAAAATAAGAAAATATATATGTATCTGTGCTTATCTTTATAAAAAGAAATAGAGGAAGGGGTGCCTGTGTGGCTTAGTTGGTCAAGCGTCTGCCTTCAGCTCAGGTTATGATCTCCAGGTCCTGGGATTGAGCCCCTCATCAGGCTCCCTGGTGCAGTGGGGAGTCTGCTTCTCTTTCTTTCTCTCCCCCTCCTACCCCCCACCACTTGGTCTCTCTCTCTCAAATAAATAAATAAAATCTTAAAAAAAAATACAGAGAGATAAACCACAATCTAATGAGGTTGGCTACTAAAATGGATGGGTGGAAATAGGATGAAAAAATGGGGAATGACAATGGGTGAAGAGTTAGTTGGGAGTGTTAGTTTCAGAGACATTCTTTTTGAATCACATATTTTATAAACAAATACAAAACAAAAAAAGCAAAAAAAAATTAAAACCAGGTGGGAGAACAAAATATAAACAAATGAACCTAACATATTTTGAGTCATAAAACCACACAAAATTCACACCAAAATGTACTAATCCAAGTCACTTCTAAACAGTTATTTTAACTACATACCCTCAATCTAAAACCAAAAATAACTATAAATTAAGTATAAAATAGATTTTATATCTAAAACTTACTTATATATAAAATATAAATGAAAAATAACTATAAACTATAAATAACTATAAATTAACTAACACTAGTCAGTAGGTTATTTTTCACAGCAGTATAGACAGTGATTTTCTATTCTAGGATTCAGCAAATTGGTACAAATTTTGAAGTAATGGTAGCCAAGTTTCTCACTGTTGAAACAGTGAGTACAGTACAGCAAAACACTGGAATAATCCATATGGTGCTTACAGATTAAGTCCCTCTGAGAGTTGGACGATTTAAGGCTACTGAAGAAGAGAATAAATCTGTATCCATAGGACATGACAAAAAATATGTATTGTTGACAAAAGCCCTGGTCAAAATTTTTTGGGGGGTCGGAACCGGAAAGCATTAAGAGTATTGACTTTGGGGCTATAAACAAATTTTACTGAGTACGTGAATTCACAGATACAGAATCTTTGAATAATAAGGATCAACTGTATTTTACTCTTTGTAATCAAGTAATTCATAAGGAGATACTCTCATTCCCTTTATATTTATTAGCTACCATTCTACTAAGGAACAGCTTTTCCTTCTTCTTTATTATTTATCAATTTATTATTCATATCTGTATGGGTTCCTGGATTTGTATTTTATTTGATAGTCTGATACTATCATTATTTTGATGCTCAAACTTTCTAATCTGGCCAGTGGGAACCTCAACCCTTCAGCCTGGCTCCTGTGTTCTTTTGAAGTCTCCATCATTTCGAAACTTTAGCAGTAGAGCTCAATTTCAACAATTTTGCTCTCTTTAACAATTCATTATTCTTCTAACTTCAAAAATTTTCCCCTTTATGGATCCCTTTATTAGTGATCAATGAGAAATGACACATCAAAAAAGGGATATTTTAAATGATCACAGCATAGATACTTACATGAAGAACTGTGAACCATTTGTATCCTTCCCTCTGTTGGCCATAGACAAGAGAAATTCTTTGTTGTGTTTAACAGCAAAACTCTCATCTATAGAAAAGCAAAGTTTTCAGTTACATTACAGGTATAACCTCCCAAAAAAATTTCATTTTCATGCTTCATTTCTTTTGTTCATATGTGCTCTTTAGCACCAGATAAAATTTAGATAAAAGTCAGGTTAAAAGAAGAGAGAATCAAATATTAACCAACTCCCTCTCCCATCTTTTTAGATTAAAATATTTCTAATTTTCAATCTCTTGGTATAAATCCAAATACTATTATCAACCCCCTTTCTTTCTATTTGCATTTATCTATTTTTTTTTTGAAAAACAATACAACTTTGATTATTCAAGCAAAAAATAAACTGTTCCTTAAAAAGCAAAAGAAAAAAAATGTTCCTTAAAAAGCAAGAGAAAGAAACCAGACAGGATTCTTTTATATTTCATCTGTTTCATTTCTGAGCACAAAAAGGCACATATACTATTTTAAACACAGAGAAGCACTCATTAACTTAATCTCTGCCACAGCATCATTTATTGTAGAGTAGCTTGCCTTCCAATCTTGGATTAGAATACGAGAACAATGCAAGAGGAATGTGAAACAAAATTTCGCTCAATCCCTAATGTGAAAGATGGGAAATATGAAATAATTTCCACATTCACATGTTTACAGTCTTTCAAATGATCTTCACATCAATAAAAAATTCCAGAGAAAACTTAAAGTTAAAAAAAAAAATTATAGCCAAAGTTTAATATATTAAAGAGATTTTTTTAAAAGAGTGCATAGAAAAGTGGACCCACTAAATGTGTGGATATTGTTAAATGAAATACTGCTAAATCTCTTTTAATAAAAATTAAGATTGGGGCGCACTTAGGTGGCTCAGTGGGTTAAAGCCTCCGCCTTCAGCTCAGGTCATGATCTCAGCGTTCTGAGATCGAGTCCCGCCTCGGTCTCTCCGCTCAGCGAGGAGCCTGCTTCCCCCTCTCTCTTTCTGCCTGCCTCTCTCCCTACTTGTGATCTCTGTCGAATAAATAAATAAAATCTTAAAAAAAAAAAGATTGGGGTGCCTGGGTGGATTGGTTGGTTAAGCAGCTGCCTTTGGCTCAGGTCATGATCCTGGGGTCCTGGAATCGAGCTCCGCATCAGGCTCCCTGCTCAGCAGAAAGCCTGCTTCTCTTTTTCCCTCTGCCTGCTGCTCTGTTTACTAGTGCTCTCTCTCTCTCTCTAATAAACAAAATAAAATCTTTAAAAAATAAAAATTAAAAAAAAATTTTAAAAATTAAGATTAAGTTATGGAAGTTTCCATTCTAGCTCTATAATTCCAAGAGTTTATTATAGATCATTGAAATCCTTCAAATAACACGGTGTACTAATGTCCTAAACACACAAAACTCCTATCTCTATAAAAAATCACATAAGATTTTTCACAAGAAAATTAACTTTTGGATTTATTGAATGCAGTTGGATATCAGTATACTGCTAAGTAATCTTATTGATTTGATAGAGAAAAATAACAGAAAACACTAAAAATAAAATTTAAATGTAAACATCTTTACCTTCAAAAAATCCTCCATAAATAGATTCCCCTCCTCGTCCATTTCCTAAGAATGAAACACAAGACTCTTGAAATATCAAGACAGTAATCTCTTCGAAGGTGCCCCCTAAACAAAATACTTCTTACAAAGCAGGTGCTCAAATGACTTCAAATCAAAAATACTCAAAGGTCTATAGCACATCATAAAAGATATTAATTTAAATTCAATACTGACCAAAAAACTGACCAAAAATAAATAAATAAATAAATTCAATACCGACAAGATCCCAAATTACTTTCTTTCCCCTTCGATATAATAGCAAAAATGTGACAAGGCCTATTAAGATATGTGGGAAAAAAGAATATTCAGATTCTAATGATTACACAGACCTTTGAACAAAAATTAGATTTTTTTTCCAAAGCATTTTTAAAAATAGTTTGTTTTACAATTTAAAAGTATTGGTAAAAACTAGGGGCGCCTGGGTGGCTCAATTGGTTAGGCATCTGCCTCAGGCTCAGGTCATGATCCCAGAGTCCTGGGATCCAGTCCTGCATTGGGCTCCTTGCTCAGCAGAGAGCCTACTTCTTCCTCTGCGTGCTGCTCTCCCTGCTTGTGCTCTCTCTCTGATACATAAGTACAAATCTTTAAAAAAAAATAAAAGATAAATAAAAGTATAGGTAAAAACCATATTGGGGGCGCCTGGGTGGCTCAGTTGGTTGAGCGACTGCCTTCGGCTCAGGTCATGATCCTTGAGTTCCAGGATCGAGTCCCGCATCGGGATCCGCATCGGGATCCCGGCTCCACGGGGAGTCTGCGTCTTCCTCTAACCTTCTCTCCTCTCATGCTCTCTCTCACTTTCTCTGTCTCTCAAATGAATTAAAAAAAAAAAAATCTTAAAAAAAACCAAACTATATTGTAGTTAAGGATTACTAGTTTTGACAAGACTAAACACACATACTGATAGGTTACTAAGAGATGAATACAGAATTGTTTTTTATCCAAAAGCAAATTTCTGAAAATTACTTCATCATCAAAAGTAAAATTATTTCCTATCTGCTTCCTTCTTTTTGTCTTTTTGAGTATTTCTAGAGAGTTGTCTAACTTTAAAATCTATGATACTTAACAAAGCATACATCATTTTCAAAGTCTTACCTTCACTGAAGTCACCACCTTGAACCATAAAATCTTTGACAACTCTGTGAAAAAGACAACTCTTATAATGTAATGGCTTCTGAGTTGATTTCCCTGTCCCCTTTTCACCTACAGAGAAGAAAAATTAGTAGGCCATTTAGTAAAAAGGAAATCAAGGAAGCAGTATTAAAGCAAAATTAATGATGAAAACTTTTCCCTGTAAAATACATTGTCTTTTAAATTATGTAGATGTCTCTAAACTATAAAATTTTCTCTCCCCTTAGGAACTTTTTAAAAAAATTCATTTAAGGGGCGCCTGGGTGGCTCAGTGGGTTAAAGCTTCTGCCTTCGGCTCAGGTCATGATCTCAGGGTCCTGGGATCAAGCCCTGCATCGGGCTCTCTGCTCAGCGGGGAGCCTGCTTCCCCCTCTCTCTCTGCCTCTCTGCCTACTTGTGATAGCTCTCTCTCTCTGTGTCAAATAAATAAATAAATAAAATCTTTAAAGATTAAATAAATAAAAATAAATAAAAATTCATTTAAAAATCATCCATGTTTGGGGCCTGGGTGGCTCAGTTGGTTGAGCAACTGCCTTCGGCTCAGGTCATGATCCCGGAGTCCCGGGATTGAGTCCCATATCGGACTCCCGGCTTTACGGGAAGTCTGCTTCTCCCTCTGACCTTCTCCCCTCTCATTCTCAGTCTCTCGCTCTCTAATAAATAAATAAAAATCTTAAAAAAAAAAATCATCCATGTTTTTCTGGAGAGTGTAGAAATAGAGAAATCAATCTCAGATAAAATCCCATTACAAGTGGTATTTCTAAAATTTACTTTCATGGGGTATCTGGGTAGTTCAGTCAGTTAAATATCTGACTCATGGTTTTTGGCTCAGGTCATGATCTCAGGGTCATGGGACTGACCCCCCATTGGGCTCTCCTGCTTAAGATTCTCTCTCTCTGCCCCCTCTTCCCTGCTCACACTCTAAATAAACAAATAAATATTACTTTCAAATCTTGGTCAATGGTACATAATCTGCATGAAGAAAATTAAAATATGTTAAATAAAAAAATTAAAACTATAGTCAAATGGTACTACTATTAGGCCAACTAAAACGGTCAACAAACCTGTACAAAGACAACGGAAGTTCTCGCATGTTTTAGGGCACACATCAGAAAATAATTCAAAGACAACTCTTCCAGCTGAAAAAGAAGGAAGCTCGTTTATACTTTACTAATTTAAAATATTAAATATTCATTTATAAATGTTACATGGGAAGACTGATTTTCTTACCAGGTTGATTATTAATTGCAATGTCAAAAAAACATCGAGGACGCTGAACCTTTATTCCCATGGCTCCAATACTTCAATCTATGAATAAAATACAGTTTCAGGCAAACAGACCAAAACAACAAAAATTTCTTACAAATTTCTAGGGGAAAAAAATCCTGGAACACAAACTAGAAATGTAGTTTGAACTTATTTTGATATATGGATTTTTTTTTAAAACTTAGCCTGCATTTCATGAAACATTAAAGACATAAAAAAAAAATCTTAGCCATAATATAATAAAATTCTATTTTAACCACTGAATATAGATTGCCGCCCACACAGAAAACTGTATTAAGTTTGTATGATTACTGAACTCAAGCAGATTACCTTTAAATAGAGAAAAATCAAGGACACACTAATCCAATCCTTTTGCTCCTTGAAAACAAAAAGGAGAGTTTTGATTAAAATGGTGCTTTAAAAAGAAAAGCATTAAAATTCCTAAAAAATAACAAAAATAAATTATTGAGAAAGAAAATGGGATATTTTAACAATAGTAATATATGGTAGCTTTCCATTCTGAGTAAAATCACAGCATTACATATGAAGCTATTTTCTGATCATGAGCAAGAGACTGTACTGATATGCTACTGTAGACACAAAAAATACCAATAGGTGAGATACTCTGTGTAAACACTTCTATCTACATAGCAGATCGCTTTTTTTTTTAAAGATTTTATTTATTTATCTGACAGAGAGAGAGAGATCACAAGTAGGCAGAGAGGCAGGCAGAGAGAGAGGGGGAACCAGGCTCCCTGCTGAGCAGAGAGCCCATGCTGGGCTCAATCCTAGGACCCTGAGATCATGACCAGAGCTGAAGGCAGAGGCTTTAACCCACTAAGCCACCCAGGAGCCCCTAGCAGATCGCTACTATTTAACATTCTTTTAATAAGACATTTATTTGAAAGACTTAAGACATGTCAATCATGATATCTGGTAGGATATGACAGGGTAAAGTCAGGAGCAGAAGAAACAAAGGTAGTTAGTTTAAATAGCACCCAAAATTATGACCTATAAAAATAGTTACATCTGCTCAGAATAGAGACTGAAATGTATATGCTTTTCTGAAAATTGTATCTAAACTGGTAGCTCTGCAAGCAGTGTGTGATATTTTAGGTCCAGCAAAGTTGTGAACAATCTATTCTCCAACCCAAAGAGATTCCTCTTTACCAATTTTTAGAGTTATCTGCAGATTCACTGTAGATTGTAAGAAATAGTAGGACAGTATGTACCTTACCAGTTTCCTTCAATAGTAACATTTTAGAAAACTGTTAATACCACAGCTGTAGCATAAAAGCAGAACAATGTTGATACAATCCTTTATCCCCTTTCACATTTAGTTCTACCAATTTCATCACACTTGTAGGTTTATGTATCACCATCCCTCAGCAATTTCACACAACCCACAAACTACAAATCAGAATATTCAACTTTGCCCAAATCACCAGCATTTTGAAAAATACAGATATGCATGCATTCATTCATTAAATGTTGGTTATGTGAATTAGGGTTTAAATTACATAAAAGGCATATTATATTGCATTCAAAATCAGTCCAAGTGTTGGTATATTCACTTTTGGCATTATTGTATGAGAAAGGGGAGAAAATATCTTTTTTCATGATTTCTCCATTTTTTATTTTTATTTACTTTTTTAAAGATTTTTTGACAGAGAGAACACAAGTAGGCAGAGAGGAAGGCAGAGAGAGAAGGAGAAGCAGGCTCCCCGCTGAGCAGAGAGGCCGATGCGGGGCTCAATCCCAGAACCCTGAGATCATGACCTGAGTCGAAGGCAGAGGCTTTAACCCACTGAGCCACCCAGGTGCCCCTCCATTTTTTATTTCTAATAGATATAATGAATACTCGAATTTGTCTCACATGAAACAAAAGCAAAAAACTAAACTTTCAATCTTCCAGTAACCTAGACTTCCTGAAAACAAAAAAACAGCAATTTTAATATCTTGCCAAGTTTGTTGCATTGTTTTTGGTTGTACAGAATCTCAATTCCTGCTTGAAATTGAGAATATGTTGAATTCATAAACCTGAGGGAATTTTCTTAAAAACTTAGTACCTGATTATCTTGCATCTTCTAAATAATTTTTATAGGCCTTCTTAAATTCTCTACTTTTGCAGGTAGCAGAAGAGAAAGTTTAACGATTTATTGTTCCCTGGAAAAAACCTATATAGCTACTTATTTAACCACAACACCCCAGGTGGAGATTTCTATTCATACATGAGTATGATACTATACTATTCTTACAATGAGTACGAATAGTATAGATAATACTGTCCCAAACATATCAGATTGTTTATAATTACAGTTAATTTCTTACATACAGTACTGTGGTCTTGAAAACAAACTCCCAATTTGAAAACCAGTCATAATTTGGGTGCCTGGGTGGCTCAGTGAGCAGTCTGCTCGTGATCCCTCTCTTTCTAATAAAATCTTAAAGCAAAAGTAGGCATAATTTATAAGTCAGAAAAATTCCTAATCACCCATAACCTTTTAGACACAATCTTTGATAACTGCCCAAGTTTCTCAATTCTAAGGCACAATGTAAAAAGCCTTTAGCTCTGGTACTTTGAAATGGCAATGAATACCACTACTAATTTACGGAGTTATGAGCACAAGTGGGAGGTATCAGGATACTGTTTGTTTTAAAGATTTTATTTATTCATTTGACAGAGTAGGAGAGAGACCACGAGCAAGAGGAGTGGAAGGAGGAGAAGCAAGCTAGGAGCCTGATGCGGGGACTCAATCCCAAGATTCCGGGGTCATGACCTCAGCGGAAGGCAGACACTCAACCACTGAGCCACCCAGGCCCCTTATTTTCTTTTCTTTTTTTTTTTTTTTTAAACTTACTTATGCGGACATTTATTTATTTATTTTTAAGATTTTATTTATCCATCCGACAGAGAGAGAGCACAAGTCAGCAGAGCAGCAGGCAGAGGGAGAGAGAGAAGCAGGTTCTCCGCTGAGCGGGAGCCCAATGCGGGACTTGATCCCAGGACTCTGGATTCACGACCTGAGCTGCTTAACCAACTGAGCCACCCAGGCGCCCCCTTGTTTTCTTTTTTTAATCTGAGAGCTGTTTACCTGGATGAATTCACTTTGGGAAAACTGAGCTACACTTAAGATTTTACAAAGGTTTCGGTACTTTTTTTAAAATTTTTTTTTTAAAGATTTTATTTATTTGAGAGAGAGAGACTGAGAATGAGAGGAGAGAAAGTCAGAGGGAGAAGCCGACTTCGCGCAGAGCCAGGAGTCCGATATGGGACTCAATCCCGGGACTCCGGGATCACGACCTGAGCCGAAGGCAGTCGCTTAACCAACTGAGCCACCGAGGAGCCCTATTTTTTTTTTTAAAGATTTTATTTATTTATTAGAGAGAGAGAGACTGAGAATGAGAGGGGAGAAGGTCAGAGGGAGAAGGTTTCGGTACTTCTTAATAAAAAGTTTACTTTATTAAGTTTACTTTATTAAAAATAATAAATCTAAAACAAAACTTTACTTCTCTAACTCCTACTTCTCTCAACATTTAGTAAATGTTATCACTGTCCAAATCAGCTAAAGCTGAAAACTTGGAATCACCTTTGTCTGCACTCTCCTTCGTAGCCATTATCCAAACCATTAATAATTCAGTTTGGCACTGACTTAATTTTAACCTAAAAAATGCTCTCATCATCTATATACCATTATTATCATTCCTTATATGGAATCCTGCAATAGCCTAATTGGTTTCCTTGTTTTTCCTTAGTCTTCTCTCATCTTTTCTCCATAGAATAACTTGAATGGAGATGCTTTAAAAGCATAATTTACCACTACATTCCTCGGCCTAATATTTTCTAACATACATCACATTTAATCAGAATGTCTTTCCATGGATTTTAAGAACCTAAACCAGCACTGTCCAACAGAAACATGAGCCACATTTACAGTTTTTAAATTTTTAATAGCCACATTTTAAAAAGTAAAATGAAATAGGTTAATTTAAATATTTTATTTAACTCAGTATGTCCAAGATATTACTTCAACATATGATCAACATAAAAATGTGATTGTGAGATATTTCCCATTCCTTTTTGGGTACTAAGTCTTAAAAATCCAGTGTTTATCAATTCAAAATA
This sequence comes from Nasua narica, assembly GCA_028533885.1. NCBI lineage: Eukaryota > Metazoa > Chordata > Mammalia > Carnivora > Procyonidae > Nasua > Nasua narica. The sequence goes on along the minus strand of CM052810.1, from coordinate 118,616,414 downwards.
GCCATGTTTCAAGTGCTCAATGGCTGCATATGGCTCATAGCTACTGTACTGGACAGCACAGCTCTAAATATTTTAGCCCCTGTTGATCTCTACAACTTCATCTAACATTCTTCTCAACTTCGCTTTAGACACACATGTTTCAGTTTCTTCAAGCATCCCAGGGCACGTGGGTGGCTCAGTCGGTTAAGCATTTGCCTTCAGCTCAGGTCATGATCCCAGGATCTGGGAATGCCCCACATCAGGCTCCCGGCTCAGCAGGAAGCCTGCTTCTCCCTCTCCCTCTGCCCCTCCTCCCTGCTTGTGCTCTCTCTGTCAAATAAATAAATAAAATCTTTAAAACAAAACAAACATCCCAAGGCCTAGTCTTTCATCAGGTCTTCCACATTTGTTGTTTCCTCCATGTGGGATGCTCTTACCCTAGATCACCACATGGTTCATTCCCTCACTTACTTTAAGTCATTGCTGAAATATCCCTCCACAAAGAAACCATCCCTGACCAGTATATTCAAGGAGCAGCCCCTGTCCTCCAACACTTTACATCACATTACCTCATTTTTCTTCCCTGCATTTATTGCTAATTTATTTTATTATAAATTCAAGCTTTTATATCTATTCTTTTCACTAGAATATAAGCTCCATGATGTGATAAACCTTTTAGGTTTACTCCTCTCTTAATTCTTAGTGCCTTAAACAGTATTTGGCTATGGTAAGAAATCGGTATTTAATAAATACATGAATATACATGAAAGGATAGGCATGTGTGAGAACACAGTTTTATAAGACTATCACAACAAAAAGGAAACATCCAAAATATCCCACAATGAGAGAACAGCTGAAAATTCTGGTATAATACATGCTATTTAATATTATATAGCAGTTTTAAAAGTCTACATACTCTATGCAAAAATACTATTACTTAGTTGAAAAGAAAAAAGCAATTTGCATATCAGTATTGTGTTTACACTCAAAAATTATACTCTATCTCTACAGATAAGGAGTTACATAGCAAAACCGACAGCACTCTGCAGAGGGAATTGGGAGTAGGGATGGAAGTCAATGGAGTCTTTAGCTTTAACTATAAACTTTGAATTTTTGCAAAGAGAATATACTCATGTATTAGTTTCCCAATTGAAAATTAGTAAAATTTAAAATTATATATGCATAATAAAATAAAACAGTAGGAAATACATGAAAAAACTAAGAGCCTATCTCTAAATGAAAGGGTCATACACAATTTTTTTTAGTTTCTCATTTCCGAAGTTTTCTACAAACCAGTAAAACAAACTCTTCAAAAGAGCACTCAAGTTTTAATGTATTTTTTAAGTGTCTCACTTTCATGATTATTACTGTTGCTTTAACATTTAAATCTAGAAGATCTTAGGAAATTATTTTTTTCACAATATTGTGCACTCCTCCCCCAATGGAAACTAGGAAAAGTACATGTGAATATTTATCCAAACTGGATATTAACTATTTCAGGTTCATGAATAAATAAACAAAGGAAATAAATAGATTTGACTTCATGAAGAAATTTATTATTTCTTTTTGTCAGAAGGAAATTAGAATAGAAAATGGGTGCCTGGGTGGCTCAGTCAATTAAACCTCTGACTCTTGGTTTTGGCTCAGGTCATGATCTCAGGGTTGTGACATCAAGCCCCATGTGGGTTTTTCTGTGCTCAGCAGGGAGTCTGCTTGAGATTCTCTTTCTCCCTCTTCCTCTGCCCCTCTATCCCTGGGTTCACTAGCACACACTTTTTCTCAAATAAAACTTTTTAAAAAAAAAGTAAGTAAAAAATGGGAAAATATTTTCAACAAACGTGATACGTTTAATTTTTTACTGTAGAACAGTGCTTAGGAATGGGATGCCAGAACAATTCTTCGCTGACTAGGACCATCCGAACTCACTGCAGAACGTTAACCATCCATAGATCTATTTTAGTATCAGCATATGCGACAACCAAAAAAATCTCTCTATGTCCTTCTATGTCTCTTTGTCCATCTTTGAGAACCAATACCATAGGGACCAAGCACCATACAATTAAAAGCACAAAATCACCCAAGGGAACATAAATAATTTATAAAAAGTGAAATTAAAAATATAAACCACATTAACAATTTTGCTAAGCAACTTGGCATTACAGACCAACTTTGAATATATTCATATTAATTCTAACCTTTAACACTTTAGTAATTCAGTACCTTGGAATCTCTCCGAAGGCAATCATTTTAAATGAAATATTCTTTGATTTTGGTTTAATAGTAATTAGAAACAACCTACGTGTTCAACATATCAGTTAAGTAAAGTAATATTCATACGATGATCTATTACACTGCCTATGAAAATGCAATTTTTAAAAATATGGACATAAGGTTATGTACAAGGTTATTTAAGGCACCATTGTTTCTGTGCTTAAAAGGCTGTAAATATAAATGTCCATAAAGAAGGACAGACTACAGAAATCATATTACATCCATACAATGTACAAGGACAGATTACAGAAATCATATTACATCCATACAATGTACAAGGCTATAAAATAAAGAAAGCAATTTATGTATTGCTTTAAGTTTAAACTTTGTTAAGTTTAAGAAAATAAAAAAGCAAGATACAGATATGTGTATGGCATGCTTTATATATTTCTCAAGGAAGTAAAAAAAATATGTATATATGTTTGCTTATTTAATACAGAGGCAGCTGGTGGGAGAGGAAATGCTGGGGAAGATGGGTAAGAAGATTTTTTTTTTTACTGTATACCCAACCGTCTATACCTTCTCAGTTTTATACCACATGAACATATTATTAAAAAGTTACTATAGGGGTGCCTGGGTGGCTCGGTTAAGCATCCGCCTTCAGCTCAGGTCATGATCCCAGGCTCCTGGGAAGGAGCTCCAGGTTGGGCTCCCTGCTCAGTGAGGAGCCTGCTTCTCCCTCTCTCTCTCCCACTGCCTGCCGCTCAATCTACTTGTGCTCTCTCTCTAGCTCTCTGTCAAATAAGTAAAATCTTAAAAAAAAAAAAAAAAAGTTACTACAAAAATCAAACGGAGGGGCGCCTGGGGGCTTCAGTGGGTTAAAGTCTCTGCCTTCAGCTCAGGTCATGATCTCAGGGTCCTGGGATCGGGCCCTGCATGGGGGGGGGGGGTCTCTGCGCAGCGGGGAGCCTGCTTCCCCCCACCCTGCCTGCCTCTCTGCCTACTTGTGATCTCTCTCCTCTCTGCCAAATAAATAAAATCTTTAAAAAAAAATGGAAAGGAAAAATTATCAAAGACTACTTGTGGATGAGAGGATATTCATGATATATTAAGTGAAAAAAAAGCAGGTTGGTAAAAATTCCCAACTTTACATTTAAGAGATATAAGTTAAAAAGAGGAGATGAGACCATTATGCTGAAGACTTATCTGTACCACCATGTTCAGTGCAGCATTATTTACAACAGCTGAGACTTAGAGACAACCTAAGTGTCCATCAACAGATGAATGGATTAAGAAAATGTGGTAGGGCGCCTGGGTGGCTCAGTGGGTTAAAGCCTCTGCCTTCGGCTCGGGTCATGATCTCAGGGTCCTGGGATCGAACCCCGCGTTGGGCTCTCTGCTCGGCGGGAAGCCTGCTTCCTCCTCTCTCTGTTTGCCTGCCTCTCTACCTACTTGTGATCTTGCTCTCTATATCAAATAAATAAATAAAATCTTTAAAAAAAAAAAAAGAAAAGAAAATGTGGTATAATTATACATACAAAAGGATACTATTCAGCCATTAAAAAACAAAGAAATCGGGGCGCCTGGGTTGCTCAGTGGGTTAAGGCTCTGCCTTCGGCTCAGGTCATGATCTCAGGGTCCTGGGATCGAGCCCCGCATTGGGCTCTCTGCTCAGTGGGGAGCCTGCTTCCCCCTCTCTCTCTGCCTGCCTCTCTGCCTACTTGTGATTTCTCTCTGTCAAATAAATAAATAAAATCTTAAAAAAAAAAACAAAAACAAAGAAATCTTGCAATTTGCAAAATGAATACTGCATGATCCCACTTATATGAAGAATCCAAGAAAAAAGTAAATACACACACACACACACCCCGCCCAAACTCACAGAAAAAAAAATCAGATTTTTAGTTACCAGAGCTGTGGAGAGAGGGTAGAAGAACTGAATGAAGATGATCAAAATATAACAAACTTCCAGTTATAAGTAAATACTGGGGATGTAATGAACAACATGATGTCTATAGTTAACTATAGACATAACTGCTGTGTGGTATATATTAGAAAGCTGCTAAGAGAATAAATCCTTAAAATTCTCATCGAAAGAAAAAAAATTTTCTTCCTTGCACTTATATTAGATAACAAATCACTATATTAGATGATGGATGCTAACAAAACTTACTGTGGTAATCATTTTCCAGTATGTTAAGTCATACGCTGTATGCTTTAAATTTATACTGTGCAATACGTCAATTACATTTCAATGTGAAAGAATTTACACCAAAATACTGATATTGATTATAAATTATGCAGCATTATTTACAATAGCCAAACACGAAAACAACCCAACTGTCCACTGCTGGATGAATGAATAAAGAAAATGTGATATGTATGCATACACACACATAGGAATATCATTCAGCCACAAAAAAAGAAGGAAATCCTGCAGTGCCTGGGTGGCTCAGTCAGTTGGGTGTCTGACTCCTGGTTTCGGCTCAGGTCATGGTCTCAGGTTCAAGAGATGGAGTCCCAGGTTGGGCTCCACTCTCTTGAGATTCTTTCCCTCTTCCTCTCCACCCCCTCCTCTATAAAATAAATAAAATCTTTAAAAAAAAAAAGAAAGAAATCCTATCACTTGTGACATGCATGAACCTTGAGGACATTATACTAAGTGAAATAAGTTAGAGAAAGACAAATACCATATAATCTGACTTATATATACAATCGTAAAAAAACAAAAAGCTAAACAAAAAACCTGAATTCATTTTAGGTCCTGGGGATGTAATGGACAGCATGATGATTATAGTTAATAGCACTATTCTTTATATTTGAAAGTTGCTAAGAGAGAAGATCTTAAAAGCTCTCATCACAAGAAAATATTTGTAACTATGTGAGGTGATGATTAACTAGATTTAATGTAACCATTTTACAATATATACAAATAACAAATCACTATGTTGTACCTGAAACTATTATCAATGATATTCCCAAAAAATGAATGAATAAATAAAAGAAGCCACCTCCAAAGATTTACACCAAAATATTAACATTGATTATATTTAGGCTATGAGTTAAAGGATAATTTTTATGTATTTGTTTTCCAAATTTTCTTCAAAAGAGAGGTACTAAGTTTACAATCACGAATATTTTTTTTTAAAGATTTATTTTATTTAATTGAGACAGAGATAGAGAATGAAAGGGGAGAGGTCAGAGGGAGAAGCAGGCTCCTCTCAGAGCAGGGAGCCCGATGTGGGACTAGATCCCGGGACTCCAGGATCATGACCTGAGCTGAAGGCAGTCGCTCAACCAACTGAGCCACTCAGGCGCCCTACAATCACGAGTATTTTTAAAGAAACACTCAGGGACGCCTGGGTGGCTCAGTTGGTTATGCGTCCTAATTCAGCTTGCCTCATGATCCCAGGGTCCTAGGATTGAGTTCCACATCGGACTCCTTGCTCAGCGGAGAGCCTGCTTCTCCCTCTGCCTGCCTGCTGCTCCCCTTGCTTGTGTGCACTCTCTAATAAGTAAACAAAATCTTTAAAAAAAATAAAAACACCAATAAAATGAGATAATGTTTGCCTATCAAAATAGTAAAGATCTTTGAAAAGACTAATTCCCAAAACAGGACATAGCTCCTCTGGAAATAATATGTGAAACTCTTAAAAGCGTTTACACCAGGGGCGCCTGGGTGGCTCAGTGGGTTAAAGCCTCTACCTCTGGCTCAGGTCACGATCTCAGGGCCCTGGGATGGAGCCTCGCATTGGGCTCTCTGCTCAGCAGGGAGCCTGCTTCCCCACCCACCGCCTGCCTCTCTGCCTACTTGTGATCTTTCTCTCTCTGTCAAATAAATAAATAAAATCTTTAAAAAAAAGCATTTATACCATAAACTGGTTTTCACCTTAAACCAGTAAAATTCACATACTAGGAATCTCTTGTAAGAAACCACTCTTTTAGAAAGCCTTCATGTATAAAGTTAGCTATCTTAGTGCTCTTTTTAGGAATATATAATCAGAAACAACTTAGTTAATATTACCAAAAAATGGTTAAATCATGGTCTCTGGTTGAACAAAGTATCATACTTGTTAAAGTAATGTCATAAACATGGTAATTTGGAAAATGCTTATAATTTGTTAAAAAATAAGATACAAAACAGTATGTGCAAAGCATTATAATCAACTACTCCTAAACCTCAAATTCAAAGATTTATAAAAAGAGAAAAAAAAGAAAAGTCATTATTGTGTTGGTTGTAAGACCAAGAGTTTTTGCCTTACTGTACTTCCTACTTTTCTTTAATAAATATAATAGGTAATAAATAAATAAATAGGTAGTATAAAGAAAAAATTCATAATAAAAATGTATATATAGGGCGCCTGGGTGGCTCAGTTGGTTGGGCGACTGCCTTCGGCTCAGGTCATGGTCCCAGAGACCCGGGATCGAGTCCCACATCGGGCTCCCAGCTTCACGGGGAGTCTGCTTCTCACTCTGACCTTCTCCCTTCTCATGCTCTCTCTCTCTTTCTCGAATAAATAAATAAAATCTTTAAAAAAAAAAATGTATATATAATCTTCTAAGATTATAATTTAAATGTCTATAAGTAATTATAATATATATAGGTTATACCATATAAGGATATTTTTCATAGAAATAGATTAAAATTATTTTCCTTAAGTAAATAAAAAATGCCTTAAATTCAAGAAAGATGTCAGCAATTATTGAAAGTACCACAGAAATCTCAAGTATGTAAATGTTCTTGTTACAGCTAATGAAGAACAATGACAAAAAAAGATAGCTCAATACTGTCTATAATATTACTGAAATCAGAATTTTACCTAATCAGAAATATAGTATGTAGTATTTCCTGATATTACTCAATAATACCTAAAATCGAACATGAGATAAACATCTGATCAATTTTTCATGTTTTTAAGAAAATATAAACAAATAATACTGAGAGATACCAAAGATACAATTCAGGGAAAAATCAAGTCTATGCAATTTTCAATAAAATAATCCACAACTTTCCTAATAGTATATAATGAAAGTTTTCAGAATAGTAGCCTGCTTTGTTGCATTATTTGTTCAACCTGAGTTGCAGCTATTTCCATAAAATCTAGATACTAATTTTTCTTAAAAAACAAAAATGTGCTTCATTCCTGTACAGCAAGCAATCAACATGGTCTGCCTCCAACTACAGATTATTAGCTGTTACTATTTATTATCTACTTGATCTCATGAACTCATTTTATCTGCCCAACTCCTTCAGAAATGAGTGATACTTACCCTCACCTACTTTTTTCAGAATGAAAATACTTTTTACATAATAAAGCTAACAGACTCACTGAAGTTAGATCATATAAAAACACATAAAATCCTGCCACTTAAGCTATGACTTTTAAAATGTTCATGTATATTCCTTTTTCTAAGCAGACAGAAATACAGTTGTTTTCAATGTTTACCAACAATGTCATCATTTTGTATGTCAATAATATATAATATTTTGAAATAGTAAATGCTAGGATATGTAAACTTTTGTAACAAATACATTTCATAAAAATAAAAGGCAACAAATTCATATGTAAAAGTTTATGATCTTGTAGTTTCATACACGAAATAATTTTGATATTCATCCTAAAGTAACATGAAGGATGGGAAAGGGGCCAGGACAAGGACACAGGCAACTAATTACTAAAATATATGGCAAAGGATACGGTATTTGCCCTTAGACAATAAAGACTGCAGTGATTTAGGACATTCAAAGAATTATTTAGAAGTTTCAGCAGGAAAAAAAAAAAAAAGAAGTTTCAGCAGGGAGTCTGCTTCTCCCTCTCCCTTTGTCCCTCCCCTTGCTTGCCCACACACTCTCTCAAATAAATAAAAATCTTTAAAAAAATAAAGACAGAAAGTGCTCATCTGCTTAAGTTTAATAAAACAGGTAACAATTTTCACACACCATGTCCACCTCTAAGTGAAAGCATATTACCTTAAACTAATTAAAACCATAAATCTTTAAGATTACTTTCAAAGGCAATGAATGTGACATTCACACCAGCCTCTTCACCCTATCCCCAATATAGTTCAGAGATCAAATGAGAAATGAAAATAGACTGTTTCAAAAACATTTTAATGCATTTATGAGTATCATATTGCTAATTAATTAATTAAGGACAAACAAGTTAACATTCTGAGGCATCAAAAAAAGGCAACTATGCTCTTCCATATAGTGCCCCCTCAGTATTTCTGATCGTCACAAACCACTGGGCTGGTAGAAACATGAATAACAGTGTATAGGCACTTCCTAAATTCTCAAATCCTTGAGAAAACATAAAGAGAAAAGCTGTAATGTTGCCAAGTTTGGTGTTAAATAGGGTATTACATACTTTCTAAACATACAATATGAGAACATAAAACTATGCTTTGTTAGTACTGAACTAACAAAGCATATAACTGGGAAATCGCTGCTAATACTTTTAATATTGTACCTGCAATTATTTAAGTTTTTACAATGATAAATGTATACCACTCTCTCATATCTACACTATACAAGAGCAACATCTTAGCCAATGTGGTATTTCCTATATAAATTACAGACTTTTGAAGTTTGGAGGAACTTTAATCTGATCCAATCTTCTGATTTTATAGATTTGACAACAAGGGGACTAAAGAAGTGACTGAGCAAGGTCATGAGCTGAAAAAAGCAAGTTTTCTGGCTAAGTACTTTAATGGTTTATTTTACTTTCCATCTTATGACCATAATGCAATGATATAATTACGAATAAGCCTTAAGCTAAAGTTTATACATAATTAAGAGTACCTGATATATAAAGAAGCTTCATTCATTTTAAAAAATCAATGACTTAAGGAATCTTTCATGTTTTTAAAACAACCAGTTTAATATTTAAAAAATTGATGCCTATATTTATAGGTACAACCTCTTTCAAGAAGAGGTTGGTGTTTTCTTTATGACACCTCTTAAAAGTGCAAAAGATACCCTGTCTGAAACTACAAAGTCCCCGGTTATGGAAGTTTTCTCTGAGTTCACACAATACTGCCTGTAGTAAATTTTAAGATGCAAGATTTGCCCCACAGAGATAAAAATAAGGAGTTCTTACAAAGACAGTATATGCATTAAACCAGAGTAAAACCACTGACACTTAAAAACTAAAGCTTGGGGACACCTGGGTGGCTCAGTGGGTTAAAGCCTCTGCCTTCGGCTCAGGTCATGATCTCGGGGTCCTGGGATCGAGCCCCGCATTGGGCTCTCTGCTCAGCGGGGAGCCTGCTTCCCCCTCTCTCTCTGCCTGTCTCTCTGCCTACTTGTGATCTCTCTCTCTGTCAAATAAATAAGTAAAATATTAAAACAACAACAACAACAACAACAACTAAAGCTTGGTGCTGATATTAAAGACAAAAAAAGTGAAGTAACACAATGTAGCAGAAATCTGCAACAAACTCTTCAAATCACTTGAATTAATTATTTATGGACTCCTAACACATGTTGACAAGTTAGACATCTTAGAATACTAAAACTAGGGGTTCCTGGGTGGCTCAGTGGGTTAAAGCCTCTGCCTTGGACTCAGGCATCAGGCTCTCCTCTCAGTGGGGAGCCTGCTTCCTCCTCTCTCTGCCTGCCTCTGCCTACTTGTGATCTCTCTCTCTGTCAAAAAAATAAATAAAATCTTTAAGAAGATCACAAGTAGGCAGAGAGGCGGGCGGGGGGAAGTAGGCTTCCTGCTGAGCAGAGAGCCGTATGTGGGGCTCGATCCCAGGACCCCGAGATCATGACCTGAGCTGAAGGCAGAGGCTTCAACCCACTGAGCCACCCAGGCGCCCCTAAATAAATAAAATCTTAAAAAAAAATACTAAAACTAATACATTATAATTCTAGTAAAATACCCTAATAGTAAAAAAATAAATAAGGGAAAACATCAACATCTGTTTCTTAAAAGAGCAACACTGGAAAAATTAATTGCAAATGGTTCATACTATTTTTTTTTTTAAGATTTTACTTATTTTACAGAGAGCGAGCAAGAGAAAGCACAAGCAGGGGGAGTGGGAGCCCAATGTGGGACTCCATCCCAGGACAATGGGATCATGACCTGAGCCAAAGGCAGCCGCCTAACCAACCAAGCCACCCAGGTGCCCCGGGTTCGTACCATTGATGACTAGTTCATATTATTATGAATGGCCACCAATTTTCCTTTGCATGCAGAATGGATGTTGCCTGACAGAAAATCTAATTTTAAATATGCAAAATATCAAAAGGATAAAAACTCAGAGGCCACTGATAACTGCAAGGCCACAATAAGCAGCACCAAAAAAGAAAGGCCTTTAATAAGTCACAATAAATGTAATATATGTTCTTTACTTCACTCAGAACCACTGACTTCTTACTGAAAGCCAATTTTACACAGAATTTTAACAAACCTGATTATTTATTTTTGAAGCCCACAGGTGATGATAGCCTGAAATCAAAATATTTTATAGATGAAGAAACTGAGGTTCAGAAAGATGGTTGAGCCAGAAACAAATCCAAATTCTCTAAACTAGGAAGCTTGCATACTTGTACACTGCTGACAGCAGGGGAAGGCAACCCTGACAACAGCCTGCAAAGACAAAAAAAACCTTAAAAAAACACAGTTCCAAAAAAAAAAAAAAGGCACAGAAGCCTACTACAAGACCCATTGGGATTTCAGGGCACCTATAATTCTGAATAATAAAACCTTAAATGATGTAAAGTGAACTCTAAGAGAGAAGTCATTTATTATAGAAATAATCCTATCTAAAATGGTTAAAATAAAAAAGGGGGAAAATGCTAAAACGGGTAAATTTTCGGATAACTAAAACATATGATGAGAGAAACAGCCATTCCAGATAGCGGAGTCTCTTCCGGATTTTACGGTACTATTTCGAAAATATTCATACACCTCCTCACCCATCATTTTTTACGAACTGGCAAATTATTATTATTATTTTTAATACCGGCACACGTAGACGTATTTTCCCCTCTATCTGGTTTTAGCTACTAAAAGTTAACGGACCCCCAAAATCCAGGACATTTTATTGTTTCATGGACGTATCTGTCATCACTACTGCAAAAGCTTGGTCCTTAACAGAAAATATTGTTGTAGGAATAAATTAAATCAACGTACAAAATGGTGCTTTTAAAACATTTCCAAAATGACTGGGAGTTCTCCATTCCCGCAGACCTCGACTTAGCTCTTTAAAAGACTAAAGATGAGCCAAATTCGCACACTTCCCCCAAGGCATATGGAGCTCTGAAGCCATCGCCTTCCTCCTAAAGAGTAATTATCTTCTCCTAAAAGGCCTGCGCTGCTCACAGCTCCTCGGAAACGTGGGTGAACTTCGAGACAGCCCTGGGATGAAAAGGGAAGAGCCTGGATTTCAGTTTTAGTCAAAAGGCCTGTATTACTTAACTATTTACGATAGACGCTGTCTGTGAGAGGAAAAGGTCGGAGTAGGAGGAAAGCCTGCTTTCAGTCTAATCTTAATCCCTGTGATCCAGGCTCCTCGCCCGCAAGTCTCCAACCCTCACCTGACAGGACACCAGGTTACTCCTTCCCCATCAATTCTCCCACCTACCCCGCATTAGCGATTAGTCTTACGATTCTGAAGCATCAAAAATCACCCTTGTTCCCTAGAGTTCAGGCCGCCGCCGCTGCCGCCATATTACAGCTTGTGCGGCAAAATGCGTCAGGGAGGGAGGTGTGCGCCCAAGTGAGAGGGCGGGGGCTGGCAGGGGGAGGATCGTTTCCCAGGCCCCGGAGGCAGGGCTGGAGGCCCTCTCCAGCTGCAACAGCTGCAAAGCAAGAGCCACGGTCCTTGGGGGGCCAATTCAGGGACCAGACAGCCCAGATACCTCGAGGCGAAGACGGTTGGCTCCGCCGGGCCTAACGCGTCGGCTCCGCCCCTCTCCTCGGGCTCTTCCCGCTCTCGTACCCTGGACTGCTGCAAAGGACGCCACTGAAACAACACGGGCTTCGCGCCACCTACCTGCTCCTGTTGTCTTCACTTCCCGGGGTCCGATCCTTTAAAGCGCTTCAAATCTACCGCCGCCAGAAAAGGCGCTAAAACCCACTAACCGCCTCCCTCCCCCACAACCCAGTCCCGGCGTGGAGGGAAGCGTCGCGCAGGAAGTACGTCACCGGTTGACCGCATCTCCTGGTGTTCTCTTGCTTGCGTCACCTAGGCCCTCCCTGGAGTTCTAGGATACTGATACCTATTAAATAACTAATTCATAGGTAGTAAGTGCTTTTGGTGTGAGTTGATTGGGAACGTTTGTAACCGACAAAATGGCATATTCTTCGTGAAATGAAGTGCTTCATCCACTAAAAATGTATTCATCCTCTGCCAAGAGTATTGGGAAGGAAGCTCTACCATTAAGGAACTTCCAGTTCCGCTTCCAGTTAACGCTGTGACACATGTTTTTAAAAAAACAGAAACGAACAAAGTGCTAGTTGAGGAAGAGAGGAAATTACTTGAGGCACTGACGCTCTCTCTGCTTTAAAATTCTCACAGCAACACCATGATATAGGTTATTAATGCTTATTTTACAGATAAGGAAATCGAGGCTCAGGGAGGATAAGTGCCTCCTTCCCCCTAAATACAATGTTCCTAAATACCAAAGCAAATCTTTGACTCCAAATCCAGGGCTCTCTAGGGAAAATAGAACGTATATTGTGGTTTAATTATTTTAAGAGGCAAGCAAGTCCGTAGATCGGGTTAAAAATAAATGCATCTGGTATTTGGAGTGAGTTGGGCTGGTGGCAGTCTTTGTGGGGACGTGGGGTGAGTTTTAAAGGAAGCAGCTGAAGGGACTTAGATTTTGTTATTGTATAGAAAGAACGGTAAATTACAGTCCTTTAAATTTTTCACTCATTTAGTGTAGGTGAATGAATCATCAACAACAGTGGAGCATGTGATGTATGCAAGGGTCTTGACCAATTTTAGCAGCTGTAAAACTGAGAGGACTATCCCCCTCCATACCCCACCCCACCCCCTCCTTTAGGCTTTGTCTGTATTGCTGGAGAGCAACGGCACACCACTTCAAATGCTAATCTCCCCCAAAACATCCTAACAAAAACATCCATAAATAAATGTTCAATCTAGGTAGCCCTTGGCCCTGTCAAGTTGACACAAAATTAAGTATCACAAACGATATTGCACAGTTTATTTATGTATTCTACTTTAGATGGATATTTGTTTTGTTTTTGAGTTCTAGCTCTTATTGAATAAAGCTTCTGTGAACATTCTTATATCTGGTATATTAGAGAACATATATTTCACTTACATGTTGGAAATATACCAAAGAATGGAATTGCTAGATTTCAGGGTATGGGCAGGATCAGTTTTGGTAGATACTGCCAAAGGGTTTTCTGAAGTGGTTGTACAATATTCTTATTGTATATGCCTTGTGATTCCAGTATTGGTGAGAGTTCTTATTTGCAAATAAACCCAGTTTGAGCTGGAGTAGGTAAAATTGAGAATGTAATGCTTCATGAAACAAAACTGTTACACAGTTTGTTGGCTTTAAAATATCTATAAATTCTCTAATGGAATTTTTCTTTTAATGAATAGTAAAAGGCAGAGTGACAGTGTGATTTTGGAGACTAGGTCATAAAAGGCATTTTAATTTCTTCCTCGCTGTGTCTCTTGGATCACTCACTCAAGGGGAAATCAACTGCCATGTCAAGAAGATACTTAAGCTGACTATGGAGAAGTCCATGTGACAAGAAAGGCTTCTTGGCAAAAGTCAGAAAGGAACTGAATCCTCCTGCCAAAAGTCATGTGAGTGAGCCATTTGGAAGCAATCCTCCAACCTTCGTTAAGGATTCAGATAACTATAGTCCTTGTACATGACTTCAATCACACAAGGAATTGTGAGCCAGAACCACTCAGTTAAACTACTTCTGAATTTCTGGCCCACAGAAACTGTGGGATGATAAATGTTGTTTTAGGTCACTATGTCTTGGGAAGATTTATTACAATATCAATGGATAACTAATATAGAGAAGAAAGAATAGATTGAATATCAGGGAACTTGTCTCTTATCTAATTTGACTTATCTGTTTTTTTACTAAATTCTCTAGACTGAAGAGGTTACCTCACATTTTAATAATCTAAGTCCCTGCCAGCTCCAATTATAAAACTCCAGAGAAGTCTTTGATTAGCACTGTCGTGACAGCCCCAAAACTTATGCTCCCGTTTACATAGTGAGGTGTGTTGTTGGGAAGTGTCTGACATGCCTACATTTTTTTTAGCTACCCCTTGCAGCTAAGTGAGGATAGGTGAATACTTTTCATCAGTGGAAAATAAGTGAAAATTTTGTGTATTACATCCAGGCCAAGATGCTTACAAAGTACTATGTCTTCTCCATGTCCTATTTTTGTTAGCTGGATCCAGAGAGTTTTAAGGTCCTGGGAGATTATAAAACAAGTATAGTTTCCTGAATCTCCATGTAGAGAAAATTCCTCCACTGAGTAGGGATATCCACATTGGAATGTGATATGATCAAGAAACCAAATTATGTTGATCTGAAAGGGCATCTGCACCCCAATGTTTATAGCAGCAATGTCCACAATAGCTAAATTGTGGAAAAAGGCAAGATGTCCATTGACAAATGAATGGATAAAAAAGATGTGGTATATAAAACAATGGAATATCATTCAGCCATCAGAAAGGATGAATACTTACCATTTACATCGACATGGATGGAACTAGAGGATATTATGCTGAGCAAAATAAGTCAATCAGAGAAAGACAGTTATCATATGGTTTCACTCATATATGGAATATAAGAAACAGCACAGGACCACAGGGGAGAGGAGGGAAAACTGAATGGAAGTTATCAGAGAAGGAGAAAAACCATGAGAAACTCTTAACTATAGGAAACAAACTGAGGGTTGCTATAAGGGAGGTAGGTAGGAGGATGGGGATATTAGGTGATAGGCTTTAAGGAGGGCACATAACCTGTGTAGCACTGGGTGTTATAAGCAACTGATGAATTATTGAACTCTTCATTTGTAACTAATGATGTACTATTTGTTAGATAATTGAATTTAAAAAAAGAAATCAAATTATGTTGGTTAAACCACTGACATTTGGCTTTCTTTATCACAGCAAATAGCATTACCCATCTAGTAGGCCATGGGCCTAAAGTACTAGATTTGGTCTAACCTAGATTAGGTCATTTCAATCTTTGTAGTGTGAAGAATGGAGTCTGATACCAAAAGAGAGGAAGTTGGTGGGCTGGGCTACTACAATTAACTTACCATTATT
The DNA here is from genome assembly GCA_028533885.1 of Nasua narica. Taxonomy (NCBI): domain Eukaryota; kingdom Metazoa; phylum Chordata; class Mammalia; order Carnivora; family Procyonidae; genus Nasua; species Nasua narica. Next base: position 118,600,937 of record CM052810.1, on the reverse strand, counting down.
TTATTATTTTTGGAGATTTATATATTTAATTTAGAAAGAGATAGTGTGGTTGGGGGGAGGGACAGAGAGAGAGGAAGAAAGAGAATCCTGAGCAGATTCCTTGCTGAGGGTAGAGCCTTATGTGGGGCTGAATTTCAGGACCCCAAGATCATAACCTTAGCCAAAAACAAAAGTCAGACACTTAACCAACTGAGCCACCCAGGCACCTCAATTTTTTTTAAACATTTTATTTTTAAGTAATGTCTATACCCCAACATGGGGCTTGAATCCTGAGATTGAGAGTCATAGTCTCAGGCACCTGGATGGTGCAGTTGGGCTGAGCATCTGCCTTTGGCTCAAGTCATGATCCTGATATATATGAATATATACTAATATTTAATATTAATTAATTAATATATTAATACACAACTAATAAATAATTAATATACACCAATATTTAAAACTTTCTCTCCCCTCCTTCAACAAAAATGAGATCCCATCAAACATATTACTCTTAAATTGTTTTTGTTTTCATAAAAATATATTATGAACATTTTTTGATATCTATATACCATTCCATTGTACGGATATACTACAATATATCCAGCCATTCTTCTCTTGGACATTTCAGTTGTTTCAAGTTTTGGTTAATACTGTAATAAACATCTTTTACATATATCCTTATGTATTGTTGCTTATAAATTTGTGGGAAAGATAGCAAAAAATGAGACAAATGCATCTCAGAACAATGTACACTTTTCAATGTGACATATAGTACCAGATTAGTATCCTGAAAGGTTGAAGCACTTTAAGGTTGTATAAAAGTGGCTCTTTACCTTCATCAAGGTTGTTACTAGTTTTTTTAGTTTTTGCCAATTTAATGGGTGAACGAATGGTATCATCTTATTTTGTAATTTCCTGATTGCCAGTGAGGTTGTCCTTTTTTTTAATTGAATACTTTAAAAAATTTAAATTGTAAAAATTTAAAAATTTAAAAAGTTGTATTTTTAAAAAAGTAAAAAATACTTTATTAAAAATTAAAAAAATTTAAATTTAAAAATCTAAAAATCTTTGGGCTGCCTTGGTAAGCTCAGTGGGTTAAAGCCTCTGCCTTTGGCTCAGGTCATGATCTCAGAGTCCTGGGATTGAGCCCCACATTGGGCCCTCTGCTCAGCAGGGAGCCTGCTTCCCCCCTCTCTCTGCCTACTTGTGATCTCTCTCTCTGTCAAATAAATAAATAAAATCTTTTTAAAAAATTAAAACTTTTTAAATTGAATACTTTTTAAAAAATACTATCTTAAAAATACATTTTTTAAAAAAACACACAATCTTAGCCATTAAAAATTTTTTTTTTAATTTATTTGAGAAAGAGGGAGAGAGAAAGAGAGAGAGTGAGCACGGGGGGTGGGGGTGGTGGGCAGTGGGGGTGGGAGGGAGGAGGGAAGAGCAGAGGGAGAAGCAGACTCCCCGCTGAGCGTGGAGCTTGATGCAACTGGGACTCCAGGATCATGACTTGAGCTGAAGGCAGAGGCTTAACCCACTGAGTCATCCAGGCACCCCAATCTTGGCCATTTTTTTTAAAATATTTTATTTATTTATTTATTTATTAGGAAAGAGAGAGAGTGAGAGAGAGCATGAGAAGGGAGAAGGTCAGAGTGAGAAGCAGACTCCCCATGGAGCTGGGAGCCGGATGTGGGACTCGACCCCGGGACTCCGAGATCATGACCCGAGCCAAAGGCAGTTGCTCAACCAACTGAGCCACCCAGGCGCCCAATCTTGGCCATTTTTAAGTGTATTGTTCAGAGGCATTAAATATATTCACATTGTGCAACCAATCTTCAGAACTTTTTATCTTGCAAAACTGTAGCTTTATACCCACTGAACGACTCCCCATTACCCTTTCTCCACGTCCCCTAGCACCCACTATTTCTTTTGTTTCTGTGTATTTGACTACTCTAGGTACCTCATATAAATGGAATCATACAAAATTTGTTCTTTGGTGTCCGACTTGTTTCATTTAGCATAGTGACTTCAAGGTTCATCCATGTTGTAGCATGTGTCAGAATTTCCTTTTTTTTTTTTTTAAGGCTGAATAAAATCCTACTATAAATATATATGACATTTTCTTTATCCATTTATCTGTCAATGGACACTTGGGGTGCTTCTACATTTTGGCTCTTATAAATAATGCTGCTAAGAACATTGCTGTATAAATATTTTCTCAAGTTCCTGCTTTTAATTCTTTTGAGTATTCAGAAGTAAAATTACTAGATTACATGATAATTCTGTTTAATTTTTTGAGGAACCACCATACTGTTTTTCTCATGGCAGCTGCACTATTTTACACTCCCACCAGTAATACACACGGGTTCCAGTTTCTCCACGTCCTTGCCAACACTTGTTGTTTTCTGATTTTTTTATAATAGTCATCGTATTGGGTGTGAAGTGGTCTCTCATTGCACTTTGATTTGCATTTCCCTAATCATAGGTGTTGATGAACATTCTTTCATGTGATCATGGATAAATGTTTGTTTAAGTCCTTTGCCCATTGAAAAAATTGTCACGATTTGTACGAGCTCTTCATATTTCTGGTTATTAATCTCTTATCAGATATATCCATTTGCAAATATTTTCTCCCATTCTGTGGGTTGCCTTTTCACTCTGTTGACAGTGTTCTTTGATGAATGAAAGTTTTAAATTTTGATGAAGTCAAGGATGCCTGGGTGGCTCAGTCGGTTAAGTGTCTGCCTTTGGCTCAGGTCATGATCCCAGAGTCCTGGGATCGAGTTATGCATCAGACTCCTTGTTCAGCAAGGAGCCTGCTTCTTCCTCTGCCCGCTGCTCTCCCTGCTTGTGCACTCTCTCTCTGACAAACAAATAAATAAAATCTTTAAAATTTTTTTTTATGAAGACCAGTTTACTTAGTTTTTTCTCTTCTTTCCTGTGCTGTTGGAGTTGTATACAACAAACACATTTTTACTAGCAGAATTACTCCAGGAGAAAAAGCCTTCGACTTAATTTGTGAGGGAAAAAACAGGCTCTGATGTTGGAGAAATTGGCCTAATTCTCATTGTTAAAACTCAATGTTATTTCAAACTAATCTTGCAGGGCTTAAAGCAAATCGTCTTCCTGTAGGACATAAACAATCTCACAGAACATTGACATCAGGCAAGGTCACTGTGCCACACAAAATACCAGAGATTCCTCTCTCATTAAATGAGTGAATGCTACTTCTTTACTAATTTCAGCTTTATCCTCACATTAGTCTGCTTTTCTATCCAACTATCTAACATCTATAGTTAGATGTATTAGATGCCCAATCATAGAATTGCCCTGCTTCTTTAGAGACCCAAGATAAAGCAAACTTTTCTTCTTTAGACCTTCCCCCAAATTACCCAATCAAACCCCAAATCCTATAATAGTTTCTTTCTAATACTCTTTTACTAAGCAGCTAAATGATCCCCTGCAGTGTGCATTTTCCTTAGCGGCAACAAGTAAAAAACCTCAACTTCAGGTTTCTTGCAATTTTTGGCTAAAGGGCATTGACATTTGCTAGGAGGAAATTAAGAGCCACACAAATGTTTAACCATTTGTTAACTCTTGTAAAAGATGCTTCTTCATGATTTAAGTCATTAGCCAGAATACAATTTTATAGCTATGGACTTAAATTATTACCCTAATTTTGTTCGTAGGTGTGATTTATATGTAAATATATATCTTATGAATGCACTAGACTGCAAGTAAAGAAAAAAGTTGCTAACAGTGAGTAAACAAAAAGTGTTTCCTGTCCTTACATAAACAAGATTCCAAAGGAAGGCAAGCTTCTGGCATTTGTTTCTTAGGCCAGTCTCCTTACAATTCTGCAAACTGGTGAGAAGGAGCTGAACAGGCACCACAGTGAAGAAATTGTCCTGACACTATCGTTTAGGCCTTATTGTTGCCAGGAGCTGGTCCGGCATTTGTAGCTCAGCATTGGTATTCTGTTGAACAATTGCCCAGAACACCAACATGAGACAAGGCCACTGTCTGGCTATGATGAAACAAGACAAAGACAAGACCATTCCATAATCATACAGAACCGAGACCAAAATAAGAACATTGTCCAAATCACAGAAAATGAGCGAACATCTACCTGTCCTGGCTATTATGAGTGACTACTCCCTCTTTGTCAAATACAGCTTGTGATCTCACTTCATTCCTCCTGCCCCACAGACAAAGTTTATTAAGATAGCCAATAATGGAATTATCCTTGCTTCCTCACATTGTCCAGTTCAGAGAAAAGCCCCCATAACCTCCCCTGAATCACTTAACACAGGGCTGAATGCCATAGTTAGTTCTTTTTTTCTCTTTTTAAAAAAGATTTTCTTTTTTTCTTTTTTTTAAAGGATTTTATTTATTTATTTGACAGAGAGAAAGAGATGACAAATAGGCAGAGAGGCAGGCAGAGGGAGAAGTGGAAGCAGCCTCCCTGCTGAGCAGAGAGCCCGATTCAAGGCTTGATCCCAGGACCCTGAGATCATGACCTGAACATCAAAGGCAGAGGCTTAACCTATCAAGCCACGCAGGCGCCCCCAAAGGTTTTATCTATTTATTTGACAGAGAGAGAGAAAGATCACAGGTAGGCAGAGAGAGAGGGGGAAGCAGGCTCCCCGCTGAGCGGGGAGACCAATATAGGACTTGATCCCAGGACCTTGGGATCATGACCTAAGCCAAAGGCAGAGCCTTAACCCACTGAGCCACCCAGGGCCCCCTGCCATAGTAAGTTTTTTCTAACAACTTCTTATTTTGACATTCTTTGGGGTGTGTTCTGCTTCATTGCAACTGATCAGTAATCCTAACTTTAACTATGGGTCTTTGACTGAAGGGTATTGACACAGGTTGTGCCCAATTTCATCCCTATGTGTTTTCTAATGTTTGATCTGAAACTCTATCAGTTCTGTGCATTAAGGTTAACCTCAACCTTCAAGTTTGTTATCAGTTGATCTGCTTCCAAACAATCTAAATCAGTGCTACTCAAAGTGTTCTCTGCCATTAGTGGTTATCTATGGTGTTGGAGGTGGGGGATGGGAAGTGACTGCTATGGGTTAGCAGGTTTCTTTTTGGACTTATAAAATATTCTAAAATGATTTGTGGTGATGTTCCACAACGCTAAATTAGGAAAAGCATTGAATTGTACACTGTAAATGCATAAATTGCTTGGTGTGTAAATTATTTTTAAATAAAGCTGTTAAAAAAAAAAAAGTATGGTCCAAAGACTGGCCTCACCATGACACAAGGGCAGAAATTGAGAGTAAGAGTTTACTCTTATAGCCATTTGACAGTTATTTCATATATGTTAAATATTGTAAGTAACGAAAATCCACATGTGTTTTTTTCCGTTTACCATTTCAAATTTCATTTTCTAAACATTAATTTTTTATTATATATTATTTAAAAATAGTCTTCCATGGAATGGGAGAAAACCTCAGATGATTGAGAAACACTGACCTAAAAGACCTATAAGTTCAACAGTTTAAAAGGTGTTGTCTTGGGACGCCTGGGTGGCTCAGTTGGTTGAGCTGCTGCCTTTGGCTC
>CM052810.1:118568375-118594884 GCA_028533885.1 Nasua narica | reverse complement strand
TCGTGACCGGCTTTCCCCGGAATCCTCCAGAAATGTTGGGAGGCTGTTGAGGGAAGAGCTTAACCTGCAAGTCCTGGCCGGTAGCGGCGGCAGGTTTTCTTTCGCCCAGCACTTTTTCGGTCCGAGATGCAGGGTATTGGATTTTTTCAGTGCTTGCAGGGGGCCAGGCCTGAGCCCATTCCTAGTGGGGACAGGGGCCATCACTGTAATGAGTACAGGGCTTTCTATTGCAACCCGCGTGGAGAATGCTTGTCATTTACCCAGGGTGTCACTGTTTACCCTGCACTCATGGTCCCAAGGCCCGTCCTTTCGTTAAATGACTTCCCCAGGGTCATTTATCTGGCGGCAGAACTGGGGATTTGACACGTTGGTATTGTAGCCATTGAGCTACTTCCATTTTCTGTTGTGGGGAGGCAGGAGAATCTTGAAGGTACACTCGCTATGTACAGGGTTTTCGTGTTGGCTTAGGTCAGCATGATTACTGATAGTCACAAAGTACCAGTACTGTCTTTCTGTTAGTTTGTTCTGTTTTTGTTTTTCTTGTGAACAGACAGCTTAGCATAGCCATAAAGAGGAATCTGAGACAACGTTTTAGTGTTGGTTTTGTTAATGTAAGGAGGTGTTCCAATTTGAAAGAATTGAAATAACTGGGTGACTGTCTTAGCTCCACAAATACTAGAATAGTTTTGTTTTTTTTTTTTTTAAAGATTTATTTATTTATTTGAAGTAGAGTGAGAGAGCACACGAGTTGCGGGGGTGGTCAGAGGGAGAGGGAGAAGCGAGCTCTCCACTGAGCAGGGAGCCAGATGTTGGGCTTCATCCCAGTACCCTGGAATCATGACCCAAGCTAAAAGCAGATGCTTAACTGACTGAGCCACCTGAAAAAAAAATTTTTTTTAAGTGTATGGCTCTGAATTAATGGCTGTTCCTTGTAAAAATGTTAAAGGTGATACATATATTTATTTATTGCAAATAGTTTGACTCATTTGTTTAAAAAGATGGTTTTGAGTAGAGGATTTTTTTTCCTTCTGCTTTTATGGTCACATTTGAAAACTTTTTTTATATATGTCAGATTTAACAAACATTTTTTAAATGGAGTGCAGAAAGAAGTCCCTTTTCATAGACACTTAGTTTCTGACCAAATCTTGCTGTTTGCTTCAGACTAAGAACAAAGCCTCTAGTTAATGTAAAAAAAGCTTGTTACTTTGATTTGAATTTTGGAACTAGTTTGGTATTAATAATTAGCATAAGCATATTAAACCAATCCTTTTACAGAAGCCGCATGTTGGAATGGGATTTGGAGTTGTCAGAATGGAAGCAAAATACGTGAAGGAAAAATAATTACCTTATCAGCATATTGCACCTGACTACTAGTTGCAAATGGTTTTCATTACCTAAGTAAATTTGTGATGTAAATGAAAAATTACCTTTCTTTTAGACTCATTACAAATATGCTTCGTCTAAGAGCTATTTGTCCATTCTCTTGGAGAGTGTTTCAATTTCGAACCTGCAGTTATAAACCACTAATTAGCCAAATGATTACGTGTACAGATGAAGAGCAAGTATTTGATCTTATTGAAAAAAACAAAGGCGTACTTTCAGAAAAGGAAGTGGAATGTGCATTTAATATACTTTGGCAGTTTCAAAAGCAGAAGACCAGCTTTTTAAAAAATGCTGAATGTATCAGAGACCATCCCCAATTTCTTACTCTTCGTAATTTAGCTACAAGTCAAATGGAACTCATGAATGATGATACCCTAGTGAATGTCTTGTACATCAGACAACAGTAAGTACTTGTACTTTTAAATTTTATAGAAATGATTGTAGTTTATTTTTATATTATAATTTTCTAAAAATCTCTTTAAAATGAAAAACAATGCTTTTTTTTCTGTAGTTTTCCTGATCATCTAATATTTTTAACATGTTTACAGGATATTCTTTAATTGTATATCAAATATCCTGTGGTGCAACCTAAATATATACAATTTTTATTTGTTAATCATAATTCAGTAAAGCTGGGAAAACATTAAAATTTTTTTTTACATTGTTTGCAAGGGAATCCAGCCTTCAGAAGAACTGGATTTTCTAAATAAAGTATTTAGCAGATGTGTAAGAGAAAAATAACACACAAACGTTTCAATAAGTCTGTTTCTTAGTCTCATTCTTGGAAAAACAGCAGTTTTCTCACATGATTATCCAACCCGTATATCCAACCTGTATATCAGTATACAGTAATTTTCTCAATGGTCATGTTAACTTGGAAAATGATGGATAAGACAAAATTAAACAAGTCTTTTTTGCAGGACTCTTCATAGCCTTTAGTATGTTAATATATATTATAAATAAGCAAGGTCAGTTTCCAAACTTACTTAACCACAAACATTGTGTTAAACACCTCACAAGACTCATGTCTGTTAGGCAGATGAAGAAATGCTGCTTGGTGATGATTTGTCTAAAAACTGTATTTCTATGTTTCCCTCCTAGTTCCCTCCTATCTTTTAATAATGAAAAGATTTCAAGAATAAAATACAATTTTTGTTTTCAAGTTTTAAAAACCACATGTAGTTCAGTTTTGCTTCATGACTCAACCTGAAAGTCTTTGATTTTTAGGAGACAAACTAATATAATCTTAACATTATAAAGATGTTGAAACTGGTTAAAAAGAGGTTTTTTAATACCCCACAAAATAAAGTATATGTGGTTTAGTCATATAGAAAGTATTCATTGTTAATGAAGATATACTGGAAGAAAAAAAAGATATACTGGAAGAGGGACTCTTAGTATGCTCTGGTGGTATAATATATATGAAAAACTAAAAATACCCTGGATCCAATAATTTTGCTTCTAGGATTTATCCTAAGTAATCCGAAATACATATAAAGGTTATTATACATTGATATTCATCTCAACATTATTTATAATATTGAAAAACTAAAATTCTAAAAGTAGATATGTGTTTAAATGATATATTCACACAAGGGAATAGTATACAATGTTTAAAAATTGTTGTGAACAATATGTCATGGGCAAATGTCTGTAATATAATGTTAACTTATTAAAAAAGGAAGGATATGAAAGTGTAAAAGAAATATGTGTATTTCATATGTGTGTATATTTCACATGTGTGTAGAAAAGATAACTGGAATGAATTGCTCCAAATTAAGGATGGTGGGTATTTATGAGTACAGACCTATAAGTGATTTTTAGTACCCTATTCAAGTTTTTCTTTATTTTACAAACTCTCTCCTATAAAAATATTTTTGTAATCAAAGCAAATTAATATATATTTTATGTACTTTTAACATAATATGTATCATCGAACATTTTCATTGTTCAGTGGAAGTCACTGAACAAGTAAAAGAATGAGAGAGGCATGGGATAAAATGTAGATGTTTATTATATTGTATCAAGGAAACAAAATACCGAAATGAGAATGGACCAGAGATAAGGATTGTGTAAGAGTATGATAACTTGAAGTTCACTTTTGCATTATAATTCTTACTTGCATAATTGTTTTTAATGATTTTAAAGTGTTTATGTATGGAAAATGATTTTCTCTTGATTTTGTTGAGGTGTGCTACTGAGGACCATAACCTGGTTGCAGCGCTAGTTACAGAAGCGTGGAGAAGACTGGAAAGGCAAGTACTCCAGTTCATCATCTTAGATCACAGTTATCCTATTCAAGATTAGCTCGGTAAAATCTTGTAGATAAAGAATGGGGAGCTGCTGCCTACCTGTCAAGCTTCACTGAAAAAAAAAAAAGTAAACTCATTTAGGTTGAGGATTTTTTGACTGTGTAAAGGAAAATAATGAAGAGTGTGTATTTTCCTTAAGAGAGAAAGAAAAAACTTGAATATTTGCTCTTTAAGAGTGAGACCAGTATGCTTTTCCACATATATTATCACTCAAAATATAAGTAAGGTGTAATAACAGCTATTTGGCTTTTTAAATCTTCTTTTCTGGAAGATTCTGCTTCAGAAAGAAAAGATTCAAGGTGCTTGGCTGACTTAATTGGTAGAGCATGAGGTTCTTGATCTTGGCATTGTGAGTTCGAGCCTATATTGAGGGTAGGGTTCACTTAAAAAAATAAAAAAAAAGAGAGAAAATATTCTCGAAGTGATAGGTGAGAAAAGAAAAAACCGGTTTACTAGAAAGGGAAACTATTTAACATTCTTTAGCAGCATTTGTAGGTACTTATTTATAACTTCTTCTTTATGGAGAGGCAATGAACATAACTCATAGGTAACTTAGAAGTTTTCAAGTCTACTGCTATGAATATTTTTCAGATCTCTTTCCTGTACATAGCTATATTTGAAGCATGTTTCCATAATAAGTAATGATCTAGAAAAATGTGAAATTTGTTCAGGGTGTTCTTATGAGTATAGAGAAATCTATTCTATACAAAATTATATTTATACCATATAAGAATATGTGAGAAACTCCATTTATTAAAAAAGGGAGATAATAACAGACCTTATTTTAGAAAATGTTTAGCTATTTCTGAAAATTTTGAACTTTTTAGCATAGGGATTCAGCATAGCCTATAACCATTATTAGTGGAGTATAACAAATGTTAGTGAAAAAAGGGAAAATCAAAGTGGGAAAGAGAAAGGAGGATTTAAAAACTACAGAACAGAGAGGTTGTTCGTGGCACAGGAAGACCCTACTCACTCTACCAAGGACACACCAAATCTCCAGATACCTATGGAACAACTGTCTGTGGAAAAGACCTGAGGACTAGCTGAACAACTTCTTCGCAACAAATGATCCAAGGCCACCTTGAGATAGGTAGGAGAGGCAGAGACATGATCTCACCAAGAACCTCACTCCAGACTCAGTGACTCACAAGAGGAAGGAATCTAACAAATTGGGAGTGTATCCCTGAGGAGTGAGAGGTTTGAGCCCCACATGAGGAATCCCAGCTCGTGGGACCTCTGCCAGAGAGATGAGCTCTCACATGTGTGGCTTTGAAAACTAATGGGGCATACATCAAGGAGACCCAGAGTCCCCACAACTCTGCTCTGAAGGTGCTCATGCACAGACTTACTTGTCCTGGGACCCAGCCCAAAAGTAGCAGTTTGGAAGTGCCTAGGCCATATGTGACGGATTCACTGGGTAAGCTCAAAGTGCCTGCCAGAGGGACAGGGGTCTATTGGAACTCTCTCTGTGGCTAGAGGGACAGGTGGGCACCATTTCTACACTATTCTACCTTGCTAGCAAAAACTGGCAGGTGCCATTTTTGCACTTTCCCTCTACTTTGTAAAAGCTGTTTGCCCTGCCGTTTTGCTCTTCTGTGGCTCTGCCCCACCAGACCTATCGGAATAGCTTGCCCTGGCCCAGTGCCCCCCACAGCCCCACACTGTTAAAGCTGGTAGGCAGCTTTGCCTTGGCCTAGTGCTCCTCCTTGGCCCTGCCAAAGCTTGCAAGTATGGCAGTCCATAGAGGGAAGGCCCTTTGAACACCTGCCTCTGGGGTCCAGGGAGACTTGTGTTTCTGGGAACCATGGGACTGAACCAATTAGAGAGTTCATGGCAGGCTAATACCCACAAAGCACTACACAGATAGTAGACTGAAATATCCCAGTCTTCCTGTGACCACTCCTTCAAGACTGAAGAGGTAGCTATTTTGCCTAATACATTGGAATAGACACCGAAATTCACAGAAAAATTAGAAAACAAAGGAATATGTTCTAAATGAAATAAGATAAAACCTCTGGAAAAATCCCTAACAAAACAGTGATAATTAACTTACCTGATAAAATGTTCAAAATAATGGTCATAAAGATTCTCACTGATCTCAGGAGAAGAATGGATGAACACAAAACTTCAAGAAAGAGATGGGAAACATAAGTGCAAACAGAAGTCATGGAACTAAAGAATATAATACCTCAACTGAAAGACACACTACAGAGGTTCAACAGCAGACTAGATGAACCAGAAGAAAGGATTAATGACTGGGATCAGGGGAGTGGAACTCACTCAGAGCAGCAAGGGAAAAAAGGTAGAGTTAGCTTATGGGGGCTATGGGACAACATCAAGTGAAATAATGTTCTAATAGTAGGTGTCCCAAAAGGAGAAGAGAGAGAGAGAGAGGAGAGAGAGAAAACTCATGTGAAGAAATAATAGCTGAAAACTTCACCAACCTGGGGAAGGAGACATATTTAGATCTAGGAATCCCAGAGAATTCCAAGTAAGGTGAACCCAAAGAGATTCACACTAAGACACGTAATTAAAACATCAAAAGTTAAGGAATCTTAAAAGCAGCAAGAGAAAAACAGCTTGTTATGTATGAGGGACCTGCCCCCCTCCAAGATTCTTATCAGGTTTTTCAGCAGAAACTTTGCAGGCCAAAAGGGAATCACATGATATATTCACAGTGTTGAAAGCAAAAAAAATTCCATCCAAGACTACCTGAGAAGATTATTGCATTGAAGGAGAGAAAGTTTTCCAGACAAGCAAAAACCGAGTAAGTTCCCCACTACTAAACTAGACGTATAAGACATGTTAAAGATACTTTAAGTTGAAAAGAAAGGCTGGTTAGTAACAAGAAACATTTGAAAGTAAAGAACTACAGCCAAGAAACAGGTAACAAAATGGCAAGTAGATAGCCACCTATAATTATTTTAAACATAAATAGATTGACGCCCACTTCTGTCTCTTTGGCTTCAGCGTGGTTGCTTTAGGTATCCCGAACTGCATGGCAGTGTGGTGGCTTTTGTGGTCACCCAGTGACAATTCCATTGAGTGCCAGTCTGGGGAGAACTAGGGGACCAGAAGCTGGGCTGAATCCTCACTGGACTCTTTCACCACCCAGGCAGTGCCTGGCTACCAACCCCTCTGGCTATGGGCCCCTTACAGAGTTCCCAAACTGATCTTACACAGATGGCTGCCTTGCACTTCCAGTGAAAGGCTAGCTTCGAAGAAAAGCCCAAAGGGAGAAGTTTGCAAAATGAGTTGTACTGCTCTCAGAGGAAATGGATGCTAGATTACAGGCATGGCATCTTAGGCAGCAGGAGAAGTTGCAGAAAGAAGGAAGCTGAAAAAAAGCCCTTAAACCTGAAGGGGCTCTACTGCAGAACCTACTACCAGATCAATTAAAAGCAATTCCTATATCCCTTCTCCAGCCTCTCTCTGGCTTTCTTTTCCATCAACTACATGCCTCATCAATGAACTAAATTCTTCAATCAAAAGATAAAGAGTGGCTGAATGGATAAACAAAGCAAGATCCATCTATATGCTGCCTATAACATGCTCCCTTGAGATGTATTGACACATACAGGTTAAAAGTGAAGAGATGGAAAAAGTTGTTTCATGCAAATGGAAACCAAAAATAAGCTGGGATAGCTATACTTAAATCAGACAAAATAGACTTAAAATAGACTGTAATAAAAGAAAAAGATGAGCATCACATAATAAAGGGCTCAATCTAGCAAGAAGATACAACATTTGTAAATATTTGTGCACCTAACATAGGAGCACCTAGAAGTATAAAGCAATATTAACAGACCTAAAAAGAGAAATTGACAGCTATCCAATGAGAATAAGGGCCTTTAATATCCCATCCACATCAATGAATAGATCATCCATACAGAAATAATAAGGAAACATCAGCCTTAAAACACATCAGACCAGATGGATTTAGATATATGCAGAACATTCTACTGAAAAGTAGAAGAATACAAATTCTTTTCAGGTGGAACATTCTCCAGGATTAATAATATGTTTGGCTACAAAATAGGTCTCTAGAAATTTTAGAAGATTGAAACCCTATTAAGTATCTTTTCAGATCACAGTGATATGACAGTGGAAATCACAAAAAACTGGAAAAATTACAAATATGTAGATATTTAACAACATGCCACCAGACAACCAATGGGTCAATTAAGAAATTGAAGGAGAAAAAAAAAAAAGAAAAAAAAAGAAATTGAAGGAGAAATAAAAAAAATACCTCGATGAATGAAAATGAAAATATAGCTTTCCAAAATCTGCAGCAAAAGCAGTTCTAACAGGGAATTTCATAGTAATAGACACCTACTTCAGGAAACAAGTAAAATCTAACATAATCCAACTTTATACCTAAAGAAACTACAAAACAAAGAGCAAATGAAGCCCAAATTTCGTAAAAGAAAGGAAATAACAAAGATAAGAGAAGAAATAAATGATATAGAGACTAAAAAGGGTACCTTTGTGGCTCAGTCTGTTATGTGTTTGACTCTTGGTTTCAGCTTAGGTCATGATCTCAGGGTTGTGAGGTTGAGCCCCGAGTTGGGCTCTACTCTCAGCATGGAGTCTGCTTGAATTTCTTTCCCTCTCCCTTCTTCTCTGCCCCTCCCTCAACTTGTGTGCTTGTGCTGCTCTCTCTCTCTCTGAAAAAAAAATAGGCTAGAGAGAAAACAGAAAAGATCAATGAGGGTCACCTGAGTTGCTCAGGTGGTTAAGCATCTGCCTTTGGCTCAGGTCATGATCTTGGAGTCCTGGGACTGAGCCCCATGTTGGGCTCCCCACTGAGTGGGGAGTCTCCCTCTCCTTTGCCCACCCCCCTGCCCGCTCATACGCTCTCTCTCTCTCAAATAAAATCTTAAAAAAAAAAAGGAAAAGATCAATGAAACCAAGCTGGTTCTTTGAAAAAGTAAACAATTGATAAACCTTTATTTACTAAGAAAGAAAGCTTAAATAAATGAAATCTGAAATGAAAGAGGGAACATTATAACTGATACCAAAATAATACAAAGACTATTAAGAGGCCAATAAATTGGACAACTTAGAAGAAATGGATAAATTCCTAGAAGCAATCTTCTAAGACTAACTCATGAAGAAATAGTCTGAATAGACCAATTACTAGCAAGGAGATTGAATCAGTAGTCAAAAAACTCCCAACAGAGTGGGAGATGAACCTTGAGAGACTATGGACTTGAGGAAATAAACTGAGGATTTTAGGAGGGAGGGATGTGGGGGATGGGTGAGTCTGGTGATGGGTATTAAGGAGGGCATGGATTGTATATAGCACTGGGTGTTATACACAAACATTGAATCATGGAACATTACATCAAAAACTAATGATGAAAAAAAGAAAAAAAAACCTAATGATGTACTGTATGGTGACTAACACAGTAAAAATAAAACCAAAACAAATGAAAAAAAAAAAAAACCTCTCAACAAACGGAAGTCCAGAAGACAGCTTCCGCAGTGAATTCTACCAAGCTTTCAAAGATTTAATTCCTATTCTTCTCAAACTCTCCCAAAAATTTGAAAAGGAGGGAACACTTCCAGGCTCATTTTACAAGGCCAGCATTACTCTGATACCAAAAGCAAACAAGGACACCATAAAAAAAGAAAATTACAAGTTAGTATCCCTGGTGAATATAGATGTAAAAATCCTGAACAAAATATTAGCAAGCCAAATCCAATAATACATTAAAAAGATCGTATAGCATTTTCAAGTGGGATTTATTCCAAGGATAAAAGGATGATTCAACATCCACAAATCAATCAATGTGATACACCACATTAACAAAATGGAGGATAAAAATTATATAAACATCTTAATAGATGCAGAAAAAGCATTTGACACAATTCAACATCCATTTATGATATAAAAAATGACCTCTCAACAAAGTAGGTAGAGAGGGAATGCCCCTCATCATAATAAAGACCATAGATGACATACCCACAGCTAAGGTGATACTCAGTGATGGAAAGCTGAACATTTTTCCTCAAGGTCATGAGCAAGACAAAGATGCCCACTCTTACCACTTTTATTCGATACAGTATTGGAAATACTAGCCAATGCAATTAGGCAAGAAAAAGAAATAAGAGGCACCCAAATTGGGAAGGAAGAAGTAAAGCTGTCACCATATGCAGATGACACGATTATATATATATATATATATATATATATATATATATGACCCTAAAGACCACCAAAAACCTGTGAGAACTAGTAAAGTGGTTCAGTGCAGTTATAGGATACAAAATCAATATAAAAAAAAAATCTGTTGTGCTTTTGTACACTAACAACAAACAGTGAGACGGAGGAGTACAATCCCATTGTAAGAGGACAATCCCACTTAGAATTGTTTCAAAAAGAATTAAATACCTAGGGATAAATTTAAACAATGAAGTGAAAGACCCTACACTGGGAATTAAGACATTGGTGAAAGACATCAAAGAGGGCACAAATAAATTGAAAGTTATTCCATGGTTACGGATGGGAAGAATTTATATTGTTAAAATGTCTGTATTATCCAAAGCAACATAGAGATTCAGTGCAACTCTATCAAAATTCCAATGGGGTTTTTCACAGAAATAGAACAAGTAATCCTAAAATTTTTATGGAACCACAGAAGAACCACAATCTTTTTTTTTTTTTTTTTTAATATTTATTCATTTGAGGGAGAGTGAGCGAGTAAGCACAAGCAGGGGTTTGGCAGAGGGGAGGGAGAAGCAGGCTCCTTGCTGAGCAGGGAACCTGATACAGGGCACAATCCCAGGATCCCAGGATCCTGACCCGAGCTGAAGGCAAACTGCCCAACCTAGTAGCCAGACAATCTTGAGAACAAACAGAGGAGGCACCATTCTCCCTGTTTTAAAACCATATTAGAAAGCTATAGTAAAAAAAAAAGAAAAAAAAGAAAGCTATAGTAATCAAGATATATTATTGGTATAAAAACAGACTCATAGATCAGTAGAACAGAAAGAATAGAAAACCAGGAAATAAACTTGTGCACATATGGTCAATTAACTTATGACAAAGGTGGCAAGAATATACAGTGAGGAAATAGTCTCTTCAATAAATGGTGCTGGAACAACTGAACGGTCATGTGCAAAAGAATGAAACTGGACCACTATCTTACACCATGTGCAAAAATAAACTCAAAATGGAGTAAACCACTTTAATATAAGAGAAAACAGGCAGTAAGCTCCTTGAAATTGCTCAATGATATATATATATCTCTATCTAGATATATATATACACATATCTATACATATATATCTAGATAGAGATATATATACATATCTAGATATAGATATATTTGCATCTGACTCCAAGGCAATGTCAACAAAAGCAAAGTAAACCAAGTATATTACATTAAACTAAAAAGCTTTTGTACAGTGAAGAAAATCAACAAAATAAAAAGGCAACCTACAGAATGGGAAAAGATCTTTGCAAATCATGTATCTGAATAGGAGTTAATATCCAAAGTATGTAGAGAACTCTTACAATTCAATAACAACAACAATCTGATTAATTAATTAATTAATATGGATAGAGGACCTGAATAGATCTTTTTCCAAAGAAGATATGCAGATGGCCAATGGGCATGTGAAAATATTCTCAACATCACTAATAATTGGAATTGGAAATCAAAACCACTGTTAGGTATTATCTCACTATTATCAGAATGGCCGTTATAAAAAAGACAAGAAGTAATGAGTGTTGGTGAGGATTTGAGGAAAAGAGAACCCTCTTGCACTATTGGTGGAAATATAAATTGGTACAGCCACTATGAGAAGCATTATGGAGTTACCACAAAAACCAAAAGTAGAATCCCCATATGATCCAATAAATCCACTTCTGGTATTTATCTAAAGAGAATAAAAATACTAATCAGAGATATGTGTTCATGGGAGCATTATTTATAATATTCAAGACATGGAAGCAACAAGCGCCCATTGATGAATGAATGGATAAAGATGTGTGTGTACACACATGAACAAACACACATAATGGAATATTACTTAGCCGTAATAAAGAATGAAATCTTGCCATTTGTAAACACATGGATGGACCTTGTGGTTATTAGGCCAACTAAAATAAAGCAGACAAAGACATATGACTTCTTTTATATATGGAAATCTAAAAACAAATGAGTGAACAGAACAAAACTTATAAATGCAGAGAAGGGCGCCTGGGTGGCTCAGTTGTTAAGCAACTGCCTTCGGCTCAGGTCATGATCCTGTAGTCCCTGGATCGAGTCCCGCATCGGGCTCCCTCCTCAGCGGGGAGTCTGCTTCTCCATCTGACCTCTTCCTCTCTCTCATTCTCATTCTCTCAAATAAATAAATAAAATCTTTAAAAATATAAATAAATAAATGCAGAGAATAAATTGGTGGTTGCCAGAGGGGAGGGTAGTTGGAGGATGGGCAAAATAGGAGAAGGTGGTGGGCAGGAGGTACAAATTTCTAGTCACAAATAAATCATACGATTGCAATGTACAGCATGGTGACCATATTCAGTGATATTATGTTATATATTATGTGACTTTATATGATAACAAGAGGAAACTAGACTTATTGGGGTAATCATTTCACAGTGTATATAAATATCAATTCATTATGTTGTATACCTGAAACTAATGTAATGTTAAATGTCAGTTGTACCTCAATAAAAAAATTAAATAAAAACCATGGAACACAAAGAGCACAAATAACATGGAGGTTAAATAACATGTTACAAACCAAAAATTACATTGAAACAAATGAAAATTTAAAAAACCAAATTTCCAAAATCTTTGGGAGGCAGCGAGTCTTGAGGGAAGTTTGTAGTAATACAGGCTGACAACAAGAAGCAAGAAAAATCTCAAACAATGTAATCTTACACTTAAAGGAGTTAGAAAAAGAAGAACAAACAAAACCCAAACTGAGGAAAAGGAAGGAAATAATGAAGATTAGAGCTGAAATGAATGATATAGAAGCTAAAAATACACAATAGAAAGATCAATGAAACCAGGAGCTGGTTCTTTGAAAAGATCAACAAAATTGATAAACCTCTAGCCAGAGTTACCAGAGAGAGAGAGAGAACCCAAATAAACAAAATCACTAATGAAAGAAAAGCAATAACAACCAACACCACAGCAGGATCATTTTTCCCATAGAAAAATTCACAGCCTTATTATAGTAGTGGTTGTTTTGTTAATGTACAATCTTATGTTGAAATTGATCTGTCACCTCAAAAAATAAATAGATTAATGACTCAAATAATTTCAAGTGATTTTTCCCTTTAAAAAAATCTTCCAATAGTATCTGACTTTTTAATTGTTTGCATGGGTTACTTTTATAATAATAAAAAGGTCAACATTTTAAAAACATTCCTTTTATATTAGTAATGTATTAGTAGTATATTAATACTTCTGGTTACTTTTTATTTTACAATTGTGTATTGTATTTTAAGTGAAAGTAAATAGTAATGATCTCCTTTGTATATTTCCTTTAATAGGTTTGATATTAATGTGCTGTCAAAATTTTCCTCTTGCCTAGCAAGTCAACATTTATATTTCAGTCCACTAATGGGAAAAATAGCCAATATTGTACATAAGAACCTGGAAACCATAGAGGACTTAAGGTAAATGTATTTAAGGTAAATATATGACAGAGAGATTCTGGGCTTTGGATACATACACACTTAGATTTGCCACTTACTACCTATGTGACTTTAATCTCTTGAAACTTTAGTATCCTTATCTATAAAATAGTACTACTTTGGAATCTCCTTTGCAATGTTTCTGTGGGAATGAGAGATAAAGTATTAAAGCAAAACATGATACTGTTGAAATCTCTGAAGTATTTGAGATTTTACTTTACTTGCAAGCTGACAAGTTTGTTGCCCCCAATGACCTCATTTAACTTTAATTACCTTCCTAAAGACCCTGTCTCCAAATATAGTCATATTGAGGGCTAGGACTTTAATATATGGAGTTTTGTGAGGGGACAAAGTTCAGTCTGTAGCATACATCAGTGTTCAAAGCAGGTTTAGTCATAATAGTCAAAAGGTAGAAATAACCTAAATGTTCATTGGTAGATGAATGGATAATCAAAATGTGATATATAGCTACAATTGGATATTATTGAGCCGTAAAAAGGAAGGAAATTCTGATACATGCTACAACATGGGTGACATTATGCTAAGTAAATAAGCCAAACACAAAAGGACAAATATTGTATGACTTAAATGAGCTTCCAGAGTAGTCAAATTCATAAAAACAGAAAGTAGAATGGTTATTGCTAGGGGCTGTTAGGGGTGAAGAATTGAGAGTTACTGTTTAAATGGGTAAGAAGTTTTAGTTTGGGAAGATAAGAAAGTTCGGCAGGTGGATAGTGGTAATGATTGCAGAACGATGTGAATATATTTAATGCCACTGAACTATATACTTAAAAATGTTTAAAATGGTAAGTTTTATGTTATATATATTTTCACACACATATAGCAAAGTAGCTTGTAAAAGCAGAGAAAATAAAAATCAGTGTAAATTTTTTTAATTAAAAAAAATTCCTGTAGACCCCTTTGAGAATCTAATAAAATCTTACATTTCCCTACTCTAAACTGCAATTACAAATATACATACAATTTAAAAAAATCATTTCAGAAGGTTTATGGTTAAATGAAATAGCAATATTAAGTTACTAATTAATGTTGCTTAATATTAGCATGAAACATTTGAGTAGAAAAGTAAAAGTACTATATAACTGGGTTTTAAAAATATGTTTCTTGTATTGGAAAGAAGAAATTGGAAATAATTTCTTGAATTTTATTAAATTTTATTGAAGAAATTTAGAAACAAAAACAAATGCAAACAGTCCCCTTGTCCTAATGGTTGAGATAGTTTTATATTTACATTTTTTTAAAAAGTTTTTATTTGACACAGAGAGAGAGAGTACAAGTAGGCAGAGAGGCAGGCAGAGGGAGAGAAGCAGGGTCTCCGCTGAGCAGGAAGCCCAATGTGGGGCTCGATCCCAGGACCCCCAGATCACAACCTGAGCTGAAGGCAGCGGCTTAACCAACTGAGCCACCCAGGTGCCCCTATATTTACATTTTTATGCCTTTTCTGTAGATGTTTTATAATTATCATTCCTGAACATTTATTATATACCTTTTCCATTTTTCATTCCTATTCATTATGGATGCATTCTTGTATTTGTGGTTTTCTGATTTTTGTATTGTGTAAGACCTGTGTTTTTAAAGCAGGGACCTCACCTTTGTAATTTTGATGTCTCCCTCAATGCCTGGAAGAGTGATTTATGTTCCTTAAAGGTATTTTTTAGTGAAGAAATATTAAATGCTATGTTATGTTCAGTACTTACTGTTATATATTTCTATCTACCTAGCATAAGGTGTTAAAAAATATGAAATCATTTATTAGTGAGAAATATTTTACCAAGGTTTTTATTAGTAAGTTATAGATACACAGAGAAAGGAGTAACAAAGTGAAGTCTACTGCCAAAAATATAGATAAAATGAGACTTTTAATGTTGTATTCATGGGCTTTTGGTCCAAAGTGATTTCTGAGTGAATTTCACTAAAATAGTTTCCTTCAAGGCAGTTATCTATAGAATGGGATATTATGCACACTTAACAAAAGATATTATTTCAATTTTTTTTAATCTAAAAGCATTTGATTACTAGGAGGTCCCGTAAGAATATTTAAAGGCAAAATTCTGTGGTATAAAACCCATATTTTAACTAGTTCTTTTCCCTATCAAATCGTTTAGTCTTAGGATTGTTCTTTATTCCTAAATAAGGTGAAAATCTTTGCATCTTTTTCCTTTTTAGGTCCTTGTCTATATTGATGATCAGCATATCTTCTATAATATCACAGCGTTTTCAAGAACAATTAGTGAACAAAACAGAACATCTTTTTGATACCATAGATTCTTCCCAGGTCAATGTTGCAATAAGAATAGTAACGTTTCTTCAAAATATTAAATACAGTTATTACCCACTAATAGAAAGGTGCAATGAAGTGTTTTTAAGCAATATGAACCACCTTGATTTGGATTCCATCAGTAAAATACTTAGTCTATATCACTCTCTACAGTTTCATAGTTTTGAATTTATTAAAATGGCTAGAAAGAGGCTAACTGAAATGATTCCTCTGTTTGATCACCCTGATGACTTTGTAAAGCTATTTGTGGCTTTGGGACCCATTGCAGGACCTGAAGAAAAGAAACAGTAAGTTCAGCTAAAAATACTTTACTTTTCTTGTTGTAATTGCATGGAGCCTTGCAAGATTAGATGTTGCAGTTTTGGAAGGCACACATATCACCCCATGCAGCCCTGGAAGGGAGAATAATCTCTTATGTCTGCTCTTTGATTCCTTCTCTGATTGTTTTAATTTACATCTCAAACTCATAGTCTACTATGAATTAAATTCTGAGAAAGGGGCCAATAACTCCATGGTGGTGGCCAACACAGGAAAGGATGAGGGAGATGGATATTCTCTGTAGAGAATACCATTTAAGTGTTTTTATTCTCCTTTCCTGTCCATACAATTGACTTTACACACAGATATAAGACTCTTCACCTCTAGTATAGGGTGTAGAATATTCAGAATTATAATAGTCCTAACAATGGAACATTCTATTCTTTGTTGTCTTCATATTCGTCATCAAAGGCATTTCTTAAGCACCTTGGAAAATGTTCCCTTGTCAGGTTGAAGTGAATTTCATCTTTCCCCTATCTTTTAAAAATTCCAAGTTTTGCCAGATATTGATGTAGATAGAATTGCTTTGGATATAAAGATGGGCAAACATTAAATTAATACATGATTACTAGGTATGAGCAAAGAGATAAGTATGATTGGTAGATTCAAATAAGCAGGGGTTCCAAGAGTTGCATAATAGAGGTTATCTACATCATTAATCTCTCTCTTTTTTTAAGATTTTATTTTTATTTCTTTGACAGAGAGAGAGTTCACAAGTAGGCAGAGAGGCAGGCAGAGAGAGAGGGGGAAGCAGGCTTCCTGCTGAGCAGAGAACCTGATGCGGGGCTCGATCCCAGGACCTTGAGATCATGATCTGAGCGGAAGGCAGAGGCTTTAACCCACTGAGCCACCACCCAGGCGCCCCCATCATTAATCTTTTAACAAAAGATTCATGGAGAGTTTTATTTTTAAGTGTCCTTTGAATTATAAGAGGATATTTAAGGTTATGTTTTAAGAGACTATATCAAGGTGGGAACAAGATGATTACTTAAAAAGTTTTTATTGAATTAATTTTTTTTTTTTTTTTTGTCACCAAGTGCTGTTGGAATCTCATATGCTGAAGCAGTATAAAAGTTGAATTTAACTGGGTCCCTGCCTTCAAGGAGTTTATATTCCAACTGGGAGGATAGAAATGTATATATAATTAAAATGTGTAAATACCGTGATATTCCAATACTGTTATGAATTAGGTATTAGTGGTAGAGATAGTAGATAGGGAAATGAGAGAAAAATGTAGACATAAATGGCTGGGAAAAGCTTTGAGGAGAAGCTGGGTTTGAAATGTTTGATAAGGTTGATGAAAAGGATGGTGTAGAGCTATCCAGTATGAATAGAGAATTAATTTATCCTATTACCTTCGGATTTCATGTTTTGGGCTTGCTTTCTAAATTATTCTATAGGGACACCTGGGTGGCAGTTGGTTAAGCATCTGCCTTCAACTCATATCATGATCCTGGGGTCCTGGGATGAAGCCCCGCCTGCACTGGGCTCCCTGCTTAGTGGGAGCCTGCTTCTCCCTCTCTCTCTGCCGCTTCCCATGGTTGTGTGATCTTGCTCTCTCTCTCTCTCAAATAAATAAATATTAAAAAATAAATTATTCTAAAAGATACAGTTAAATATAGGTACTTGTATTAGTGCATGCACTACTTTGGATGGTTTAAAAATGGATCATCTGTAAATTTTCAGTTTATGGTGTCGCAGCAAGTATCTAGTATATGAAATTTCTGTTAATATGTGGGTATATTGACTTCCTTATCAGATCTTACTCAATTTAAGATAGTTGGGATGTTGTTAGAATGTCAGTTTCTAGTTCTCTAGCTCTTTAGTACTGAATAATTTCACTGAATTATTGTATTTTATAATCATTTAACCTTATCTTTTTAAAAAATTTTTATTGTGTTATGTTAGTCAGCATAAAATACATCGTTTTTGATGCAGTGTTCCAAGATTTCATTATAACCTTATCTTATTTGTATATCAATTTAAAAACCTTTTGTCTATATTTTTAAGAGATAGTTTAAGATTAGATGTACTAAAAAAAAGAAAAGATTAGATGTACCGAAGCCTTAATTCCTTTGATAAAAACCAATATATTTTTGTTTATTTGATCATTTATATTATCCCTACTTATGTGGGGAGAAAATTGATACTGCATATTGAATTCAGTTTTTGTTTGTACTTATTTTCTATTCATTACCTAAGAACTTATTTTATTTCTTTAAAGATCTTATTTATTTATTAGAGAGAGAGAATGAGCAGGGGGAGTGGCAGAGGGAGAGGGAGAAGGAGGCTCCCTGCAAGGAGCCTCACGTGAGGCTCTATCCCAGGACTCTGGGATCATGACCTGAGCCAAAGGCATCCACTTAACCAACTGAGCCACCCAGGTGCCCTACCTAAGAACTTATTTTAAAAAAGAACTTTTTGTAAGCTAATCATCATTTTTGCAACATAAAAATATTTTTCTTTACTTCTAGACTTAAATCAACTCTATTATTGATGTCAGAGGAGCTAACCAGTCAGCAGGCCCTAGCAGTGATGGAAGCAATGGAAGACATGGAAAGCAGAAATTCACATCTGATTAAAAAGTAGTCTTTCCTGAAATTCATGGTGTTACCTTTAGTTGTCACCCATACGTAACTATTTTTCTTGAGGATGCATTGTTTTTTTCTATAATCTAGCTGTTGGTTTTGAAGAAATAAGGAATTAACACTTAAGGCATATTTTATTATCTAAATAGTTTGTCTTTTAAAATAGAGATTTTTAAATTGTTTATAACATTTTTCATTTCATTTGCTGCTGCTGTTATTTTCAAGCAGAGCATCATAATCTAGGCAAGTGGAGAGCATCTATGTAAACTTGAATTGTTTTACACCAGTTACCTTGAAATCATGCTGCCATGTATTGTGTTTTTTTTTAAAGATATTTAAGAAGAAAATAAACATACTTCAGGTTATATATACTTAATGTTTTATTATCTATTGTATGATCCTTTTTGAAGAATTCCTTCTGCACCATTTTTTCCAACATACTCCCTCTTAGCATTTCTCATTGCTTTTAATCCATTCCATTAGAGAGCCAGTAAATTAAGGAAAAAATCAAATCAGTTTTGATAATTGTTAGTAACTCTTGGTAAAGATTTCTTTGTGGGGAAGATGTGGAGTTTGATGGCTGTTGTGTGAGGTTTTTTTAATTTAGAAAGTGAAACTTTATGCTTTTCTCTCCCTCTTGCTATTAATAATGAATAATTAAATATTACTTCATTCACATTTTATTGGTAGCTCTTATATCATTCTATTTTAATTGTTTACATTCTGTCACCATTTTGAGACTGATCTTCAAGAGCAAAAAACCTTATTTCATTCATTGCTGTTTCTGCAGCACAGAGCATATCTGGCATGAAAGAGCTCCTCAGTAAATATTTAAATGAATGAATGAACTGATTGTAATATATGTTTTTTCATTCTTTGTAGAATCGCTTCCATCCTGCATAAACATTTGGATAACTATACACCAAAAGAGTTATTGAAGATAACTCAAGCATTGGTTTTTCTACATTTTCAAAGTAAGGAGCTTTTTGTGAAACTCAGAGAATTATTGCTTCGGTAAGGTTAAAATCAAAGTGTTTATTTTATAATCTAGACTCAATGTTTCTTCTGTTTGATTATGTAGAGAGTTGTTGGAACTTTTGGAGGCAGAATTAAGTGACTTATTTAAAATGTTAACACACCTCTCTCTCCCCATGTGCAATCTGGCAGTGCTCATGCTTTATATATTCTGAAATGAAGCCAGTAGAGCGATGAGTTCCCCCAGCGTGAATAACAGTAAAAAAACCAAAGCATGTTCCATTCCTGCAGCAATACAATAACTATGAAAAGCCTGGAACTGCCCAACAAGGCAAAACTCCACTTGGGAGCACTCATATTTAGGGGACTTCAGTCTGCTTACTTGCCTATTTTAAGGCATGTTAGATTGTCTTAAAGCATATTAAATTTTTTAATTTGTAATTTAAAAAATAAGATATTTAAGAGTAATGTTACTGAAAAAGTATTTTTACCTTTATAATTTAACGTTTTCTGTTTCTCTATGACTATAGCATTCATATTTTAACAGGGAAATTACTCATTTTTCCAAGGATATTTATGGAAATGAACTCAACATAGAATTTTCCATGGAAAAGTTTTTTATTTTAATGATCAGAATAATAACTTAAATGAAACTAAAATTAGATTAATCATTTTCTCCTCCGTTTTTCTATACTAGTTTGATTTCTTACTTTGATTCCTGGAAGACAAGGCATGGGACTTTATGCCATGATCAAAAGATTGGCATAGAGTTGAAATGATTTTTATTATAATAAAATGATACACCATTAAGGTTAAGAGGGATTTGAATTGAAGAATAAGAGGTGGCACTTTATGAGGTGAAAACTTAGTTTATTAGATGTGTTAGTACAAAGTTCACCTTTTTCTTGAAAAAATAACTTTTCTTACCAAGGTGATTATATGTAGGATTATTGTTTCTTCACCCTTTTCATATTTAGCATAGGCTTTCACATAGCCTCTGAATGAAGAATTTTATGTTCTATATTAAGTATCATAAACTGGCCCAGGCACATAGTTTATTTGGTTTGCACAATGTTATTTAAAAAGTGAAATTACACGGTACTGTTTGCCTGTAGGTATGCTAACAGAAAAATAAGAACCGAAGTGAGAATGTCAAAGGAATTCCACTTTACTCATGGTGTTTTATTTCCTCTGTAAAATGACTTGAAGCAAATATGATAATGTTAAAATCTAGTAATTCTGAGTTAGTTAGGGCCCTTATACATCTCTGGAGTTTAAAATATTATCAAAAAGTTAGTTGGGGGATGTTGTATGGAAATCCTAGGTGCTTACTTTCTCCTAGTACAGTGCAGGCAGTATCAAGTAGACTTTAGAAGGAACACAGTCTACTTAAACTATTCACATATGTTCATCCTGAGTAGTTCTGGTAAATGGTTTTCTAGAGTGGCTGTGCCAATTTATATTCCTACCAACAGAATGTGAGCTAAGCATTCCTGCCAACACTCACCATATTTTTATTTTCTGTTTTTAGCCATGCTGGTGGGTGTGTGGTGGTATTGTAAATAAACACACATGCACATGTAAGTTTTAGAATTTGAGGAAGTGTTTCCAGGAAAAACATTAAGTGGAGGTTGGAGAGATTATATCTTTTGGGGGTTTATTTTTAGACCGATATCACAAGGTTGGTACATATTTAGAGTTCTACCCTTTAGGTCAATTCTGCAAACAGATACAGCTCCTGGGTCCTTTTTAAAAATATAAAATGGTGTATCTATTTTTTGTGGTTATAAGGATAAAATATTCATTTGGTACTAATTGGGTACCTACTTTATGTCAGGCAGGGGCCAAATATTATATAAAAATCATTTTGGAGCACACTCATGCATGGAGCCTGGACCTTCCACTGCTGCCGCCTTTGCAGGTGTGTCTTCACAACCCTGCACTGTCTCCCCCAGCTGACACTGGGCAGCTACGGTCATCAATAATTTGAACAAAGAAAATCATAAACTGCATTTTAATTGTACTCTAAAGAAGCTCAAGAGACCCATGGTTTGCAAGAGAGCATCAGGTTAAAAATGTCCATTTTCTTCAGAGTTCCAGATGATTACTCTTGGTCCCTCTTTATGAACATGTCTGAATATCTCATTATGACAGTCATAATACTTCAGAGATCTCCTCTGAAATTCACAATCAACTATTTTTGGATCTCTGACATATTATTTGCTCTGTGTCATGCCTTCTGCTAAGCTTGCCAACCTTTGCAGTAGGATGTCTATATTGTGCGGTGGTGACCTCCAAGCTCTTTACATGTCAAAACTAAAACTGTGATTGGCAAATCTGAACAGCACCCTATACTGAGGAATGAGCAAACACCAACTTGGAAGGCACTGCTGTTGACTGGGTGGTGTCCTTATCCATCCACCTGTGGCTGCAGCTGTTACCTTGTACCCTACTCATGATGGAGCAGCTCCAAATCTAAACATCTTATGCTGAACTTTCTATACTGGCCGTCTTCACCTGAGTTGTGGCTGCAGATCAGGGCGCTCAATTGCCACAGGGTCATGGACGTGTAATGTGTGGCAGTAATGGCATGACCTCTGAGTAAGCAAAACAGTGCTTGCGTACCAGGTGCGTACCTTGACTGGATCATGGTGGTTATATTCAGCTATACATCCCTTCAACCACCTCTCACCAAAATGACTAGGAAGAGGAACATCAAACAGAGGAAAAATTCAGAGACTGTGACCTATACCACAGAACTATTGGATATGGACATAAACAATATGTTGGCAATGGAATACAGAGTAACAATTATCCAGGCAATGGCTATGTTGGAGAAGACCATTAGTGGCAACATAGAGTCTCTAAGGGTGGAAGTGAGAGCCGATCTGGCAGAACTTAAAATGCTATCAATGGGATCCAATCTAATCTAAATACTGTAACAGCTAGGGTAAATGAGGCAGAAGATCGAATTAGTGATCTAGAAGACAAACTGATAGAAAAGAAGGATCAGGAGGAGGCCTGGAACAAACAGCTTAGAAGCCATGAAAACAGAATTAGGAAAATAAATGATGCCATGAAACGTTCCAATGTCAGAATTATTGGGATCACTGAGAAAGTGGAGACAGAGATAAGACTAGAAGATATAGTTGAACAAATACTGGATGAAAATTTTCCTAATCTGGGAAATGGAACAAGTGTTCATGTCCTAGAGGCAGAGAGGACACCCCACTAAGACCATTGAGTCTAGAAAGACCTCCAGGCACATATTTGTGAAATTCATGAGTCATAAATTTGGAGAGGATGTCTTAAGGGCAGCTAGGGGGAAGAGATTCCTTACGTACAAAGGAAGGACCGTCAGAATAACGTCAGACCTATCCACAGAAACCTGGCAAGCCAGAAAGGACTGGCAAGACATATTCAGGGCACTAAATGAGAAGAACATGCATCCAAGAATACTTTATCCAGTAAGGCTGACATTCAGAATGGATGGCGAGATAAAGAGCTTCAAAGACTGGCCAGGTTTAAAAGATCATGTGACCACCAAGCCAGCACTACAAGAAATATTAAGGGAGGTTCTATAAAAGAGGAAAGAACCTAAGAATGACATAAACAGAAATTTACAGAGACAATCTATAGGAACAGGACTTCACAGGCAACATGATGTCAATAAAAACTTATCTTTCAATGATCATTCTCAATGTGAATGGCCTAAGTGCTCTCGTAAAATGGCACAGGGTTATAGACTGGATAAAATGACAGGACCTGTCCATATGCTGTCTACAAGAGACGTATTTGGAACCAAAAGATACATCCAGACTGAAAGTGAAGGGATGAAGAACAATTTTTCATGCCAACGGGCCTCAAAAGGAAGCTGGAGTAGCGATTCTCATATCAGATAAATTAGATTTTAAGCTAAAGACTGTAGTCAGAGATACAGAAGGACACTACATCATTCTTAAAGGCTCTATCCACCAAGGAGATCTAAAAATTATAAATATTTATGCCCCTAACATGGGAGCAGCCAACTACATAAGCCAACGAGTAATCAAAATGAAGAGTTATACTGATATGAAAACATTAATTGTACGGGATCTTAACATGCCACTCTCAGCAATAGATCACCTAAGTAGAAAATAAAAGAAACAAGAGCTTTGAATGACACATTGGACCAGATAGACCTCTAAATATATACAGAACATTCCACCCTAAAACAAAATACTTTCTTCTCGAGCACACGTGGAACTTTTCTTCAGAATTGACCACATACTGGGTCACAAATCAGGGCTCAACTGATACCAAAAGACTGAGATTATTCCCTGCATGTTTTCAGGCCACAATGCTTTGAAAATGGAACTCAACCACAAGAAAAAGTTTGGAAGGAATTCAAATACTTGAAAGCTAAAGACCATCTTGCTCAAGAATGTTTGGATCAACCAGGAAACCAAAGAAGAACTTAAACAATTCATGGAAACCAATGAGAATGAAGACATATCAGTCCCAAACCTATGGGATATGGCAAAGGTGGTCCTAAGGGGGAAACACATAACCACCAAGCCTAACTCAAAAAAATTGAAAAATCCTGAATACATCAGCTCTCTTTGTGCCTTCAAGAACTGGAAAATCAACAACAAATTAAGCCAACCCCATGCAGAAGAAGGGAAATAATTAAGATTAGAGCAGAGATCAATGAGTTAGAAACTAGACAGTAGAACACAATGATGAAACTAGAAGCTGGTTCTTTGAAAGAATTAATAAGATCAATAAACCACTGGCCAAACTAATCCAAAAGAAAAGAGAGAGGAGCCAAACTAATAAAATTAGGAGTGAAAGAGGAGAGATCACGACTAACACCAAGGAAATAGAAACAATCATCAGAATGCCCCTGTTATCAACAGTTAATATGCCAATAAGTTAAGCAACCTAGAAGAAGTGGATGCATTCCTGGAAACCTATAAACTTCCAAGACTGAAACAGGAAGAAATAGACAACCGGAATAGGCCATTATCTAGTAACGAGATTGAAGCAGTGATCAAAAACCTCCCCAAAAACAAAAGCCCAGTACCTGATGGATTCCCTCGGGAATTATATCAAACATTCAAAGAAGAAATAAGACCTCTTCTTCTGAAGCTGTTTCAAAAAAATAGAAACAGAAGGAAAACTTCCAGACTCATTCTGAGGCCAGCATTACTTTGATGGTAAAGTACCAGGCAAAGCCCCATCAAAAAGGAGAATTTCAGACCAATATCCTTGATGAATACGGATGCCAAGATTCTCAACAAGATCCTAGCTAATAGGATCCAATGGTACATTAAAAAGATTATCCATGGGGCGCCTGGGTGACTCGGTTGGTTAAGCAACCACCTTTGGCTCAGGTCATGATCCTGGAGTCCCGGGATCGAGTCCCGCATCGGGCTCCCGGCTCCATGGGGAGTCCGCTTCTCACTCTGACCCTCTCCCCTCTCATGCTCTCTCTCACTCTCATTCCTAATTAATAAATAAAATCTTTAAAAAAAAAGATTATCCATTATGACCAGGTGGGATTTATCCCCTGGATGCAAGGGTGGTTCAACATTCGCAAATCAATTGATGTGATAGAACACAATAAGAGGAGAGAGAATAACCACATGGTCCTCTCAATTGATGCAGAAAAAGCATTTGACAAAATACAGCATCCTTTCCTGATTAAGACTGTTCAAAGTATAGGGATAGAAGGAACATTCCTCCACTTCATAAAATCTATCTATGAAAAACCCAGTGAATATCATTTTCAATGTGGAAAAAGTGACAGCCTTCCCATTGAGATCAGGAACATGACAAGGATGCCCACTCTCACCACTGTTGTTCAACATAGTACCAGAAGTCCTATCAATAGCAATCAGACAACAAAAAGAAATAAAAGGTATTCAAATAGGCAAAGAAGAAGTCAAACTCTCTCTCTTCGCAGATGACATGATACTTTATATGGAAAACCCTAAAGACTCCACTCCCAAACTAATAGAACTCATACAGGAATTCAGTAATTTTGCAATTGATACAAAATCAATGCACGGAAATCAGTTGCTTTCTTATACACCAACAATGAAAATATAGAAAGGGAAGTTAGAGAATTGATTCCATTCACTATAGCACCAAGAGCCATAAGATACCTTGGAATAAACCTAACCAAAGAGGTAAAGGATCTGTACTCGAGGAACTACAGAACACTCATGAAAGAAATTGAAGAAGATAACAAAAAGATGGAAAAGCATTCCATGCTCATGGATTGGAAGAATAAACATTGTTAAAATGTCTATACTGCCCAGAGCAATCATACTTTCAATGCCATCCCAATCAAAATTCCACTGGCATTTTTCAAAGTGCTGGAACAAACAATCCTAAAATTTGTATGGAACCAGAAAAGACCCCGAATTGCCAAGGAAATGTTGTAAAAGAAAAACAAAGCTGGGGGCATCACATTACCTTATTTCAAGCTTTACTACAAAGCTATGGTCACTAAGATTGCATGATACTGGCACAAAAATAGACACATAGACCAGTGGAATAGAGAATCCAGATTTGGCCCTCAACTTTATGGTCAAATAACCTTCAACAAAGCAGGAAAAAATATCCAATGGAAAAAAGACAGTCTCTTCAATAAATGGTGCTGGGAAAATTGAACAGCTATGTATAGAAGAATGAAACTCAACCAATCTCTTATACCGTGCACAAAGATAAACTTGAAGTGAATGAAAGACTTCAACATGAGGCAGGAATCTATCAAAATCCTAGAGGAGAACAGAGGCAGTAACTTCTTAAACATCGACCACAGCAACTTCTTTCAAGACATGTCTCCAAAATTAAAAATAGAGCTACCCTATGACCCTGCAATTGCACTACTGGGTTTTTTCCCCAAAGAAGCAGATAGAGTACAAAGAAGGGCCACACGTACCCCAATGTTCATGGCAGCAATGGCCACAATCGCCAAACT
>CM052810.1:118503571-118561474 GCA_028533885.1 Nasua narica | reverse complement strand
TATAATCTGCTATGATAGGAATGTAATAACATTTATTATCATGTAGGTCGTTTCCAATTCTTCATTATAAATCACGATTATTATACATGAATCATTGACCTCATCTTTGTTTCTTTAGGATAGATACCTAAATGTGGAATATTAGGTCAATGAAAATTCTTTGGTAGTATTTTTAAAAATGTAGTTGTAATATTCATGATTAGTGAAAACGACACAGGAGTTGGTCCTAATGATGCCACTGAATAACTTAAAAATATAAAGCATGTATGTGCAAATGAAATGATTTTATAATGTGAGGAAAAATTACTAACAAATAACAGGGATAAATGAATGTGAAAAAATGGATTATCTTTGTTAGGTCACACGTGTCAAAATCCATTAATATTTTGTTTTTGATTTCAGTTTTATGTTCATCTCTAAATATGAGGGTCCAGTTTCGTCTTATGGAATTAAATAGAGCAGTCTGCTTGGAGTGCCCTGAGTATCAGATTCCATGGTTTCATGACCGCTTCTGTCAACAACAGTATAATAAAGGTTTGAGTTGTCTTTGGGTCAGATGGCAAATTTTAATTCCAAGGTGAATTAATAGTTAGCACCTTGTTAAGCCCAGCCATGACACCAGAGTTACCAAGAGTGCCATGACCTGTTTGATAGAACCATTTTATAGGTGAGATTTGTGTTATAAGAATTTCTTAATATTTAAGACACCTAAGCCTCTCTGGTAGAGAGCACAGAACTTGTATCATTCTGAATTTAGTGTCATTGCATGTGGTATTATATCTAAGCTCTTGTTGGAAATATTAATCTTGATTTTTTGGTTAGTACAGTTGAGTTGATTTTCATTTGAAACTGATTAACCTACTTTAAGTGCACTAATTATTTTTATTTTCATAAAGATATTGCCAGTGTGAATGGAGGACAACAGCAGATTTATAAAATGTTAGCAGAGCTGCTGGGAGGAACCAATTGTGTAAAAGCCTCGGCTCTTACACCTTATTACCACAGAATAGGTGAGTCTGTGTTAGGTTATTAGGTACTCTCAGAAGACTAAACTAATTAAGGTAGAATCACCTCATCAAATGGAAATTTCCAAACAGACTGAAATAGAAAGAAGGGTACAATGATTCCTCAAGTTCCCATGGGCCAGCTTTGATAACCATTAGCATTTTTTCTTTAATTTTTTTAAAACTTTAACCAATTCTAAGTAAAACCCAGATTCAGATTCACTGAACATTTCTAGATCTTCAAAAGTTTTTTTCCTCTCCACTAAGTACCCTAAAGTTGGGGAAATAATTTAGCATCATTTCATTATTTTATGTCAAAAATGAAGTTGGATTATCCACTTGGATGAAGATTTCCATAGGTTTGTGCCCAACTCTAAACTCATTAACCTTCTTTCTCAGTGGTCTAGTTGTAGAAGGCATTTTGATTTCATCATAGGGGACATAAAGTTAGTAGGCTAGCTGATGGCAAAGTAAGATTAAAAAACATAAGATTCAAAAAAAACCCCTAAATTTGGGGCACCTGCGTGGCTCAGTGGGTTAAGCCTCTGTCTTCAGCTCAGGTCATGATCTCAGGATCCTGGGATCGAGCCCCACATCGGGCTCTCTGCTCAGCAGGGAGCCTGCTTCCCCTCTCTCTCTGCCTGCCTCTGCTTACTTGTGATCTCTCCCTGTGTCAAATAAATAAATAAAATCTTTAAAAAAAACAAACTAAATTCAAGTGGACTTAAAGGAAAAAATGAAATTTTAAGAGAGTTAACATAAACTTTCTAAATTTAGGTTTAGAAAACATCTTGTGTACATACAGGGTATTATATAGGATTATATCCCTGATATTAACTAATATTGGAAATGTAATATTGCCAAAAATCAAATACTATTTTATTTTTTTTAAACACTTTATTTATTTATTTGACGGAGAGAGATCACAAGTAGGCAGAGAGGCAGGCAGAGAGAATGGGGAAGCAAGCTCCCCACTGAACAGAGAGTCAGACGAGGGGCTCGATCCCAGGACCCTGAGATCATGACCTGAGCCGAAGGCAGACGCTTAACGGACTGAGCCACCCAGACGTCCCAAGATCCATCTGTTTTATTATAAACTACAACCTCAACATGTAGCTTCCATTTTATGGTCCAAAATGACTCCTTCTGCTTTAGCCAACACATCAACAATCTAAGCAGAAGGTGGGGGGAGGGAAGGAAAAAGAAGGGTGTCCCTTTAAGCACAGTTCCTTGAAGTTGCACATAACCATTTTTAATTATACCCTGTGGCCACACTTGGCTATGAATGAGTTTAGGAAACGTTTTCATTCTAGGTGGCCATATACCCAGCTAAGAATAAGGAATTTTATTATTATAATGAAGGAGGGTATTAGGTCTTGGGGGACAATTTGCACTCTCTGCAAGAGGGTTGTTTTCAAAGATTGATAGAGATCTTCCTTGACTTACCGGGGGGTTATATCTCAATAAACCCACTGTAAGTTGAAAATATTTTAAGTCAAAATGCATTTAGGGGTGCCTGGGTGGCTCAGTCAGTTAAGTGTCCCACTCTTGATTTTGGCTCAGGTCATGATCTCGGCGGTGTGAGATCGAGCCCCTCCTGGGGCTCCATGCTGGGATTTGGAGCCTGCTTGAGATTCTCTCTCTGCTCTCCTCCATCCCCCACTCGCACCAGCTCTTGCAAACACACTCTCTCTAAAAAAAGGAAAAGAAAAAAAATGCCTTAATACACCTAACATGCTGAACTTCATAGCTTAGCCTAGCCTACCTTAAATGTGCCCAGAACAAGTACATTAGCCTACAGTTGGGCAAAATCATCTACCACAAAGCTTGTTTTACAATTAGGTGTTGAATATCTCATGTAATTTATTGAAAACTGTACTGAAAGTGAAAAAGAATCGTTCTGTTTCCAGCATCAAAAGAGATTCAAATTCAAAATCGAAGTATGGTTTCTATATTGAATGCATATCACTTTTGTACCATTATAAAGTTGAAAAATCATAGGTTGGGGACCATCTGTATACTGTTAATCTGTACTAATTAAAATATATCTGTATTTTAAAATATACTCCTGTAAAAATAATACTCACAGAAGGAAATGCACTAAAATATGAATATGAGAATGGTCAGTAATTCCATCTTGTAATTTAAAATTATTGAGCATCAACTTTGTGACAGACACTGTGGCCAGCTCTTTATTCATATTATTTCATTTTATTCCTTTTGTTTTGTTTTTGTTAATGTTTCTTTCAAACTATAAATAGTTATATCTATATAAAATATTTGGAAAATACAGAAAAAAAATCACACATAACAAGTCATGCATAAATGTAATTAGTACTGAAACTAGGATTACTCTGTCCCAAGACCATTGCATTTCCAATTCATTGGAATTGGAAATTCTGTTGTCAGGAGGCTTATTTTTATGTGAGATGTATATAAATCACCTTAAAAAGATTTAGTTGGTAATATTTATGTATATGGATATAGCATAATTAAGACAGTGTAATAGTATGATTAATAACTATGGATTAGAAGCATTGCTTAAGGTTTAAAAAAACAACGCTCACTTAAAAAAACCCACAGGACACCTACTTACAGAAAAATCAGAAAGGACAGATAACGAAAACGAGAAATTACCATGATACAGCCATTGTTTACTTTTGCTGTCTGTTTTTGTAACCGACTGGTTTAAAACCAAAAATGGCTTATTCTATAATGTTTGTAGCTATGTTTACATATTGGAAATATTTTTCTGTGCCCAGAAACATATATTATTTTTAGTGATTGCATACATATTTCATTGAATTGAGTAAGTCATGGTTTATTGAATCCTTGGGGCTTTTTGTTGGTACATGTATCTGTCAAACAGTGCTACAATTTCATAGAACAACAGCAATAGCAAATGGTATACCTACATATTTTTTCTTATGTTTTAAGTGTTTTATATATAATAAACTTATGATGTCCCTATCAGGTACATAAATTATTCTATTTCATAGATAAGGAAATTGAGGCTGAGACATTATTGTTTGCCCAAGGTTACATAGTTGGCAAATGGGGGAGCCAGTATTTGACCTAGGCATTCTAGCTCCTGAATTCATTCTCTCAATGACAGAACTGTATTTCACGTTTGATAATTAGCTCGAAGCTGCTTCAGTGCCCGGTCTCCCTTATGTATGAAAAGCAGATAATTAAACCTACTCTTTCCTTTTCATTTGTTGTTTCTCTTTTTCATTTGTCCTTTCTTTTTCTCTTGGTTTAAATACTTTTGTAATTGTTTTTATTACAGAAAAATTTCAAACATACACAAAAAATAGAATAGTATGATGAACCCCCATCCAGCACTCACTCACCAGAGTCCCACCTGATCCTTTTCAAGCAAATCACACGTATCATCTTAAAATGTTTATGTAAAAAGATACATAAACCATCTTTATGTATCTTTTTACACAACTACAGTACCATTATTATCACCCCTACCACCATTCATAACAATTTCTTATTATCACATAGCTTGTCTAATATTTGAA
The DNA here is from genome assembly GCA_028533885.1 of Nasua narica. Classification (NCBI taxonomy): domain Eukaryota; kingdom Metazoa; phylum Chordata; class Mammalia; order Carnivora; family Procyonidae; genus Nasua; species Nasua narica. Next base: position 118,556,940 of record CM052810.1, on the reverse strand, counting down.
TGTCTCAGTTGTCTTTTATATGTTTTATTTTACTGTTTATCTGTTAAAATTGGGATCCAGACATTACATTTTGGTTGATAGGCCTGAAAGTTCTCCCTTTCTCTTTTCCCCTTATAATTTTTTTATTGAAAAAAATTTTTTTTCATATTCTAGACTTTTCAGTTATACCTCTGTTGTATCTCTTAACCTGCTCCTGCATCCCTTATTTTCCTGTAAGTCACTCCTTAGATCTAGAGGCTTGATTAGATTCAGGTTAAATTCAGGTTGGGTTTTTTTGTTTGTTTTGTCCAGACTGTTTCATAGGTGGTATGTATTTCTTATTGCATCATATCAGAAGACACATAGTGCTGGTTGTCTTTTGTTATATAAGACTCATCATCTCATCCATTAGAAGGTTCTCCTACTAGTTTTTCACCTACAGATTTTATCAGTTGTTAAAATTACTGTCTAAATCCATTATTCATTTGGGGTGGTAAAGTAGTGATATTCAACATCTATCATTTCTTCTGCATTAGCTGGAATTTGTCTAAAAAGAATTTTCCCATATCAACTATTTAGTTACTCTTATGTACGAGTTCATGCAGGAAAGACAGGATACATGTTTGAATCTTTGCCCTTACTAGTTTTCAGATGACTAGGTTTAGCTTCCTCCAAATGCTACCAAGAGATTTAAGAGGATTAAAATAAAACTCTTAATGTTATTTGGCCTATATCAGCACTAAATATAACTCTGTGCTAAATATAGTTTAGTAATACTTGCTGGTTGATTTTTATTGAATGATTTTCAAAGAGAGGTGCCATTGGACCAGATCTTATAAAACAAGTTGGATAGTTAGGGAGGTGTACATCATTCTTTCATATGTGTGTGTATATACATGTATATTGCTATATGTATACAAAGTTGAAATGTATCTTAAACTTTTACCTGTAAGAATTTACTTAATTCATACTGTTGATTCCTGTACTTACAGATTTTGAGTGTATCATGGATAAAAGAAAAAAAGCTCTTCCATATGGAAGCCACAATATAACTTTGGGAAGACTGCCAGAAACTCACTTGGAATCAAATACCCAAATAACTGGATCAAGACTGCCACTAGGAGCTGAAAGGTAACTTACTTCTTAGTTTCAGATTTTGCTAGTTAAACGTTAAGTTTGACATGATTTAATGAGGTCAGTTATCAAGGATCGATTGTAGGGGAATCTGTACCTCATTTATCTCCTGCATTCTGCCTCTGTGGCTTTGCTTTTCTTTGCCTTCAGCCTTTATGCCTGTCCTTTGCTCTTCAATGCCTGGCAGTGTCTCTAACTAAAGTGCTGACCTTCTCATTGTCCTTACTGGCAGCAAGTAGTATCTTCTCTGGAACTCCCCTACCTCTCCACTTATCCAGTAGCTCTTAACCTCTTCCTACACTGTATTGCAGTTACTTAAGATGTATCACATATTCTTTTTTTTTTTTAAAGATTTTATTTATTTATTTGACAGAGAGAGAGAGTGAGATCACAAGTAGGCAGAGAGGCAGGCAGAGGGTGGGCGGGGAAGCAGGCTCCCTGCTGAGCAGAGAGCCCGATGTGGGGCTCGATCCCAGGACCCTGAGATCATGACCTGAGCCGAAGGTAGAGGGTTTAACCCACTGAGCCACCCAGGCGCCCCTGTATCACATATTCTGTTAGACTATAAGCTATGTCTCTTTATGTTTGTATTCCTCACAGTGCCTTCCATATGGTAGTGGCATAATAAATATATATTGGACAAGGAAACGAATGAATGAAAGCATGGAGATTTTTACTATAATTTGGTATAAATTCTAATGAATCAGAGTACTTGTCATCAATTACTAATTTAAGTAGAAAAATAGCATATTCATTTGTATTCATTTGCCTTTGGTTAATTTATAAAGATGCAACTTTTTTCCTGAAAGGGTTGTAATTATTGTTTCTTTCTTTTTTTAAGATTTTTTATTTATTTATTTGACAGAGAGAAAGAGATCACAAGTAGGCAGAGAGGCAGGCAGAGAGAGAGGAAGAAGCAGGCTCCCCACTGAGCAGAGAGCCCGATGCAGGGCTCGATCCCAGGACCCTGAGATCATGACCTGAGCCGAAGGCAGAGGCTTTAACCCACTGAGCCACCCAGGCGCCCTGTAATTATTGTTTCTCATTTTGATTTCAGAAGTAAATATTTTTTTTGATCTTCTGTAGGATTGCTCTGGAATTTTTGGATTCAAAAGCTTTTTGTAGAAACATCCCTCACTTAAAAGGAAAATCTGCTATGCAAAAACGACAGTTGGAAATTTTGGGCTATCATGTAATTCAGGTATGAAATACTCATGTAATTCAGTCTCTAAAAAACCCAGAAAACTGGCGGTACATGTGTTTCCTTTTTTTAAAATTGGAGTATAATTAACATACAGTGTTATATGCATTTCAGCTATACAACATAATGGTTCATCAATTCTCTATATTACTCAGTGTTCACCGCTATTAAGTGTAGTGATCATCTGTCACCATTTTTTCAGCCTTATGGACTATATTCCCTGTGCTCTACTTTTCATCTCTGTGACTTATTTATTTTGGAAGTGGAACTTTGTACCTCTTAATCCCCGTATCTATTTTTCCCCTCCCACCCCCTGCTGGACAGCCACAGTCTGTTCTCTGTATTAAGAATCTGTTTTTTGGTCTCTCTTCTTTGTTCATTTATTTTGTTTCTTAACCACATATGAATGAAGTCATATGGTATTTGTCTTTCTCTGTCTGACTTATTTAACATAAGTTAAATGTTAGCATAATAAGTTAAATGTATTAGCATAATACTCTCTAGGTCCATCCAGTATATGTTCCCTTTTAATGTGAAAGTTCTAGAATTATCTTTTTTTTAATATTAAAAAAACATTTATTAGAATGTCACTGAAACAGAACATCCTCCATTTTTCTTGAATAGTAAATAAAAATTTATTTTATTGTCTCTAGAAGATCTTTTGTTTTTTTAATTTATCTTATGAGAGAGAGTAGAGATACAAGAGAAAAAGGCTAGTGTATGTATGTTGGAAAGGTACATAGGAAAAACTGCTGTTGGTATTGTAGGAATAGGAGGATAAAAAGAGCTGTGAGGAAAAAGTAGGTGTCTGGGCTTTATCAGGAAGAAGGATCAACTTGGCTTCTAAAATAGGCTTATGCATATGTAAACTAATTTCACAGGTTCCTACACCTCCCTCAGTGGTGCTTTTGTCTTTCCTGACGTCTCCTTGTTGTTGCTTTAAAACTTTCATTCAAACTACATGGCTTATTTTACAGATCCCTCATTTTGAATGGAACTCTATGGCATTGTCAACAAAGGAAGCTCGGATGGACTACCTGAGAGAACGTATATTTGGAGAAGGCAAATCATGATTGTAGTTTTTATTTAGAATTGGTAATGACGGTGTGTCACAACTGAACTTATTTTAATTACGTGGCCTGACTCAATGAAAAAATAATAGTTCAGATTTGACTGATTTCAAGGTCAGCTGAATACCTGTTAAAATAAATAAACAGGGGCGCCTGGGTGGCTCAGTTGATTAAGCAACCGCCTTGGGCTTAGGACATGATCTTGGAGTCCCAGGATTGAGTCCCTCATTGGGCTCCCTGCTCAGCGAGGAGTTTGCTTCTCCCTCTGACTTCTCCCCTCTCATGCTTTCTCTCTCATTCTCTCCCTCAAATAAATAAGATCTTAAAAAAATTTTTTTAAATAAAATAAATATTTTACTTTTTCCAATACTTCTTTACTATGTGGTTGGGAAATTGTATAAAAATTCTTAATATAAGGAACTTGTAGCTTTTAAGAAACTTAAATAGTTTGCAATTCATTCTTTGAGTGCCTAAGTGCCAGGAAGTGTTTTAGATGCTAGGGATCCAACAGTGAATGTAGCCTATCTGCCATGGGTAGAGTCAAACAAAATGAATAAAATACATTATACCATAGATGATACTAAGTGAAATGGAGAAAAATTGGGGAGAGAGGGTATAGGAATTTTTGGGTAGGTAAAATTTTATATGGGGTGATCTGAGTGGGACACACTAAGGGGGTATTTGAGTTAAGACTTAAGGAGATGAGGCTAACTGGTGCTAGTGTATTCCGGCAGAGGGACCAATAGCTACAAAGATCCTGATGTAGGAATATGCCTGGCATATTTGAGAATAACAAGGAATCCTCTGTGGCTGGAACAGAACAAGTGGGAGCTTGAGGATAGAAGTATAATAGGAGAAAAGGTAAGATAGATCAGAGTCAAATATATATGACCCGACCCCTTGGCTATGGTGAGTGATATAAGCAACCATTGGAGAGTTTCTATAAAGGAATGATAACTCATATTTTAACTGAATCACTTAGACTACTCTGTTGAGTGAGATGGGAAAAGACTTTAATGAGGCAAGTGTATAAGCAGGGAAACCCATTAGAAGGTAACTGCAGTAATTCAAACAAAAAATGATGGTTGGTGGGGCACCTGGCTGGTTCAGTCGGTAGGACATGCAACTCTTGATCTCAGGGTCATGAGTTCAAGCCCCACAATGGGCGTGGAGCCTACTTAAAATAAATAAATAAAATAGATGGTTGGCTTAGAGTGGTAGCTGTGGAAGTAATGAGAAGTAATTAGATTTTTTAATGTATTTGGAAGCTGAGGCAACAAAATTTGCTCACTGATTGGAAAAGAAGTATGAGGGGAAGGAGTCAAGGATACTTCGAAGTTTTTGTCCTGAGCAACTAAAAAGGATGTTATTGCTACTGACTGAGATGGGAAAGTCTACCAGAGGAAGAAATATGGGGCACAGTGGGTGTGAGGATAATGAGTTTGATTTTAGACATGTTGTGTTTGTGATGCCTTTTTATTTTTTTAAAATTTTTATAAAGATTTTTAAAATTTGTCAGAGAGAGAGAGTGCACAAGTAGAGGGAGTGCAGGCAGAGGAAGAAGCAAGCTCCTCGCTGAGCAGGGGGCCCGACATGGGGCTCAGTTCCAGGACCCTGGGATCATGACCTGAGCTGAAGGCATACACTCCACTGACTGAGCCACCCAGGCGTCCCTGTGATCCCTTTTAAACATCTTAAGCGGAGATCTCAAATAGGCATTTTAATGAGTTTGGAGGTGAAGGCAGAGGTCCTGGTGCCAGATATAAATTTGGAAGCTGTCAGCAGTATTTAATGTCGTGAAAGTAGGTGGAATCACTATAATGTGATTAGAGGAAAGTGTGAATGGAGAAGTCTGAGGACTCAGCTCCAAGTGCCCCAACGTGAAGTCAAGAAGAAGGAGTGAGCAAAAGAGGCTGGGCAGGGGTGGCCAATGAGGAAAGAGGGACAGTTATAGGTAGTGATACTTCCTAGAAGCCAGGTCGAGAAAGCATTTCAAGGAGGAGAAGGAAGTGAGCAGTTGTATCAGATGCTGCTGATGGCTCAGGGAAAATGAGGACTAGGAATTGTCCATTAAATTTAGCAACATGAAAATCATTGGTAACCTTGAAAAGAGTTTTGGGGAAGGGGTGTGTGTGGAAGCCTGATTGGTTTAATAGAAAGTGAGAGGAGATAGGATTTTTTTTTTTTTTTAATAAATGGAAGTAAAGAGAGTAGGAAATGGACCAATCTTGACCTGGTCTGTTCCTATCCACGCTGGGGGAAGAATGATTTTCTCTTGTTTTACAGCACATTTATTCAATAAAATAGTTACCAAAGGCCTACTAAAGGATTATGTGATATAATTCCTAGTCCTTCTCCCAGGGCTTCCTGGATCCCCCAAAGTAACCACTACCTTGTTTTTCTAATAAGCACTTCCTCTAACAGTTTTGTCACTCAGGATTGCATCTCTATAGATACCATAATTTGCACCTCCCTGCACTTTAAGTGTGTCTTTATTTATAAGCATCTTCCACCATCCCTTTCTCGTCATTTATCTGTTGAAAAACCTATGGAGTTTCCCACCCTTAGGATTTGTTGATTGTATAATGGCGGTATAGCCTAGGGCAGTATTTGTCAATGCAGAAAAGTACCCAGGATTCTACTTCAGAGATCCAAAGTAAAACTGGTTTTTGTTGGAAGTTCCTTTATTTACGGTAGAGACAATAAACCTGTATGAACACTCATCTTTTCTTCATGAAATTGCTTGACAAGTAATAATGGAACATTCCAAATCAGTTCCAAGTCAGGTTTTTCAGAAATTGAGATGTGTAAGGATAGAAGTCAAACATATCTGTGGAAGCATCAATGGTTGTGGACCGACTGAGGTGTCAACTTAGTGTGTACACTAAGGACAACATCTTTTTTTTTTTTTTTTAAAGATTTTATTTATTTATTAGAGTGAGAGAGACTGAGAATGAGAGGGGAGAAGGTCAGAGGGAGAAGCAGACTTCCCGCAGAGCCGGGAGTCCGATATGGGACTCGATCCCGGGACTCCGGGACCACGACCTGAGCCGAAGGCAGTCGCCCAACCAACTGAGCCACCCAGGTGCCCTAAGGACAACATCTTGAATATGGTGTTTCACATCCCAGAAAATGTAATGATACGGTCACCTTTCAGAAATTTACAAATAGCTCTTTCATGGAAAATAGAGATAAAACTTAAACCAACAAATACATACCCTCCTCCAGTATACTCGCTGGCCCCAACGAATGCCCGGCAATTTAAAGAATCAATTTAGGGGTGCCTGGGTGGCTCAGTGGGTTAAAGTCTCTGCCTTCGGCTCAGGTCATGATCTCAGGGTCCTGGGATCGAGCCCCGCAATGGGCTCTCTGCTCAGCGGGGAGCCTGCTTCCCCTTCACTCTCTGCCTGCCTCTCTGCCTACTTGTGATCTCTCTGTCAAATAAATAAAATCTTTAAAGAAAAAAAAATAAAGAATCAATTCATTTCCTGAGGATAATCCTTAGCCCTTCTACCACAGACACTGTAGTTAGGAGCTTGAAGACTGTGGTTTACTGGTTTTTAATTTAAAAAAATATTAAATTTGATTTAAATCACAAACAGTATGCTAGTATCACAAAAGGAATGGATAAAAAAGAAAGATCACTTGAGGGACGCCTGGGTGGCTCAGTTGGTTAAGCAACTGCCTTTGGCCCGGGTCATGATCCCAGCATCTTGGGATCGAGTCCTGCATCGGGGTCCTTGCTCCGCAGGGAGCCTGCTCCTCTCTCTGCCTCTGCCTGCCTCTCTGCCTGCTTGTATTCTCTCTCTGTTAAGTAAATAAATAAAATCTAAAAAAAAAAAAAAAAAGAAGAAAGACCACTTGAATTTGACTACTTAGAGATTTTTCCCCTTCAAATGAGTTCCATTTATTACACTTCTTAAAAGCATTTCTGAACTTTTCTCATGGCATGTAATCTTTAACATAATGCATAGGATTCTTGTCATATCTTGAAGCACAAGGGAAAGTAGTATTTGATACTTTAAAGATTAAAAAAAGTAGATGTACATATTTCATTCCAGTTTAATTTATAATAGAAAATGAGTGTAAAGTTACTGTAACAATGCAAGTGAAAGCATTAGTAAACAACTCAAATTTAGAAACCTTCTTTACAATTGATTGAGACAGATTAACAAAAGAAATAATCCATTCAACTTAATATTTAATTTGTTACTAGAAAATGGTTTTAAACAATGATCATTACACTGAAGATTTCAATGACTTGGGTTTTGATGCCCCCTGCTAACCTCATGGACAGTAATTTAGTGAATAATTTCTATATGAATCTGCGTAGGCTTTTGAAAAACAGAATAAATTAAAGCCCTATTTCCAAACAAAACACATCTCATTCTATTGTGTTCTTTCACCTCCCTGTTTATAGTTTAGACAGTTTGAAGAGGTTTAAACGTGTTGCTAGGCAACTAGCTCCTGAAGCATAACGTATTTCCTTCAACATTCCGGCCCATTCTTTTTTATCATCTTCATACCTGATGGAAAAAAAAAAAGTAATCAAATAAGCCATTTTTAAATAGTTCCGTAGGTTTCCTGGTATTCAATATACAAATATGGGTTTTCTAGAAAATCCTATTGGCTCTTGTCCAGAGGAGGATGCACCAGACTGGTAGAATAACATTGCTCCCCAATATGCTTTCCCTGAATGAGCATGTATCTGAACTCCTGAACTACCGCCATGATATTTAATCAGGATGCTTAAGCAGTTAAGCCTTTTCTGGGAATCAAAGGCTGTTCAGAGATTGAGAATAATTGACAGTTAAACAATCAATTATTCACCTTTGGACGATAATGATGGCTGGTATCTATGAGTCAAGGTCAGTCGACTCTACCTTAAGAGTAAGAACTGGGAAGAACAGGGAAGGCTAGTCACCTTGATTATAATTTCAGTTGTTCTGATACAGTTGTGCCCAGTATGGCACCTGACACCAGTGATCACTCCAGAAGAATCCATTCCCCTCCGCCATTAATGTCCTGTGTGATTACCTCTCTTAGATTTTGCATATTATGTTAGGTAAGAACTAACATTAGGTTGTTTCATCGGGGGAATAGTGACGGTTATAAAGATATAGGCAACTGGAATTGCTCCGAAATATGTGTGCCTCTACTCTGCCTGGAATGCCTTCTCTACTTAAGGAATTCCGAAACGCTGCCTTCTCTCTGAAGCCTTTCTTGCCTTCCTCAAGCAGTTTGTAGTTTCCCTTCATTTCTCACATTGTCCTTTATATAGTATCTATTATAGCAGTTATCATTCTTTTAATTTTTTCCCCTGTATTTATGTTCTCAACAAGCTCAAGGGTACTTGAGGGCAAATAACATCTTACTCCTCTCAGTATCCTCCCCTCCTCCAGAAGCTGTCAATAATTGACACATAAGAAATATCCCCCAAATAATTCTGTAATGATGAGTAAGATTTAAAGTAATAATTTTTAAAATTGACTAATACCTATGTAAAATATGTGCTTTCTGACTTAATTTCATCAGTGGTTCAAATTTAATCTTAATATTTGCTCTGTGCACCAAGTGATTTTTTATGTTGAGAAAAGTAGACAAAAATAATTTATCACTAAGAAAAGGAAGAATTATCTCTACAAAATTTGGGGCAACACACTAAAAGACAAGGAATAATTTTAAATGACCTAATGAAAAACTGAGCACATTTAAGCAATAGGCGGTTAAATGAGTCTTAAAAGCATTTGCTTCCTGGCAATTATATTTTTACTTTCAGCTTGGCCAATCCTAAATAAAGGAAAGATCTCAATAAAAAAGATAAGAATGGAAAAAAATTTTTTTACACATCACCCTAAGAGGGTCTGTAAGTTTAGAATGTGGTATACCGGTATACCAATAGTTTTCATCTCTGACTTTCATCTCTGCATGTGTGGGTAGATTCACTAGGAAGTTGAGGACAAGTGGGCAGCTGTCTTTCTGCAGGTCAGTTGCTGTCAATGTTAGCACACATCCGAGTTACCTGGAGGACTTGCTCGAACACAGATTGCTGGGCTCTATCCCCAGAGTTTCTGTAGATCTGAGATAAGGCCTGAGAATTTGCATATTTAACAAGTACCAGGTAGTGCCGATGCTGCCTTGGGATCCACAGCAGATCACTGGTTCTCAAACTTGACTTGCACATTTGTAACCTACCTAGAGACATTAAAAATACTGATACCTGGGGGCGCCTGAGTGGCTCAGTGGGTTAAAGCTTCTGCCTTCAGCTCAGGTCATGATCTCAGGGTCCTGGGATCGAGGCCCGCATTGGGCTCTCTGCTCAGCAGGGAGCCTGCTTCCCCTCTCTCTCTGCCTGCCTCTCTGCCTACTTGTGATCTCTCTGTCAAATGAATAAATAAAATCTTAAAAAAATATATTGATGCCTGGCTCTCACCCCCCCAGAGACTGACGGGTATAGAGTATGGCCTGGGCATGAGCATTTTTTAAATTCCTGAAGGGATTCTAATATGCAGCAAGATTTGAGAATTACTGCTCTAGATTTTATCACCTGAGTGGAAAACACCAGTACCTAAATTTAAAATTTTACAGCTAAGCAGACAGTAATGAATGTATTCTTGTCTTTCCCCAGTTGGGTGGTTCCCAAACTTGTCTGCTTGACATGAGAATCATCCAGGGGTCTTTTGAAAGTTTCAAAGCCCAGACCATACCCTAAACTGATTAAATCATGGTCAGTAGAGGTAGGACAGAGGAGTCAATACTTTTTGAAGCTCCCTAGGTGAACCTTGGGAACCACTGCCCTAATCGGAAAATACACCATCATCAGAGAGGATCACTCTTTCAGGCTCCCCTCAGCAAGGTAAAGGCTACTTTTACTTTGCTGCCTACAACATCCTCCCCTGAAGCAACTTGGCTTTTGGTCACCGGTAGGCAGCACAGAGGCTCAGGTGGGATTCAGCTGACTGATGGCACCATTCCTTAACATCACTGTTTCTCAACCCTGGCTGCCTAGTAGAATCACCTGAGAAGGTTTTAGGACCTGACTGTAGAAATCCTGATTTAACTGGCCTGCAATGAGGTCCAGGCACTGGTGTATTTTAAAAGCATCCCAGGTGATTTAAATGTGCAGCCAGGGTTAAGAATCACTGCCTATTCACTGTTGGTATTCATCCCTGATCTTCTCAGCCCTCGATTATTTCATTCTTTTTTTTTTTCCTACTGCCTCCAGTCTTTTTCTGTCTCAACTTCTCCCTAAGTCTAGCCTCTGTCTTCCCTGGAAATTTCCACTTTTTTTTTCTTCCTCCTCCTTTTTTGGGGGAGGTAAGGAATAGTTAACTTCCCTTTATAGCCATTTTTTCTTGCCCTCTACACAGCTAGTTACTATTACGACAACACAAGGAAATGATGTTTGATGCATAAAATAATTGCTTGCTTAAGCCATGGGCCTGTCAGCCTTCCCATTCCCCAGGGAATAAGGCACATGCTCGGTCAGGTATAGAACCAATAACATACACCTTCCATGCTCAGCCTTGGTGGTATGCCTTCACTGATCACTCTTCTAAAGCTGTCCCTACAAATTTAAATGTGCATGCAAATCACCTGGGAATCTTGTTAAAATGAAGATTCTGAGTAAGTTTGGGGTGGGGTCTGGGATTCTGCATTTCTAAGGAGCTCCCAGGAGATGCCATCACTGCTGGTCCACAGGCTATCCTTTGAGTATGTCCAGGGTTCTGGACAATCTGCTGACAGACCAGGTAAGGGCATCCATCCTTGAGAGTGGGGCTGGTCTTTAATCGGAGAGGGAAAGCACGAGTTTGGCAATTTCTGGATAAGTGTACAGGATGAACTCACTAATGTCCACCTCAGGAAACTGAGATCTACCTCCTATACATTTTTCTCAGCAAGCACAGTTCCTGTGCTGAAGGCAGCAGGCACATTGGGCAGACCCGTGAGGTATCCTAATGGTAACCAGACATCTGCTTACTGTACGCCCTGCCCAACTGTGTGACTCTCCACGCATGACACAATCTACCCTTCTCCCAAGACTTCTTGTACATACCCTATTCTCCAGGGGATATTCACAACATTAGGAACTATGGTAAAATTCTCTCCCCCCCTCCCCATGTAAATACCACCTTCGTTTAAAGCCTAACTTTAAAATAATCAAATGAGTAACATCTGCCCAGTGCCTATCTGAGAGGTAAAATGGATTGCTATTTTCCACTTTTTTCTTTTTAAAAAGCTTTTGTAACTAAATACTCAAAAACTGGAAAGCTACTTAAATTAGATTCAAAATAGAATTAACGAATTCACGGAAAACTCAAGAAGTTAAATGTTTCTTCAGAACTCTGTTTTCTTAGGAAATAAAGTACTCGCTGGTAGAAAGGCATGGAAGTAGCCTTTGCTCTACTTGATGCCTGAGCTTACGCGATCACCAGTCCAACTCTCACTTTACTCATTTACAGACCCAGAAGAGTCCTTCCCCAGCCACAGTTAGAAGCAGTACTTGATCCTCAAGTAAGTGGCACGGGCAGAAGTCCAGTGAGGTACGAAAAGTGTTTAGTCTACTACCAAGAAGAAGCATGCATGTTGGGAAAGTCTGGCCTACTCTTTACTGCAAAATTGTTTGTCTTATCTGTTATCAGTTATTTGATTTACTATTATGGCCCAGAAAATTGGAGTAAAAAAAAACTTACTTCCATATGTCATTGACTTCAGTGGGTGCAAACTCTTTAGACTCCAGCTGAATCATGGCAAAGCCACCGATGGCATACAGGGATCCAGCCAGGTCGACCAAACTGATGGAACTTCTTTCTTGGGGAAATTCAGTCATTACTTCCCATCTAGGAATTATTGAAAATACAGTCAATGTAAAAACCTAAGGAAATGCCAAATGTATTTACTGAACAATTATATAAAATTTTAATTTAAAAATTCAAGTTGCAAAGGCATCTAAAATTAGAAGGTTAAGTTTGTTACTGAAAAATATCGAAGTATTCCTCTATTTGAAAGATGTAACCAGGTTAAATATAAAGCTCTCAATATGTCAATCCCAGAACATTTCACCTTCATCAGTTAGCATGTTCAGCAATGGTGCTATAAACAGTGGGCGTTTTGTGGCAGTTCTAGGCCTCCTAGGTTCTATGGTGTTAGATTTCATTTCAATGCTAATACAAATTTTTAGAAACTGATTTCCATCATTTCTTAAGAAATCTTCAAATCCTTTGCAATAAAGGCATGTGACGAACTTTCTATTATCCTAGTTTAGAAACTAGGGTTGGTAATTTTCTTTTCAATGACTTATACTTCATCTTTTTAAATAAAAGATTTAAGGGAATCTTTTTAATGTTAACTTTTTAATGTTAACTGCCATATGAAATAGGACACTTAATCAAATTAGTTGGAAGGATCAAGAGTCTAGAATGAGTTAATCATTTTGGCAATTCTCTATTTGATTACTCTGGCATTAAAAGTGGACCTTTACTCTAAATGTATTATCTGTTTTTTTCTAACTATAAAAATAGTATATATACATTGTAGAAAATCTGGATAAATACAGAAAGGTATAGAAGAAAACAAATACGACCCATGATCATAGTCCCCAAGTGATCATAAAGAACATTTTAGTCTAATTTTGTTATTTCTCAAAAAGCATACAAATTTAAATATGAAAATCTATACATAAACGTTGAAAAAAACTTTATAATTCTGTAAGCTGCTTTTTAATTTCTTATGAGTGTTTACTCATAATACATAGTTTTCAAAAAAGATGATTTTTAATGATAATTTAAATCCTCTTCCATAAAAATTCCTTGGTGATTTTCAGATACTAAAGTCTATTTTGTAATCAGACATTACATGGTTCCTTAAAAAAGTAATGACAGTGCTCTAATTTTTGATTCATTGCTAAACTAGGAGTATAAAAACTATATACTTATCCAGATGAGTGAGCTCAAAATTTGAAAAAGACTAATTTTACACAAAGAATATCTGTCAAATATCTTTTCACATTAACTTTAAGCCAGTAAAAGCTTATATATGAACATTTTAAGAAAATTATAAAGAGCATAAAAAAATTTCTGAAGCATTCGTGCTTTACAAACATCACAAGCTAAGTAGAGGTCTTTCCGTCCTTAAACAAACTACAGATTTCAAATCAAATAACCATATGGAGACATGTATATCCATCCACATGCATCTGATTATTTAGAAGTAATTCAATTTGCATGACTAAATTCACGAAGTTAAGTTAATAACAAGGATAAATGGAACATTCTGGCATTAACTTGAGGGTTATGTGTTCCAAGTTGCAAACACACTTAATGCATCAGAATGTTAGGCATTTCACACCCAGTAACAGCAGAAGAAACTCAGATCCAGATGCTTCCTTTTAATCCTTGCCTCCCTGCCCTCCTCTCCCCATGTCCTAATTAGAAAGTTTAATTTTCTTCCAAAGTTAGAAAGTAGATGCTGTTGTAAGATATAGCAACTTACTTATTGGTTATGAGGTCAAAAGCTTCCACTGAAGCTGAAAGACCATCTTCAGTGACGCCTCCCGCAATCACAATTTTGCCTTTATGCACTGCCACTCCAAACATGGAACGAGGGGTTTTCATTGGAGCCAGATCCTTCCAGTCTCCTTTTTTGGGGTTGTAGATAAACACCCTGTTTGTACACTTTCTGTAAACATAAAAAAAGACAACAAAATGGTCCTTTTAGAAACTTCCTTTTCTGAAGGAAGCAATTTCACTGATCATTTTGCTTTGCTTCCCATCTGAAATACATAAAACAATTAGAAAAACTCAAAGTATTCTTTTTTTTTAAAGATTTATTTATTTATTTGAGAGAGAGAGGAAGAGGTCAGATGGAGACGCAGACTCCCCGCTGAGGAGGGAGCCCGATGCGGGACTCGATCCAGGGACTCCAGGATCATGACCTGAGCCGAAGGCAGTTGCTTAACAACTGAGCCACCCAGGCGCCCAAACTCAAAGTATTCTTAATCTGAATATATGAGACAAGTGAAGGACAAATTCAAATGTGGCGAACTTAATTATACTACTGGATGGTAGGGTAACTTTCCTTTTGGCAACTGCCCAGGCAGAGTAGATTTTAATCCTATCTGCTGCTAAAGTCAATGGAAGACAGGAATAGAGCTAAAAAAAATTCATAAACCTTTTACTGTGCCAAGTAACAAAAATGATGTTTATCTTATTATTTGAATCTCTCAGGAATAAATCAGTTAATTAAAAATAATTAGGTATGAAAGTACCTATTTTAAATTTATGTAATACCATGGCTCATTTCATTTTAGTGTATCATTAATAAACTAATGCATTTTTTTTTAAAAGATTTTATTTATTTATTTATTTATTTATTAGGAAAGAGAGAGAGTGAGAGAGAGCATGAGAAGGGAGAAGGTCAGAGTGAGAAGCGGACTCCCCATGGAGCTGGGAGCCGGATGTGGGACTCGATCCCGGAAATCCGGAATCATGACCTGAGCCAAGGCAGTCACTCAACCAACTGCGCCACCCAGGGGCCCCTAAACTAATGCATTTTTAAGAAATCTGGGATTATAGGCAACTAGTCTTCGGAGTAGATGAGTAATGATAACAGTTTTATATGCTAAATGCTACCAGGAAAACCTGTACTCATCTGAATTAGTATGTTTCTTAAAGTTATTCATAATTTACTATTGGGAGTTCAAAAAGCTAAATAATAATTAATTAGATGGATATATTTGTGGGTTTTTTGTTTTTGCTTTTTAAAAAAATTTTTATTTATTCATTAGAGAGAGAGACACTGTGTGTGTGTGTGTGTGTGCGCGCGTGTGTGTGCGTGGGGTGGGGGGGGCAGGGGCAGGAGAAGAGGGAGAGGCAGACTTCTCGCTGAGCAGGGAGCCCGACTTAGGGCTCGATCCTAGGACTTGGAGAACATGACCTGAGCCAAAGGCAGACGCTTAACCATCTGAGCCACCCAGGTGTCCCTGTTTTTACTTTTTTAAAGTAAGCTTTATGCCCAAAGTGGGGCTTGAACTCACAGCCCCAAGATCAAGAATCACATGCTCTACCAACTGAGCCAGCCAGGCACCCCTGGATATATTTGGTAAAGCCAAAAAACAAACAAACAAAATCCCCAACTTTTGGTGAGGACAACTTTTTTCATTAGTCTTATGAAAAACCAGGTATTTGGAGTAGAAGAACTTCTGCAAATATTTGACCATAAGTATCACTTTAAAACTTTTTGACAAGGGCATGATTACAAAATCATGTTCTTCAGATTCAGTGGTGGTAACTAGTGCGATTCAGTGCTTCCTTTTAGATAATGACTCATTTCAAAGTTCTTGACTTTGGCATTCGTCAAGCAATGTTGTCTTAGTTAATCATATTCTCAAGATTAATATATTCTTACTGACAAGATCTGTATGCTTTTACTGACATATCAATTTCCTAGTTACTAATACCACTTGAAGGAAACAATTCAAATCATTTGGCAGGGTCACAACATTTCCAAAGTCAGAACACTGCTTAATACACATTTTCCATTCCATTTACTCAAGAAAAATACCCAAAATAAGATTTTGCACTGAGTAAGTTTTTAATATGGCTTTCCTTTACATATTTGTTTGATGGGAATAGCGAAAATATAAAAATTGATATTTTTGATAAATTTTGATATCAAAATTGACGGGAATAGCTGAAAAATCAAAATTTCAGTATATGTTATCTTTGAATACGGATAGACTATATAAAAACCTTTTTTTTAAACAATTAGTCATTTATTTTTACTTTATTTTTTAATTGAAGTATAAATTGACATACCATATCATACTAGTTTCAGGTGCATATCACAGTGATTTGATATTTTTATATATTATGAAATGATTACCCATGGTGAGTCTAGTTACAATACAAAGTTATTACAATACTATCCACACATCCTCAGCCCTACCCCACTCTGGTAACCACCGGTTTGTTTCCTGCATCCATGAGTCCCTTTTCTGTTTTGTTGTTTTCTCATTTTTCATTTTTTTTTTTAAGGTTCCCATTGCTTTTTAAAATCACAAGTCCTATAGCGTCAGGTGGCTCAGTGGGCTAAAGCCCCTGCCTTTGGCTCAGGTAATGATCTCAGGGTCCTGGGATTGAGCCCCGCATTGGGCTCTCTGCTCGGCGGGGAGCCTGTTTCCCCTCTCTCTCTGTCTGCCTCACTGCCTACTTGTGATCTCTCTCTCTCTGTCAAGTAAATAAATAAAATCTTAAAATCACACATCCTGGGGTGCCTGGGTGGCTCAGTTGTAAGCGTCTGGTTTCAGCTCAGGTCATGATCTGAGGATCCTAGGATAAGCCCCATTTCAGGCTCCCTGCTCAGAGGGGAGCTTGCTTTTCCCTCTCCCTCTCCCACTCCCCCTGCTTGTGTTCCTTCTCTTGCTGTGTCTCTCTCTGCCAAATAAATAAATAAAATAAAAAAAATAAAATCACATTTCCTCTATTATTTGTCATTTTAATTTAGTAATGATCATTATTTATTCACTAAAAATATAGAGTTCTTTATTTCTAGCACATTTCCATATTTCCATATTTTACTCTCCTTTCCTGTTTTGTCCATGTAATTTTTAATTCTGATTCTCTTTCCAGCATTGACATCTTTATTTGTTAAGCAACCTGGACAAATGAGGATAGGCCAAATTGGGCAGAGTTTTCAGAGGCAGGAAATTAATTCTCATTATTTAAACTGAAAATCTTCATTTTACCAGATGGGCTATGGGTTTAATTAACTGACTCCTGGAGCAGTCTGAACTTACTTTTCCCTTTGAGTTACAAAATCTTTTTCCTAATAACCTATCCCTTGAGAAGTGACTAGAACTCAAATTCAATGATTTTCCTTCTGTTTTCCTCACAAGACACTGGGCACTAGGGGGCGAACCAGGTGTAATAGTTCTGTTTGATTAGTGCCTCTTTGCAACCAGTTGTTTTGAATATCCCCCCTGTCAAGGAGTAAGTCAGTGAAACATTGTTTATGAAATAACTGCACTCTTTTCAGTCCCTTTGCTTTTCAGTTTCAAACTCATCTATCTAAATTCTCTCTTATGAATGGAAAGTACAAGTCTGTAATATTTTTATGCACTATTGCTTTAGCAGTTATATTTTAAGTATTACATTACAGAGCTACACTTAATTTTTATTTAGTTATGGCCAAAAGAATGAGAAACCTCACTGGTTTTTTTTTATGATTTATCAATTATTTTAGAGAGGGAGAGAGAGTGCAAGAGCACAAGCAGGAGGAGCAGAGGGAGAGGGAGAGAATCTCAAGCAGACTGTGCACCAAGTGGGGAGCCCAACTAGGGGCACCCCACTAGGGACTTGATCTCAGGACCCGGAGATCACGACCTGAGCCGAAACCAAGAGTTCAAGGGTTAACCTACTATGCCATCCAGGTGCCCCCAAAGCCCAGTGGTTTAATGTAGTAAGATATAATTAAAAATTAGCCCAATTAAAGACTTGATTATGCTCCTAAATGCTGCTTTTTCACTGTAAGAATGTTTGTGATGGCAGTATCATGCTAGTTCCTAGTAATATGCTGGAATCTACAAGTTTACTCTAGCAATTTTTTTAAAAGATTTTATTTATTTTAGAGAAAGACAGCATGGGGGGGGGGCAGAAGGAGAAGGAGAGAATCTCAAGCAGGATCCACGCTGAGCATGGAGCTCAATGCAGGGCTCCATCTCACAACCCTGAGATCATGACCTGAGCCCAAATCAAGAGTTAGATGCTTATCCAACTGAGCCACTCAGGCACCCCATGTTAGCAACTTTTAAATTTCATTTAAATTTCTCTTTAGTTTCCCTTAGAAATCATTTATGATACCCTCCAATAGCTTTTCAAAATTTTATTTTGAAACTTTCCAAAATATTATGGTGAGAACCAAGTCCCATTTCAGTATGTAGATCCAAATGAAAGGAGGAAAGAACTCTTGCAGTAAAAAATGATTTGGAGGGGCGCCTGGCTGGCTCAGTCAGTAGAGCATGCAGCTCTTGATCTCAGGGTTATGAATTCAAGCCCCACAGTGGGGGTAGAGCTTACTTTAAAAAAAACCCAGGGGCGCCTGGGTGGCTCAGTGGGTTAAAGCCTCTGCCTTCGGCTCAGGTCACGGTCTCGGGGTCATGGGATCGAGCCCCGCATCGGGTTCTCTGCTCGGCGGGGCGCCTGCTTCCCCCTCTCCCTCTGTCTGCCTCTCTGCCTACTTGTGATCTCTCTCTTTCTGTCAAATAAATAAATAAAATCTTAAAAAAAAAAACCCAAAGGTTGAAAAAAAATTATTTGGATGTAAACCATAAGGATATTTTAGGGTACTTACTTGTCATCTGTCTTTCCTCCTAGACAATATATCATCCCCTTATGTGAAATCACACTGTGGCCATAGACTTTGATAGGTAGTTTTTTAACTTCATTCCACTTGGCAGCCCTGCAATGAAAAGATGATAGAATTTCTGTGCTTTCAGTTAATGCCAGGGTCTAAAATTATGAACATGTAATAGGCACTCATATACCCAAATGCTTAGGAAACAGGAACGTCAGGTCAACTTACACGGGATCATAGCATAGTACTGAATCCAGTGAAGCCTCTGTTTGAAGGTCTTTGCCTGCCACGACATAGATTTTGTCATCTACCTCTCCCAGACCAAAGAGACACCTGGCTGAAGGCAGAGGTGGAAGTCCAACCCACTCAGATGCTATGTTATCGAGCTGAAAGAAAAACATATGAGGAATTGTGGAACTTGTTAGAAAAAAGTTACAGTTGTACCGAGAAATGTGCTATATTTTGTGTGTCGTGTAGAATATGCTGAGATAGTCAAAGATGTTGCAGGTAAAATAAAACTGCAATCCAGAAGTATTGTATTTTACCTGTGAACTACCAAGAAAAATGAGAACATCTACTTGGCTTACTTAAAATACCAAAATCTGCAGAAAGGAAGGAGAGAATAGAGTTATTAGCAGTCAGTTAGAACTGTGAGATTCCTTGTTGAAGTTTCCTCCCATGTCACCTTCTTCAGGTTTAAAAAAGGCACCATAATACTTTCAGGGCATTGAGGAAAAGAGAGGTTGTCACTGTAGGGAGGGTCACAGTATGTGAGTGACCCCCAAATGCTATATTTAACACACTCTCCAAGCCGGCACCCAAGACAGCTGGACCTGTCGCTCAGTCTACAGACAACTGGGATGTTAGGCAACATCTTTTTTCTGTTCTTCAGATTTGTTTAGGTTCTCTCTGTTTCGCTTTATTACTTCTGACGTAGGCAGGTGTTAACAGCTATAACTTCCTAGCCTTTTGTTGGAAGTCATTTGAAATACCCTTGTCTCTATCTTTTATAAAAAAAAATTCTATTAGGAAGCATCTTGCTTGTTTTTGCAACTGCCACTTCTGCAAGCCTAAGCCAGCTCTCGAAGTGCTCATGCTCTCCCGGGTCATTCTGCTATGGCTGGCATTGGTTTCAGCACTTACTGTTGGTCATTTTAAGATTTTCTTTCTTTATTTCTTTTTAAAGATTTTACTTATTTATTTGACACAGAGAGAGATCACAGGTAGGCAGAGAGAGAGGCAGGTGGGGGGCGGGGGGGGGGGAAGCAGGCTCCCCGCTGAGCAGAAAGCCTGATGTGAGGCTCCATCCCAGGACCCTGAGATCATGACCTGAGCCGAAGGCAGAGGCTTTAACCCACTGAACCACCCAGGCACCCCCATTTTAAGATCTTCCAGTTTGCATTTTAGGATGAGAACATAGCTTCATGAGGGAGTGCAGTTACAGATTTGTTGTTCTCTGCCACGCTACTTCTGTGTAGCAGAAGAAAAATAAACCCCAGAATAATTGGATACCAAGAGCAGGTGCAGATATTAGAGGCTGTGGGCCAGGGAGGGATCTCTGTAGAAGCCTGTGTATATCTTGCCTCGTAACTCTGGTTAAAGCAAAGCACTAATTAAGACTAGATATGATGAGTCTTATGATATTCCTCACATAGGTATTGTTAGCTCTGCATTCACGGATTTTAACATCTAAATTGTGAGCTCTCATGTCTTTCTTTTTGAAAACAAATCCTTTGATCAAGAAAGTGCTTTGTACTCCAGTAGAAATAATGAACATTTATGAAGTCTTGGCTCTGTGACAGTTTTTGTACTAAATGCTCATGGAGCTTTTAAGTGATATTCACATAGAAGCTATATAAATTCACTGTTTGTTTTTTAAATGGGACCAGTAGCTGTCATAATCCCAGACTGGAGGGTGTACTGTCCACGCTGGACAGTACTGCCCACAGCCCCACACGACCCCCAGTTAGGGCACTTGTTACAGCAAATGTAACAGGAAACTGCCTACCAAGCTCTTTTAAAGATGAGCTGCCAAGCTATCTAACCTCTCTGGCTCTAGTTTCTGCATCCTTAAGATCAGGGTTTGGACCTATATTACTTTAAAATGGGGTGCTGGTCAAAGATTTGATGGATCTATTAATTCTATGAAAAAAATCCCCTCTCTTACACAGGTAAAGAATTCTCATCGCCTATTTATAGCATACAATCAAAGATCATATTACTCCTAACTAAATACATTTTAAACAGATGTGACCAAGCAGAAAAATACAATATAAAACCTGATATTCTCATACATGCATTTTCTTGTGAGTCGTAAATAACCCTTTTTACAGTCGGGTGTTTTTATCCTGGCATCTTGTTGCACTATTTGTGCCTTTTAAAAGGAGCAAGGCATGGGCAATGACAGGAAGTCGATCTTTTCAATCCTGTATAACTTTTTTTGTAGCTATAAAGAACACCAAACAGGTTTCTTGAAACGGGAATGAGAAGCTGTGCCAATAAAAGTAAGAATAGTAACAAGATGGAAGAGAATAAAGATAAAACTATAAGTATTTTTTGGATCTATGATTTCTAGGTATCTGTTCCTCTGTATTTTTCTGTTTTTTTTTTTTTTGTCCATCTGTGTTTTGATGTCATTTTTACTTCCTAGATACAATTACTGTCTTTTAAGTTGAATTTGGCTTTTCTGAAATTTCAATGAATTTAAAATTAAGGCTTAGGAAATTTTCTGGCATGCATTCAAATACTTATGATTATGGCTTTTTTTAATATTTTGTAGCTGACACTCTTCAACAGAACTTTGAAGATTAAGAATCATGATTAACATGTATTATTGCATTTTTCAAGATTAGAAAAAGCTAATTAAAGGTAGTATATTGTGAATGCACAGCATATCACACACTCTGAGAGCACAGAGTGACTATGATATGACATTCTACACTTATCTTTGGCCTTTCCAACTCAAGTGCCCATAAACCTCAGGCTCTGGGTAGCTATGACCTAAACAAACTCTTCTGAGCCAGCCGTAAGCTACAAAGTGCTGGTATTAGCATTATTAAAGATAAAGGTTAAGCCACTGATTCCTTCATAAACTGATAAAATATAATGTGTTGATAATATGAAATAAACTCCCTTCACATAAATCACAAAGAATCTATTAGTTTGGAGGATTTGTTTTCTTGGACACTTCTGTGGTTTCAGAAAACAGATTAACTGGTAGTAATGTCTAAGTACAACTCTGATCCAAATACATGTGGTCACTTGTCATAAATGAAAATTAATGGGGCGCCTGGGTGGTTCAGTCCGTTAAGCACCTGAGTCTTGATCTCAGCTCAGGTCTTGATCTCAGAGTTGTGAGTTCAAGCCCAGAAAAAATCATCACAAATAAAAATTTCTAAATATAATTACTGAATTCAAGTTAGTGACACTGGTGTAGATACTTTTTCCCAGAAAGTAACCCAAAGTGTGTAAATTAAGTACGCAAGTTCTCTTCATTTTCAACAAAATTATATTATAAGCAGTAAACATAAATAACAGATAAAATGCTACCTTTAAGAACTTCAGATCAGTTCAAGAAAACCTGGATAAAGGCTGAAAATCCAATCAATTATCATTTTTGTAAGGTATAAAGTACTATGATTTAGGGAAATACATTAACCTATTTTTCAGAAGAGATACAAGAATAAATTTAAGTTGTATTAAAACACTGGATTTTGAAAGAGCATAGTCACCATCAGCTATAAACTTGACATTTTGGGTAAGAGTATAAAGAAAACTTGAGTCATCACTTACACATTAATTAGAACCTCGTTCTTCACCAAACCTTTTATTAAGTATTAACAAGCCATTAAATTAACCGATTTAAATATTTCTGTCAGCTCTCGAAGTAGCAAAAGTGCAAGGGACTGGAACAGGACATCAAGCAGAATAAAACACAAGGAGCCTGAAGAATTCACACATCAGATAACGGGATGGTAAATAACAGTTTCCTTTATGCCTCTACTTTTATAAAAATAGGCCTTCTTACCTGGAAGAAGTAGGACTGTAGAGCCTGATCTTTATTTTCTTCATCCACATATAGTCCTCCTACCACATACACCTGATTTTGTTGGGTAACAATGCTAGAATGATTTCTGGGAATCTGCTCAGCCAGTGCGGTAAGGTAGCACTCATTTTCTGTGGGATCATAAGCCACTGCAGCTGTGTCATTAACCAAGAGGATGAGGTCTTTGACAAACATCCCATGCCTGGGAATGTCATTCAGGTAACCGGGAAGTAAGTCTTCATCACCAACGTCACCATTCACCTCACCAGTCCCGGCTTTCTCAGCATTTTTGCTAGGTTCTGGGAGTTTGCCTGCGAAGGCATCTTTGAGAACTTTGATTTTTTTCTGGAGTTCTGGGTTGCTTTTAATTATATCATCTTTCTCAACATGATCTTTAAAGTATTTTTCTGTCATAAGGCGAAAACGAATACAATCAAACACTTCGCTAAGGTTCTTAACTCTGTTTTCCTTGTCCGTTCGCACCCATTTCATCACTGCCTCAAATACTGCTTCTTCCTTTTCTACATTGAGGCTGTCATTAGAAATGACTGAGATCAGTTCCTGTGGAGATAGCTGCATAAAGTCCTCTTCCTTGCAAATCTGTACAAAGCGATCAGACACAAATTCACGGGCAGAGATGGCGAGTCTCGGGCAGTCAAGAAGAAGTCCTAACCTTAAGATGGCCAGACAGTTACCAGGAGCAAGTCTTTTCTGAAGATAAGAAACACAGACAGTGAACACCGAGGGGATCTGAAAGCGGCTGGCCAGGGCAAAAATATCCTGCACGTTTCCATCGTTGAGGTCAATACTGGCAGAGTACAGGTACTTGATGATCAAATCCAGCACGGCAGGATCCACGTTATCTAACACTACCTCCTTTTTTTTCCCCTCATCAATTTCAGATAAGAAATACTCACGGAAGTAAGGACTACAAGCTGACAAAATCAATCTGTGGCAAGGAAGACTTTTGTCACCTGCTTTTAGGGTGCAATCGATGAATTTTTTTTCTTCCAGGAGATCTTTTAGACCGTCCTGAAGAAGGGTGGATTGGTAAAGCCGCAGTTCCTCTGTGAGTTCCCGCTGGGAATCCATTTTGTGAGTAACCTGGGTAAGGAAGGGGACACTGAAGGCCTTAGCTCCTTGCAGCACACAGGTCTAGCTGTAAAAAGGCAGATCGGTGTGCTTTGCCCAGCTTGAAGCCTTTGCAATTTAATCCCACCGGCTAAATATAGATACCAACTCTAACAACGGGAATTCAGGAGAGCTAATTTGGAAAGAAGAGTTGTTCCTGCAGCTGTTATAGATTGAAGGGAACAACTGGAACTTTCAATCACTAAGGAAACAGCTAAGAAACAAGAGATTTAAATGAAGTGGGAAGCTTTAAGATACATAAGCATTAGAACATATGCCAATAAAGGTAAGTTTAAAGAAAGTGTTAATTGAACTGACAGAAAACTGAATCATAAAAATGAGTCAGTCCGCTAAAAATGGTCTAGTGGCAAACTCCTTGGCTCTCTGAATGATGCGAAGGTCAAGAATATGAGGTGAGTTCATTTGAATACTCATAAGCAAAATCCCTTTCCCAATTACTGTTACATAAAAATTTTTATTTTCTATTCAACACAGTGGTATTTACAATTTTTAGAAGTAGGAAACTTAAAGACTTCTATTTATGTACTAGTAATATAATTTTTAAAAAACCTTTAATAACAGTATCTCATCATAATTGAAGTAATGCAGAGAAACTGCTACTTTTCTAAGATATTCTAAATTATCCTTTTATTAAGTGGAAAAACTGTAATTAGAATTATATTACAATATAAAATTATTTAAGTTATTCATACCTGCTTTTCTCTACAAAGGATATCATGTGGCAAACAATTATAAAACAAGTAGAATAAAAGCAAAAGGTTAAAATGAGTCAAGTTCAGAAAGAAATAGGAATCGTTAAAAGTCAACACTAGGTAAAGAAAAAATCACATATGATTACTAAAGATATTCTGTGATTTAAGTGTTGAAGATAAAAAAAATTAAATAAAAAGTTAAAATACAGAACAGATGTGACACCACAAAAACAATGTTATCAACCGGGGCGCCGGGGTGGCTCAGCCGTTGAGAATCTGCCTTTGGCTCAGGTCATGATCCAGGGGTGCTGGGATTGAGCCCCACATTGGGCTCCCTGATTGGCAGGAAGCCTGCTTCTCCCTCTCCCACATCCCCTATTTGTGTTCCCTCTCTTACTGTGTGTCTCTCTGTCAAATAAATAAATAAAATCTTAAACAAACAAAACAATGTTATCAATAGAACACAAGAAAATCAGGAAGAAGTGCTATATCACCTGCATAATTTGGAAAACAAGACTATTCAAGGGAAAAAAAAGAATATATAACTGAAATCATAATCTAAGTTGTTGATTGTAATACAACACCCTATTAATTACGGAATGCAGAAGTCATGATTTGAAAAAAAATTGATCCTTTGTTTATATGCAGATGACATCATATATACCTTTTTAGGAATTATTTTATTACAAAATTATACTGTCACATTTTCTGAACTCAGTGGGGCTGGCTACAAGAAATACAGTATAATTTCAAAGTCCGGTATTCTTAAACCTGCTTAAAAGAATATAAGTTCCCTGAAGACAGGAGTTTTTTTTTTTTTTTTGGTTTGCTTTGTTCAATGCTATAGCCCCAGGGCCTCATGTGCTCTGTAAATATTTGTCGAATGAATAAATGCCCTCAGATCAGTGAATTGTGTATTTTTAAATGTTAAGGTCTCTATGAGTAAAGGTTTTTTTTTTCTTATTTTACATCACAGTGAAGTCAAAGGTACTGTCAGCTGCTAAAACAACAGCTGAGAGAAGAGCTCATTGACTCTTTTTTCCATTTATAGATGTCACTAAAGGTTTTAACACACTAGAAGAAACTAACAGCTGTTCCCTTGTTTAAACAATAAATGACTCATTCCTCTCTACTCGTTAACAACTAACATTTGAAAAGATTAGTGAGTCAGATGCAAACACCATATGACATTTGAGATTCCTTACTAGTCAGCAATTATAAAGTCTGTTTTGCTTCAAAAACTATTTAAACATATTCCTGGCATCATTTTGTGACCTGTGAAAATTTTCAAACAACCCTTTTTTTCCCCCCTTAATGTAGGTTGTTTATTATAACCTCATCTCTTACAAATGTACAACTCTTTTCCTCTTTATTTTTTTTTTTCCCCAAATTTATTTTAATTTTTCAGTGTTACAAGATTGATTGTTCATGCACCACACCCAGTATCGAGAGGGGCACGTACTGCATGGAGCACTGGGTGTGGAACTCTTTTCCTCTTTAAATAAAGAAACCAATGTATAGCTTTTGTTCATTGATTTTAAACTCAGGTTAGCACTTAGTTAGCATTTGGTTTACTACGTTTTTATGGTTGTACATATAGTTGCATCTTGTAAGTTTTTACACACTCACTCCCTTCTCTCTAGAGAAAAAAAGGCTCCTTTGGCTAATTTCAATGATTTCACAAAGGTTCTTTACAATGTTTTTTTTATACCAAAGCAGTAGCAAAAAACAGGGATGCCACAGAAGTTGCCAAATTGCAGCTAACCAAAAAATCAGAGAATATCCTATTTTTTTAAAACGTCAAAGAGGTTTTTTAATGAGTACAAACAAGGAGAAAGTCAATAAATGAACAATTTATTTACAAACTATTTAAAACTATTTCTTTACAAAATAAATGTATTCTTGCCAATACCATATTGAAATTATTTATAAGATAGTGCCCAAAACATTACATACGGGTTGATATATCCAGAGTTAACTATAATTTTTAGGTTTTACAGAAATGGTCACTTAAATATGGCAAGTTTAAGAGTTACAATTTATATTAGAGTTGGCTTACATTTGGAGCTAGTTGATAATTTAAACCAGATTTTTATAATTAAAAAGGCAGTATTTAGAATACTCCATAAGAATAGTCTTATTCTTTTAAATAATACTTTCAAAACATTAAATGGTGCTGCATAAATTCTTTATTAAGCCCAACATGATACAGTCATTTAATATCTGCAGACTAATTATTCACAAGCATTAGGTACAAAATAAACATATTTGCAAACCAGATACATTTTGATTACAATTTTAAGTATAATTTTTAGAAAAGTGGCAATAAAATCTTAGATAAATGAAATTTCCTTAATCATTAAAAAACTCTTTTTTAAAAGCTTTTTCCGTAAAGGTAAAAACTATTCCATGCCTTATAGTAGGCGACTAGTATCTTTAATCTTGAGATATCTTTAAATAGAAATCCAGCTCAACTCAAGATCAACTCATTACTTCCCAAAGTCCCTGTAGGGTGAATCCATCCTTCAATTTCTCTATTGCAAGCCCCAGTTCTTCTGAAAATACAGGTTCACGATCTTGTTGCTTTTTGGGAGATAAGAGGATAAGATGGGAATAGAGAAGGTGGGCAAGGAAGAGGAAAAAAACAAAAAATAGTTTTCACATAAGTTTTGTGAATACTAAATGTTGGAATATAGAAAGTTTTTTTTTTCATATACTATAGATAAAATGTTCTTACCTTATTGCCATCAGCAAAATAAGCCTATAAGGCAAAGAAAATTATATTTCACATACTTGACATATACAGGTCAGTGGACTAAGGAACAGGTTAATTAATTTATAGAACAATTGTGTAACTAAATGTATTTTACATTCTGTTACTGTGTGTCTAATGGTCTTCTCACCTAGCTTTACTACAGTAGTAGCAGATTTCACTTTTATTAATCATTAGGAATGACTACAAGAGTTATGTTTTGAGCTCCAAAATATGTGTTTTGTAATTTAGTATACAATTAGCGTTGTTAACTTGAAAGGAGATAAAAAGAATGACTTAGAAGCTATAAAATTTCATCTCTACTTTCGGTTTAGGTGAAGGTACTGGCAAAACAAAACAAAGCAATAAGTGCTTCAATGTATCAGCAAATGCTAGAGTTTATAATTAAATATTTTATACTAATTTCACACTTGTTTAAAAATATTTATTCCCAGGGGGTGCCCGGGTGGCTTAGCTGGTTAGGCGGCTGCCTTCGGCTCAGGTCATGATCCCAGGGTCCTGGGATCGAGCCCCACATCGGGCTCCCTGCTCGAAGCAGGGAGTCTGCTTCTCCCTCTCTCTCTGCCTGCTGCTCTGCCTACTTGTGTTCTCTATCTCTTTGTCAAATAAATAAATAAATAAAATTAAGAAAAAAAAATTTACTTCCAGAGAGGTATGCTGGTCAAATTCATACACTACATTATATAGAAAGCATTAGTATTATTTTGGTTATGAAATAATATAAATTTGGCAACAGGAAAGCTCATAGTTCAAATACATTTTTAATATAATATACCAATAAATTAAAAGGAAGTCATCCCATAAAGATTAATAATGAAAAATAAGATTTTAAATAATTTAATTTTTTAACTTTAATTTTACTAAATTAATTTTAATTTAATAATTTAATAAATTATTTAACCTGTTCTATTATTCTAAGGTATGAAAAATTTTTCACAGATCTGAAATCCTCTGAATAATAGTATTCTCAAACTATTTCCCAGTTTGGTGATTTAAAAGTAATTTTAAACAAAGAAAAAATCCTTAACTTAAAAAAAAATTACTTTCCACCTCATGTTTAAGTTAACTCTCAAAAGTCTCAAGTTCTGTGGTGTTTTATACACTTGAGCCATTAGTTAAACATGACTGAGATTAAAAAAAAACCCATAAGAAATTAAGTAGCTCTTCTTTGTCATGCTCACCACAAAAGCGTCCGTGTGATCATCAGAGTCTATTTCTACATCATCTTGAATCTGTTCAACTGTCAGAGCTTCAAGAGGCTGTGGCTAAAAATCAGTAGATATTAAAATGCAAAAAGGAAAAAAAAAGAATCAAGGGGACAATATTAATTAAGCAAATAATTTTAGTAAAATGTGCTGTGAGAACTATAAATACTTGTAAAAGGATAAAACAACTGAAAACTACTCAAGTCTTAGAAAAAGATTTGCATGGAATAGTCTAATGGTAGAGCAGAATAAAATGTGGTGCCGATATTAATTCATTTTTCAAATGTTTTAGTATTCTTGGTGTGTTAGGCACTATGCTAACACTACCAAGGGTAAAAATTCCCTGCCCTACCCACAAAAGTTTTGTAATCTAGTGGGGGTGGAGAAAGAATAAAACACAATTACAGATAACTAAATATTAGGTTGGAACATGTGAGATTACCATTATTCTTAGTCAAAAATGGTCAAATATTAATATCATATGGTTCAACCTATAAAAAGCAGTTGTAACAAATATAATATCTATTATAATAGAAAGGTTTAGAGACAGCACAACTTCTGGTTTGTGAATCCCAGAAACTTTTATGAAGAAAAGAATGGCATGTAATCTAGGCCTTTTAGAATGAGGATGACTTCCATAGGTAAGATTAGGGGAAAAAGTATTTCTGGTAGAGGGGACCAGCATCAGCAAAGGTGAGAAACCACAGGATGTGGCTGAAGAATGATGAATAATCCAATATGGTCAGAACAGAAGAGTCCCATGAGACAGAAGAAGCTACGCAGGGCTATTGTACCGAACAATTCTTTTTTTTTTTTTTTTTAAAGATTTTATTTATTCATTTAACAGAGAGAGAACACAAGCAGGCAGAGAAGCAGGCAGAGGCAGAGAGAGGAGCAGGCTCCCCGCGGAGCAAGGAGCCCGATGCGGGACTCGATTCCAAGACGTTGGGATCATGACCTGAGCCAAAAGCAGTTGCTTAACCAACTGAGCCACCCAGGCGTCCCTGTACTGAACAATTCTAAGGAGCATCATTCACACTGAAGTCTATTTTTTCTATGTTCTCATAGTTGAGCAGTGCATAGCCTACACCACCAGACACTGTGGCTGTGCAGATAAGGTAGGAAATGTAGGCTGGTGTCCACTGAAATTCTTTAATACCAGCCCAAAGAATTCAGACTTTATCTATAGGTAATTGATGGTAGGGTGTGTAGGGAAGAAGTATATTCCTTGACAAGAGTGACCTGACCCGCTAATCTGAGGATAGCCTCAGTGTTTCAACCACGTTTAGAGTTGTATGACTGTGTACAAGTAACTTAACCTAACTAAGCCTCCGTCTCCATAACTGTGAGATAAGGATAATAATAATGCTATACTGCATAGTACTATTGGGAGGACTAAATGAGATGATGCGTATAAAGTTCTTAGAGCAGTGAATGGGAACAACAGGTGTTCAATGCAGTCATTCAACATCTATGAATATTCCCTAAAGTGCCTATTATGTGCTAGTTCTAATTGCTGGGAATACAGGCTTAAAGAAAGTAGATGAAAATCCCTGACCTCATGGAGATTATTTATAGTGGAGAAGACCAATGAGTGCTACCAAAAACAAAGCAAGCAAGCAAACAGGGATAAGGAACAAAAAAATGATGGAGGCTGCTCTTTTAGATGGTGGTCAGGGAAGACCTCCCTAAAGAGGTGGCTTGGAGTAGGGACTTACATGAGATGACAGAGTGGGTTATTATGGCTGTTATTATTATGTACTGGGGGCCAAAAAAGAAAAGAAATGCAAGGTAGAGAGAGAACGGGTAGGAGAACTAACATACTGAGTGTCTCTCACGTGCCAGGAATTTCACGGATATGATCAAAACCTTTGTGAGACAGATTATTTTCATTCAAAAAAAGTTTTTTTTAAGATTTTACTTATTTGAGTGAGAGAGAGAGAGAGAGAAGGGAAGAGAGAGAGCATGACTGGGGAGAAGGACAGAGAGAGGGAAAAACAGAGCAGGGAGCCTGACACAGGGCTCGATCCCAGGACCCTGGGACCATGACTTGAGCTGAAGGCAGACACTTAACCAACTGAACCACGTAGGCACTCAGATTATCTTCATTTTATGATGAGAAAATTGGAGCTCAAATCTGCCTAGAATCACAAATAAATGGTGAAATTGGCACTAAAGACAGGTTTGCCAGGTTCCAAGGACCAGGCATGTTCTACAATATTATTAATGAAGCAAGAGGAATAACAGTAATTGTGATTTGAGTGAAAAGAAAGGGATAGGAAAAGGGAGGAGACTGTATGACTGAATGTTAAAAAAAAAAAAGATAATCAGGAAAATAAAAAAATGAAATCTCTGAGGTTCTGAGCACAGCTGACTTTGCCAATGCAAAAAATAAATAAGTAGAAAATAAATAGATACATCAGTAGAAGAATGGTGCTTTTGAGAAAAATGATAGCATTTTAGGTATGTCGAGTTTGAGATACTCAAGTCCCAGTGTATCTTACAGATTTGGAAAATTATTTACTTAATTAAATTACTAGGACAAACTTTTAAAAGAGAAATTCAATTTATGTTGTTTGGAATGCTCATTTATGTGAAAATATTCAAGAATATTTAGAACCAAGATCATCTGAGAGAATGTGTCAAGATCAAAATAAAGTGGGACTCATCTACAGAAGTATAGGTTGAGGAAACTGGAAGAGCGCTGATATTCCTTTTTTTTTTTTTAAAGATTTTATCCATTTGACCGAGAGAGAGATCACAAGTAGGCAGAGAGGCAGGCAGAGAGAAAGAGGGGGAAGCAGGCTCCCTGCTGAGCAGAGAGCCCGACGTGGGGCCCGATCGCAGGACCCTGAGATCATGATCCGAGCCGAAGGCAGAGGCTCCAACCCACTGAGCCACCCAGGCGCCCCTGATATTCCTGAAGAATATACAGAGAAGGCCAGATGAAAAGGAGAGTTTGAAAGAAGTGCAGGTTGGGAGGAAAACAGAAAAGGATGATTAAAGATGTGAAGAACATGAGTGTACGTGTAATACAGTGTCAGCAACCCAGAGAGACGTTTCAGCTGGAAGGGAAGGGTGATATATAGAGAATATTACAGGGAGAGAAAAAACTAGCAAGGAGCGCTACCAGGCAACAAGGGTCTGTTTGAAGTCAGAGGTTATGAATTGGAACTTAGCGGCCCAGCCCTACTTCCTTATCTTCTCTGGTCAGACAGAAAAGATCTGCAGTCCAAGAGCAGAAGAGATATAGGTAATATACGTGCTATGTGATAGGACTCAACATGCTGAGCGCCAGCAGAGACGCTGTTTAAAGAGTGGGTGGCAAGGGCACCATCGTAGTGTACAGTGAGGGTGCCGGCAGAAGAACAGACAGCAAGGGAACTTGTGATAGGAGTGGTCAGTGAGGGCACCCGAGACAGAACCTCTGGCCACAGTACCGCTGATAGAGCAGATGGAGTGGAGTGGCTGGTGAGGACACCAGTGACAGACCACATGACAAGTGTCCCAGATGGAGAGGCTGAAGAGTAAAGTCAAAGGAGAGCTGATGTACTTGGAGGGCAGGGTGGATTCGGTGTCTGTGAGGCCTGTAAGTTTCGCCCAAATGCTAGTGGGAGGCAGAAGTGGAATAAAAGTAAAACAGAGTGAGACACTGAAGTGTGTCTACATCAGAGGGGCCTTGCACATGGACGCTTCTCTGGATAAACTGCTCACCTAGAAAGGCAGGCATGAATGACGAAGCAGCCAGTGAGAAGACAGGTACCTGCACAAATTAGTGATGGCCGAGTGGTCCTGCTCTCTGAGCAGCGTCTGTATATCCATCATTTTAAACATAGTTCAAACTTAAATTGTACACAATGTGTTTATATCTGAATTTTGTAGACTGGTAAAAGCAATTCAGCAAACTGTAGTTTACATAGTGAACAGATTACCTTTTCTTCCATCTCATAATCCACTCCAAATATAGGACTGGCAGAATAGACTTTGTGAAGTGAATTGATTTCCTTAACTGATTCTTGTAGTTTTTCCACAGGATCTATTTTAAAGCCAAGCACATATCCTCCACTCTGTAAGAAAAAATGAAAAAACAGAAAACAAGACTGAAGAATGGCTATTTATACTGTATGATAAACTATAACTCTAACACTTAATGTCATTTCAGAGCACCATAGGTAAGCTGATTTTTTTCATTAAAATTTTTGTAATGAAAAACCTAAAGCATATACAAAAATAGAAAAAAGGGTACGGTAAGTGTCCATGTAGCCATCATCCAGCTTCAATAAATAGCAACATATGGCCAACTCTGTTCCATCTTTAACCTCCCCTTTCCCCAAATGTCCTCCCCTTACCCACTCAAGATTATTTTGAAGCATACCCAGATATCACATAATTTCATCTGTAAATATCAAAGATGATATTTTAAGATTTTAAAAAATGCACTAAAGATTGTGAAGGCCAATGGAACTAAGTTTTTCTTGAGCCAGACCTTGAAAAGGAATAGATCATATATTTTTTTAAACAAATTATATTCAGTAATTTTATTTATTTATTTATTTGACAGAGAGGAGAGAGATATCACAAGTCAGTAGAGAGAGAGATCACAAGTTGGTAGAGGCAGGCAGAGAGAGAGGGGGAAGCAGGCTCCCCGCTGAGCAGAGAGCCCGATGTGGGGCTCGATCCCAGTACCCTGAGATCATGACCTGAGCCAAAGGCAGAGGCTTTAACCCACTGAGCAACCCAGGCGCCCCAGGAATAGATCATATATTAAAAGAAAGGGAATGGTCCAGCTAAGGCTAGTTCCTTGAAGAATTAGGAAAGAAACCTGACCATGACAGGTTGTTGGTGAAGAGTGTTAAAAAACTAAGTAGCGTACTGTAAAAGGTGAGAGCATATCCTTTAGGTTGAGAGCATATACTTTTGAGTTTAAATTCGGGTTTTACAACAAATTTACTAGCTATATGATGCTGGGAAACATACTTTTCTTAATCTTTTAATCTCAATTTTCTTTTTCTAAAATTATTATTTATTTTTTATTATTATGTTCAGTTAGCCGACATATAGTACATCGTTAGTTTTTGATTTAGATTAGATTCTTTAGATTAAATTTTGATGTAGTTTTCAATGATTCATTAGTTCTGTATAACACCCAGTGCTCATCACACCATGTGCCATCCTTAATACCCATCACCCGGCTACCCCATACAAGCCTCAATTTTCTTTCTTTTTTTTTTTTAAAACATTTTATTTATTTATTTGACAGAGAGAGACACAGTGAGAGATGGAACACAAGCAGGGGGAGTGGGAGAAAGAGAAGCAGGCTCCCTGCCGAGCAGAGAGCCCAATGCAGGGCTCAATCCCAGGACCCTGAGATCACGACCTGAGCCGAAGGCAGCTGCTTAAGGACTGCGCCACCCAGGTGCCCCCAAGCCTCAATTTTCTAATCCTAAAACAGTTATCAAATTGTTGTATTAAATAAAATAATGTATACATGATATTTGATACAGTTCCTGGAACATAGTAAGCGCTCAGTAAATGGAAGCTACCAATATGCAGGCCGGGGGAAAGGAGTAGACATTCATATTTACAGTTAGAATTTAGAAGAGCACTGACTTTACAATAAGTACATGTTTTATTTAAATGTATTTCTGCAAAGATCTGGCCTAGTAGTGCACAGCAACTATAATTAGATATAGTATAATCTGCATGTGACAGTATAAAAATCTCAAATAGGGTGCATGTGTGTGTATATTTGTATATATCTGTGTTTCTCATTGACATTCTTGTAAGTCAGTCAGACCTGAATCAAAACCTATCTCCACCACTTACTAGTTGTGAGACTGTAGGCAAGATTCCTAACTTCTCCAAGCCTCAGTTTCCTTGAATGTAAAATGGGGAAAAACAGTAACTGTATCATAGGATTGTGTAAAGATTGAAAGAATGCATGAAAAGTACAGTGACTTAATTCTGTCATTAAAAATGATAATCATAAGGATAATAATGGTTATATCTGTAAACAAGGAAACAAAAGATTTTTCCTATGTGGACAATTACTATATGACTTTAATTAATTACTATATGACTATTTAACATGTTACAGCTAACATTTTTCTTGGATGTAAACTGGTTACTGTATAAATAAAACAAAAAATATAGACTGTCACATAGTTTAAAAAAATCTATTAAAGATTAATACATATATAAAATATCTTACCTGCTGAGAGCTTTCTATGACAAGAGCTAAACCAAATTTTGAATCTCTAATCTTTATAGAACGCTAGATGTAAAATGGAAAAGAAGAAAATGCATGTTTTTATTATCTGATAGTAGTGATTCTTTAGCACAAACAAATTTTTCAACTTCTACACAGTAACTGCTTTTCATAATCTAAAGAACAGAATTCTCCCTCTTTTCTTCATTATATTCCCATAGAGATCAAATAAATGAAAATGTTTTCATACTAGAAATAGGCAGCAAACTTGTAAGGTAATGCAAAGAAGACATCTCTGAAATATGCACAAAATTATCCGACTCAAACATCCCCCACAATCAGGGAGTCTACAACTTTTCTGAGTATTTTAAACCAAAGGCCAGCAATCTTTTAGTATTAGAGAGCCAGTGTTTTGTGTGGTTCCCAAGGCTGGATTAGTTTTTAAAAGTCACATGAATATGACTATCCTAGTAACAGACTATGATGATATCAGATTGCAAGTTGTTTGGATCAGGCTGAATTCATTCCAGAGGCCATATTTTGTAACCATATTCTTAAATAACAAAAAGCGTCTATCTGAAGAATAAAAAGCACAAGGTTGTTTATTACTCAGTAATTTTTTAGTATAATAGAGATTAGGTCAGAAAGCTGTAACATATGTAAACCATATAAAACAGCAATGAAGAATACAAACCTGTTTATCAAATACCTATGTAGATTCTGTCATATCTTCCCAGCCACAATGATAAATTCTTGTATTTCTTTAGATGGCCAGAAATCATCTTCCTACCAGATTCTATAATTTTCTGTTTAATCTCTACCAGACTGAAACCTCCTTAATGGCAGGAACTGTGTACTGGTTCATAATTTTCATGACTGTATTGTTGGCACCTAGCACAGCATAGGTGCTAAATATTTGGCAAACAAATGATCTGATATTTTAAAGTCAGAAATCAAACAAATTTAGCAAAAGATAGGCTCGGGAATAGTTAAAAAAATATGATCCTTCTTGTAAACCACGAAATCTTTTAAAAAATGACATCTTCCTGATATTACATACATTGTGTCTATTCAATAAATATTTGT
This sequence comes from Nasua narica, assembly GCA_028533885.1. Lineage (NCBI taxonomy): Eukaryota > Metazoa > Chordata > Mammalia > Carnivora > Procyonidae > Nasua > Nasua narica. Next base: position 118,521,044 of record CM052810.1, on the reverse strand, counting down.
TAATGAAACTCCTTAGTATTAAAGCTACTTATATCCCACAATAAGGGTAATTATCATAGAAAAATCACATAGGATTTTCACTATTTTTATGTTCCATCTAATTTCCACTAGAGTCCTATAAGTAATTTCCTTATGTAAATGAAATTCTTCAGTTTATTGGGAGTTAACTGTTTGTTTCACTGAATCACATAGTAGCAGCAGCAGAAGAGATAAAAGAACCACTTTACTCTCAAAACAAATTGGTCTCAGATGTAGTTAGTTCCTATTCTGGATTTTAACAGTTTAATATAACTTAAGCTAAAATCATTATCACTAAAAACCATCTTAATTCCTTTCACCAAAACTGTTGTATGAATCCAGCTTGTATTACATGCTCTATCTGAATACAATGAAAACAGTTCATTCACAGAATTAAAGAATTCATTCTGGCTTTAAAAGCAAAGTGTCAAGAGAGCCAAAACAATGTGTGTGGATCAGTGTGCTGAAGCCATGTGAAGAACCACCATCTACCTGCCTCATGAAAAGGTTATGGAAAACTTTAGTAGCTAATGCCCTCTGATTGTTATCTAAGAAGGATACATCTTAAAAAAAAAAGAAAGAGAAAAGAGAGAGACACATCTTAATCTGTATGGTGACTATTTTTTTTTTTTAAGGTTTTCTTTATTTACTTGACAGAGAGTGAGACAGAAAACAAGCAAGGGCAGCAGTGGAAGGAGAGGGAGAAACAGGCTCCACACTAGGCAGGGAACCTGATGTGGGGCTTGATCCCAAGATCCTGGGACCATGACCTTTTCTGAAGGCAGACGCTTAACTGACCGAGCCACCCAAGCGCCCTTGTATGGTGACTATTTAAAATTTTTAAATTCAGTATATTTCTCTCCTAATAACAAGTTTATAATGGTGGGGCATCCCTTGAATGTAAGTACTATTGGGTCTTTTCTATGTTGAAATTGTAAATTATCAACATTTTAAGTCTGCTCTCAGCTACACTGTTGCCACTTAAAAAGAGGGAGACAGAATTCATCTAATCTTGAAAGCTTTATTAACTAATGAAGAGAAATTACTTATTCTACATTAAAATAAGGTCACTAAAATGCATGCACTTACAATTTGTAGATATGGTATGCTGACGTTAAAACTGTCATTCATATTTGCATGCCACACAATTCTCACATTGGTAATAAAAAAGGTTCCTAAATTTCCCTGTAAAAGATAAAAGATGTATCAGTGATCGTTTGAATACTTACTCTTTATGTTCTAAACACCAGAATAATTCTGATTATCATGGTAGCAGAGAATACCAGAATTGAGTATCATAGAGTATTAATGACTTCATTATTCACTGGATCGAAGAACAATTAGATGACTGAGGGCCTGGATTCTGAAGTTAGACTCTAATCATTACACCATCAGTACTTACCAGTTGCCTGACCAGGGGCAAAAATTGGTTCTTGGTGCATTGTGTCAAATGTAAAATGGAGATTTCATTAAATAACCCCTGTAAATAAAGCCCTTATCACAGTGTCTGACATATAGTAAGCATTCTGCAAGTGTTAGGTCTTATTACAGCTATTGTTCAAAACCTGGATTAAGTGAAGACAAGGAAGCTGTGGTAAGAAAAAGACAAAACATATGTGATAACCCCCATTCGTTCGCGAGAGATGTTTTATGACTCTTCAACACTAACTATAAATCAAAACTGTTTTCCAATTATATGGCCCCTCAATATCTACTCAAAATTACTCCAGTACGGTAACGAAATGGTCTAAAAAACCCACCACTTTAATACCTAGTACATGGCACCAAAATTAGCCACTTCCACTACTTATCCATATCATTAGCCACCTCCACCTCCACCTCCTCCCCACCACATACTCCCAGAGGAATTTATTTTATACATTGAGGATGGGCATAAAACATTAACTTACAAACCGAAAACCTGAAAAGCCCTTGTCTGGGATGACCAGGTTTGAAATATCAGAAAAGACCACCTATTTCTTAATTATAATTAAGTTAATAAACATATATGTAAATATATAGACATCCCTCCTCTACTCTCATCTTGCAGAAAGTTGTTATACAAGAATTTTAGCCCCCTTATTCCTGGCCAACATTCCATTAAACAGTACTAAGTCTAACTTTATAAGGAATAATTATTTATGTCATTCTTTCCTCTTATTTTAGAAGAGAGCAATTTGCAAAACTCCTAAGGATTTTTTATAGAAGAATAGGAGGGCATATTTTATATTTAATAAACAGAAGTTAGGTTAACAATAACATTCTTATTTTCAGTAAAATATTTCTGATAATCCTGAACATCTTAATCAATTTAAAATGCCAAGTATGGTGCTAGATGGTAAGGATCTAACTATGAACAGAGTGATTTCACCCCTGCCCTTATAAAGTCTACAATCTAACGTTGGGGAACAGATAAGCTGTGTATTTTAGAGCAGGAAAAATTTGGAGTGGTAATTAAGTACAGACTGCATAAGCAACACACAGAAGGAAGCTTACAGAAAGTGACTTCTAAGCTATGACCCAAAGTAGGGATCTGTAAACTATGGTCTGCAGGACATATCTGGCTTGCTGCCTCATTTTGTATGGTCCACAAGCCAAGAAGCCAAGTTTCTTGGCCTTACAAACCAAGTTTGGATTTTTAAATGGCTGGAAAAAAGTCAAAAGAATAATAATTCATGACACATGAATACTATATGAAATTCAAATTTCACTGTCCCTAACAACGTTTTATTGAAACATAGCCATGCTCATTTGTTGTCGATGGCTGGTTTTACACTACAGTAGCAAGTCTGAGAAGTTATGACAGAAACGGTATGACCTGCAAAGCCTAAAATATTCACCATCTGGCCCATTATAGTAAAAAGTTTGCTGATTCCTGATGAGGACTTATTCATATGCAGAGCGGGCTACATACTACAGAACCATTATCAGAGTTTAAAACCAGAACTTTTCAAATGAGCATAATTTATTTACAACTTAAGTTTATGATTCAATGTTTAGCAAGAAGTTCTTCATTCAAATGCTATAGTTTTACCCCAATAGTTATCAGTCTAACCAAGGAAACTATTCTTAGGTAAGAGAAAATTTTTCTTTAGAAACTGATGTGTTACTTATTCCAACTTAGATGTTTTAAATGGTCATAACTTCAAGAGCAAATGAGAAGGTATGATAATGGATATACGAATCACCAAGTGAGTTATACATTTAGTTCCATAAGGATCAGATTTTCTTTCCTTTTTTTTTAAAGATTTTATTTTTAAGTAATCTCTACACCCACCATGGTGCTTGAATTAACAACCCTGAGATCAAGAGTCGCATGTTCTTCCAACTAGCCAGCCAGGCGCCCTCAAAAGACAGGATTAAAAGTCTTTCATAATTGTCCACCTCATGGCTATCCTCCATCAGCATAAATTATCAGGATGTTGAGAGTAGTGCAGTATGTGGGGAAGAACATAGTTCTTAGATGAACTAGATGTGTGAAGTCACTTAATTCTTTGGGGCCTGAGTTTTTAATCTATAAGTGAATGGAGACTGAACTAGATAATCTTGAAGGAGCACTCCAGCCATAAATTCTATGTACGACAAATGTTGCTAAAAAGAACACAAAACCATAAAAATATGAAAATCAGAATATTATTTTATATCAAGAGCTATAATGCTAATTTATCAGGAGATATAATGCTAATTTTAATAGAGTTAAGAGAATATTCAAACTCTATGACAAATGGAAAAAATGATTACCCAAAAGTTTCATTAGCTTTTTGCACAATACCTGATCACTGGATAAATTCCATACTCCATTGATTTTATCATATACATGTTCTTGTGGTAATAATCTTAGTTGCTTATTTTGAATTAGTGCACTTCTCAATTTAAAATCACGATACATTTTAGAAGTTTCATATGCTCTATAAAAAAGAACAAAGACCAACCCAAACTGAAAATGTGTTTTCCTAGGTTGTGTTTACTTATCTACCAAAATATACGGTTGTTAATACTTATGTATATCACTCAAATAATTATCACAACAAATTTAAAAATTTGCTTTTCAATAAATTTTGGTGTCACAGTCTTTTATAGACTATCATTTTAGAGCAGTATTTACAAAATTTATCTCAGTAACCTATTTTTAGGGGTCTAATTTTTAAGAAACATATATCATACAGCACAAATGAGAGGAAATATTTTCTCTTTAAGCTGAAAAACAATGCTTGCATATAATAGACTTAGAAATTATTTTTCCCTATCAAAATGCTTCTCTCCATTTCTGTTTTAGTCAAAGGCACAATTGAAAGTCCAATGAATTTTCTCATTGCAATTGCAAAAATGCTCAGAGCTACCTCTATACAGAAAAGTGGAATAAATCTGTACCAACTCCAAAACGGACCCTAGGACAGTGTGTATCTGTGTGCAAGTGTTTGTGTGTGTGTACATGTAAATATTATATATAATATATATAAATATAATATGTTAAATATATATTGTATTAATATATTATATTAATATATTATTAATTACTTAATATATTTAATTTTATTTATTTATGATTTATGTACTTATTGTACATTTAAATATATATTCATTATATATTTATAAATAAATATAATTATTTAATAAATCATTAAAATTATTTAATATATTTGTTATAATGATTAATATTAATATATACTATATAAAAATATATATAATCCCTTTGTTTTCTCTCCATGCCTTTCTATTGATAAATAATAAGTACAGAAGTTCTATATTTAATATTAGTTTTATTAGTATTTTTAAAGATTTATTTATTTGAGAGAGAGCAAGAGAGAGAGAGCACACACAAGCAGGGGGAGGGGCAGAGGGAGAAGAAGAAGAAGAGGAACAGAGAGACTCTCAAGCAGACTCCCCGATGAGTGTGAAGCCCCATCATGGGGCTCAATCTCACTACCCTGAGCCAAAATCAAGAGTTGGGATGCTTAACTGACTGAGCCATCCAGGCACCTCTGATTAGTTTTTTTTTTTTTTAAAGATTTTATTTATTTATTTATTAGGAAAGAGAGAGAGTGAGAGAGAGCATGAGAAGAGAGAAGGTCAGAGTGAGAAGCGGACTCCCCATGGAGCTGGGAGCCTGATGTGGGACTCGATCCCGGGACTCCGGGATCATGACCTGAGCCGAAGGCAGTTGCTTAACCAACTGCGCCACCCAGGCGCCCTGATTAGTTTTATTATAACATTTGATTAATTATAATTTTACCCCACAAAATTATAGGCTAATTTACCCATTTAATAAAACTAAAGGATTTTCTTAGCCTGAATAACTTTAAAAGTCATTTACATAAATCATAATATTCATTGTTAAACTTGTGATTTTAACTTTAAGCTAATATATAAATTGTGAAAGAGGAAGATTTGAGCATTTGCCTATAAACTTAATTTCCTTTAATGCTGTAATCATCAACGTTTAACCAGTGGACAAAATGGAAACTATTTATGCTGTGAGTTATTTGTGGGGGAACATTTATTTTTGTGCTATTGAAGAAAAGCAGCTTATACGCTCCTTTCATACTCCTCTTCATATTATATTTCTAAGTAAAGAGCTAAGGTTTAGATATATGTCCAGCAGAACTGAAAAATATTCATAATAGCTAAAAAGTGGAAACAATCCAAATGTTTATCAACAATTAGTGAGTAAACAAAATGTTTACACAATGTAATACTATTATAGAATCTTCTACATTTATAGAAGAATGTAGCATGTATATACTGATACATGCTACAAAATGGATGATCAGTGAAAATACTATGTAAGTGAAATAAGTCAGATATAAAAGGCCACTATATTGTATGATTCCATTTATATTAAATGTCCCATTTAGGCAAATCCATACAGAAAGAAAGTAAGTCTGCGATTGCTAGGAGTTTTGAAGAGGACGGAATAAAGGACTATGGGGACTATAGGGGTACAAGGGTTTCTTTTTGGTGTGACAGAAATATTCCAGAATTGGCAGTGATGATAGCCGCACAATCTTGTGAAATACTAAAACCATCAAACTGTAAACCTTATTTATTTTTTAAAAAGATTTTATTTGAGAGAGAGCAGAGTGAGAGAGAGCACACGAGCAGGAAGGGTGCGGTGAAGAGGGGCAGATGGAGAAGCAGGCTCCCCGCTGAGCAGGGAGCCGGATGCGGGATTCCTGGGGTCATGACCCAAGCCAAAGACAGACACTTAACCAACTGAGCTACCCAGGCACCCCTCAAACTGTAAATATTAAAATGGTAAATTTTATATTATATGAATTATATCTCAAAAAATTTAAATGATTATGTAAATTAGAAATCATCAACAAAATGCAAAATCAAATAACTAGGAAGCTAAGAAATAAATTTGCAACATATATGACAGATGAAGGCATAATTAAGAAATTTGTAATAGAAAACTATACAAATACCAACAAAAGGAGAAAAATGTGAACCTCACTAGTAATAAAGAAATGCAAATTAAAAAATAGTATATATATTTCTGTGTGTGTGAGTATAAATTTGTGTATATGTATATTAGCCTGTCATCTTAGCCAAGCTTTTAAAAAATCATTGTACTTAGAGCTGGTTAAAAATAAACAGCTGGGGCGCCTGGGTGGCTCAGTGGGTTAGAGCCTCTGCCTTTGGCTCAGCTCATGATCTCAGGGTCCTGGGATCAGGCCCTTCATTGGGCTCTCTGCTCAGTGGGGAGCCTGCTTCCCCCTCTCTCTCTGCCTGCCTCTCTGCCTGCTTGTGATCTCTCTCTCTATCAAATAAAATAGATAAAATCTTAAAAAAAAAAATAAACAGCTAAGGTGCTCACTTCAGCAGTAAATATACTAAAACTGGAATGATACAGACAAGATTAGGATAGACCCTGTGCAACGATGATATGCAAATCTGTGAAGTGTTCCATATTTTCTGCAGTTCCCTAGCTAATTGCCACCCTTTGTGGATTAACTCAGAGGAAATGATATAAGCTGTACAACGTGCAGCACTGAAAAATTAAATTGTGATGTTTTATTAGAAAAATATTCTTCAAACCAATTTATGACATGTGGATTGAAGCTGAGTTACACCTGAAAAATTATGTGCAAATATGTTGCTTCTACATATCTTGGAAATGAGAAAATGTCAACTTGCATTTCCTTATAGAATTAAAAAAAAAAAGAGCAAGGCACCTAGGTGGCTCAGTTACTTAAGCAGCTGCCTTTGGCTCCGGTCATGACCCCAGAGTCCTGGGATCAAGCCCTGTGTTGGGCTCCTTGTTCAGCAAGGAGTCTGCTTTTCCCCTCTCCTTCTGTGCTCTCACTCTCAAGTAAATAAATAAAATCTTAAAAAAGAAAAAAAAAAAAAAAGCTAAGGTAGTGAAAAGAATTTAGCAAACAAATGAACAAACAACCACAAAAGAAGACAAAACTCTTTAGGGAAAATACACAGACATGCCTTCAACTGCTAGTAAAACAATTTTTTTTTTAGATTTATTTATTTATTTTAGAGAGAGAAAAAGAGAGAGAGAGCGGGCAGTGAGGGATGGAGGGAAAGGGACTGAGAAACTCAAGCAGACCCTGCAACTAAGCACAGAGCCTGAGGTGGGGCTCAATCTTATGACCCTGAGATCAGTACCTGAGCCAAAACGAAGAGTTGGAGGCTTAACTGCGCCACCCAGGTTCCCCCAAAATAATCTTTTTTAATTCATTAATTGAATTAGCCAACTTGGTTATCTACATTGAATGAACTCTGTATTTTCACTATATTTCACTATAACTATAGCTTCACTATAACTAGCATCGTAGCTAATTTAATAGAATCTTCAAGTAGAAATTTTTATGAATCTTCAGTAGTCTTATGTGTTTTATAAGTACTTTCAAAGTGCTTATTAAATGATAATGCAGTAGGTTCTTCTATGTATCTTCAGGATATTACAATTTTCTGAGCTGGAGGAAAATTAGTACCACATTTATAAACTTTATCCTCTAAACTTCTAGATCACAGAATTGCCTTAAAATTATTCAATAATTCATAAAGTATTACCATACCTGTGTACTGCAATTACAGAAGTAAAAAGTCGAGGACTTCCAGGAACCAAATTTGTAAATATAAACTCAAAACGAGTACTGTTACATTTTGTTAGTATATAAAGAGCTTCAGTTTGGCCTCGTAATTTCTGTAAGGACAAATTTATTTAAAAGTTCAGATTTCAAGAGCAATTTCTCCTTTAAAGTGAAAATAAAGTCCAATCTCAAGTATCTAATGTTTCTTCACTATATATATTTCAATAACATTTTTCAGACTTACAGAATTAGCAGTCCTTGTTGTAATGTTCAATATGCAGTTGTAACCGATAGCTAAAATTCAAAAGCAAAGAATTTCAAGAACATGATATAATAAACCGAAAGATAAAAATTTCTGTATACAGAACTTTAAGTTTTTAAAAAATTAAATATAAAGTACAACTTTAAAACATTTTAATATATTACTACAAATTTAAGTTAAATAATTAAAAGAACTACAAAGTAAATTCTGCTTCTTTGGACAAACATTCATAGATCCTCTAAGGAAGAAAGAAAGGAAGCTTGCCTCTCTAAAACCTATATAGTACTATTTACTGAATATCTTAGCACCAGTACCTCAAGAGAAAAAGTCTAGCTGGACAATCTAAAATAATTTTGAAAAATAAGTAAAACAAAATTTAACACAATGGAAGGTCGCACTTTTATTAGAATTGAGATCTCCCTTCTTTGGGATTAAACAGGTCACAGCAAGTTGTCAAAGATAAGCAAAGAACAAAAACCATTCAGTGTAAAAGCACTAATCTCATGTATGTCCAAGAGACAAAATGGACTGAAAAACATTTATTTTGCAAAATGGTATAGTCTGTGGTTAGTCTAGGAGTGCTAAAGTTTTTTTTTGTTTTTATCAATTTAAGTTTTCCACGTATTTCATGGTACAGCTTTTTTGGTTATCAAAAGCCACTGTGCAAGTTCATCTGACAAAGTATTTTTTTTCTTTAGTGTTTTCTAACAAAGATACTTACAAAGATTGACTCTGGGTAAGGCCAAAGAATGCCAGATAATTCTTAAATTTGTTACTAAGAGTCTACCTAAAAGCAAACAGAAAAAAGAAGTAGGTTACCTTAAGTAAGGACCCATTTTTGCAGTACAAAGAGGTAGACATGGAACCTCTAGCTCAGGAACACCAGTAACCCCCACAGATGTTCTCAGACATTTATCAGCTGAACATGTTTACTGCTCTTATCTATCCTGTGTAAGGCATACAACGCACGATTCAGGATCCCAGCGAAACAAAATCTGATACTTCCCGAAGGGATATAGGTATTCAATGCCAATAGATCGGTTTGACTGAAATTAACAGAGAGAACTGTGTACTGGAATTTTGTCTTGGTGGAAGCTGTTCTGGGAGGTCCTGGCAGGTCATATGTGTACAACTGACGATGAGTATGGGATGGTATAACCACAAAGCCATTTAGCGAAATCACACTACTCCAAGGACTTTCATATATACACTAATCTCTGCTCTCTTAACAGTTCTCATTCACATGAGCCACACTTATAAACCCATTTTTTTTTTGCAATAAGCAAAAAATTTTTGATCATATGAAGTTATGGCCATGCCGAAGTCTGCTTAAGGCTTTATGTTTTTCATTCCTAACCTCTGACTGATGTTCTTACACTGAAATATAGAGTTAGATAAACTTCATTTCTCAAAGTGTGTCTCAGGAAACAGTAGTATCTACAAATGCTGTAGAAAAAAAAAGAGCCAAGTAAATCTGAGCATGGTAAACTATGTGTCTTGTGGATTTATAATACAATTAACGTATTAGCATAGTTTTGTGATAATCCTGAATAAAACTCGCTTAACTTTGTTTAACCAACATTTCTTCAACAAATTATAACCATAGACTTCTTTTTTTTCTTTTAAAGATTTTATTTATTTGACAGAGAGAGATAGACAGCAAGAGAGGAAATACAAGCAGGAGGAGTGGGAGAGGGAGAAGCAGGCTTCCCACGGAGTAGAGAGCCTGATGCGGGGCTCAATCCCAGGACCCTGGGATCATGACCTGGGTTGAAGGCAGATACTTAATGACCAAGTAACCCAGGCGCCCCCCACAGAATTCTTTTGATGAGTAATCTATAGCCAGGTAATACTCCTTCCTCCCTGAAAACCCCTAGAATATCCAAAATCAGAGAAACTAAGCTTGTATGAATGCTAGAGTGAGATGGGATAAGGCGGCTACCAAAATAAAGGAAGGCATTCTCACTTGATCTTAGCCAAAAGGCCGAGAAGCAATAAAGGAAGGCATTCTCGAGAGAAACTGTGGAATATAGTATGTTTGACAAAAAGTAAATAACCCAGCATGGCAAGAGTATAAGATTCACTCAAGATCACAGAAGAGTAGACCTTGCATCTATTGGTTGGGACAAACAGACAACAGATGGCTCAAATCAGAATAACTGAAGTTTATTTATAAAAGGGCTTATTAGAAAGGTATGGGTGGGGTATCAGAAACCATAAGTGAGCGCTGCAAACCTGTTGCCACCCCAGGCCTAGTGGGACAAGGATAGGGAACAGCCAGCCAAATCTGGAAGTCTTGCGCAGCTGAATAGCTTGAGAAGAAAGAACCAGGGGAATAAATATCTAGACCTCACTCTCCTGCCTCCCTTTAATCTTCTGGCTTGGCTCTTCCAACCCAAAGCTAGAGTGCACAAGGAGCTCCTCGAGGTGGTTTATACAAGTCATTTTCCCAGGGTAAGGGGGAAAGGGTGATGGGTGCTAGACCTGGAGGGACAAATGTAAGCCAGTGGGACAAGCAAGAAAGACTGTTTGTGGACAAACTATTTTGTTGTTAAGATACACTGACTTATGTTTTCCTTACACCATTTCATGTAAGTAACATTATGTCCCCACAACTGGACTATAAGCGTAGGACATCTTTTGATTCTTTTTGATATTTGTCTATTAGAGGATTCCAGGAAAAATTATAGAGTGGTAAGTAAAGCCACTGACTAACTCGGATTACCTATTTTTCTGTTCTTGGTACATTTCCTACAAATCTCTAGCATTCTTATGCTCCCTCTTTCTTGCTGAAAGGCCCCATCCTATTGCTACAAACCCAGGGTCCTAGGCATGGATTTTTCTGTCTTTCCAAACACCAGAATATAATTGTCTCTGTTTTTCCTAATCTCAAACACTGAAATATGGCTGTTTCATTCCCATAAAGCTTCAGTGCAAAGCTGATCTGATAATTTCATGTCAGAGTACTTACAGTTGAAATGGATTAAATGTGCTAATCCTTTGGGTATTTATAGTTTTAACATGGGTCTCCTGAACTTAATGAATGCCTTAATTTGGCCATTTTTAAACTGCTGGAAAGGAAGGGAGAAAGACGGCTAAAAGGCAGGACTCCCCTTCTCTTCCTACCTTCTTATTAACCAGAAGCTCTATACCCTCCTGTAATATTCCATTTTCTGGGGAATTGTTTTTGAGGTGAGTACACATACAGTTATTTTTATGAATAAGATTTCAGGCACTCAGTGTGATGGATACTTTTGGCCAGGGAGGTGTTTTGCCCTCTCTATTCCAAAGTGCTAGTATAAGATTCTGCACTCAGTGAGTACTCAGTGAATTGAAAAATGTTCTAATTACCCATAGTCTCTGTCTGGACTGGTGGACGGACTGTCACATTAAGAGTTCCGCCAGTCTGTATTTTCTCTTGGTTTCCTTACATTAATTTAGGTTTGTCAAGATCCAGGTATCTAAAGATTAATGCTCCACCCTCAAAGGTCCTCAAAGGCACAAACTAAGACTTCTCGTTTGCTGCTAAACCTTCATGTCTCATTCTTACCCGGGCCTGTCTGACACTAGGAAGCATTTCATAATTGTGATCTAAGCATTCTTTTAAGGATGGGCTCTTGCCATTGACAGGATCAGCCTGTAGCTGGTGGTGATGAGAGGTGCGCTTCACAGGGAAGAAAGGCCCACAACTAAGCCTACTGCTCACATTCTACCCCAGAGCAGGCCAGAGGAAAGACCCAGAGAGCAAGTGGCCACTTGAAAGGCTGCACTGAGCCTGTTCTCCAAATAAAGGTTACTGTGTAGTCTCTAGGATTTACTGATCCTTCTCATCTGAAAGAGGTCTGCTCCTTTCCCCCCACTTACTCTTCTCTTCAATAAGAGGTTTATGACCCATCCTCCTAAACCTCTTTTCCTCTAAAAATCCTTTTCAGAGATAATAGGCTGCCCACTCATCCCCTATTTTTTTTCCCCCCAAAACAACAGTAGTGATGCTTACAAGATCTGGTCACTGGATGCTGGCTCTATGTACAGCTTTTGTATGCAGCCTGGACTTCTCAGAATTCTAGCCTTTGGGAAATTTTGAGAGGGACTCTAGAGTCCCACTGAGGATGCTCCTCAGTGACATACACAGATGTCTCACAAGACTTTTCAGTGCTTAACCTATAATAGACTTAACAATACAGCACTAAATTTGCTCTCCATATGTCCATCTTCAGGTGTCAGTCTCAGGGGATTACTCTTGGATTTCTTAAAAGGAAGCATGGCTCCAGATAGCACAGCTATGACCTACTTATGTTCCATGACCTCATATTCTCTTTGTGGGGAGGCAGATTCAAAAGTCAGAACTCTCCCATGCCCCTTACAAACAGGGATCCCAGAGTTTTAACAGTTATGTTGGAGAAAGCTGATGTCAAAATTGGGACTTACTGAAGGACCGAAATTCTGAGGAAGAACCTATATTCCCTGGCTAAAGGTTTAACACGCACTTTTCTCCTGTTTAAGTCCGAGAAAAGTCTCATGTGGATTTAACTCTTTCCCTATCACAATTACATTTGTTTCATATCTTGTTCTACAGCTACGATGATTTAGCATTTGTAAATCAAACCAGAAATATAAAACATATTAGGAAATATACTCACCTCTATCCCCATTATTTCCTTTGGTGTCTTCAATTGAATCTAAACAATCAATAAGGACTTCTCCAGGTCTTGTTTTCATTTGTCTAAAATAAATATCAAGGCTTTAATAGCTACAACTATACTTACTTACAATCTAGTTCAGGAGAGAAGAGACATGCACATAAAACAGCCATCCATATAAATGATACAGTACCAAATGCTCACGCACTTGAAAATAAGGGCTTAAGAATTTTAGGAATCTGGAGACCAGTGAAGCCTGGAGTAACCTGGGACATGTTAAAAAGCCAGAACTAAGAGAAGTAGGATTTGGAGAAATGAGAGAGGGGGGAGAGTCCATGATTAAAAACCAGAAAAATGGGGTGCCTGGGTGGCTCAGTGGGTCAAAGCCTCTGCCTTCAGCTCAGGTCATGGTCTCAGGGTCCTGGAATCAAGCCCCGCATCGGGCTCTCTGCTCAGCGGGGAGCCTGCTTCCCCCTCTCTCTCTGTGCCTGCCTCTCTGCCTACTTGTGATCTCTCTGTGTCAAATAAATAAATAAAATCTTAAAAAAAATAAAAAAATAAAAACCAGAAAAAGGAAATGATAGGGAATGTGGAAAGATGGGCCTGGCTAGGGAAGAAGATCCATGTTAAGAGGTAGTGAGAAATATACACCACTACCTCTGAATGCCTAGTCGGAGAGGTATGGGCCTTGTCCTGTGGACAATGGAAAACCCTCAGTTTCTGAGTCGAGGAAAGGAGGTCAGGCATATATGGAAGGAGCAAGTTAAAGCATCAATAGGACTCGGTAAACAATTAGCTAAAGGGAATAGAAGAAAATAAAGAGTGAAGAATAGTTTGCTGACAGAATGCATTCCAGAGTGTCTCCAAACAAACAAGAACCTAGCAGAATACGTGGCAGAGCCTTCTGACACATTCTCCATACAGCTGACTCAATTACCTACTCAAAATACAGATGTGATCATAACTTTTCTGCTTAAGAGTCTTCCATGTCATCCCACTGCCTAGAAAATGATGTCCCAAATCCTCAGCTAAACATTTTATAATCTGGCTAATCTACCTTTCTGTTTGTTCCTCCATCCTCTACCTGCTGACCCTGCCTTCCAGCCAATGCCATTTACACTTTCAAGACTCTCCTCCCAGTGTTTTGTTTTTTCTTTTTTTCCTGGAATACTCTCCTTTTGTCTACCATGACAAAGCCCTAGCCAACCAACAGGGCTGAATTCAAAAATTATTTCTTCTTCAAGGCCTTCCCCAGGCAAAATGAACTGTTCTGTTCCTATGATACCCCAGCTTTTTGTTCATTTTTTTCAGGATGGTATTTACCACATTTTAAAAAATAGTTGTCTATGCGTAACTCCTGAGCATTTGGTACTGTATCATTTTCTATTACTTTTGTATCTCTAGCTATCAGCACAGTACTAGAACATAGTAAGCATTTGATAAATGTTCAAGAAAATGGAAATGTTCACGATATGAACCTTTGCTTGGAGTAAGAACCCTCCAAGAATAATAGAAAAAGTCATAGAATGTGTGCAGTCTGTAACCATTGTTTATAAATTCCCTTCCCTCACAACTTCTTAAAGGATCTAAAACCATGTTAGTATTAGAAATCTAGCCACAACTAAACCTGCGAAATCATTTCATTTTCTAAGGTTTGGGTCATAAGGAATCAGAAGTGGCTAAGAAGCTTCATTCCATTAACCCAAGAAGCTTCAGTCTTCCAACAATTAGTAAGTATCTCAATGGGCATTTCCCCCCTAGTGTTTGGGTAGAAGGGTTTTAAGTATTCTCTCTTTAAAGCATGACATTAAAACAAAAACAAAAACACCCCAGGGTTTCTGTTGAGAAGTTCCCAAAAATAGCTCCTTCTTCCCATAGGGGATTTAAATGTACGATGAGATGGAAGCTTATGAAGGAAATGAAGTTTGCGTGGGTAGGAATTTTGGGAAATGCTTAATCCCACCTCCGTTGTTTTACAAAGAGGCTCAAACTCAGAATGGCGAAGCCTAAGGGCCTACAATGTGCGTCGTAATTCCAGACCTAGTTTCAGAACCCTGGTCTCCCGAGTCCCTTCCAAATGTCCCCCACCACAGGAAAGGGGCACCCCAAGCTCACTTGGGTGTACTGAACGCCTAAGCCCTACAAGATCGCGGGCGTAGTTGGGCTCAGTTCCCCGCTAGGTGCCCGGGGCTAGGCCGGGAATCGCACTGGATTGAAACGGCTTAACTGCGGCGCCTTGCCGCAGCGGCCGGGCCAGCCTGGGGCCCCCCGGGGAGCGGACCGCAGGCTCAAGCCTCCTCCCGCTCTCGCGAGGGCGGTGAGCTATGGGGGCGCACGGGCTCCTCCTGAAACCGCGCCGCGGCGCCCTCTATAGGCCCCGGGAGAGACTCACTGCGAGGAGACGTCGAAGCGGACATCCCGGTCCTCCCAAAGCGCGTCCAGCACCGACATGGTGACCGAGGCCCAGCGCGGGCATTCTCCACCGCCGCGGAGGCCGAGCGGCGTCTCACCAGCTCCCAAGCAACGGGCCGCCTCTGTCACGACGTCTACGGCGCGCGCCGGGATCCAAGCTTCCTGAGGTAGAGTGCGCGCTTTCCCCCGCCCTGTCGCGTCATTAAGCGGATTTGAGGCTCCAGGCCCGGTTGGGCTGCTCGGAGAAGCCAAACTGGCCCCGGCCCACGGGCATGTGCTCGACCTCTGAGTAGCTTTCCTAGCCTCCACACTTCCATCCTTAAGCCATTCCACTCCCTTCCCGCATTTTGCTACAGTCAAGAAAGTTAGACTTAAAACTCTTAATTCTTTACCTGGCCCCGCCCCATCTGATCCTGCCCACCTGTCCGACCTCTTGCTACCCGGTCCTTCCGCCTACATTCCAGCGAGGCGGGCCCCTTTCTCTGCCAGGAATTCTCTTTCCCGAACTCTCTGCTTGGCCTGACCTCTGTCGCCTAAGTCTCAGCTCAAATGTCAGTAGAGGCGGTCCCTGATTTTTCTGTCACCCTAGTACGCTGAGCACCCCGAGGATAGGAACTGATCTATCTAGTTTGCTTCAAAAGGTAGTTGGCACAGAATAGGCACTGGAAAACTTCCGAATGAATTAAAATGCCTTCCTTCCCTCAACTAAATGACAATTCTTTAAAGTAGTCTTTTTTTTTTTTTTTTAAGATTTTATTTATTTATTTGACAGAGAGAGATGACAAGTAGGCAGAGAATCAGGCAGAGAGAGAGAGAGAGAAAGAGAGAGAGAAAGAGAGAGAGCGGGAAGCAGGCTCCCCGCCGAACAGAGAGCCGGGTGTGGGGCTCGATCTCAAGACCCTGAGATGATGACCTGAGCCGAAGGGAGAGGCTTTAACCTACTGAGCCACCCAGGCGCCCCTGTTTTTAAGAGTATAAAGCGATCCTGAAGTCATAAGTTTGATAACTGCAGCTTTAAATTATCTGGAGCTCCTCTGTGTTAGGCTCTGTGCCAAATACTAGAAATGTGAAAGACCATAGAATTTTTCTCAAGTTGAAGAAAATAATGAAGACAAAGGAACATACTAAGGTGGCGCCCAATGAGTCAGGCCCTTGTACAATTCTTTCCCCATAGGTGTGGACAGAACCCGTGACTTGCTTCTAGCCGATAGTATATGGCAAAAGTGATGGGATGTAAAAGTGATGGGATGTCATTTCCATGATTATGTTGTTATGTAAGACTTGATCTTAGCTGACTCCAGCAAGACTCTCCTACTTGCCTTGAAGAAGCCAGTTGCTATGATACAGTCTTTAGGGCCAGTAGGCTCAGTTATATAAGTACAAGGAGTGGTAATTTACCTACAACCTGAATGAGCTTGGAAGCAGATCTTTCTCCAGGAAAACTTCTGATAAGCCCTTTGGTCTAGGAGTATTTGGATTGCAGCCTGGCATGACCATAAGCAGAAAACCTAGATAAACCATGCTTGTAGTTCTGATCTACAGGAGTAGGGAGATAATACATGTCTGCTGTTTTAAGCTGCTGAATTGGTAGTAATTTGTTACACGCAACAGAGAACTAAGACAGGTTGTAGAATCAAGGGTGGTGCTGCTCGATTAAATAGCAGAAGCTAAGACCCAGCAAAATTCTTTTAGGAAGCAGGCTGTTAAAATTACTCACCTGCAAGTATGTTCTCCCTTTCACGAAAAGGCAAGGATGAAAGTTTTGAACTGAAATATCTCTATCTGTTCTTCTATGCCTGGCCCACCATTGTGTGATGGAAGTGTTGGGGACAGACAACTGTTCTCTTTAGTTTACCAGGTCTGCCAAGAGGAATTGTGCTTTGAGTAACTGTACTTAATGGATTATAACCAGGAACATTATTTGCACCACGTATAGATGATTTAGATGATGAGATCATGGATTTTGAGCTGCCGGTGTAATGGGAGGAAAAGGGAACCTTGGGAGGTAATGAATGTTCTTTTCCTTTGAGTGGAGCATGAATTGTTGAGTGCCAAAGGGCAGACTATGGTAGACAGAATTCTGAATGACC
>CM052810.1:118410214-118497782 GCA_028533885.1 Nasua narica | reverse complement strand
GCTAGGTAGGCCTTCTACCTGTAAAACTCCAAGAGTTAAGGCAGCAGAGGGGTTTAGAAAGAACTTTTTTTACCGTCAATTTACCATGTAAAATTGCTGTAAATGATAACGTGTACAGATTTTCTGTTCGAATATTCAATTGTAAACTTCTTGTTAAGACTGTTATGTTTCTATTGCTTTTGTATGGAATGATATTGCAAAAATAAAAAGAAAAGAACCTTAAAAAAAAAAAATCTTTTCCTTCTTTTTTTTTTGATTTGGTTAGTTTTAATCTCATTGATTTCTGCTTTTATCTTTTCTAATTCTTTCCTTTTTGTTTATTTTACTTTTCTTTCTCAGTTTTTCTTTTTCTTTTTTTTTTTAAGATGGAAACTTAGCTTATGGATCTGAGACTGTCTTCTTTCCTAATATAAGTATGTAATGACACATGATTACTCTATAAACATAGCTGCACATCAAGCATTTTTGTATGTTGTATTTTTATTTTCATTCAGTTTAAAATATTTTCTGACTTCCTTTGAGACTTCCTGTCTGATTTAAGGATGATTTAAAAGTGTGTGTGTGTGTGTGTGTATGTTTTTAAAGATTTTGTTTGTTTATTTGATACAGAGAGAGAGATATCACAAGTAGGCAGAGAGAGAGAGAGGAGGAAGCAGGCTCCCTGCTGAGCAGAGAGCCTGATGCGGGGCTCGATCCCAGGACCCTGAGATCATGACCTGAGCCGAAGGCAGAGTCCTCAACCCACTGAGCCACCCAGGCGCCCCTAAAAGTGTGTTTTTAATTTTCCATATGTTTGAAACATTTTTCTTGCTGTTATTGATTTTTAGTTTAATTCCTTTGTGGTCAGAAAACTTTATATGATTTTAATTCTTTTACATTTAGTAGGGTTTATTTTATGAGCCAGGATATGTTCTTTCTTCTTCTTCTTTTTAAAAGATGTATTTATTTATTTTAGAAAGAACAAGTGTGTGTGCACGAGGTGGGAGGGGTAGAGAGAGAGGGATAGGGAGAAAAATCTCAAGCAGACTCCCCACTGAGTGTGGAGCTCTAGAAAGGGCTCCATCTCATGACCGAGATCATGACTCAAGCTGAAACCAAGGACTGGTCCCCGAATGACTGCATCACCCAGGCACCCCACAATAAAATATTTAAAAATTAATTTTGAAATTAATTTTTTAGACAAAATGTTATTACACACTTAATAGGCTACAGCACAGTAGCCGTACAACTCAAGCAACTCATACGTACCAGGAAACCAAAAAGTTCATTTGACTTGCTTTATTGTGATATTTGTTTTATTGCATGGTCTGGAACGAAACCCACAATATCTCTGAGGTATGCCTGTGCCCAGTAGAATTGCTGGATCATATGCTTTGTGCTTATTATGTTTTCTTTTACCTCATGCATTTTTTAATATAGATTTAATGATATTAAATTTTGTAATATTAATATTGGCCTATGTTCTTTTTATCCACTGTATTTCATCTGTTCGTTGTTTCAGTGTGTATAATTGCAGTAACTGATAATCCCTTGTTTTAATATATCTTCAACCAAGTAATTGATTAAAATATTGAGTAGGTTAAGACTAAGAAAAAAAACCTTGTAAGAATGTTATAAAAGACCTATATAGGTTTATTCATTCATTCATTCATCACATTTTATTAAGTGTCTACTTTATGCCAGGTATTTTCTAATCCCCTGGAGATATGAAGGTGAATAAAATAAAATCTGTTGATAGAGATCCAGAAAACAATGTGCTTTGGGTATTGCTTTTCAGTCATCAGAATGTACCTAACTTTACTAATCAAGACAAATATTTTGAGCCTGAGTTTGAATCTGTGATGCATAGAGAAGATACTGCAGTGAACAAGTTAACGACAGTCCTTGTCATCATAAAGTTGTCGATTTTATCTGTACTATCATCTTGTCTTGGTTTCTCTATCATGAAAGACTTTGTCATATGACTTTCTGAAATCCCTAACTCATATCAGTGATCTATCCCTGCTCCACCAATGTAGACATCCTATTAGGAAAGAAAAAGAGGTCAATTCCTCTGAGTTATTTTTAGTTCCTTTCTAAGTGGTAACCAATTCTATGTTTAAGCCACTTTATATTTTCTAGAGCTTGACATCAACAAATCTGCAGAATCTAGAATCCAGTTTTTCCCTTTCAAAAAAACAAGCTATTTGTTTGTCTTTAATCTTAACCACTCTCTGCCACCTTGAACTGTATCCAACCCATTTTCCCTCTTAATAGACTTCCCTGTATCTTCTATTGTCCATGTCTGCTCTGTTATTAGGCTTTACCTTCTTTTTCTCTGGTTATATTCCTACTTACCTCTCTTAGAAGCTTCTCTAGAGGGAGGAAGTCGATAACCACAGTCAGAGCAATTAATCTTTAGAAAAAGTAGAGGAAAGAGAACCACAGAGATGATGAATCCCATTGCTATTATCTGTGCTTAGGTCTTACTTTGAATGTAGATGTTTGGTATTAGACCAATATTCATTAATGGTATACATTCTCTTGGTTTGACTGTGTTTCAAGGCTAGGAGAGTGGTCGCATATGGAACTGTTGGCAGAAAGTGTTTACTTCAAGACAGAATGAGTTAAATAGAAAGTATATTTTCTAGATATGGTAGTGCCTGTTCCTATTATGGGCACTTTCTCAGTACCCCTGAAATCCAGGTAAAACTCTAAATATAAAAAACGTCATTACTATTGGGGCACCTGGGTGACTGAGTGGGTTAGGCCTCTGCCTTCATCTCAGGTCATGATCTCAGGGTCCTGGGATGGAGCCCTGAGTCAGGCTCTCTGCTCAGCAGGAAGTCTGCTTCACCCTCTCTCTGCCTGCCTCTCTGCCTACTTGTGATCTTTCTCTCTCTCTCAAATAAATAAATAAATAAAATCTGGAAAAAAAAAGTCATTACTATTAAAGCCAGAATCTTCTCTTTCCTCTTTTGTAATGATAGCATGATAATCTCCATACAATGATAGTTGATTAATAGCTGATATTGGAGTTAGTGTAGTAACTTCAAAGGGTCTGGTAAATCTTGTGATCCAGCCATCTTTCCGTGATAGATATAACTGTTGCCTCACTATAAGACACTTTAAAACAACACAAACACAGCAATAAGAACAATACTGCAGCAACAAAGCTCTATAGTAAAGAGCTTTTGTCTTTAGAGAAACCCTGATTCCACATCTATGCTGTGCAAACTCAGTACTTCCAAATAATTGCCTTATACTGTCCTCCCTTTCTCTCTTACTTCACGATACAGGACTTTCCCACTAAAATCAATCACTCTTTGTCTCAGCTCATGTTTTCCTATGTACAGGAGTTAGAATGGTTCTGGACAGTTAATTAGCCATAAATCTATCTCTAAAACACAGAACACGTCAACTGCTTTTGTAAACTCTCGATGTTCCATTTTGCTTCAGTGCCTTTTTTATAAACCTAATTGTGTTAATGCAGTGGCATATTTATTGTTCACCTTTTCACCCTTTATGCTGATCCCTGGCTGCCCACGGGGTCCTTTCAATCGATCAAAACCACAATCCCCTTGTGTAAAAAAGGTCACATTTACTCTAACAATGGGAACCTATAGCCATGTGTTGCCTCAGTGTGGGTCGCCAAGGGCCACATCAAAGCAAAGGCTGTGACTTGCATGGATCCCTTTTGAGTTTTTACTTTCCCAGTTTCAGACACTGAAGCACAGAATTTTTAAAAATCTTGACTGTCATCTCACACTTACATGAGTTTTGAGAAGGAAAAATGGGAAGTGTGTATTAAAAAGAAATGAGTCTTTTCTCCACTCAGTTAGACCAAAATTTTTCTGAACATAACCTGGGACAAGTAAAGAACAGAGTGGAAGAATGGGGCAGCTAAGAGAATTCAGCTGTCAAGCTTCCTAGACAGTAGGACACATGTGGAGGATGTGAGTTTTGCCACATGCTGGGTTAGTTTGTTCATTTATCTCTTTTTCCATCCATCCATGTATCCATCATTCATCCATCCATCTATCCATCCATCCACTCATCCATCCTTTACACTGTAGAGATGTTAGAAGCACAGACCTCTTTGGAGGATAAATGAAGTTTAAAGAGTAGGATGGGAATTTGGGTGAACTGGCTCCATCTTAAAGAGGTGGCCACTACTCAGCCTTAGCATCTTTCAAGCAGGAGTACAGGTCCAATATGAATTGAATTCAGCACAGTGTGATCAAAATTCTCAAGAGAAGCAGGAAATCCAGCTTTTTATGAGAAGTCACCCATCTTTTAAATGTTGACAACAACTCTTCGAAAGTTCTAAAGTCACTGTACAGTATGGATCTGCAGTCTGGATTTGACTAGAATTTCAGGACATCCAAAGCTCCACTGTCCTCTTGGAATTTAGCGGGGAACTGGGAAGGTCAGAAGTGATTACACTACAAAGTAGTGGATGGTGGAGGCCAAATGGGAGAGAAAATAGTGAAGATTTCAAGGAGAGAGATTAAATTCAGCTGGGATAATCAAGGCCTCTTGGAAAAGCTAAGACTTGATCTAGGACTTAAAAAAATAGGTCCTGAAGACCTTGAAGAGTTTTGATAGGCTATGATGGAGAGAGGATTAGGAACTGAGGGAGAAGGCACATATAAAAACACAGAAATAGGCAATCTTAGGTTGAGGGTAGAGTATCATATGTCATCAAATTGGAAGTTTGTGTAAATCTGGAGAGAGATTGAAACTAGATTATAGAGGGCTCTGAAACCAGATTCAGAAGTTAAATTTTATTAACATTCAACTCACACTGAAGAGGCATTGAAGGATTTCAGACAAGTGAAAAAGAAAATGTTTTAGGAAAGTTATTTGATATCTGTGTATAGCATAATGAGAGATGGGAGAGACTAAGTAGAAAACAAGAGACAATTATAACAATGTAGGCATAAACTAGGAAGAAGCAGTGATAAAAGAAAAGAAGAGATGGATGGAGGAAAATCCTGAGAAGAAAATGTAAGCAAGATTAATTGGTGTTTAAAATATGCTAAGTCTATGCCTGAGATGTTCCTACTTACTCTGGGTTTCTGGCCCTCTTCTAGCCAAGGGAGGAAGTGTGATGAGAGTTCTGTGGAGTGATAGTAGGAGAACGGGGACACCAAGTAAGGTAGATGAGTAGATGGCTTCTTGGTCCATAATCTTACTAATTCATCTGCTACTGGTGCCTGTCTTGGGGCTGGTGGGAGTCTTGTAGGAGTCTAGGATTGGTGTAAAGTGCCAACTAGGGGTCAGGAGTCTGATGGAAAGGTAAGTGCCCTTTCCTAACCAGCAGGGGCCACAGATCACAGGAGCCAGGATTGCAGGGTAGATAACACTGGGACACAATGTTTTATAGGTTTCTGTCCTTGTATTCTTGGATGGGTGACCCACAGGTTAATCATGAAAGCACTCTATGTACTTTTTTAAGTGTTTTGAAGGCTTGATTAGCCAGTCAGATATTGAATAGTAGATAACAAAGTCAAGATGCACTTTGATGTGGGAAGCTATTGAATAGGATGTTCCAGAAAAAGGAGACAAATTTATGTGTTTGGTTTAATATTATCTTGTTCAAAACACTGTCCCTATGTTTTTTGTCTTCTCTCTCCTGTTACTTAAAAAAAATTTGAGATATAATTCACATGATCATTCACATTATATAATTCACATTATATCATAGAATTCACCCTCCTAAAGTACTCAATTTAGTGACTTTTAGTATATTTACAGAGTTGTGCAATCATCATACTAATTCCATAACATTTTCTGAATGCCAGTGGCTGAGTCATAAGATGTGTCTAACTTGTTGAGGAACTGCCTGTTTTTCACAGCAGCTGTACTATTTTACATTTGCACTGGCAATGCATTAAGGTTTTAATGCCTCCACATCTTTACCAATGCGTATTACTGTTCTTTCTCTCTCTCTCTCTCTTTTTTTTAAAAAAGATTTTATTTATTTATTTGACAGAAAGGAGAGAGATCACAAGTAGGCAGAGAGGCAGGCAGAGAGAGAGGGAAGCAGGCTCTCTGCTGAGCAGAGAGCCCAATGTGGGGCTCGATCCCAGGACCCCGAGATCATGACCTGAGCCGAAGGCTTTAACCCACTGAGCCACCCAGGTGCCCCCTTTCTCTCTCTTTTTAAAAAATTATTATAGCCATTCTAGACGGTATGGTAGTATGTCATTGTGGTTTTGATTTGTGCTTCCTTGATGGCAGTGATACTGAACATTTTTTTCATGTGCTTATTGGCTATTTGTATATCTTCTTTCAAAGAATATCTATTTAAATACTTAGGTTATTTTGTTGTTGTTGTGTTATTTGTCTCTGTATTCTTGAGTTTTAAGTCTTCTGCCATTTTTGCAGGCTTTACTTTTCTGCAAAGAAGCGCAGTCCTTTTGCACATACTACCTCTAAATATCTTCTTATGGTGAATTGACCAGTCAAACCATGATTGTTTTATTATTTAGGGTCTTTATACCAAGAATAACAGTTGGTTCTAGTCTCAGAGGTAAGAGCACCAGCTAGACAGTATCTTTTCTTTAGAGAGTCCCAGATCTTGGGGTTCCTCCTCTGAATTTCTTTTTTTAAATTTATGTATTTGAGAGAGAGAGAGAGAGAGCCCAAGTGGGGTAAGGAGCAGACAGAGAAGCAGACCCTCCACAGAGCAGAGAGCCTGATGCGGGCTCCATCCTGGGGCTCTGGGATCATGACCTGAGCTGAAGGCAGATGCTTAACCAACTCAGCCACCCAGGCGCCCACCTCTTCTGAGTTTTTGTTTTAATGACTCCACCTTCTTCCTTTTGTTCCCCCAACTTTCAGGGTGATCGCCACTTCCTGACACAGTTACAGTCTATATTACCTCAGACTTCTCTGTTTGCTTTTTCAGTTTTCCAAAACCTGTTTAACCAATTCCATGTATTAAATTCTCTGTGGAAACAACTGGTGTGGTTTCTGGTTTCCTGACTGATAATAATTGTTTAAATTTGTTAAGTTACTCTCCAGTTCTAGTTCAAGATTCTAACTTAGCTTCTGTTGGGATAAGCCTCTAGCTTTCAATCAATAACTTTTTTTCCCCACAAAGAAAATCAGTTGATGACTATACCTGTCTTTCTTCCCAAAATTAAACGCATCTCTTTAAATTTATTTTGGACAAGAATGCCCCTTAAAATAATGTCCATGTCTAACATGTTAATTAGTATTAAGTTCTTATTAGGTACCAGAAATGGCTTTGCTTGGGATGAAATAAACACAAAAAGGCTAGACCCCCATATTTGATGTGGGTTTATCCCAGTGTGAGTTGTGAAGAAGCTATTTCTCAAAACACCTGATAGCTTCCCTGACCAAGAAAACTTCTAGCCTTGGGCTGTCCCAGTTTTGCAACTATGAGCCTAAGACATGACAAAGGAGATTCTGGACACTGGTCATTTGCAGGCATCAGCCTTTGTTGACTGATAATTCCATTAGATCTAGTGTTTGGAAGTGTCTTTTATATGGTTGTATCCTTGAGGGTCCAGTAAGATTCTCAGTACGCAGAACATTCTCCTGGACCCTAGGAAGAATATTAAATCATGATAAACACATTTCCTTGGCCCTGATGAGGATTCTCATTAGGTGCACCCTGATGTTTCTGTTCATGTATAATAACACTGTCTCTGCAAAATCCTCTCCCTCCCAACCTGAAGCCACATCACTCTCTAACCAATCCCAGCAGCTATTCCACTGGCTTGTAGTGTTAAAAGGGGTTTAGGTTAGGGGCGCCTGGGTGGCCCAGTCGTTAAGCGTCTGCCTTCTACTCAGGTCGTGATTCCAGAGTCCTGGGATCGAGTCTCGCATCAGGCTCCCTGCTCGCCGGGAAACCTGTTTCTTCCTGTCCCACTCCCCCTGCTTGTGTTCCCTCTCTTGCTGTTTTTCTCTCTGTCAAATAAATAAATAAAGTATTTAAAAAAAATAAAAATAAAAATAGTGGTTTAGGTTATATACTCTTGCTAAATAGAGAAGGGCAGCCTAGTTTTTCCAGAGCCAAAGGCTCACTGCAGCATATATGACAGGATAAGCAGCTTTCCTAGAGAAGGAGAATGCTATTTCAGACATCCCTGATAACCAAATTTATTCTGTACTCCACAAATAAAGCTTACAGGGAAGATTCCTCTGTGTATTAGGAAAACATAGAACTTAGGACTTTTTCCTGGGAGGGACCAGCCCCTCATGCACAACCTGGAACCCCTAGCACTGACCCAGCTGGTATAGAAATATGTCTACGGATGAGGATCCAGGAACCTGAGCAACCTTAGCTAGGCTCTCCTAGGGTCTTCACCTCTAGCTCCAGGACTATCGCTGGTACCCTGACCGACTCCTTTTAGGTACAGGTGGAATTCTCCTGGCTCTCCCTTCCTTTGGCCCCTTCCCCCTCCCTCTGGGTTTCTTCCAGGTTTCTCCTCCAGCCCTCCCATACACTCCCATGCTTCACCATGCCGTGGTGACCTGGAAGATGTCCCCCAGCTTTCCCTGGTTTCCGTGTTTCCCTCAGAAGCCCTTTCTCTCGCCTAAGAGTTGGGGGAGGGGGTGTCCAGGGCCAGCTTGCAGACCTGGAGGTACTGCTATGCCTTTCAGCAAACCCTGCCCTTCTGGAGGGAGGAACCTGGGAGGTAGCAGGGCAGGGTTGGGGAGACACATGGGCCTGTGGGGTGGGCTGATGGAAGACTGAGAAAGGACTGGCCAGAGGTTGGGATGGAGTGGGATTTCATGGCCAAGAATGGCCCTACCCTGAGTATTTTTTTTTTCAAATTTTTATTAAATTCTAGTTAGTTAACATGTAGTGTAATATTGGTTTCAGGAATAGAATTTGGTGATTTGTCACTTACACATAACACCCAGTGCTGAACACAAGTGCCCTCCTTAATAACCATCACCCATCTACCCTGTCCCCTGCCCACCTCCTTTTAATCAACACTCAGTTTCTTCTCTATAGTTACGTGTCTCTTATGGTTTGCTTCCCTCTCTCTTTTTCCCCTTCCCCTATGGTGATCTGTTTTCTTAAATTCCTCACATGAGTGAGATCATATGACATTTGCCTTTCTCTGACCAACTAACTTACTTCACTTAGCATAATACCCTCTAGCTCCATCCACATCATTGTAAATAGCAAGATTTCATTCTTTTTGATGGCTGAGTAATATGACATGGTACACACACACACACACACACACACACACACACACATCTTCTTTATCCATTCATCAGTCAATGGACATTTGGGCTCTTTCCGTAATTTGGCTATTGTTGATAATGCTGCTGTAAACACTGGGGTGCATGTGCCCCTTGCTCCAAGTGTTTTACGATGCTTTTTAAAAGGCACAATATTGGGGTACCTGGGTGGCTCAGTTGTTAAGCGTCTGCCTTTGGCTCAGTCATGATCCTAGGGTCCTGGGATCGAGCCCCGCATCAGGCTCCCTGCTCAGCGGGAAGCCTGCTTCTCCCTCTCCCACTCCCTCTGTTTGTGTTCCCTCTCTCTCACTGTGTCTCTCTGTCAAATAAATAAAATCTTAAAAAAAAAAAAAAAGGCACAATATTCATGCTCCTGCCTAGCCCGGTGTCATTCCACCAACTGAGCAACTCACTGACAAGCCTAGATCTGCGGTTGACTTCATGCACACAGGCCCTACAGCCTCACATGATGGCCCTCACATGATGGGCCATCAGTTTTCACTGGACTTATAGGGGTGGCTACCTTTGCAGTCTCTTGAAAATCTGTAAAATATGATGTCATGTGATTGTGAGATGGCTTTTAGCAGCCTCTGCCCCACTTCCCGCTTGTTCCAGTACTAGGTTCTTGGTTACACAACTGTGAATTGTCTGGTAGGACAGAATACATACTGTGGACTCTTAATTTATCTCATCTGATCGAAGATTTGTTTTTAAAAGTATTTGATTTGAGTTGAAGTAACTGTGAGACTATTCATGCCTTAAGGATTTTCAGAAAAAATGTGGTTTTTTAAGGAAGTAGATTTTTAAAACCCTAATTGCTTAAAATGATAATTGAATTTCTTAAAACTTTAATATTTATCCATTTTATTTACTAGAATATTTTGTTTCAGTTCCACTTAAAAAATATCATCTGTCTAAAATGGGTTAACTTTAGACATAGTAAGACTTCTAAAAATATATCTGTGTATGTTACGAAAAAAATCTAACATTGTATTTTTTAAGTTCTGAATTATTAAAAAAACTTGTTGAGTTTATTTGACTTATAACATGTAATTTAGAGGGGCACCTGGCTGGCTCAGTGGCAGAGCATGTGACTCTTGATCTCAGGGTTGTGAGTTCAAGCCCCATGTTGGGTGTAAAGATTAATTAACATGTAATTTAAGGCATATGATGTGTTAATTTGATGCATTTATATACTGTAATGTGATTGCCATTGCAGTGATATTTAGCACCTTTGTCACATTGCATAATTATCCTTTCTTTTTAGTGGATGGGATAATGACGTTTAGCTTCTTAGCAAGTTTAATGATTGTAGTACAGTATTGTTGTCTATATTCATTATACTGTGCATTAGATCTTTATGTCTCATTTACTACTCATTGCAAGTTCATACCCTTAAATATTGATCTTATTTCCCCGACTCCCTAAGGTCATTTTAAGTTAAGGTTATTGCAGTAACTTTGAGTTAACTGACATTATGGCAGAATCAACCTTTGCTGTGCCTTTTCAGCCTGGTCAAAACTTTCTATATTTCTCAACATTTAAAAAAAGTTAAAAAATATTTTTTTAAAGGCATCCCTCTTGGTCCCCTCCCTCTTTGGGAGCTTTGTACTATTACTTTATTATTGTTCAATAAACTTTGCTTTGCTAACCCCCCCAAATCTATATCTGTATCTATATCTGTATATATTTTTTACAACTAATGTCAATATAAAGTTTTCAATAATGGGTTCCTGGGTGGCTTAGTTGGTTGGGCCTCTGACTCATGGTTTTGGCTTGGGTCTTAATCCATGGGTTGTGAGATCGAGCCCCAAGTCTGACTCTACACTCAGTGAGGACCCTGCTTAAAGATTCTCTCCCTGTACTCCTCACTCCACTTGCCTGTGCATATGCTCTTCTCTCTTTCTCAAATAAATAAATAAATAAATAAATAAATACATCTTTAAAAAATAAAGTTTCCATAGGTCAGTAGGTCCATTTATATAGAAATTATATTATAATTACTTAAGTGATATATTATAACCGAAAAATAAAGTGCTATAGTACCTTATATATTAATCAAACCAGGTAGAAGCATTCTTCCTGAAAAATTAGTGATCTTCTTATTTTTTATTTTAATTTTGAAATTTTAATTTTTTTTTTAAAGATTTTATTTATTTATTTAACAGAGAGAGAACACAAGCAGGCAGAGAGGCAGGCAGAGGCAGAGAGAGGAGCAGGCTTCCTGCGGAGCAAGGAGTCCGATGTGGGACTCGATCCCAGGACTCCGGGATCATGACCTGAGCCAAAGGCAGCTGCTCAACCAACTGAGCCACCCAGGCGTCCCGAAATTTTAATTTTTTAATTAACATATAATGTATTATTTGTTTCAGGGGTACAGGTCTATGATTCATCAGTCTTGTACAATTCACAGCACTCACCATAGCACATACCCTCCCCAATGGCCATCCTCCAGACACCCCATCCCTCCCATCCCCTTCCACTCCAGCAACTCTCAGTTTGTTTCCTAAGATTAAGAGTCTCTTATTGCTTTGTCTTCCTCTCTGGTTTCATCTTGTTTCATTCTTTCCTCTCTTCCTCTATGATCTTCTGCCTTGTATCTCAAATTCCACATATTAGTGAGATCTTACGATAATTGTCTTTCTCTGATTGACTTATTTCACTTAGTGTAATTCCCTCTAGTTCCATCTGCATTGTTGCAAATGGCAAGATTTCATTTTTTGATGGCTGCAACATATTCCATTGTATATAAAACCACGTTTTCTTTATCCATTCATCTGTCAATGGACATCTAGGCTCTTTCCATAGTTTGGCTATTGTGGACATTGCTCCTATAAACATTCGGGTGCACGTGCCCCTTCAGATCACTACATTTGTATCTTTGGGGTAAATACCCAGTAGTGCAATTGCTGAGTTAAAGGGTAGCTCTATTTTCAACGTTTTGAGGAATTTCCATACTGTTTTCCAGAGTGGCTGTACCAGCTTGCATTCCCACCAACAAAGTAGGAGGGTTCCCCTTGCTCCACATCCTCAACAATATCTGTTGTTTCCTCACTTGTTAATTTTAGCCATTCTGACTGGTGGGAGATGGTGTTTCATTGTGGTTTTGATTTGTATTTCCCTGATGCTGAGTGATCTTGACCACCTTTTCATATGTCTCTTGGCCATTTGGATGTCTTCTTTGCAGAAATGTCTGTTCATGTCTTCTGCCCATTTCTTTTTTTTTTTCTTCTGCCCATTTCTTGATCGTAGTATTTGTTCCTTGGGTATTGAGTTTGATAAGTTCTTTATGGATTTTGGACACTACCCTTTATTTGATATGTCATTATTGATATGTCAAATATCTTCTCCCATTCTGGCAGTTGTCTTTTGGTTTTGCTGACTGTTTCTTTTGATGTGCAAAAGCTTTTTATCTTGATGAAGTCCCAATAGTTCATTTTTGCCCTTGCTTCCCTTGCCTTTGGCGATGTGTCTAGGAAGATGTTGCTGCAGCTGAGGTCGAAGAGGCTGCTGCCTGTGTTCTCCACAAGGATTTGATGGATTCCCGTCTCACATTGAGGTCTTTGATCCATTCTGAGTCCATTTTTGTGTGTGGTGTAAGGAAATGGCCCCGTTTCATTCTTCTGGATGTGGCTGTCCAATTTTCCCAACACTATTTGTTGAAGAGACTGTCTTTTTTCCATTGGACACTCTTTCCTGTTTTTTTGAAGATTAGTTGACCATAGAGTTGAGGGTCCATTTCTGGGCTCTCTATTCTGTTCCATTGATCTATGTGTCTGTTTTTGTGCCCCTACCACACTGTCTTGATGATTACAGCTTTGTAATAGAGCTCGAAGTCTGGAATTGTGATGCCACCATCTTTGCTTTTCTTTTTCAACATTCCTCTGGCTAGTTGCAGGGTCTTTTCTGGTTCCATTCAAATTTTAAGATTATTTGTTCCATTTCTTTGAAAAAGTTGATGGTATTTTATAGAGATTGCATTAAATGTGTAGAATGCTCCAGGTAGCATAGACATTTTCACAATATTTTTTCTTCCAATCCATGAGCATAGAACGTTTTTCCATCTCTTTGTGTCTTCCTCCATTTCTTTCATGAGTATTCCATACTATTCTGAATACAGATTCTTTTCCTCTTTGGTTAGATTTATTCCTAGGTATCTTATGGTTTTGGGTGCAACTATAAATGGGATTGACTCCTTAATTTCTCTTTCTTCTGTCTTGTTGTGGATGTATAGAAATGCAACTGTTTTCTGAACATTGATTTAATATCCTGCCACTTTACTGAATTCCTGTAGGAGATCTAGCAGCTTTGGGGTTTCCACATAAAGTATTATATCATATGCAAAGAGTGAGAGTTTGTCTTCTTCTTTGCCAGTGTGGATGCCTTTTATTTCTTTTTGTTGTCTGATTGCTGAGGCTAGGACGTCTAGTACTATGTTGAATAGCAGTGGTGATGGTGGACATCCCTGATGTGATCCTGACCTCAGGGGAAAAGCTCTCAGTTTTCCCCCATTGAGAATGATATTTGCTGGGTTTATCATAGATGGCTTTTATGATATTAAGGTATGTATCTTTTATCCCTACACTGTGAAGAGTTTTAATCAAGAAAGGATGCTGTACTTTGTCAAATGCTTTTTCAGCATCTATTGAGAGTATCATATGGTTCTTGTTCTTTCTTTTATTAATGTATTGTATCACATCAATTGATTTGTGGATGTTGAACCACCCTTGCAGCCCAGGAATAAATCCCACTTGGTAGCGGTGGATAATCCTTTTAATATACTGTTGGATCCTATCAGTTAGTATTTTGGTGAGAATTTTTGCATCCATGATCATCAGGGATATTGGTCTGTAATTCTCCTTTTTGATGGGGTCTTTGTTTGGTTTTGGGATCAAGGTAATGCTACCCTCATAAAATGAGTTTGGAGGTTTTCCTTCCATTTCTGTTTTTTGAAACAGTTTCAGAAGAATAGGTATTAGTTCTTATTTAAATGTTTGGTAGAATTTCCCTGGGAAGCTGTCTGGCTCTGGGCTCTTGTTTGTTGGGAGATTTTTGATTACTGGTTTAATTCCCTTGCTGGTTATAGATTTGTTCAGGTTTTCTATTTCTCCCTGGTTCAGTTTTGGTAGTTTATAGTCCTAGTCTCTAGGACTGCATCCATTTCTTTCAGATTGTCTAATTTGTTGGCATATAGTTGCTCATAGTATGTTCTTATAATTGTATTTCTTTGGTGTTGCTTGTGATCTCTCCTCTTTTATTCACGATTTTATTTATTTGGGTCTTTTTCTTTTTGATAAGTCTGGCCAGAGGTTTATCAATCTTATTAGTTCTTTCAAAGAAGCAGTTCTTAGTTTCATTGATCTGTTCTACTGTTCTTTTGGTGTCTGTTTCATTGATTTCTGCTCTCATCTTCATTATTTCTCTTTTCCTGCTGGGTTTAGGTTTTATTTGCTGTTCTTTCTCTAGCTCCTTTAAGTGTAGGGTTAGGTTGTGTATTTGAGACTTTTCTTGTTTCTTGAGAAGGTCTTATATTGCTATATACTTTCCTCTTGGGACTGCCTTTGCTGTATCCAAAAGATTTTGAACAGTTGTGTTTTCATTTTCATTTGTTTCCATGAATTTTTCTAATTCATCTTTAATTTCCTGGTTGACTCATTCATTCTTTAGCAGGATGCTCTTTAGCCTCCATGTATTTGAGTTCTTTCCAACTTTCCTCTTGTGATTGAGTTTGAGTTTCAAAGCATTGTGGTCTGAAAATATGCAGGGA
This sequence comes from Nasua narica, assembly GCA_028533885.1. NCBI lineage: Eukaryota > Metazoa > Chordata > Mammalia > Carnivora > Procyonidae > Nasua > Nasua narica. The sequence continues at coordinate 118,482,802 of CM052810.1, read as the reverse complement.
ATGATCCCAATCTTTTGGTACTGGTTGAGACCTGATTTGTGACCCAGGGTGTGATCTATTCTGGAGAATGTTCCATGTGCACTAGAAAGTAGAAAGGAATGTGTATTCTGTTGCTTTGGGATGGAATATTCTTTTTTGGGGGGGGGGAGGATGGAATGTTCTAAATATATCTGTGAAGTCCATCAGGTCCAGTGTATCATTTAAAGCCCTTATTTCCTTGTTGATCTTTTGCTTAGATGATGTATCCATTTCAGTGAGGGGGGTGTTAAAGTCCCCTCTCTTATTGTTTTATTGTTGATGTGTTTCCTTGATTTTGTTATTAATTGACTTATATAATTGGCTGCTCCCATGTTAGGGGCATAAATATTTATAATGGTTGTATCTTCTTGTTGGATAGACCCTTTAGGTATGATATAGTGTCCTTCTTCATCTCTTATTATAGTCTTTGGTTTAAAATATAATTTGTCTGATATAAGGATTGCCACCCCAGCTTTCTTTTGATGGCCATTATCATAGTAAATAGTTTTCCACTCCCTAACTTTAAATCTGGAGGTGTCTTTGGGTCTAAAATGAATCTCTTGCAGACAGGATGCCAATGGGTCTTGATTTTTTATCCAATCTAATATCCTGTGTCTTTTGATTGGGGCATTTAGCCCATTTACATTCAGGGTAACTATTAAAAGATATTAATTTAGTGCCATCATATTGCCTATAAGGTGACTATTACTGTATATTGTCTCTGTTCCTTTCTGGTCTACTTTCAGGCTCTCTCTTTGCTTAGAGGACCTCGGGATATAATCAGGCAGGTGAGTAGAATAGAGCAATATGCTGGATTCTCTGTGTATTTTGGTCTTTTTTTTTTTTAGAAAACTAGATCACCAAATTATAAAGAAAGGAAAACATATGTACAAAAATAAAATTAAATACAATGAAAAGATAGAATGTGGAAAGATAGAAAAATGGAAATTAAAAGAAAAGAAAAAACAAAAGAGAAAGAAAACACAACAAAAGGAAGGGATATAAACAGACAGGTGAACAGAACAGAGCTACACTGTATTCCGAGAATATTTTGGTCAGTTTGTTAGAGGAAACTACATCTCAAAATTGTAAGGGAAGAAAAACTTACATATACAAAAATAAAATTAAACACAGTGAAAGGATAGAATGTAACTGTAAGAATGAAAATTTAAAAAGACTTTAACAAAACAATAAAACCTCCAAAAAACAACAAAACAAAGGAAAAAGGAAAAAAAGAATATGATCAGGCAGGTGAATAGAACAGAACCATATACTAGATTTTGGGTGTATTTTGGTCTATTAGAAGAAACTACATCCTAAAACTTTAAAGAAAGAAAAACATATATATACAAAAATAAGTTTAAATACAATGAAGGGATAGAATGTGACTGTAAAAGTGAAAATTTAAAAAGATTTAAAAAAAGGAGTTGATAAAATAAGAATGTTGAAAAAGAAATATATATATATATATATATATATATATATATATATTAAAGATTTTATTTATTTATTTATTTATTAGGAAAGAGAGAGAGTGAGAGAGAGCAGGTCAGAGTGAGAAGCGGACTCCCCATGGAGCTGGGAGCCCGATGTGGGACTCGATCCCGGGACTCCGGGACCATGACCTGAGCTGAAGGCAGTCGCTCAACCAACTGTGCCACCCAGGGGCCCGAAATATATATATTTTTAAAGATTTTATTTATTTATTTGACAGAGAGAGAGAGAGAGAGAGAGAGAGAGAGATAATAAGTAGGCAGAGAGGCAGGCAGAGAGAGAGGAGGAAGCAGGCTCCCTGCTGAGCAGAGAGCCTGATGCAGGGCTCCATCCCAGGACCCTGAGATCACGACCTGAGCCGAAAGCAGAGGCTTTAACCCACTGAGCCACCCAGGAGCCCCAAGAAGAAATATTCTTTAAAAAAGGAAAAAAAAGAAAAAAAATTAAATTTGAAAGACTAAAGAATCATGGGGAAAAAAAGCCATGAGTTCTATGTGCTGTATTCCCCTTGTGCTGTAGTTTTATAGTTCTCATTGATGGGTAAACTTGTGTTGGCTGGACATCTTACTGATCTTCTGTTGCATTGATTCTCAAATGTCTTTGCCCCAGGCAGAATTGTACTGCCCTTGCCTGGGGACAGGCTAAGTAATCTGTTCCAGTTTGCTCTTTGGCTCTACTGCTCTACATGGCTTTTGTTTCCTGAAGGCTTTCAGGGCAACTTTAGAGGATAAGAATGAAAATGGTGGCCTCCCAATATCTGGCCCCAGAGCCGAAAGCTCTGGGCCCTACTCCTCAGTGCACTTGAGACAAAAGCAGTCAATCACTCCTGTCTTCCTGGTCTCCAACCACAATCCATGGTCACCTGGCATGTGACCTAGTGTTTCTAGCTCTGGCACACGACACTGTTTGGAGTCTCCAAACCCAGTAGATTCCTGTGCTGCGTTTCTGTGCCGCTCCTCCCAGGGGAGGAAGGGGAGTCTTCCCAGATCTGCTGCTTGTTGGGCCCTGGCTCAAAGAGCAGTGGCCTGACTGTGCCATGGATCTTGGTTTATGGCAACCCTGAGCTGGGAGCCCACCCCTGAACTCACTCTTTGCAACTGGCTTCCCCACTCCAATATCTGGGAGCTCTGCCACACTCAGGCATCCCTGGTCTTTCTGTGACACTGAGGGTCCTGAGACTACACTGTCCCAGCGAGGGTTCCACCCCCCCAACCCACTTAGCCACTGGAGCAACATCCCTCCACAGAGCAGATGTCTAAAAGTTCCAATTTTGTGCTTCACTGCTCTATCAGTCATTGGTAACTGGCTGACAGAGGGTCCCTCCCACTTCCCCCTCCCGATTTATCTTCCCATATATTGCCTCGGATTCACTTCTCCACATGTCCTACCTTCCAGAAAGTGGTTGGTTTTCTGTTCATAGAGTTGCTGCTGCTCTTCTTTTCTTCGATTGCCTGTTAAGTTTGTGGGTGTTCAGAATGGTTTGATAACTAGCTGAATTCGTGCGATGAAATTTAGGTCTCCTACTCATCTGCCATCTTGCTAGACCCCAAAATTAGTGATCTTCATAAAATACTGCTTACCTTTAACTTTTATTAGAAAATTAATGACTTTAGGTGGAAGTAGCTAGAAATTTTTATTGAGTTGACATTTTCTTATTCAACAGTAAATTTTTGATGCCAGATTATATTATTTTGGTAAGAAGTTCCCATATTCTTATGACAGTTCTGTGGCTTAGGTGTACTTACACTCTGAAAGTCTCATTCAATTTGGCAGAAGTGTAGCTGAATGCATATGGTGCTTAGCAGTTTTCTCACTAGGATTCCAGGCATGAGAGATATTCTCTCCCATGCTATGCACTTTTTGACTTGTAGACTGATAAAGTTAGATGTTTAGCTATGATAGTGCATCAACTAGCCAACAGTTGTTAACTGTCTCACATAAGTTTTATTTTTCTTAATAACATTTAATGTTAATAAATAAGATTTCTCAATAGCATTTAATTTACTTTTTTAATTAACATTTTTAAGTTATACTTAAAACCTTTTGGAATTTATTTTATAAAATAAATAAGAATTGTATAATTCTTATAAACTGCATGGCCATAGACATTAAATTAGATTTATTATTATAAATGAATTAATTAATGTGGCTCCCGCTTCAAATGAGAAATGTACCTTAAATATTAAATGAAAATGATTAGCCTATAGCTACTTTAGAGACTCTTTTTAGCAGACTTTTAAAAAAAGATTATATTTATTTATTTAACAGAGAGAGAGAGAGCACAAGCAGCAGAAGGAGTAGGCAGCAGGAGAGGGAGAAGCAGACTCCCTGCTAAGCAGGGAGACTGAGGTGGGACTTGATCCTAGAACCCTGGGATCATGACCTGAGCCGAAGGCAGACACTTAGCCAGCTGAGCCACCCAGCTGTCCCAGCAGACATTTATTACCTGTCTCTGTTTAGAAAAAATTATTAGTGATATAAAAAGAGACTTATTTTAAACAGAGACATATAATAAATGTACAGTAAGGATAGCATCTCTTTTAAAAAAAGATTTTATTTATTCCAGAGAGAGAGACAGACAGACAGACAAAGGAGCAGAGGGAGAGGGACAAGTGGACTCCACAATGAGTGCAGAGCATGTTGCCGGGCTCCATCCCAGGACCCCAAGATCATGACCTGAGCCAAACCAAGAGTCAGATGCTCTACCAACTGAGCCACCCAGGTGCCCCCAGGAGAGCCTCTTCAAAATAATCTAAATCAAAATTCAGTCATCTTACATATTTATAATTGCAAATTGATTAAAAGATCTAAGTGGAAAGACTATTTTTATCTGGTCTAGAAAAATATTCCTTCAAGAATTAGATTTTTAGGGATACCTGGGTGGCTCAGTCGGTTAAGTGTCTACCTTTGGCTTGGGTCATGATCCCAGGGTCCTGGGATCGAGTCCTGCATTGGGCTCCTTGCTCAGCAGGAAGCCTGCCTCCCCCTCAGCTTGCCTCTCCCTGCATTTGTGTTTTCTCTCTGTCTCTCTCTGACAAATAAAATAAAATAAAATAAAATAAATTAGATTTTAAACAAGCATTTATATTTAAAAATGTATTAGGGTACATGCTAAAAATTTGAATAGTTCAAAAGACATAGATTGAGGGTGGCTCAGTTGGTTGGGCGACTGCCTTTGGCTGGGGTCATGATCCCGGAGTCCCGGGATCGAGTCCCATATCGGATTCCCGGCTCTGTGGGAGGTCTGCTTCTTCCTCTGACCTTCTCCCCTCTCATTCTCAGTCTCTCTCTCTCTCTAATAAATAAATAAAAAATCTTTAAAAAAAAAAAAAGACATAGATTGAAAAGAAAATCTTTCTTCTGTCCCGGATTCCAATTTCCCAGTCTTCCTGCTCCAGAAGCAACTTCTGTTGTCAGTTTCTCATGTAGGTTCCCAGATATATCCTATATGCATGTATATCTCCTTTTAAAAACCACAACAACAGGGCGCCTGGGTGGCTCAGTTGGTTGAGCAACTGCCTTCGGCTCAGGTCATGATCCTTGAGTTCCAGGATCGAGTCCCACATCGGGCTCCCAGCTCCACAGGGAGTCTGCTTCTTCCTCTAACCTTCTCTCCTCTCATGCTCTCTCTCACTTTCTCTGTCTCTCAAATAAATAAAATCCTAAAAAAAAAAAAAAAACCCACAACAATAAAGGGGAATATAATATGAACATTGTTTTGCATTTTATTTTCTCACTTAATGTGTCTTAGTCATTATTTTTAATCAGTACATAAATATATAATTCATTCTTGCACTGCTGTGTAGTATTTTATTACATGGCTGTACCATAATTTATTTTTTTATATCAAAGCATTTTTTTTGTGTTACAAAAACAAAAATAAATAAATAAACAAACATATTTTTAAGGTACCCCATCCTGGGTTATCTGTCCTAGAATTTGGTAACCAGTTCAAGTTCAGCTTGTTTCAACACTTCTGGATGCTCAGAGGTCTCCATCTTATAACCATGTTTCTCTGGTTTATCTCAGAGCTGATTGGAGAAGTTACCTTCTACGTTGTCATTATCCAGGTTACCCTCCCAAGGGTTTACTTCTTCATCTTCATCTAAACCAGGTCAACCTTCTTCAGGGAACTCCCCGAACTGGTCATCCTCCTCTTGGACACCCAAGGCCACCAGCTGCTTTTTCTCTGACATTGCAACCCTCCATGCCAAAAACCTCTTAGGCCAGTGGCAAAATTGAAACCCTCACTTTCCCTTACCACTCACTGCTGCCTCCAAGAAGGCTGGCTCTAACATAGAGATATGGGATAGTTCATTCTCTTTATTGTATGGGTTTAGGATTCTTTTCCTATTCAAGCAAAATCATCACGAACATCCTTGTAGAGGTGTCTTTGAATAGAAATGAAAGCATAATGGTACAATAAAATTTTAGATGTGAAATTGTTGGGTGAAATGGTATATGTATTTAAGTTTTGAAATATTTTGCTAAGTTTCTTTCAAAGAAACTGCCAACCTTCAGCACTCCCAACAGAGGCCACCTGTCACACCTCACTCTTGCCAACAACATAGTGAATATTATCAAATTTTTTGGACTTTTCAATTTGATAAACAGAAAATAGTGTTTTATTGATACTTTCATTTTTATTTCTTTATCTATGAGTAAGACTGAACATATTTTAATATGCATAAAACCATTTGTTTCCCTTTTTCAATTATTCATCAAATATTTATTGACCATGTACAATATGCCATGCATTGTGCTAGGTAATATAAAACTGAAACAAATACACATAACCTGTGATTCATGGAACTTTCTGTCTAGCAGGGGAGGCAGACATGAAACAATTCATTACAAAGGCAATTATTTGATTACTGTTGTGATAAGGGTAGGATGTTATAAGAGGGTATAAAAGGGGGCCTATCCTAGTCTAGGAAGATAAAGAGGATTCCTGGAAAATAAACTGAGACCTAAAGGCAGGCTGGAATTAACAGGATGCTAATAGCAACATCTCAATGCCTTGGTCCACCTCACAAACTCTTCCAGATCCTAGGGAATGGCTGTGTTTCCTTTCTATAGCAGACTCAGGCTCACCTTACCAAGAGGTGATCAGGGAACAAGATGGGAAAGCAAATCTGACTCATTTTCATTATTTGATCTGGCGAAAAGTTTGGTGGCTAAGTGGCTGAAATCAGGGACAAGATTTTGTTTTAAAATATGTTAATTTTAATATCCTATTTGTCAAAGATTAAGAGATAAATAAATTGAGTTCTATCTGATAGAATGATAAATTTTTCCTTGTTCCAATTTTTCCTTATCTTTCTATTTTCTTTGACTATCAAAAATCAGATTCCTGTACTGTATGTTGGTTAATTAAATTTAAATTAAAAAAAAATCAGATTCCTTCTCCTGACCTTAATGTTGTCCAACACTTCTACAATCTTGGAAGTATGCTGAAAAAATATTTTTTTTCAGTTATAGCCCTTTAAAATATTGAGACCTTGAGAGTACAATTTTATATTTGAATTATAGAGAAATGAGAGCTGGAAGGCATTTTTTAAAATAATAATAATAATAAAAAAGAATGAAATTGGCTGTCAGCAAAGAACTTGGGGAAAGAATACTGGGAAGTCATGTGACCTCAACCTAGTCCTCATCGTATCACCTTGTAATCATCCTCTTGTTCCAAACCTGTCTGAAACTATCTGAGGATTGTATTATGTAATTAAAAAGATTCAGGTTGCTCCCCACTATGAGCCACTGGTGCCTAGGACTGTAAGATTTATGTGGCTATAACTAGTATATTAGATTTGTGAAGAACAGCTGGTTTGGCTTTTGGGGGATATCAGTAGCTACTTTGAAAACTACATGAGGTGCTCAACTTTCTGTATAGTTACCTTTCAAAATCACATTCTGTGTTTTTGTTTTGCGTATTTATTTATTGTGATTACTTTTTATTTTTATCGAAGTAATCATCCACATAATGAAATGCTATTATCTCACTTCTTGGCAACTCTTATTCCTACTCCTGAAAACTACCCACTATCTACTATTTTATTTTATTTTTTAGTTTTTTAGTTTTTAAAAAATTTATTTATTTTGAGAGAGTGCATGTGAGCGAGTGCAGGGGGAGGGGCAAAGGGAGAGGGAGAAACTCAAGTAGACTCCCTGCTGTGTGTGGAGTCTGATGTGGGGCTCAATCTCACGACCCTGAGCGGAAATCAAGAGTCAAACACTTAACCAAATAAGCCACCTGAGCGCCCCAACTATCTCTTATTTTAACTGTTTTCCCAAGTATTTGTCTCTTTGTTTCTAAATGTAGAATTTATACTGCTCTATCTTGATTTAATAATTTTATTTTTATTTATTTATTTATTTAAAAATAAGATTTTATTTATTTATTTGACAGAGAGAGAGAGACCACAAGTAGGCAGAGAGGCAGGCAGAGAGAGAAGTGGAAGCAGGCTTCTTGTTGAGCAGTGTGCCCGACGCGGGGCTTGATCTCAAGACCCTGAGATCATGATCTGAGCCGAAGGCAGAGGCTTAACCCCTGAGCCACCCAGGCACCCCTTGATTTAATAATTTTAGATAGTATATTATATATGTCCTGTTATGGTAGATGTGGATTTAGCAATTTAGTACTCTGAGTATCAGGCTGCACCCTCCTCCCTCTACTCCCCCCCATAAAAACCCCAAAACAATTGGAATGCTTTCAAGTGAGTATTACAGAAGACCCTGACTCTACTGGCTAAATAAAGACATTTATTATTTCCATTAAACAGAAATCTAAAGATAGTATCTCTCAAGGTTGCATAATTTAGTGACATCATCAAAACCTGAGTACTTCTGATCTTTGCTTTCCTATCCTTGGGGTGTTGATTTTGTCTTAGATTGCCCTCATGATTGCTGGATGGAGGCAGCAAATTTAGTTGTTTTTAACATATATTCACAGAAAGGAGACTGACTCTTCCTTGCATTTCTGTTTAAGAAGCTCCTCAACAGAATTGAACCTATGAGTCTTTCTAAAGCTATCACAACTGAAGGGATAGATAGGATTATCATGTTTGGGACTAATTAGATTTACCTTTTGGGGCTGGTATTGGGATCAGCCTTCTCCAAAGGACATTGCCAGAGAAAAAATGGCATAAATAAATACCTGAATAAAACCTAGGTAGAAAAAGGTGGATCAGGGAGGGAAGGAATATTTGGTAGACAGCAACACTCCACCATCATAATAGAGTCATAATTTTTAGCTCAATTTGTAGTCATGGATAACATCATACTATATAAATATTGTTTATTCCTGAGCCAAATAATTTATTATAATTTAATTTCCTTGCTTTTACAGATCTTATGCTTATTTTTCCTGGAGTTGATGATTTTAACATTTGTTTTACTTTCACACCTTTCAGTATTTATCTTTAATTTTTTCCATGACATTTGTCAAACCCCTCTCAATAATTTCCCCAATGCTAAGCAAGTCAGATAGTTTATTAACTCTCTTATTTTCCTGGGAATTTTCCTCCTGGGAACCTCCAGACTGGTTGTTCTCTACATCAGCTCTTATCCTGCAACTATTCTTTGACTCATTCCTGAATTAGACACCCTAGTTTTTGGAATCCATGATTTCTCTTTTACTTGATTTATTTACTTATCTTGCTGGACACAGTAATTTTCTAAGAAAGGAAGTAAATTTATTTAGCCTTTGTGTGTCTGCAAATAAATGCTTTTTAGTCCACTCTAAAGCCTAACCACGTAGAAATTCTAGGTTGAAATTCTAGGTTGAAAGTCATTATCTTTCAAATTTTTTTTTTTTTATTAGAGAGAGAGACTGAGAATGAGAGGGGAGAAGGTCAGAGGGAGAAGCAGACTTCCCGCAGAGCCGGGAGTCCGATATGGGACTCGATCCCGGGACTCCGGGATCATGACCCCAGCCAAAGGCAGTCGCCCAACCAACTGAGCCATCCAGGCGCCCTATCTTTCAAAATTTTTAAGACTTCTGATATTTTGCCTTCTATCATTTAGAGTCATTATTGACAAGTTCAAGGCCATTCTCATTTCTTTTATTCTCTCTTCTGAAGACTTAGGGATTTTTAGCTTATCCCCAGGAATCACTACTTGTGTGATATGGTCCTTGGAATGGAATTTTTGAAATTAATCCTGCTGATCATTTGGCAAGTCCTTTCAGGCTACAGACTTATGTCCTCAACACCACTAGTTGTCTTGGATTACTTCTTAGATTATCACTCTTTGGTTTTGTCTTTTTCTCCTCCTGGTATCCTGATCTATTAGATGTTGATGGCCAGGACTGATGATCCAATTTTCTTTTCTTTTTTTTTTGTATCTTCTATTACCCTGCTTTCTTTTTCTCTACTTTCTGGGAAGACTTTGTTTTCCAACCCTTCTATTTAATTAAAAATTTTCTTATTGTATCAATTTTAAATTCTAAGAACTCTTCCCTGTTCTTGGATTACCTGTTTTCTTTGCACCTATTCTTTTTTTCAGGCTACATCTTCTCTTAGTTCTCTGAAACTATTCTTTGTTTGTAAGTTTTTATCTCTTCTCTGTATTGTGTCCTCCTTTTCCCTCCCATCCCTCAAAATGTTTAACTTCTCTTTCTTCCTTTCTTTTCATATTGTTTGCTTATTAGGTCTCTTTCTTCCCTGTTGTTGTTGTCCAGAAATATCTGATAAGTCTAGGGTGTTCATTACATTTAAGCCCCACGCAGTTGGTTGGCCACTTCTTCTATGAGGATTTTTATGATTCCTCTAACCTATGTGTTTTTACCCTTCTAATCCCCAAAGCACTCTGAATCTCTTCTATGGCATTCACATTCTGCTTTATATCAGTTTCCTCTAAACTAGCCCTATAAATGTAAACTTTCCTATGAGATATGGATTCATTCCCCTGGGATAAAGACTTCAACTGAAGCTGGATAACCCTGGAGAATTTTGTGTTTCTTCCATTTCTCTGTCAGTGCTGTTTATCACTGTCCATTTTGGAACATGGTTGAAATTCCTGGATTATCCTTACCTAATCTGGTAAAACCAAGCATAGAATAGTTTGGTAAATTTACTAAGTAAAAGTTACAGGTATTTTCTTTTTGTATTTTCATTGATCTCTGGGCAGAGTAGTTATCCTTTGAGTTGCTGGGTAATAATAAGGGGCAGCAAATGATACTCCAGGAAGCCACAAAACAGGGCTTGCTAAAAACTAGAGTGATTTGTATGCATACATCGTATCAAATTGTGGTGTATAATACATGCCTCTCAACTCAAAATGAAAACATGATCAGAAAAAGTTTTTATGGGGCACCTGGGTGGCTCAGTGGGTTAAAACCTCTGCCTTTGGCTCAGGTCATGATCTCAGGGTCCTGGGATGGAGCCCCGCATCAGGCTCTGTGCTCAGTGGGGAGCTTGCTTCCCACCCCCCTCTGCCTGCCTCTCTGCCTACTTGTGATCTCTCTCTGTGTCAAATAAATAAATAAAATCTAAAAAAGAAAAAGAAAAAGAAAAAGTGTTTCTTTGAAGGATGATGGAGAGCTTCTAAGCAAAATAGTTCTTTTTTTTTTTTTTTAAAGATTTTATCCATTGACAGAAAGAGAGGGACCACAAGCAGGTGGGGGGGTGGGGGGTGGGGAAGCAGGCTCCCCACTGAGCAGATAGCCCAATGCAGGGCTCGATCCCAGGACCCTGAGATCATGACTTGAGCCAAAGGCAGAGGCCTTAACCCACTGAGCCACTCCGGTGCCCCACAAAATAGTTCTTTCTAGCAACAGTTTTGATTAAAGAAAAAATGTTTCAAAGTGAATACATTTTTCTCAACTCCCTTAGCAATAGTCATTGTTCACTTGGTTATTAAGGAGATATATGTGTGTGTATATATATATATATATATATATATATATATATATATATATAATTTTATTTTTTAAAAGATTTAATTCATTTATTTGAAAGAGAGAGGGTGTGTGAGTGTGAGCATGAGAGAGAATGAGCACCAGTGGTGGGAGAGGCAGAGGGAGAGGGAGAAGCAGACTCCCCACTGATCAGGGAGCCTTACATGGGGCTGGATCCTAGGACCCCAGGACCGTGACCTGAGCCAAAGGCAGATACTTAACCAACTGAGCCACCCAGGCGCCCCAACAATCAATGAATGAATACACACACACACACACACACACACACACACACATTTATATATATATTTTTAAAGGAGAATGATTTCAGTACTAATAGATTAAATACTTAACTTTTCTGTTACGGGCTAGAAAGAACATTTACCTTGAAACATTGTTTATATAATTATGTATCATGGAACAATGGCTAGTGTGAAAATTAATGACGTTTTAAAAAATTGAATCAAGTGGTATAAAAGAGTTGATAGAAAGCTTGCTAAGATTTTCTGAAAGATGAAAGAAATGAAAGGTTAATTTTTTTTTGATTGGGAACACTTCAAGATTTGCTTCCCTTTGCAGTGGAAAGAAAAAAGGAAAATCAACTCTGACAGTTTTCCTGAATCTTAAAGTTCATTTGCTTAATTAATTCTCTGAAAACTATGGTGTGTGAGTATGTATGTTTATGTGCTTGTGTGCGTACTTGCCCAGGCTGAGGTGGTAAAAGGAGAGGCAAGCAGAGTGCTTTATCTCAGAGAAGCCTTACTTTACTCTGTCTGATAACTCAAAATGGGGAAATGATATGAAAATAAAAGTAGACATGCACTTGGGATACTCTTGCATGTATTCAGGTGTTGGTCAAGGAAGGTATGGTGGTTTTAAAAAATTGGCTGCAATTTTTTTCTGCCACCCCTCCTACGAAGAGGGTATATTTCCCTTCCCTTTGAATCTCAGCTGGCTTGTGACTCCTCTGGCCAGTAGAGGCAGCAGAAGTGCTGCAGTGTGACTTCTGAAGCTAGGCCAGAAAGGTGGTGTAGATTCAGCTTCTGGAGCCCGGAGCCGCCATGTAAGTTTCCATGCTGCCGTGTTGGGAGAAAAGCCAGGTCATACAAGAGGCCATGTGTAGGTGCTGGGCACCAGCTAAGGCCTGACAGGCAGCATCACCGGCCAGACATATGAGTGAATATACCTCCAGGTGATTCCAGCACTTCTTTCTCTCCTGTACTCTAAAGCCAATCCTAGCTGTTGAGTCTTCCCATCTGAGACCTCAAATATCATGGAAGGGGAGGCAAGTCTTATTCACTGTGCCCGGTTGAAATTCCTGAAAATGGAATTAAATGGAAATGGAATTAAATTAACAATGGAATTAAATTAAATTGGAATTAATTTGGAATTAATTAATTTAATGATTCCAAATTCCATTTGGAAAATGAAATTAAATTAAACCAACGTAAAATGGTTGTTTTACGTTGCTAAGTTTTGGAGTAATTTGCTACATGGCAATAGTAAATAAAATAGAAGGGATCAAGGGAGTCGATTCACTAGATTCCAGGGGAAGAAACTGGGTTGAGAGATGACTACTGAGTAAAAGCAAAATTTCTAAACACACGGATAAGCCATGAGCAAGGTTTCCGGTGACCATCCTTCATCATTCTGCTACCACCCTGGGAACTCTCCTTCATGTATATAGCAACCACAAGAATGCAAAAGAATTAGAATACTAATGTTCTCTTATTCTGTCCAGTTTTTCATGAGTTTCTCCAGTTTTCATGGACTATCACTGGGTGGTATAGTCCCCTTTCCTAGTGCTCTTGGTGACATCTGAAACAGTGTTTTTAATACTGACATAAAGTTATGTTAAGAAGATTAATAAATGGAACCATGTCAGACATTAAGAGTCTAAGTTCACACAAAATCTGTGGGACTCCAAGCTGTACAACTCATTTATCTAATTTGCAAATAATACCACTTAATTCCTCTTCTAGGTGGATATTCAAGCTCATGGGCACACTCAGTCTCTGCTGTCACCCAGCATTTCCTGAGATGCCCAGCAAGCTGTGAATCTGTAAATCAGAATATTTTCTTTCAAGTTCACTCCATTTCTTAAAAGTTTTTTTTTTTAATTTATTTAAACTCTACATGCAACGCATGGCTTGAACTCACAACCCCGAGATCAAGAGTCGTGCGTTCTTCCAACTGAGCCAGCCAGGCACTCCAAGCTCACTCCATTTGAACCATCATTTATTTCTCTATACCGTTGCTCCTGACTTTGCTATCTTTGTTTTTGTTATTGTTGTTTTTTGGGTTTTTTTTTAGCCGTGAGCATTTTTACCTGTGGCTTCTTTTAAAGATACAGGTGGAGGGGCGCCTGGGTGGTTCAGTTAGGCAGCTGCCTTTGGCTTGGGTCATGATCCCACGGTCCTGGGATCGAGCCCTGCATTGGGCTCCCTGCTCAGTGGAGAGCCTGCTTCTTCCTCTCCCTCTGCCTGCCACTCTGCCTACTTGTGCTCTCTTTCTCTCTGCCAAATAAAATCTTAAAAAAAAAAAATAAAGATACAGGTGGAGCAGTACGCATCAACTTACTAAATTAGTCTCCATACATCTTTCTGGGATTTCAGACTTATGGATACACAAGCTATTTTGATGCTGATAGGGGAGAAGACACCTGACCTTTTTGCATAGGATGCCAACTTGTTTACCCCTTCATTCTATTGCTTTTTCTCCAGAGAGTTGCTTTCTGTTTCCATTCTGTTGCATCTGTTTCTAGGGCTTTTTGTGGACCCCTGTTTTCTAGGACTCTCTTATAATGCATGTATTATACTGAGGGTAAATAAGAATCAAGGTGGGATAACATTTAGTCATAACTTAAATGTGTTAAAATTTAACTTTCTTTACTGCCCCTCCCCCAAAACTGAATCTATGCTATGAATGAGTCCTGTCACCCAGCTCTAGTAGTAGTAAAACACTTGTAATAGGATCCATAAATGGAAGTTTAGGCTGGGATCCTACAATGACAAATGCCAGATGGCAGAGTAGATTGTGAGATCACAGCGTAGAATTTGTAAAATTTCAAAGGAAGTTTCTAAACTTTTCTGGTATCGAAGTTCTAAAGGATAGCTTTGGAAATGGGAAGATAGGATTGGATAGAGGATGTTTTTGAAGAGAGTTCTGTTGTAAGCTCATCCTGCCTTGTTTTCCCTCATGTCAAACCTGGAGAGAAGAGTTCCTTAGAAATCTCGATATGTGATTCAAGCAGTTTTGCGGGGAGGAGGGTGGCAGGGTGGATTGGTGGTTGACATCTGACGAAAAAATGTTGAAGGCAGGAATGTGGACTATCCAGCTGATCCAAGGTGGGAGCAAAGGATGCGTGTGTGTGTGTGTTTACTCCATGAGATATGGTCACTGGGAGAAAGAACAGACCTGGGGCTCTTTTAAATCTTGTCTAAGCTTGGACCGAGTGATGGGAACCCAAAGGAGAGAATGGGCTGTGGAATGCTGAGGTGGAGCAGCTAGGGAGAGAAAAATGCGTCTACTAGGACGACAAATGAAACTGAGTATTCCCAGTGAGGATTTATGAAGGGGCTCATAAAAAGAACTGTAAGTTAGAGCCAGCTTTAGACATCTGTTAGACCGGAGGGCAAGGACCATTGACAGTCTTGATCAAGTACTAACTTTCTTGTTCCCTCTTACCTGCTCCCCTTTGCCTTTTTTCTTCCTCCTGCTTTGACCCTTGAGGCGTCAGAAAACACAGCTAGCAAGACAGCAAGATAGGGGAAGAAGCCTATGGTGGGGAATAGCATCATGTTCCATTCTTTGGGTCTACCTACAAAGACCCCAGTTGAAAGAGGGGAGAAGTTAAACTGTTAAATCAAATTAAATTGGTAATTACTTGAGGTTGCACACTTTTATTTCCTGAATTGAGACTTTGTTTGCAAGTTGATGTAACCATTAGGGGTTTTTACTATCTAACAATGGCCAAAAAATTCTGAGACTGCCTGAATTTCATCCAGGGTGAAAGGAGGGAACCAATGAGCAGACTCTTCATTTGTATTTGAACTTCCCTCCTTCTCCCAACGGGGAAAGGTCTTTAATCCTCCTCGTGGGGGTAAATATCTTCCCTTACTTTCTCTATGGGACTATTGCTGTGGCGGATATAAAATTCTTTGCGTAGTCTTTTGGGCTTTGGCTGATATCTTGCAAGTCAAACCTTATTGCAATTCAAAACAAAACCATCACCGTACCTTACCAAGCACTTGCAACTTAGTCCCTTTGCTTTTTTATTTTTTCTAAAAAGACAAAATGTTTTATTTTAAAACATTGGAAAACCATTAAAAAACAAAAATGTCCATTATATAACTGTGAACGTTAAATATTTGGAAACTGTAAATCTTCTAAAATGTAGTAGGTACTTCTAAAGAGTTAAATATTGCAAATTATTCCACCATATGTCTTCCCTAATATCAACAATACTTGATATGATGAAAAATACCAAGAAGATCCAAATAATTATTCAAAGTCACCATCTCAGGGTTCAGCTTAATTACACAAGTAGAAGTTTTGTCCAAGATGCTTCTGACACATGAAGCTTCTGAATTTCAGAAATGTTAACAAAAGTATCTTCCTTTTTCCCCTGTGAATGTTTGGGTATTGCTGTTTTGTTGGTTAATATCCACTATAGGGTAGTGGCTGTAGGTCAGCCCAAGGATCTTCAAGCACTGAAGGCTTGAAATAACATTCCAGCTCAATAGACCTCCTTTTTTCTCTACTATACCTTGAGCCAAATGGTGTTGATGTCCTTGGAGAACCTTGGGGTGGGTCTGCTGCTGCCCTGGGGAGTGCCTGAATGATGGCCGGGACCCCGTTGGGGACTTGGAGTAGGAGCCGGAATAACTGGCAGGGGAAAAAGACCTGAATCAGGCCCTCAGGGAAACTGCCGCCATTTGGTGGAGAGTGGCTCCTCTGGTAAGGCCTAGACCTGGCCCATACCACCACTGGGCGGAATGCAGTATGGATGGAATCTTGGGAGTCTCATATTGTCCTCAGGGGAGGGCAGCCATGGTCCTCCTCTTCTGGGGTACCCCAGAAGCTGCTTCGCTTAGTCCCTTTGCTTTTGCTTTGAAACATTGTGTCTTCTGAGAGCTGATGAAGCAACTCTGTTGGCCTCTTCGTTCTAGGGTATAGGTAGGAAGGAAGCTTCAGGGAAACTTGGAATTACTAAAGGTTATGAGAGCAAAACTGCATCACTTTAATATTTTAAAAATATGATCCTGCCACATGCCGATATGAGGCAGGCCCATGGCATATATTTTCACTGGTCTTCATTTTGGCTTATAATGTCAAAGAAGGACATGATATTTGTAAGGTTGTTTGAGCTATATGAACGGGTGTAGAAATATCAGCTAACTTCATTTTAGCAGTTGTGACTAGAGAGGAATTATTGCTTCCTTCACTTTGTGGTGTTGTGAGATCTTGGTTGGTGGAGTTGAATTGAATCGAATTGAATTGAATCGAAGTAAGTAAAATCAAAGCCAAATAACTCTAAGGGAGATGCTGGAGGAAAATGCTTATTGTCAATCAATATGGCAATTCTAAATGCTCATCTGAACTTGGAACATTATACATAAGAGTCATTATTATCTCAGTTATGGTTCCAGGAGCCAGGAGCTCTTTTTTAATTCAGTTCTAAAGATCCTACCCTACACTTGTGGTTAAAAAAAAAAAAGAGTGAAGTGTGGGTGCAGATGGAGCAGTGCCTCAAACAGTTTCGCTCTGTGGCTCCTCAAGGAACATGGAATAAAATGGTTCAACCAGCATTCTGGAACTAGCTATATGGACCATTAATCACATAATAGTATTTATTACTATTATAGAACATGGAGTGATGTCTTAATGGTATGAAATTGGGAAAGTCTTATTGGTCGGGCTTCTTGAAAGATCTTTGATAATTTGTACCATTCTTTCAAACTGTTTACTTGGACAACAGTTACCTCTCTGTTATTTCCTTAATCTCAAGTTGGTATAAATATAGATGTTGTAGGAACAATTTTGTGCTTCATTGAAAAACTATGCATGATGTAGGGGACACCCTTCACGTTATCTGCTTCTGATTGTATGGGAGCTTTTTACAATTCTATAAATTGTAGGTAACTGGTAGTCATGTAAACAAAATTCTTGTCTATAAACATGTAAATTTCGTCTTATCTAGTAGAGGTTCCATTGACTACCCTCCTCCACTGGGGAAGAAGCTGGTTTTGCCTTCATTTACTCATTCATTTCTTTACTCCATGTAAATTTGTGCTTTTTTGACTTCTGCTTTGAATTGGTTGTAAAACCTCCTCAGTTTCCTCATTGAATTAAATAAAATCTTTAATACACATTCATTTTTGTATCTGTATGAGAGTCATGGTTTTACTTTTTTTGGAAAACGATCTTTTAACAGCGAATTGTCAAAATATTAGTATCTGGTAATCCACGTGTTGCTAACCAAAGACATGAAGCTGTGATTATTGTAGCAGAGGTTTGATACAGAACTATGAGTTTTTTGTTTTCTTAAAAAAGAATTTATTTATTTATTTATTTGTCAGAGAAAGAGAGAGAGAGAGATCACAAGCAAGGGGGCGCAGCAGGCAGAGGGAGAAGCAGACTCCCCACGGATCAGGACCTGAGCCAAAGGCAGATGTTTAACTGACTGAGCCACCCCGGTGTCCCCAGAACTATGAATTTTTAATCAAAATGTATTGGTCATTTGCCTTGGAAAATCAGCGGCTTTGGTGATTATGCCGTGCAGCCTGTTATTTATGGGCAACAGGGCAAAGATTGTACAGCTCTGGGCCAAGAGAATTCCTATGACTGCAAAACTACTCTGGGATCCCTCAAGAACTTCCCCGCTCACTCTCCCATTACTGAACCAGGGGACAACAGGAGCACAAAAGAACCAAATACCAACATCAAATTACAATAAGCCAAGCCCACCTGTACTTCCCTGTGCTCCAGGACATCCAGAATGGCTCCCCTTCAGATAACGTCAGTAGAGATCATCTCCTAGGGGCTTAGGAAAACATAAAGGCCAGTTTCTGATGTTTTTTGATGGCAAATTAAAAAGAATCAGAGTGGTTCCTTGGCATGAAAATCTTCTCTAAACACACAATATCATTATAGCAGGAAGTCATGAAAAAGGCCTGATACCGGTTGACCTCCATGACCTTGTCAACATTGATGGGAACTTGTGTGGAAACTGACTTTTGTCTTCTTTGAAGTCTGAGATTTCGAGTGGACTCTAGCTGCTTTGCTAGGGCTCTGATGCTAATTATTTCTGATCTCTACCCTTTAAGATTCTCTTAGCAATTCAGCTGTTTCACAAGTGTGGCCAGGGGCAGATTCTACTGGTCCTCACAGATAGGGCAGAGTACTTGGCTGTGCAGTGTCTGGCATCGAAGGAAACAGTGCCAACCAGTGAGACACGATCACTGGTTGAAGTAAAAACATATAAAGGAGTATGTTATCCTCATCCATCTGGCCTCATGGAATGATTCTGCCTCAAAGTTCACTTTCCATCCTTGAGACTGGGTCAGTCACCAGACAGGAAGGGAGAAAGTGTGTGTGATCACCTTAAAGTCTAATTAGAGCAAAGATGTCATATGGTGCTCGTATGTTGCTCTGGACACTTTTTTGGTGATGGAAACAGAGTTATTCCCATCTAACCTCAATGATAGTTGTATAAAGACTTGTTGCACAGGTGCCTCAGATGAAACACATTCATATTTTATTTTTGAATTTAGGAGTGGAAGCCACTTTGCAAGAGCCTTGTGCTTACCTTCTGCTCTGGGCCTGAAGTTCCTTAAACTGTTTCCTAAATTTATATAATTGGAATCACAGCTAAAGCTCCAACTTTGGAGATAGCTTTGTTCACTGGAGCATGAGAGTGTAGGATATTTCTTTCAAATCAGGACTTTAAAGCTACAGTAAAGTGGCCTATTGCAAATGTATGGCATGATTCCCATTCTGTAAGATCTGCAAGGCTAACTCTTACATCATGGTTAATTTATGCTTTTTATATGTCTTTTAAAAATGCCTATAAATGGGATTGTGGTGCTTTTTCCAGTTCTCTGAACTTGGAGAATTAGGGTGAACTCATTAAAATTTCATGTGAATTATTGCCTTCTATTGAGGCTTTATATCAATGTCTCTGAGTTTTACAAAGCAGGGGGAAGGGAATTATCCCATTCTGATCCCTATGTATCTATAGAGATTAAAAAGATTTTTGCTTTCTTGATACTCACAGATGTTTTCAATTCAAATGACTGCTTTGCCATTTAAATATAGCCTATATATACATATATATGTATATATAGCCTAAATATGTATACATATATATACATATATATGTGTATATATAGCCTAAATATCTGAGTTTTTTTTTCTTACTTAATGGTGAATCACAGTTATCCATCCAAGGGGTCCCTGGCTGGCTCATTCAATAGAGCATGCGACTCTTGATCTCAGGGTCATGAGTTTAAGCCCCATGTTGGACATAGGGATTACTTTTTAAGAAAAGCATAACCACAAGTATCCATCCAAATGAAATATGGTATTTTCCAAGGTAATGAATAATTTGTTTGTTCCTTAAGTCATTATTTTAGGGATGTAATATGGTGCTGTGTGTGTTGCAACTAAGGTAGTCTTCGATGTGAAACATGCTGGAACCTCAGGAACATGGGCTGGCATGAAACAGAAGGAAGCTGGGATTGAGATGAGACAGAAACAAAAGTGTGCAGGTAGGAAGGCCAAGCAACACAATGCTCTGAGTCTAAAGGGTGTAGCAATATGATCTTGTCAGACAGTTAAGGAATTGAGGTACATACATGTGTAGAAGAGGGCTTCTGTGGGCTCCAATATGTGCTCTACTGAGTTAAGTAAGTCTAGTAGGAAGTTGTGTACAGCAGGAAGCTGTAAAAACAGGATCCAGGATCTAGGGATAGATTAGGCAGGAACTCGATAGGGAATCAGGATGTGAAATATTTTAGAAAGAGTGTGTGATTTGGAGCCAGACTGAAATGGTTATCCGGGCATTTTCCCTTCTTAGCTGTGTGACTTTAGCAAGTTACTTAACCTCTCTGAGCCTCAATTTCTAAATCTGTAAAGTGGAATAATAATCGCCACCTCACAGATTGTTGTAATGATTGAAAATGTCACGTGTAAAATACCCAGCACAGTAGTAGACCCACAATATGGCATCCATTCTTAATTGGTTAAGATATCAGTCCTAGGGGTGCCTGGGTGGCTCAGTGGGTTGAGCCTCTGCCTTCGGCTCAGGTCATGATCTCAGGGTCCTGGGATTGAGCCCTGCATCGGGCTCTCTGCTCAGCGGGGAGCCTGCTTCCCCCCCTCTCTGCCTGCCTCTCTGCCTACTTGTGATCTCTCTCTGTCAAAAAAAAAAAAAAAAAAGACCAGTCCTAGTAAAGGATGAGAGCTCTAAACAGTTGAACCAAGGCAGACACTTGGTCTTGAGGACTGAGATGACCCGGTCAGGGAGAAGTCAGGTCGGAAATGCTGCTACCTGGCTATGTGGGATTCCAAGGCTCATTCCAAGCAAACCATACATCTTGTCTACAGGCTGGAGGGCCTGAGGCTGCTGATAAAGAAGGGCTCAGAATGGGCGGAGGACAGGGGCCAGCCCCTGTAGTGGTCAGAGGACAAAAAGGGCAGTCAGTGAAGGTAGAAATGTCAATTATTTTTGTTGGTAAAACCTGTGGCCTAGTGGAGTTGTCTATGGTCTTGTCTCTAAAGGGACCAGATCTTTCTTTTGGTCTGGGAAGATACTGAATTCTTTGTGTGTGTGTGTGTGTGTGTGTGTGTGTGTGTGTGTTGCAATCTTACTGTTGCAGGAGCAGAGGGTATTAGCAACAATGATTGTTCTTCATAGGATCCTTTCACTAACTTATATTATCATTTATTTTATGCTATTCTTGCAGTAAGTGAATATTATCATTTTTGCTGAATATACGAGGAAAATGAGGTATAGAATGATCAAGTGATTTGTTCACATCACAATTGGAACTAGAATCTAAGTAGCATTGCTTCTAGATCAGATTGATCTAGATCAGTTGATCAATTGATCAATTGATTTAAAAAAATGTTTTGGAAGGATTTTTGGCACTGGTAAGAGGACATATTTTCCTCTAACTTGTGGGATTTTTTTTTAGTTGTATAATGAGAGTATATTAGTAATTGTACCTTTAATTGTACCTCTATCTAGATTACAGGTGGATACAATTTATGGAGAATTTTATGGCAGAATTTAAATTGCCAATCCCAGAGAAAACTTTCCTGACAGCACACTTTCTGAGGTAGTTAACAGCTCAGTAAAGAGTACAGGATTTTTCTGGATTTGTCTGTAGCTAGCCAGGTCCCAGACTTAAAAATCTGGTTTTGGACTGTTGTCCTAGCCTTAGTGTGCTAAGTGACCTTTGAAAGCTTCTTTCACCTCTAAGTAATAATGATACTGTGCTCCAAACACTGTGTTTTATGGACAGTCGCATTTGTGGATATAATCATCTTTCTTTGATGGAAGAGGATCTGGAACCTCAAAGAGACAAAGAGATTTGCCAAGGCTGCTCCAGCCATAAATGGAAGAGCAGTTTCCAATGCAGGAAAGAATTGGAAAGCCCTTGATTGTTGCACTGTGCCAGATCACCAATGAGTTAGCTTCTGTCCCCTTTATTGGTGAGAAATCAGAGAACTATTAGGGTAACGGCCTCCAGAGCAAGGGGTGCAGGGGGTCCTCTCCCAGGCATGTGCAAAACACTCCACTGTGAAATAGAAAAGAATGTCTCCATTTTTAAAAAAATATTTTATTTATTTACTTGACACAGAGAGAGAGAGGTTACAAGTAGGCAGAGAGACAGGCAGAAAGAGAGGGGGAAGCAGGCTCCCTACTGAGCAGAGAGCCTGATGTGGGGCTTGATCCCAGGACCCTGAGATCATGACCTGAGCTGAAGGCAGAGGCTTTAACCCAATGAGCCACCCAGGTATTTATCTCATACTTTAAGCATGTTTTAGTTTGGGCATATTTTATAATGTCCATAAATAGTCTGTAGTATGTCTGTATGATTTATAAGTAATTTCATATATCATGTATAGAGGTTTATAGGATATGCACTACACTTGTTTTTTTCCTAGAAGGAGAAAAGTTTAGAGAGCCCTGGTTTTCAATTTAACTTAAATGTTTGATTTGAAAAAGTGATTGTGAGGGTAAATAGGCCATGAAAGTATTGTTAATAGAAATCTACTTGTAAATGATACTATTTGGATTATTCTATCTTTTGTATTATTTATACTTTCAGCTTCTCTGGGGCCACTATTCACCTGCATCAAACAGGTAGCTGGAAAATTGATTCAAGGAGAGATATCTGCTTCACGTGGGTTTGACTTTAGTCATCTTGCTGTTTCTGGTATTCTGATAATAATAATAGATACTGTCTGTTCTATATTTACCATGGCAGGTACCATGACAAGTATTTTAAGTTATATCTCATTTAATCCTCACAACAGCCCTGCAAGGCAGGATTAATAGCTCCATTTTAAGATAGGGGATTTGAAGTTTAGCAAAATGCTGAGACCTGCCCAGATTGCCTTGCTAGAATTTGGACTTTGATCTTTCTGACTGAAATTCACAACTCCCTTGTGTGCTAATCTGCATTAAACATGTCATATGTATTTGCTAAAATATTAACTTCTTAAAAATCAAGATTTTTTTCTTTCTCTTCTTTAGAACCATTAAAATGGATACCACAATATACATCTAAACTGTATCACAAAACTTCTAAAGTGCTCATGAAGAGATTTCTCTACCATTTTTTATCCTTCTCTTTAAATAGAGGTAAAATTCAACTCTGATGGGGTTCCCTAATTAGCATATTTTGTGAACAATTATGTCATCCTCAAGATTTCAAAATTAAAATCATTAATGTTTAATTATTATAACTAACTTGCTAATCAGAATAGGTATTTTTGCTATTTGATACAGAAAAAGTTAAGGATGTAAATTATCTTATTGTCTAATTAGGTTTGCTATATAATTCTAATTTCTTCCATTAGTTTCTACTACAAATTGAATACATTGTTTTGTCAAGTGAGGGCAAATCGCTTTTTTCTTTTAAATTGAAGTATATGTTACACTGGTTTTAGGTGTACAATTTAGTGATTGGACAAGACTCTGTGTTATACTATGCTCACCACAAGTGTAGCTGCCATCTGTCACCATACAATGCTATTACAATACCATTGACTGTATTCTCTATGCTGTGCCTTTCATCCCTAAGACTTATTAATTCCATAATTGGAAGCCTGGACCTCTCACTCCCCTTCACCCATCTGCCCATCCCAACACCCTCTCCCCTATTTGCTTTTTAACATTGGGTAAAAAAAAAATGCACAACAAAAAAGAGGATACAGAAATAAATCTATTAATTATGTGGGAAATAAGACTAATTTAATCTGGCTTTATAAGATACAATACACTTTCAATAAACAAGTCATAGATTTCAATAATATTTTCAATTGAAAACAGATAAAGAGAGATTTTAGAAAATGGCAATTTACACAGAGAATTTCAGTGGAAAAAAAGGAAGGTTGAAATTTGGCCACTGGGTGTCAATCTTGACCCGTATTCACAAGCAGTTAGGGAAAGAGAAATAAATCTTAAATGACTTCAGATTTTCTGTGTAATTCTCTCTCCAGAGAGTAAAGGGAACAATTTCACTGAATAACTAACACAATAACACACTTTCTCTTTTACCGCCATGAAGATTTTAATCTTCAGAAAATCGAAGGAGAAAATGAAGACAAAAAGCAAAAGAAGCAGGTTTATTGAAAATGGACTGACATTTGAACTTTTGAATCTTCTTGAGCTGAGCTTGACGAGCTGTGTAAGACCTCATTGGGTGACTCCATTTCTGCACAGTACTTTGTGTAAAATTTCAAAGTCCTATTGGTCAAATATTGGTCTGGAAAATATAGCTCTCAATTAAATGTTGCATTTTATTTCATGATTACCTTTTCAAACCAGAAAAAAGATAAAACTAGAAAAGGCGTATAGTATAGGTAGGTATCTCAGTCCCACGATCCCCTTATCTTTACCTTCTAATGTATCCTTCTAGAATCTAGACATATGTATGCATACAAAAGCATTTATGTATACATACCCTCCTTCCTTTTATTTATTTATTTTTTTTAAAGATTTTATTTATTTTTTAGGAAAGAGAGAGAGTGAGAGAGAGCATGAGAAGGGAGAAGGTCAGAGTGAGAAGCGGACTCCCCATGGAGCTGGGAGCCCGATGTGGGACTCGATCCCTGGACTCCGGGATCATGACCTGAGCTGAAGGCAGTCGCTCAACCAACTGCGCCACCCAGGGGCCCCCCTCCTCCCTTTTAAAAAATATAAAAATGGCACAGTATACACAACATTCTGAAACTTTCATTTTTTTAATGTTTAATAATGTATCTTGGTAGTTGCTTCATATCAGTCAATAGAGATGCCTCATTTTGAATTGAGACAATCCTTTTAATAACATAATAAGTAGTGCTCTGATGTTCTCATCTCTTAGGATTTTTAAAGTGGCACCGAAGGCAAGAATTTGGTCACACATGCCAATCCAGATTAGAGGAAATGGAGCGCAGAGAAGTTGGACTTCCTTACCTCTGATGGTGTACAAGTCTTTGATGCCCCTTCTCCCCCTCCTTCGAAACCCGTCCAACAACCGATCACATACCATTGACTTCTGTTTATCTTACACTCCCTGATAAATCTCCTTAGAAGCTGGTGGTTCACTTAAGCCAAGCCACGGCCATATTATGGCCCCTAAGACAAACCATAGCAATGTTAGGGCCCAGAATAAAATATACCATAAAATTAGATAAAGCCGGATATTTGTGCCTAATATTTTGAGAACCTCATCTGGGTTGAAACAATGCAGCTTGATTTCATGCATTTCTGAGCTACTGACTTGGAGTGTGCATGTTTTCATTTGTTTGAATTTAGTAGTTTGAGACTTAACTCTGTCATCCGATAAACAGAACTGTCTCAAATGAATCTCTTTAATTATTGCGGATGGCTGTGGCCCCAAATTTACCCTTCCATTATGTTGGACTGACACTGAAACCATTCTGGACAAAATACCAGTACTTTTTGAAACCAGCACAATCATCATGTGTTGAGATATGGGTTCAAAGAATAGCCAATGATCCCTAACTTTCTGGAGTTGCTGCATTCTGCTGTGGGGTTCAAGATCCCCTCCCATCCCAAGCACTGTGGGAGGCTGTACCCAGGTTTTGAACTCATTTGGGTTTGTATACTTTCAGAATGTTGCTCATAACCTTTGGAATCATTAGGCATTAGAGATACCCTGGGGGTTAAGTGCTGGGAGATACCTGTTACCAAGCTCTGTTCTCTTATTGTACTTAGAACCTTTGCTTAGTAAATGGCCCTTTGAAAAGCCTCAGGGCTTTACAATACTACCAACAGTGTAAAACAGGCCCTTTGGAGTGTCTGCAGTATTTCCTTCTAAGAACTGGGGGGCATGGTTGGTGCTTATGTTCAGCAGGGAGTCCTGGAAGTTTTATGCCTTCTTAGGATGTTCAGAGGCTGCTCTTGATTTGTAGCCAAAGTCCCTATTAAGCCTCAGAAGCTTCTATAACACGTTGGCTGGGATAAGTTAGGGCTGCCTAGCAAGTTGATCTGTAGGCCTCTGGGAGCAGTATTTCAACGCACCTTTAGAATCTTGTGGGCGCCTGGGTGGCTCAGTTGGTTGGGCGACTGCCTTTGGCTCAGGTCATGATCCCGGAGTCCCAGGATTGAGTCCCACATCGGGCTGCCAGCTCCACGGGGAGTCTGCTTCTCCCTCTGACCTTCTCCCCTCTCATGTTCTCTCTCACTCTCTCCCTCTCAAATAAATAAATAAAACCTTAAAAAAAAAAAAAGAATCTTGTGGCTCTTTAACTTACCAGGGCCTTAAGAGCATTAATACAGCTTCTGAAAGGGTCTAGTATGAAGAAGGAAGACCAGAGCTGCCAAGGCACAAAAAAGAGTGGCTGTATTTCTTTGCCTCCCAGGCCTTTACCGCCAATGATCCAGAAGAGTGAGTTTTCCTCCTGGTACTGCTCTGGGGAACTTTGGCCTCTACTTTTGCCTTTGGCTGCTAAGTGCTGCCAAACCCAGGGTCAGGCTGGCCTTTCAGAAAGGCACATGTGGGATTTTGTGCCATTTCTTATGTGCTGTTGGGGTAGGTACTAACAGGGTTTTCATCTGTGAAATACAAATGATAATAATATGTGTGGAAATAAATGAGATGCTGTGTATAAGGAGCTTGGCACGATGTTGGCTCATTGTAAGCACTCAATAAACAGTGGCCACTAATATTAGGAGAGAAGGTTGCTTTAGTGGCTACCTGAATAGGGTGATTTTAGTTGTTCCTTGTCTACAAGAGGTCCTGCTCTCCTGACTCTCTGATACTTGAAATTCTGTAACCAGAAATTTACTCCTTAAAATCAAAATGTCTTGGTCAGTATAAACACTTTTGTGAGAGAGCATATTGAGGCTTGGCAACCATTTACACATTAAAGAGAATAAATTAATCTTAATAACGGGTTTTGGTAGAGAGAGATAAGGGCACTGAGCACTTTGGGAAAGAGGAGAAGTTTTCACTGAGTAGAGAAAAAGCAAAGATTATCAAGGCTCTGGACACTGTAGGTAATTTTTTCTACTTTGGAGTTCTATGTAGAGCTCTCTTATTTCCTTGAATTCTGTGTCCCTTTGGGAAGAAATGACCCATATGTATTTAGTCCCATGGTTCCTTCTCTTCGTTATTAATCACTCATTAACTTCTTTGCTTAAGTTAGAGTAAGACTGCAAACAGCATGAGATCAGGGACCCTATATATGTTCTTATATGTATACTGCCACAGTGTCATAATAAATAATTGTCTTCGAAGGTAAATAGGCACTCTATTTTATAAATCTCTCTATAAAATTATAAGTTATATATATAATTATATACAACTGAATTAAAGTATATATTTATATATAGTCATCTATAATTGAATACATGTTCAACTGAATGTATATGAACATACTTGAATACACACACACACACACACACACACACTTGAAATTGATACGTTGTTGAAAGTGTATATCCATATTTCCATTCTGATGAATATATTCTTTCAGAAGAGACCTTATATCTTTTCTAGTTAAATGTATTTACTTTACGAAGAGGAATTTAAGGGCCAAAGTAGAAAAGTTACTCCCTCTAGATCTCACCACTAATTAGTGGCAGAGCAGGGGTGAAATCTGGGGTTTTTTGTTCCAGAATGGTATTTACTATGTAGTACTCAGTGTAGCTGAGCAGTCAGTGAATGCTTAAGATAGCTAGATTGGTTCAATACATATGTGCAGATTTTATCTGGAGCCAAGTACTCAAAAAGACACAACTTCAGTGCATTAAAATATATACTTATTAAAATGAACCTATGTGGTTTGAAATCAGAATAGTGAGTACCCTTGGGGGAAAAGCATAACTGAAAGGGTCATGAGGGGAGCTTCTGGGATGTTAATGTTCTGACTCTTGATCTGGTGCTGGGTACGTAGATTAATTTGTGAAAAATTCATTGAACTGTATATTTAATGACTTGTGTATATATCTTAGTCTTTTAACTGAAAAACTTTACTTAGAAGGATGTAGATTGGCTAGCTGCCATCTCTATGTAAGACCTTGAAGTGATATGTTTTACGGATATTAAAGTAGTGATAGGGCAGGGGTTCACCTCTGCCTCCACCTCTGTCCTTTCATTCTCTCCTGGTTTTCCAAAATAAGCAAATTTATTTAAGAAATGTCACAGATAAATATCTGTCCTGCGGGTATTGCCCAAATTATATGGAAAAATACAGGGGCTTGTAGGTTTCTGATCATTGCCAGGAGCCCAGGGTTAGAAATGCCTATCTCCTGTTTGGTCACTCTATAACCTTTTTATGTGCCCTTATCTGATGTTCTTCCCACCCCAGGCAGTAAAGGGGATGATCATTTTTCCTTCGGGCTTTGCAAGGACGTTGTGCGAGGATGGAGGCGGGTGACAGATACACAGCCATGAGCTGGACTGAGCTATTTCAGATGTTCCGCGTGTTTCTACACTTCTCCTCTTGCTGTGCAAGGCAGGTCCAAGCATATTTTTCATGAATGTTAGCACAGAAGGGAGTGGGAATTAATGGGTTTTTATCAAGAAATAGGAGGAGGAGGTGGTTGAATGCTATTGATGTAAAACTGACTATAACCTGCCACCTATTTCTCATCCTTTGATCTTTTGCCATGATTTTCACCTTTAAAAGTTTTATTTAAGGCTTTGCCATGGAAATATGACATTCTTATAGACCCACTGGAGCAAGTACAGCTCTTGCCGTTTTATAGATTTTTAAAATCTAAATTAATTATAGAAAATCTGGGCCATTTTATATTTAACATAGCTAACAGCTTTCTATAAATGTAGTGATAGTTGTCCCAAGATTCTGTATTCCCACTCATTAGCTACTATTTTTTTTTTTTAGATATGACAGCTCACCATATGAAGCTGCTCTTTTTCTTTGCATCCAAAGTTGCTAAAAAAATTCTTTTGAAGTGCAAATTCCTTTGATTTCACTCTCCCTTTTCTGGTTGAAATAAGAAAAACATTAATTTAAAAAAGCATATATGCCAATTTTAGCAGTGAAAATGTTCTCCTTGCATAGTTTGAAGCATTCAGAAATGGTAAGACCCTTGTCAACATTTTAACTTGGTTCATATAATCATTCACTGCTTTTGGCTCTCCATTTTTTTTTCCAGCTTTTTTACAGTATATCTGATGAGTAAAATTGAAAGATATTTAAACTGTACAATGTGATGATTTGATATACTAGACATTTTGAAAATATTCCCTCCATGGAGTTCATTAATATATTCCTCACCTCACGTATTAATCTTTTTTTTTTTTGAGAACATTTAAATTATAGTCAGTGGATTTCAGTTATATAATACAGTGTTATCAGCTAAAATGATCATGTTATACGTTGGATCATTACATCCTTAGACCTTATTCATCTTATAACTGAAAGTTTGTATTCTTTTACAAACCTCTCCCTCTTTCTCTTATACTCCAGCCCTGGCACCCACTTTTCTGCTTTGTCTTAATGAGTTTGACTCTTTTTTGGATTCCACATATAAGTGATTCCATGCGGTATTTGTCTTTCTCTGTCTGGCTTATTTCACTTAGCATACTGTTTGACTCCTTACTTAAGGTGTGCTAAAATTCCTAGGTCTCAGCTCTGTGCATCTCAAGCCAGACCAAAGATACCTATGAGTAAATGAAAAGACAGAAGTTCAAAGAGTAAACATTTGACTTAATGCTGTTAAAAATTCAGATTTTACAAAATATTTGCTATATAGTTGGCCACATAGTTCGGCAATTCCACTTATGGTCTACTCATCATGTATCAAGCTCCATGTTGGGCATTACACAAAATAATAACTTTCAGAGTTGCATTTGTGTAGAAGGGAGGTGATTCTTCCTGGACTTGAGAATGAAATCTTTGTATTAGATATAATCCCAAAGAGAAAATGGAGCTCAGAAACTAATTTTGTTCTGCACTTTTACTGTTTTGATCTTTTAGTCTTTCAGTACATATTATTTGAAAGCCATGTCTTCACAAATGCAATGATGTTCATGATAATTTAAATTACAAAGCTTCAAACACAGCTACTCTTTTAAAAATTATGTGAGCTGAGAGGGAAAAACAAGAAGAGACGAATGAAAATACTATAGTTACTAATGTGAATGGCTGATGTAAATGAAATGGAGACACAAAGTATTGGCTCTATTTATTTTGAGGCCTAGAGATTAATTTTTTCTTTTCCATTGAATGATAATGGGAAACTTCTTTTAAAAATTTTGTACTTAGAAGCACATCCATTGAAAAGATTCTGGCACTTCTACTCCCATCTCCATCCACATTCCAACCCTATCTCTAGTTCAGAGATCTGAGAGTCAAAGAGAGATTTTAGAAAATAGGATTTTTTTTTCTCTTTTGCTGTAATTCAACCTTAGGGCCTTTCATTTAAGTTGTCGTTCCTGGGGGAAAACAAAAACCTACCACCAAACCTGATAATACTCTCTTGGCTGGCTGTAGATAAGAAAGGTTTTGCCATAAAGGAATGAGTTGATTTGGATTTGGCTTAACATTACTCCAGTGAATTTGTTGTCAAAGGAGATACGCATAAATTTAATATAATTTCCATATTTCCAGTAATTGGTACGCAGCATTTTTATATGTTTATCCTTGCTGTCAAGGAATAAAATCTGATTTAAGGCCATTAAATGTTATTTTCATTATATATCATATTACATCATATAGATAGATACATACAGACATATGACTCCAATTAAGTAATGAGCTGTTTTTCTACTACCATGTACTTGTGGGCATTACTCCTTTCTCTTACTATGTAGTTGAGAAAGTCATTTACTTTTACCTAAATCAGCTAATGTCTATCAGCAATCAAAAGGTAAGAATATTTAACAGGTCTTCCTTTTTTCCCTGAATAATGGTACACATAGTTCAGCCTGTGCGTGTGTGTATATACATTATGTATATACACACATATATATACATATACGTACATACATATATATATATCCAAATCAACTCATTCCGTGTAGTGTTCTTTTTTTTATTAAAAGATATATTTTTAAATTTCTTCATGTAATGTTCTTTAAAAACAAGTACATTTGGGGCACCTGGGTGCCCCAGTTGGTTAAGCATTTGTCTTAAGCTCAGGTCATGATCTCAGGGTCGTGGGATCCAGCCCTGCATCGGGCTCTCCTTTTAGTGGCAAATCTGCCTTTCCCTCGCCCTCTGTGCTCTCTCTTGTTTCGCTCTGTCTTAAATAAATAAATAAAATCTTTAAAAATAAATAAATAAAAACAAGCATACTTTTTGCCAACACTTGAAAATTGGGGTGTTTTTCACAAAAAAACAGATTACTGGCTTCTGTTACAAAATTAGGGGCTGGTAATACTAGGAATAACTTCTCTCCAGACAATGATTGACTGAAGCTGAATAGTAGCCAAGTTATACACTGTGGGACAGTGTGTTTTTTTCTTAAATATGACCCATATTAACCCATTTGTGTTACCAGCCTGGACCCTGTAGAATTTGAGTTTGAGACTACTATTTGAGGGAGGAATTGGGTTAGGTTAGATAAGAGTTTAAGAGAGCAGAGGATATTTGGTGCTGCTGTTCAGAAAGCCAGAATGACCCCAGAGCTTCACTACTGAGTCTAGACTTTGGTTCAGACAGATATGGGCCCCAATCCCTGCCCTGCCATTTCCTACTTCTTGGAACTTGGGGCAAATTCCTTAAATATTCCTAAACTGCTTCCTCTTGTGTAAGTGGAGCTAATATCTCCCACTTAAGGTTCTTGTGAGGAGTATTAGAAAGTGATTATTTCCAAAAGTTTGGCAAATCAAGAAATCCCCTAGCTATTTTTAAGAATTTTTTTACCAAAAAAAAAAAAAAAAGAAAGAAAGAAAGAAAGAAAAAGAAATTGTTTACAGACCATTTACTAAAATTCTGAGAAGGGTGGTACATTAGCATATTTTAGATGCTCATCTAAATATTATATATGTTATCTGATTATCCCTCTTAGTCTCCAAGTTAGAATTTTATTTTACTGAATTTTATTTTTTATTTATTTTTATTATTTTTTTAAGATTTTATTTATTTATTTGACAGAGAGAAAGAGATCACAAGTAGACAGAGAGGTAGGCAGAGGGAGGGGGGAGGCAGCCTCCCTGCTGAGCAGAGAGCCCGATGCGGGGCTCAATCCCAGGACCCTGAGATCATGACCCGAGCCGAAGGCAGAGGTTTAACCCACTGAGCCACCCAGGCGCCCCTGAATTTTATTTTTTAAAAAGATTTTACTTTTAACTAATCTCTGCACTCAACGTGGGGCTCAAACACAACACTGATATCAAGAGTAACATGCTCTATCAACTGAGCCAGCCAGGTGCCTCTCCAAGTTAGAATTTTAAACCATTTTCTCTACACTATAATTCTTTCCAGAGAGTCATAGTGATGGCGTTTAGGCTGAATAAAGCTTTCTACATTGTTTGGCTAGATTTCTGTATTCACAATAGCCATGCTTAAAAGTCACTGTAACTTCAAAGGTCATTCCTAGAATGGATAATAAGAGAAATGTTAGAAACAAAACAAAAAAACTCAAAACAAAACAAAAACCCTAAGCAAACTCACGGGGAAGGAGTAAGAATCCTTTGTATGTGTGTATGCAGAAAAGGGTTAAATCAATTTCCCTGGACTAGAACAATAGAAAAAAACTCTTTCATAGGTACATATTTTACAAAAGAAACTTATTATTCCTAACATTCATAGAACTATTCTTGCTGGCTGCAATGAACTGAGCCTTCACTTATTTAAGTGAAGAGAGCGATCATGTTGGCGCAAGTGGTTAGTCAACACTCCAGCATAGGAAGTGGTTAGTTAACACTCCAGCAAGTCTATCCTAAACATGGCTAAAAGTATATACAACAGTATAAAACACGTTTGAATTGCCGTTCATACTTTTTTTTTTAAAAGATTTTATTTTTTTATTTGATACAGAGAGAGAGAGATCACAAGTAGGCAGAGAGACAGGCAGAGAGAGAGGGGGAAGCAGGTTCCCCGCCGAGCAGAGAGCCCGATGTGGGGCTGGATTCCAGGACTCTGAGATCATGACCTGAGCCGAAGGCAGCAGCTCAACCAACTGAGCCACCCAGGCACCCCCATACTTTATATAGTATATCTCATTTGGTTATAACAAATATCTCTGAGACGGATGTTATTATTATTCCCACTTTATGGATTAGCAAAGGAACCTAAAACAGGTATGAGTTTTTCATAACAACTTATCACATTATTTTGATATTTAAAATAATATTGAATCTATTTCTGAATGCCTGTTTGCCAAGGTCAATAAACAATTCAGTCTAAATCACTCACCTGGCATTGGTTTGCATAAGAACTCTGGCCTTATGGATATGATAGGGAGGGCTAGGTCTTTGGACTATAGTGGTCATCATTATCAATCCACTTTTTCTGCTACCTGACGCCTCTGTCACAACCTGGTCCTATACTGTTTGGCTCCAGGTAGGCCACAGAGCAGTCCTTCCCTGAGGTCCTCTCTAATTTCTGCAGACTTGGCCATGGAGATCCCCACTGCTATTCCTAAGACTCTTGTCTTCCACAGGCATCCCTGTACCCATCCACCTCCTTCAACATCTAAACTACTGCAGAGAAGCTAGTGGAGGTTTTCCTTCCTCGTAGAACTCCATCCATCTCCCAGTCTTGTAAGAATCAAATACCTGGGACTCCAAGCAAACCTTCTCTTTTCCTTGGAAGCACAGAAGCCTTAATATCATTTCCTTGCATGGGCCAAGCCTTCTCAAAAGAAAGCGTAGGGAACACATAAAACACTATTATCACTCCTGGAGTAAAGGAACCTAAAACTCAAACACAAAGATTGGCTGTATTTCTAGACTAGAAAAAGGATCAATTTTTTTCCTTTCTTTTTGTTGATGAATTCACAGCAGCCCAAGAGACAGAAATGAATGATTTATAATTCATACTGGTGCAGTACTAGAAAGCTTTCAAAGAAGGTGAGACTGCTTTCTGGGTGCTACTCTTTTCATCAGGATTAATCCACTGACCCTAATGAATTTTGACATTTCATTAGTAAAGAAAAAAAACAAAAAAGACATCTTTGGTGAAGATATTTGAAATTAGATACTATATTAGGTCTTTGATAAGTAAAGTCAATACTACTTTAATCTTAATGAAGCTCTTTTAAAACAGCTGACTTTTCATAGACAGTTCTTTGACCACAACTACCCCACCCCCTCTTTTAGATTTGTTTTTATGAGATTCTTGAGTACTGAAAGTTAGTGGCCTTTGTCATTGATTCTTATTCTAATAGTCACATATCCAACTTTTGAGCCAGCGGAATATCTTTAGCCAACAAGTGCTTAGCCAACAATTTATGGGGAACCTTGAAAGATCTGAGGTATTTTTGGCCCTACTCTCAGCTATCAATAGAATTCAGATAGTCTGTAGCTTGACTATGCAGTAATAGGTAGAGACCTTTAATAATACAGTTCTAGCCTGCTCATCCTTCTTGCAAATTAAAAGGGCAGGCCTTTTCTGAGGTTGATGTTGTTCCCATCTCATAAAGGACCTCAATAGGTTCTGATGAAAGGTGGTGAGAAAAGAAGGTGCATAGAAATGGAAGTTTATACTATATGGTGAAAAATTTGGGACTATTAATAGAATGAACCCTGGGGAAGACTGAGGACTCTTTGACCGGAAGAGAAGAATGAGTCTGTTGATTCTCTGGGGAACTCAAATATGAGCGCCATTAATAGTAACTGAGTAGAGGTAGGATTTGAACCCAGGCAATGTAGCTCTTGATTGTGACGGTTGCCTGTGATAGGCTCATTGGCTTTATCATTGGGAGGATCTGGGGGAGCTTGCTGAAAATAATGTTTCTGTAACCCCAGTAAGGCTTCCCTGTAAAGTGCTGGCAGTATATTGCTTCGCAAAGCTTGCCCATGAAGCCCCCAACACTGAATGTGTACAAAGGCAGCAGCAAGAGCTAAACATTTCCTTCTCTGACCTCCCCCATGGTTTATCAAGTAAAACAGTTACCTTAATCATCTCAAGTTCCAAAGGTTGGAACTTTGCTTTTTCCTAAGAGATGATTTTCTGGGAAGATTCTTAACTAAGCAAACACCTTGGCAAAGGGGTAAAAAATTGACTACTTAGTGACCATCAATCCAGAGGGCTCAGGACCTTTGGATTATTGACACAGTTCATCTCCTTTGGCAGTCATATAGGATTTCTAGGGACTAGCACATTTTTACTGTCTTTTGAGCCACCAGACATGCAGTTGTAGACTTGACTTATTAAAAAACAGGTACAAAATTTTGGGGCATTTTTTTGGGTTCAGTGACACATCTAAAGAACGCATTCATACAAGTTCATGTATGTTTTGTTCAAATCACCAGTAGTGTGGCTGTTCACTAATCCAATGTAAGTCCTTCTATTTCTTGGAATATACAATTTTTTTTTTTAGCACACTTTAATCTTGCAATACACTGAATTCCAGAGAAGAGTGTAGAGTAAGAATTAAAGTGCTACTATATTTAAAATTTGATGTTTGTGATTGTTAATGATTGTAATAAAGAGGGAGCAACCACTAGATTATTCACATTCTTCGTTCCCAATAATTCCTTCTGTATAGAGTTGGAGTGTCTTCTCTGCAAAGCCTTTTTTGCCTCTGCACACTCTTTCCTTTGTTTGGAATTTTCTTTCCTGAATGAACACTTATGGAAACCCTTACTATTCTTCGAGGACCAGTTTGAAAGCTGCTTCTGTCCTGATGTCTTTTTTGATCACCTTCCTCCTTTGCAAGCTCCCTGAAATCAGTACCTGGTGGATGTCACTCACATGGTGTATACCCCAGCCTGCCTGAACTTGCTGTTGTTTCCATATGCATTTCACGTCACTTTCTAGAGCAGGGGTTTGGCAAACTCTTTCTGTAAATGGCCATATAGTAAATATTTTAGTCTGTGTGGGCAATGTGTTCTCTGTCAGAGCTACTCAACTCGAATACTGTAGAGTGAAAACAGCCATAGGTAGTATATAAATGAACTAGTGTTCTAATAAATTTGATTTTTGGACACTGACATTTGAATTACACCTAATTTTCACATGTCATGACATACTGTTTTCCTTTTGATTTTTTTTTCAACCATACAAAATTGTAAAAGTTCTCCTTAGCTTCTGTGCTATCCAAAAACAGGCATCTGGTAGATCTGGCCTGCAGTTTGAACTCTGTTCAAGATTGTTAGTCCCTGGAGGGCAAAAACAACATTAGGCAGTTTTGTGTCCATCTCATACAACGCCTGCCACAAAACCTTTCAAATAACACAGCCAAGTCTATGTTATTTGTGGAATTAATGTGGGATAAAAAGAAGGCATATCTACATCATTGAAAAAAATCAGAAAACTTGAATGGTTTTATGACCATTTCATTTATTCTCTTATTCTCTCAGCTACAAGGAAGTGTGGAGAAACAACAAAAAAAAAAGTGATCCATTTTGCTCATGCAACTTGACAGAAGCAGAGTCAACTGCCAAAATACGATACATAAAGGGCCCTATGGGTAATGAGGCTATCTCTTCCCCCCAAGGTTTATTAAAAAAAGAAACAGCACTGAGTTCCTTTGTAGTATACATGCTTTAAATTACACACTTCCTTTGAAAAGTGGGTGTGGAGGGGTTTGTATCAGTGCATAGAAAAAGAGCAAGAAATGCTCTTGAAAACATTATGCATAGTGAGGCCCCTCAGGAGGACAAAAACTGGAATGCTTGGCTAGCTTAGTTGGTAGAGCCTGTGACTCTAGATCTCCGGGTTGTGAGTTCAAGCCCCATGTTATGCATAAAGCTTACTTAAAAAATAAATTAAATGTAAGGAGGACAAAAACACGGGAAGTTCTGAAGGTACTTTTCGGTGTATGTTGATTGCCAGATAGATTTTTATAAAAAGATAGTAGGGTAAACTGGCTATCATTGACTTTTCATTTCTTTTTCTCTTATTGTTTGACTTTTTTTATTGTAGTAAAATATATTTAATGTAAAAGTCACCATTTTTAATCATTTAAAGTATACAATTCAGTGACATTTACGTTCACAACGTTATACAACCATTACCACTATCCGTTGCCCGAATTTATTATTATCCCAAACAGAAACTCTGTATATATTAAGTAGTAATTCCCCATTCCCCTCTCCCCACAGACCCTAATAACCACCATTCTGTTTTATGTCTCTGTGAATTTGACTACTGTATGCATGTATCTCATATATTTGGAATCATATAGTATTTGTCCTTTTGTGTCTGACTTATTTCACTAAACATAACGTTTTCAAGGTTTGTCCATATGGTAGCATGTATCAAAACTACATTCCTTTCTGGGTGCCTTAGTGCAGAGTCTGATTGAGACTCTCTCTTCTGCCCTGCCCTCCCCCACCCCAGCTCTCTCTCTATCTCTTTCTCTCTAAAATAAATAAATAAATCCTTTAAAAAAAGCCTTCCTTTTTTGTGGCTGAATAATATTCCATCATATGTATATATCACATTTTTTTTTCATTCATCTGTTGATGGACACTTGGATTATTTCCACTTTTGGGTATTGTAACTAATACAGAAGTGAACTGGCATACAAACATTTGCTTGAGTCCCTTTTTCCAGTGTTTTTGGTTATACACCCAGGGATGGAATTGCTGGGTTGTATTACAGTTCTATGTTTAACATTTTGACAAAACACCATACATAAGATTTTCCAAAGTGGCTATGTTGTTTTACATTCCTGCCATCAATGCACAAAAGTTCTGATTTCTCCACATTGTTATTTTCTGTTTTTTTGTTTTTTTGTTTTTTTTTTTTTTACTATGATCATCCTACTATGTACTAAAATGGTATCCCATTGGGGTTTTGGTTTGCTTTCCCCTAATGACTAATGACATTGAGCATCTTTTCACGTGCTTTTTGAATATTTGAATATCTTTTTTGGAGACATGTCTGTTTGTGTTCTCGGCCTATTTTTGAGTTGATAGTTGTCTTTTTGTTGTTGAGTTGTAAGAGTTCTTTATATATTCTTTATCACATATGTGATTTGCAAATATTTTCTCCTATTCTGTGGGTTGTCTGTTCACTCTGTTGAGTATGTTCTTTGATGTACAGAAGTTTAAAATTTTTTTTAAATTGAAATATAGTTGATCTATGGCATATTAGTTTCAGGTATACAACATAATGATTTAATAGTTCTGTGCTCACCACTGTAAGTGTAGTTACCATCTGTCATCAGATGTCATTATGATATTATTGACTAGGTTCCCTGTGCTATACTTTTCATTCTCATGACTATTTATTTTCTTTCTTTTTTTTAAGATTTTATTTATTTACTTGACAGAGAGAGAGAGATCACAAGTAGGCAGAGAGGTAGGCAGAGAGAGAGGGGGAAGCAGGCTCCCCGCTGAGCAGAGAGCCCAATGCGGGGCTCGATCCTAGGACCCTGAGATCATGACCTGAGCCGAAGGCTGAGGCTTAATCCATTGAGCCACCCAGGCACCCCTATTTACTTTCATTTATAAAATAAATAAGAAATTTCAAATTTTTTGGTGAAGTCTATTTTATCTATTTTTTCTTTTGTTGCTTGTGCTATTAGTGTCCTATTTTATTTTATTATTACTTTTTAAAAATCCAGGTTGTAAAGCACTTTTATTAACAGTAGATTTTTTAAAAAAGATTTTTTTTATTTATTCAGAGAGCCAGAGAGAGAGAGGCAGAGGGAGAAATGCACTCCCTACTGAGCAGGGAGCCTGATGCGGGGCTTGATCCCAGGACCCTGGAGTTGTGACCTGAGCCGAAGACAGATGCTTAATGACTGAGCCACCCAGGCACCCCAATAGTAGATTTTTTTTTAAAGCAATCTATGCCCAACATGAGGCCCAAACTCATTACCTCGTGATCAAAAGTTACATGCTGTACCAACTGAGCCAGCCAGATGCCCTGGTGTCATATTTTAGAAAGCATTGCTGGAGTGCCTGGGTGGCATAGTTGGTTGAGCATCTGAGTCTTGATTTCAGCTCATGTCTTGATCTCAGGGTTTTGGGATCTGAGAGTTTCAGTGTGGGGAGTCTGCTTGTCTCACTCTCCCTCTATCCCTTCACTCTCTCTCTTTCTCAAATAAATTTTAAAAAGAGTAAAATTATTAAAAAAAAAAAAAAACCAGAAAGAAAGCATTCCCAATCCAAGTCATTTGCCCTTATGTTTTTTTTCTAAGAGTTTTTACAGTTTTAGCTTAAGTTTTTAATCCATTTAGAGTTAATGTTTATTTATGGGGCAAGGTAGGGATCCAACTTCATTCTTTTGCCTGCAGATATACTGTGGTCCCAACACCATTTGTTGAATAGACTATTCTCCCCATTGAATAGTTATGGCACCCTTGTCAAAAACTAATTGGTCATAGATGTATGGGTTAATTTCTAGACTGTTAATTTCTTTCCGTGGATCCGTAGGTCTCTACTTATACCGGTAATACATTGTTTTCATTCCTGTAGCTTTGTAGTAAGTCTTGAAATTATGAAGTGTGAGTTGTCTAACTTGATTCAAGTTATTTAACCT
This sequence comes from Nasua narica, assembly GCA_028533885.1. Taxonomy (NCBI): domain Eukaryota; kingdom Metazoa; phylum Chordata; class Mammalia; order Carnivora; family Procyonidae; genus Nasua; species Nasua narica. Next base: position 118,443,075 of record CM052810.1, on the reverse strand, counting down.
TTTTCATGATTGCTTTGGCTATTTGGGGTCTCTTTGCAATTCCATATGAATTTTATTTTATTGTTAAAGATTTTATTTATTTATTTGTCAGAGAATGAGAGAAAGAGAGAGAGCACGCACAAGCAGGGGGATTGGCAGGCAGAGGGAGAAGCAGGTTCCCCACTGAGCAGGGAGCCTGACGTAGGATTGCCTGGGATCATGACCTGAGCAGAAGGTAGATGCCTAACTGACTGAGCCACCTAAGCGTCCCTCCATATGACTTTTAGGGTTGACTTTTTCATTTCTGCAAAAAGTGTCAGTGGGATTTTGGTAGGATTACATGGAATCTGAAGATTACTTTGGGGGAGTGTAGCCATTTTAACAATATTAAGTCTTCTAATCCATGATGTCTTTCCATTTATTCTTGTCTTTTTAAATTTGTTTCAGCAGTGTTTTGTAGTTTTCTTTTTTCTTAAAGATTTTATTTATTTATTTATTTATTTATTTATTTATTTATTTATTTATTTATTGCAAGCAGGGGGAGGGACTGAGGAAGAGGGAGAGAGAGAATCTCAAACAGACTACACGCTAATGAAGCTTAATGCCACAACTCTGAGATCATGAGCTGAGTAGAAATCAAGACTTGGACACTTAACCAACTGAGCCACCCTGTTGCCTCTGTAGTTTTCAATGTACAAATGTTTTGTCCTTCCTAGTTAAGTTTATTTTTATGTATTTTATGCTTTTGATGTTATTATAAGGAGAACTCTTTTCTTAATTTATTTTGGATTGTTCATTGCTAGTGTATAGAAATACAAGTATTTTTATATGTTGATTTTATAGCCTGCAACTTTGCTGAAATCATTTTTTAGCTCTGTGTGTGTGTGTGTGCACATGTGCACACGAGTGTGTATTCTTTAGGGTTTTCGATATACAAGGTCATGTCATCTTTGAACAGATAACTTTTCTTCTTCCTTTCCAATTTGGATGCTTCTTATTTCTTTTTCTTGCCTAATTGTGTTAGTTAGAACTCCCAATACTATGTTAAATAGAAATGGTGTGAATTGGCATCTTTGTTTTGTTCCTGGTCTCAGAGGAAAAGTTCTCACTTTTTTCACCATGAGTATGATATTAGTTGTGGGTTTTTCATATATGGTCTTTATCGTGTTGAGGAAATTTTCTCCTACTTCTAGTTTATTGAGTACTTTTTCAATCATGAAAAGTTGTTGGATTTTGTCAAACACTTTTTCTGTACCACCTGTAATTATCATGTGGTTTTTATCATTCATTTTATTAAGGTGATATATTACATTAATTGGTTTTTATATGTTAAGCCACTCTTACATTCCAAGGATAAATCATACTTGGTCATAGGGTATAATTCTCTTATGTTGCTGAGTTCAGTTTGTTAATATTTTGTTGAAGATTTTACATCTACATTTATAATGGATATTGGTCTATAATTTTCCTTTCTTATAGTATCTTTGTCTGGTTTTGGTAGCAAGGTAATTCTGTCTTTATAGAATAGTTAGGAAGTATTTTCTCCTGTTCAATATTCTTGGGAGAGTTTGAAAATAATTGCTGTTAATTTTTCTTTAACTGTTTGGTAGAGTTCACAAGTGAACTCATCTGGTTCTGCTCTTTTCTTTGTTGGGAGGTTTTTGATTACTGGTTCAATTTCTTCTTCTTTTTTTTAAAGATTTTATTTATTTATTTGAAAGAGAGGGAGACAGAGAGAGAGGGAACACAAGCAGGGGTAGTGGGAGAGGGAGAAGCCTCCCTGAGGAGGCCTCCCGCTGAGCAGGGAGCCCGATACAGGAGCTGGATATGGAAGCCTGACGTGGGGCTCAACGCGGGGTTCCATCTCAGGACCCTGGGATCATGACCTGAGCCAAAGGCCACCGAGGCGCCCCAATGACTGATTCAATTTCTTTACTCATTTTAGTTCTACTCATATTTTCTCTTTCTTCTTGAGTCAGTTTTGGTAGTTTATGTGCCTTTTAAATTTGTCCATTTTATTCATTGCATTTTGTTTTTTCTAGGTCTAAAGAAATCTCACAAATTTAGCTAGAAGCTAAAATGACTATGATATATAAAATCTTTAGTTTAGGGGCTTAAAGTTTTCCAATAATTTTTTTTACTATCTTTTGAATAGGTAGACAGGCAGGTAAGTTTTTGTCTAAGTAATATGCTTAGTGCCTATTTAGGATATTTCTAGTTTGTCCTTTTTTTGAGCTATCAATTTCTAAGACTCCTAACCTTTTAGGATATGTTAAGTATTTAGTATGTACTTTTATTAAGGAAAGAATTTTTATGAGGGAATTCATAATTTTGCTCTTAAAAACATACATATGACAAGAACTTCGATATAACTAATGGAAAGGAGATCCTGGATGGATAAAAATATCTGTCACATAAGGTTGTTGAGAATTATAAGGCATCAATTAAAGGATATTATTAGATTCCTTCTTCCTCATTTCAGCCATATGAATTACTTATCTTTCAATATTCAGTTTATAGATAATTTTATTCTCCAAACTTCATTTTTTCCCTCCCAAAGGAGTATTAGGTGTGCCCTCCTTTTGCTTCTATAGAAATTGTGGTTTTTTTCGCTTTTCATTAAGATGACATTTCATCCAAATGTTGTCTAACAATATATTCAAATATAGTGTGTTTTTATTTTTGTGACATATTTGTTACTAAAGTGGTTCCTGTTAAAATAGGAAGAGGGTATACTACAATTATTAGGCAGGACATCTTATGCTTTGAATTAAAAAATTAGAATTTTGGAAAGCTGTATCTGCCATTGGGAATATAATAGCTTAATTATACTCAAACTCTTTTTTTTGTGATGAGTTTTGTGGTAATTTTAATCAATGTGATTTAAAACATATTCTGTAATGAAATACATCAACATTTAGAAGAGCTGCATAACAGTGAACTAATATTTTTCAAATGACTAGAGCATAATATTATTAAATCCATTCAAAGTTAAAGACCAGTGGATTTTAATATAATTGAGGATGGGACATTCATTGTATGGTTTCAAATTCCTTATTGTACTTAACTCTTAGGAACAACTTGCTGAGTTTTGGTGTAGTATCAGAGAATAGTTACAATTATATGAAGAATATATTTAAAATTTTAAAATTTGAAATAACTGTTTAAAGGCACTGGAGAATAACAGCACATTCATCATTTGAGAAACCAAAATCCAAGAAAGGGAAATACTTGGGAAAGCTGGAAATTTTTTGCTACTTTTTTCCTTACAGCATTTGCAATTTGTAAGCTGCATTGATCTGAGAAGTCTAATATAATGTGGATGCTAACATATTAAGAGTTTAGTCAGAGCTTTTAGGGGTAGTCTGGTGCTGTTGAGATAAACACTGGAGTTCAGAGCCACTAAGGAGTAGTGTCCTGGAAAATGCTCTATATTTTCTATTGAGATATTTAAAGGGCTTCATGCTAGTAGTAAGACAAACCAGGACTAGTTCAGACATCATAGAGACTGAAATCCAGTTGTGAGACCCTTCATTCTGGTTGGATCAAAGATTTACCCCTTTTCTAACTGCCTACTTAAAGGAAAATAAATTCTCTTTGGAAGAAATAGCATCATCTATAACTTACACAATTTGTTATACTCACATAAAGTATTCAATTAAAATTTTCCAGGCATACCAGGAGCTAGGATCAAATGACTGAAAAACAAAAAAAGATAAACAATTGACAGTTTCAAAAGATATAATCCATATATTGGAGATGACAAAATAGACAATTTCATGTGAAAATGGGGCTCTTGAAAAAAGATTTAAATGGAAATTCTGGAACTGATAATATAACAATGGAAATAAAAAATGTAATAAACGAGCTTGACAGTATATAAAATCCAAAGTCAGCAGGAAGAAGGAAATAGTAAAGAAAAGCAAAGATATCAATGAAATGCAAAACAAAAATAAAAATTATAATTGATTCAAAAACAAACCCAAAGTTCGTTCTTTCAAAAGACCAGCAAAATTGGCAATACTAATAAGGAAAAAAGAGAAATGGCAGGAAATAATCAATACAGTAATAAAAAGAGGGATAATACTGCAAGTCTTGCAGATTCCAAAAAGATAAGAGGATATAATGAACACATTTATGCTGATATATTTGAAAATATGGATGAGATGGAAAAATTCCTAGAAAAGCAAAATTGCCAACAATGACACAGAAAAAAAATCCCTTGGTGGCATATTGATGACATTGGATCCTTTATATATGACGGGAGAAGTGATTTGTTCTTTCTAGAATCCACTGGTACCCTGAATGTGGGTTTTGCCTTGCCTTCCTTCTCACAGTGCTTCTGTAGGCACATCATTTGAAGGTTAACAAAATGCCAGATTTACTAACATGGGCTCTTGAATAGTGATGCTTCAGAACAAGCAACTTATTTACAAGTGAAGGAGGTTTTTGACCTCCTTTTTGGGTATTTGACCTTGGAATGCTTTAGTTTTATTTCACAGATTGTCCCCCTGTGAAAGATTGACTTACGATGTGACTTACGATTTTTCAGTTTTATGATGGTAGACAATAGATATGCATTCAGTTAGACTGAATTTCAGATTTTGAATTTTGATTTGTTTCCTGAGCTAGTAGTATGTGGTATGATGCTGTCTTGTGATGCAGGGACGTGGTAGCTTCAGTGCCCAGTCAGCCACACAAAGCTGAGGGTCAACAACTGATACATTCACATGCCGTATTCAATACTTTATTGCAAAATGGATTTTGCCCAACTATAGGCTAAATGTAAGTGTTCTGAGCATGTTTAAGATAGGCCTGGCTAAGCTATGCTGATCGGTAGGTTAGGTGTTCTAAATGCATTTTCGATTTAGGATATTTTCAACTTCCGATGAGTTTATCAGGAGGACATAACCCCATAATAAGCTGAAGAAGATCTGTTTACCTCATCACACAGAAGGCGCTACCCTAATAGTACAATAGAATGACCTATTAAGTTTTCATTTAAATTACCAGCTCAAGGACAAAACTGTGGGGTTGAGATATTATCTTCTGGGATGTAGTATGTGGCAGATATATGATGCTCTGTCCCATGAGTGGAAGAAAGACAGGTGCCTCTCATCATCACCTTAAGAATTTGCTGACAAGAATGTCATTTGGGTTCTGCTGATTCCTAGACAGAATGATTCCACCAGGGGACACACTAAAAGTACCACAGAACATTAGAGTATGACATCTGCCTGGTCGCTTGACTCCTTATACAGGCTTCATCTTACTTTATGCTGGAATCATTGTACTTCTGGTGTCCTTGGCATATCTGTCACTTTGTGCCTCAGAGCTTCTCCATTGCTGTAGACTCTGGTGGGTTCAGCAAGCACATGCTTACCCCCGGTGACAGGGAAGGTAATGCCCCTGATTATAATTCTTTTTTTTTTATTTTTTGAGAGAGGGAGAGCATGTGTGGATGCACAGGGGAGAGGGGCAGAGAGAGAAGAAAAGAGAGAATCTCAAGCAAGCTCCATGCCCCGGGCGATCTCATAGCCCTGAGATCACGACCTGAGCCGAGATCAAGAGTCTGACACTTAACTGACGGAGTCACTCAGGGGCCCACCTGATACCTTGTAACCAACAGGGGATGGGAGCTGAAGGATAAATACTTCTCTTGGTTCATCTAGGTTGATAATCCTGAGACTCATTCTGAATTCTCCTTAGAGGATCATGGGAGAACTAAGTGCCAGATACCACAGTGGTGACATCAATAAAGCACACCTTGAGGACGCTTCCTATAGTGGACAGGATCTCAAGAATAAGTTGCATCTTGTAAGGTCTCATTTGAGTGGAATGCCAGAAGCCAAATGGAGAGATTATGCTGTTCTATTCCATTCCTTCCTTCATTCACCAAACATTTATTGAGGACCTACTATGTATCAGGTCCAATGCTAGGTTCTGGGGATTTGACGGTGAGCAAGACAAATCCAGCTCCTTTAACGGGGAGCCTGGTGAATTCTGGTGCAGTCCCCATACTTTTTTGTACATTGAAGACTGGATTTACGGATAATTAGGATCCCAAGTCCTGACTTTATATAGGCCTTTTCTTCATGCATATACTGCTTCTTATCACATATTTTTCTACCACCTCCAGCCCTTTCACAATCCCTGAGATAAGAGATGGACTGCCAAACTGATGGAATTATATTGGGCTTCTGGCTCTCAAGAGTCATTATCCAGGCAGATGTTTTCACTCTCCTTTACCTGCAGGAATTATTCCTAAGAGAGAGGAATTTGAAAGCAGTGGGGCTAACCATTTTGACCCTGCTACTGTATTCCTAGCCTTCCTCATGAGGCCCTGTGAGGTCTCCCTGCACAGATTCTTGCCTCTGGGGCTTGATCAGAACATTTACATGTGATCAAGTCTTTAACTCCTAACATTTTCAGCAAAGTCCTAATTTTACTGAACCTTTTTTTTCAATTGGTGAGACTTGCTAGATTCCCTGTTTTTTCTTTCAAGCTCTGCCAAGACTTTTCATGTGACTATATTTGCAAATCAGGAGGATTCTCCTGTCATAGTTTATCTGGTATCTCCCCGTTTGTTTTGGATACCGTGGCTCCGGCACTCATTGTCCCTGCAGATCTTGCTATGGTTTTCCTGGCCCTGGCTACACACAAGGCAGACTTATGGCTTCAGGACCTGGTCCTGAGGCTGGCAAGTAAAAAGTTGTTAAAAAAAAAAAAAAGGTGGGGCGAGGGTCATCAATACAATGTTCTTCCCTTTTGGATTGCAGTTATTACATCAGAAGCATTCTGGTAGGCGAGCTACCTTAAGATGACTTTTTGGTGCTTTTTGATAGTTTCAGTGTGGCTCTGTTTTGCATGTGGCAGAGATCCACTCAAGTTGCAAGCAAAAGGAGGATTATTGTAAGGGTAGACTAGGTTAGGAGCTAGAACTGGAGTGGAATTTAGGCAGCTTCACGAGCCTCTGCCTATCTCTCTCCTAGGCCTCTTAATCTCACCCTTGAGGCTGGGAAAGCAGATAATATGTTTGAGGAACCAACAGGAGGCCAGTGTGTCTAGACTGTCATATGAGAGTCAAGAGATTGCCAGGGGCCAGATCATGCAAAGGCTTGTAGATTATGCTAAAAATTTTGAATTTTATTCCAGAATAATGTGAAAACTACCAAAATGTTATAACCAAGTGATCGATACAGGCTGCATGACTGCAAAATATTATTTTGGTTGCAGAGGGGGAAGCTTTGAGGCAATCATGGGAATACAAGTGGGATGAAAGCTGGGCTGAGGGAAACAAAGAGAGCTATGAGGACATATGGAAGGGATTCCTAAGTCACTATGGGGAGTTTGGAAGGCTTCCTAGAAGAAAAGATATTTTAGATGAGATTGGAAAGTTGGATAGGAATTAACTAGATGAAGGGATGAAGGGAAAGAATGTTCTAGTCACAGGGAATAATAGGAGTAAACACAGGGAGGTAAGAGAAGAACTATTGATGTGGAACTTTAGATTTTTCAGTTTCTCAAACTTAAAAAAAGTCACTTGATTTTAATATAATTTCAAACTCACAAAAGTTGCTAGAACAGGGCGGGAAACTCCCACATGCCCGTGGCCCATTTGTTCCCTCTTTTCATAACACACACATGCATACATACACATTTTTTCCTAAATTATTTCAGAATAAGTTGCAAAATCATATTTCTGTACCCCTCAATACTATAAGATATATTTCCTAAGAACAAGGACATTCTGTTTCCTAACTAATGTCAGACAATTTAACATAACAGGATACTATTATCCAATCTATAGTCCATATTGAAATGCCTCTGCTTTTCCCAATAATGTCCTTCAGAGCTATTTTCCCCAGTCCAAGTCCAACCCAAGGCTGTGTGTTACATTTAATTGTCATACCTCTAAAAAATTCCTCAGTCTTTCTTTGTCTTTCATGGCCTTGCCATTTTTGAAGAATGCAAGTTGGTTATTTTATATAATGTCCCTCCGTTTGGGTTTGTCTGACGCTTTCTCGTGGCTAGGTTACACATTTTTGTCAGTAATACCATGAGGCATCTGCTATATTTACCAAGTTTCTAGCTTCTGTAATCTTAAAATGCTTTAACATCTGCCCTGCAGGCATATGCTAGCTACACCTTGCTCTGGACAACCTGATAATATGACCCAGTCACCTTGCCTTGACCTCCTTCCTGTCTCCCTGGTTGCCTCCCTCCTCTGAGAGTTGGCCCAAGGGAGCGCTTTTCAAATACAAACTGGCCAATCCTAAGCCTGTTTACCCTGTCTGCCAGTTCTTTCCATCAGAAACCACAGTAAAGGTGCTTGTGCACTTTCCCCCTCTCCCTCTGGGAGTGCTCACTCTCCTCTGTGGCCCCCCAGTGGTGTGACCTGTATTCCCTCTCTTGGGAGCTGTAAGTATAATAAATTATCTTTCCAATAGCAGCCATCTCCTGATCTATTGATCTTACTATACCTAAATAGTAATAAAACCTATTAAGATACCTGCCAGGTTTCTCTATGTCTCTTACTACTTTCTCTTTTTAATTAAGAAATAATTTGTGGAGAGATACTTCAAGCTTTTTTGACTGAGATCTATATAAGGTGACCGCCTGCGTGTGCGCGCGCGCGCGCACACACACACACACACACACACACACACACAAGACCCAGGAGTTTTGTGAAACAATACATATCCTTTCCACATGAAAGTTTCTATTCTATTTAATTTGAAAATAATTCTTGTCTGAACTACTAAATTGATTTCTTACCCTCTAATTAGTTTGACCTCTGTTTGAAAGCACTAGTCTAATGCAAATAGCACTTTGGATCATCTGATTGCAGAATGGAAAAGAGATGGACAGATGGTAGGAGCAAAACTGACAACAGAGAACTTGTAAAGGCTCTCGCCATAATTCAGGTGAGAGTGTCTAGGTGGCTATGGGCTGTGAGGTTGAGAGAAATGGGTGGGTTTGAGAAAGAAGAGAGTGGATTTAAGTTAAGAGAAAGTCATGAATGGTTGCAAAGAGGAGTAGGGAAGAGGGAGGGGTCAAAGTGACAGTTTAGGCCTTGGCCCCCCGAACTGGAGGGTGGTGCCCCTTTCTGAGATAAGGAACAAGGAAAGTTAAGGTTCATACTCACCCCACGTTGAGTTTGAGGTATTAAGGACATTGGGAAAAAAAAAAAAAAGGACATTGGATTGGAGCTGTTTGGTGGGCAGATGGCTCTATGGCTCTTAGGAAGCAAATCTGGGTTGGATTAACAGCAAACTGATGTTGAATTTTACTCAAGGAGATTTTACAACTTCATGCCCATTGTAGGAAGCAGAAGTTGGTTCAACATAGGAACAAATGCTCTGAAAATATTTTTAGTAGTTTGTTGTTGATGTGGAAGTAAAATAAATATACACAAGTCAAAAATGTAACAAGGAAGTCAATTAACATACATTTACTAGGATAAATTTCACTTTTCTGCACTTTCCTGTCTCTGGTTAACTGTAAAGTCTTTTATGCATCTATGTAGAGAGAAACGCAAAAACTTTTGCAGTACATAGAAAAAGTCTGCCTTACATCACAACTGTGCTAACTTGGGCTTTTCCAGATGCTGGTCCTTAGATTTAATCCTCAAACTAGCAGAGAGTTTTCTCAGGTATGGATACCGCAGATAAACAGGTGCATGGTACCGGCTGCAAAAGATGTTTATTTTCAAGAGGCATGAGTTTGGGGTTGCATTGAAAAAATAAGTTTTGCTAGTGGAAAAGAGTGTGGATGTGTGAATTTACATCCACAGTGCTGGGAATGAGGGACCGTTCTCCGTCAGTGGACCCTAATTCCCATCCCCATCCTTTATCTGCTCCCCTCCCTCGCGTTCTCTCTCCATTCTTTCCCCTTTCACCCGCGTATTCTGGGATTAACGGCGGGGTCGGCCTCACACACAAACGCAGCTGGCTCCTACGGTCAGCCTGAGCCCTGCTGTGCAACCACGTCAGGAATTCCAGTAAGTTGGCAACACTGGAGCACAAAGACAACAACAATGAGGAAAACCCTTCAGTGCAGAAAGGAATGTTTGGAGCCCTGGCTGCTACAGTGAAAGGACACACTCACGCGCGCGCGCGCGCACACACACACACACACTCACGTCCGCGCGCCGGCGCTCACCCTCTTGCACCCCCACGCGTCCACGCGCGCACTGGCAGCCACCCAGCCGCTCCCGCGCAAGCCTCCCCTGCGCCCGCCGCAGCTCTTTGTAACCCGTCGTGCGGGGACGCTCATTGACTATGCAGCGCGGCCTGGGCGGGCGTCGGAGTGCCTGACCCCGGCGCGGTCTCGTACCATCGCCCTGGCCGCCCGGAACCGGCATAAATCAGCCGCCGAGACTGCTGTGCAGCTTCTCGCCCCCACGCCGCTTCCCTCCTCCCACCCTCCTCATCCTCTTCACTTCCCAGACCCGACCCCCCACCCGTCCCTCCGCCCCTCCGGTCCCCAATCCTAACTCCTCCGCGCCCGACTGCGCCAGTGCTGTGCAGGGGAGGCAGGGGAGGGGAGGCCTGTGACTCCGGTCAGAGCAGAGCACTCTGGATCTTTAAATTCAGAAATATCGGAAAGAAAGCCGTGAAGTGACTGTCCCTTTCTCACAGCCCTGATCTTCTTAAGTCTAAGTTTTTTCTATTTCTCTTTCTCTTTTTGTCTTTCTAAAATAATACCTATCTTCCCCCACTCGCTTCCCCGAAAAGCTTCACCAGTCACTAAAGCCCACGGAAGGTACGCGATCCGTACTGCCAGGGGTCGGTCAGCAGAGCCCCTGACAGTCGGTGTTCCGGGACAAGGGGTGGCAGTAACGGGCAGGTTCTCGCCCTTTGGAACCTGGAAAGGGAGAGGTGGCGGGATCCTGCCCAGGTCTAAGCGCGCCCAAGGCTGCTGCCTCCACTGTCATGACCTTTTTGGGTGGGGGAAAAGGGATCCTAGGGTACTGCTGCCGAGTTAATCCAGAGCCCGGGACCAGAGATTTGGGGGCTACCTCGGCCCGAGAATGGCCTCTTTTCACAGACAGGGATCCCAGGGCCAGGAAATAAGTTGCATCACTTCTTCTTTTTTCTTTCCCTTCCCTCCCCCCCCCTTTTTTTTTCTGTCGGCTCTAATGTCATGTACCATCCGAGGACGATGATCAGAGGGTGAGTGTAAGGTTCATTCGAAGTGCTCTTGGGGGCCTGAGCCCCCTGCAGTCTGTCTAACGCTGCCTTATAGGAGGGAGCTGCAGGGGTTTCTGAACCCCTTAAATTTCTCTCTCATATAAAAGAGCACCAGTGCGATCGAGAAGACGTTCATTCTTTTTAATTTTGCTTCAAATTGAAGAGATTTGTAAGAAACGCGATCTGGCGGTGACACGTGTATATGTTCTGCTTAAGAAAAGCTAAACAAGGATCCAGTCCTTCCCCCAACATCGATCTACCCCCTGCTCTTGTAAAAACGCAGAGCACCCCATCTCAGCGTCTCAACTCTGTGGGAGAAACCAGGGTTTCCGAGAAGCCTAGGGATTTCAGACTAGGGAATGGTCACAAATCTCCTCAGCAGGCTCTTATTCCTTTCATTTCCTTTCCCCTTCCCTTCCTTCTCTTATTTTTCTTACTTTTAAAAGACTATCAGTGGCACATTTTCCCGCGGACTGCCTCGCAAACCTCTGTGCGGAGGCAAGTCCCGCGGAGAGGCTAGGGCCGAGCACGCCCGTGCAAGTGTCAGGCGAGTGTTCACATGTGAGTGTGAGACTGCGAGGAGTGTGTAAACGTAGAATGTGTAGCTGCGAAGTGTGCATGAACGTGTCAGTGTGTGATTGTGGACTACGCGCACGCGCGTGTGTGTGTGACCTAGGAATGTATGTGCCGGCGCGCGAGTGAGCGTGCGAGACTGGCAGGTTGTGTGACGTTGAAGAGTGTGTGCAACTGTGTGTGTGAGACTGTATGAGGACGTGTGTGACTGTGCGCGCCCGTGTGGAGTGTGCATGTGTGAGCGCACGTGTGTTCGAGTCCCTACTCCTCCCAGCGCCGCAAAGTGCAGGGGGCGGGCCGGGCGGCAGGGGGCCTGCCCCGCTGGATTCCCGCATGCTAGTTCCGGGGCGGTCGGGTCTCCAGGGCTTTATGCGCGGTCTGGAGGGTGGGGACTGGCGCGGCTAGAAAACGGGATGCCTCGGGCGCCCGGGCCGGCTTTCCGCCTCTAGGAGCCTGCCGAAGTGCAGGCCTACGGGAGCGCTCGCGAGCGGAGGCGCGGCGGGTGCTGTGTGCTACGCGCGCCCACCTCCCGGGGAAGGAACGGCGAGGCCGGGGCCCGGGATGGTCGCGGGGATGGAGCACGGGGCGGCGGCGGTGGCGTGCACGATGCTGCTGGCTTTCGCCGTCTGCCTGGGGCGGGCCAATGGCCAAGGTAAGCGCCTGTTGGCCGGAATTCCGCGCAGAGCTCCGGACTTACCCGGCAGTGGCAGGGGTCGAGTCCGCGAGCGCACTGAGGGGACCCCGGCCGGGCAGGGGCCAGGGCAGGGCGGTAGCCCTGGAGCGGCTCCAGCGGGGCGCTAAGGTTGCTCAGCGAGGGGCGAGCTGGAGCACCCCTCCTTCGCCCGCCCGGCAACTGAGCAGCCGCAAACTTGAGAAAGTAGCTCCGCCGGTTTCGGTGACAGCGCACCCCACGGGGACCCCGTCTTTGTTCCCACGGGACTTTCACTCGACCCTCTCGAAAGCACGCCGCAGTTGGAACCCAGAGACTAAGGTTCTCCCAGCCAGTGCGCAGTCTGCTCCCCATACTGATTTGTTCTTTGGGGGGGCTGAGAGATTCGCTGCGCTCCTCGGTGCGCAGTTTTCCACCTGCCGCGCTCAGCCGGGGAGATCCCTTGGCGGGCTAGAGCTCGCCCCCCCCTTCTCCTCCTCCGCGAAACTTGGTCCCGCGTTGACCCTCCAGAGACCGCATCTCGATACAGATCATTTACGAGCCGAGATAAGGCCGGGAGTAGGGATTGGCCAAGAGAGCAGCAGATATACTGGGGCATTTTCTTTGAAGAGTTTTCCTTTTCAACAGGGAGGTGGGGGCTTTTGTGTTGATGAATGAGGCCCGGTCTGTGCGGCCAGAGTTTTGAGGGCTCGAATGGAGAAAGTTTCTGGGATGAAGCACTTAAAAATTCTCTCCAGTTGCTAGAGTTTACATTTTTAAAGAAACAGGCAGAGAAAGAAAGGGAGGAAGAAGTGGAGGGAATAAAAACAGGGGGAAGAGGGGAGAGAAGATAAATAGGAATGAAAAGGGAGAGAAGGAAGGGAGAGAGGGAATTTGAAGACAGATAGAAAGTAGCGCGCGGACGGGGGGTGGGGGGAAGACTGACCAGGGATGAATGGGAAGGGCGAGGAGGAGCCAGGGGAACCGGCGAGCTCTCTCCAGGCTTTGCGTTGCTAGGTAGCAGCCGGGAGCTGCGTGTGACCGACCGCCAGACAGACAGAACGGACGCTGCTGCCTCCACAGGGACTAATCTGTCTGTGGGGACGGGAGAGTTCTCCCCCCACCTTCTTCCCCTCCTGCTCCTTCCTTCCCGTCGGACAACTTAATTGCCCTACAATGAAAACGAAACCCCTATTGTTGTAGGATTAGCCAAAGCAATAAATTGATTTCCCTGGATCACATATTGGGGTTGACGGGTGGGGACTGTAGAAGCCCCCATTTATGGCGGAGAGAGGGAAAAGCCTGTGGATGGGCCGTGGCATGTATTCAAATGGTTAATCTGCTTTCTTTCCTCAATTCTTAGTGTAAGCTCCTTAGAGGGAATCAACTAAGTAATTATACAGCAACTCCTAGCAGTACCCATTTCAGACTTCCTGAGAAGAAGTTTGGAAACGCCAACAAACCCCACTGGTCTTGTAAAAATCTTTGGAAAGGGAGGGGAGGCAGGGGAGACCATTAATAATTCTTGCTTTGAACACCTTTTCTCAGTGTTGTTAACACAGAAAGAGGATTTATTATTATTGTGGTGGGTTTGCCGCAGTGCTTAGGGTGATATACATCTTATGTCCTAAATATAGCCTTAGGATTTACTATATGTTCCTGTCAGTGCCTGGTAAAAAGAAATCTTGTCCGAATTCATCTGGGATACATCTGGATTGTCACCATACAGCCAAACAGATATTTTCTCCCCTGGGTTGATAGTTTAGTCACCAAATAAACTGTACTTACTCTTCTTGGTAGTTTACATCCATGCATCTCCTATAATAACTAATATTGTGTACAGTAAGAGTTGCATATCATACACTTACGTATGTGGCAGACCCTGTTCTTAGTGCTTTATACTTATTGATATTTAATCTTTATAATACCCCTTTTCTGTAAGTATTCTTCCTATCCCTATTTTACTGATGGGAAATGGAGGCACTGGGCAATGAAGTAATTTGCCCCAAGGTCATACTGCCAGAAAATGGCAGAGTTGTGAGGCCCCTCCCAGAGAGATTTGGAATCCAAAGGGTCTAATTTCACTGCTATAGTATGTGACTCTCCCCTCTATTTCCCTGTCTCTTTTCTTTTGTACTAAAAATGTCATGCTCCCTAGGTTACTACCCATGTGTGAGGTTACTGAAGAAGCTGACTGGCATTTTACAAGTCTTTGCCACAGAAGGTAAAAGCTACCTGCTGTGCCATAACTCTGGATATTTTTTCAGAAATTCTTTTCGAGTTTCTATCACCTTACCCCAGGTGTCCTCATTCCCAGTCTTCCTGCTTGTCTTCTGAATATGCTCAGTCTGGAAGGTTAAGGAGTTTTCTAGATTCCTGTTGTATTGACCTACCAAGTAAAGCGTGACGACCTTGTGAATGTCCTTATTTTAGCACACATTTTAGGTAAGATCTTCCTGCAAAGTTTGCATCATTAGGCATTGGAAAAGAACTCTGAGTATTTTATGGTTAGTCTCTAGAAAAATTATAGCATATCTATAGCTAAAATTTTTTGTATTTTCTTAATATTTTGCATAATGCTTTTAAGAAAAATTGTGAGAGCCTGAACTCTGGGGTTAAGCTGTCAGGTTTCAGCAATGGCTCTACCACTTTCTGGCTGTGTGACCTCGGGGGAAGTCACGAAACTTTCATGGCTCAGATTGCTTATCTGCCAAATCGGATGTGATAACAGGAGGAATCTGTTCCATGGCATTTCATTTACATAAAGAGATGAAAGTGGTAACCTGTAAGGCCTATAGACAATGATCATAGCTAGCAGCTATTATATTGACCAATATTAAAGGTAACATTTTTTTGGCTTACTATTCATATTTCTGATTTCTAAGTGTGCATAAGGAAGTTTCAGGCATTTTTCACTAACATTTCTTTGAGGAATTCCTAGCTCTCAGGATATGATTGGAAGGTTTTTTGAGAAAATGGTATTGATCTTAAACAGAGTTATATTCTTGCCTCCAATAGAGCTTGGTTATGCCTTTTTTTTTTTTAAGATTTTATTTATTTATTTGACAGAGAGAAAGATCACAAGTAGGCAGAGAGGCAGGCAGCGGGAGAGGGGGAAGCAGGCTCCCTGCTGAGCAGAGAGCCTGATGCGGGGCTCCATCCCAGGACCCTGAGATCAGGATCTGAGCTGAAGGCAGAGGCTTAACCCACTGAGCCACCCAGGCGTCCCCTTGGTTATGCCTTTTATAGTTAGTATCAGCTTTATGATAATTACACCTTCAGGTGAAGTTTATATATTTTAAAAGGATTCTGGGGCAGGTAACAACCATGCAACATTTTGGTTCTATCACATCTCTGATACCATTGCTACTTTTACTTCCCTGCAGTTGGCTTCTTTTTCTTTGCATGAAGTTCTTCCTAGCCAGTTTTTATAGGGTTTCTGCTCCAACTCCCTGATGCAATCTGTTGCCTATCCTGTTCTGATAGAAACTTAGACTTTTACAGATGGAGGAAATCTTAGCTATCGACTGGTCTATTGGCATTATTTTATAGATAAGCCACTATACCCTGGAGGGAAGGAGAGGGGGACTGAAAGGAGTATAAGGGACTCGGTGAAGACCTTTGCCTAAGGGCATGTGGCCGAGGTTAGAGCTGAGATCTAAACCCCTGTCTCCTCTTTGTCCTTCTAATTGATCATTTTTAGATACATGTACTTGAAATATCCTCAGCCTGGTTGGTTGAGGAGGCCTCTAGATTACTTTTCTGTTAATCCTGACCTGACATACGAGAACAAGTATGATGAAAGGATCACCTTGGTTGGTTCTCTTAAAAAAATTGGGGTCACATGTCTTAGGTCTAAGAGGAATCTCAAGTCTAAGCCATGTGCTTTCAGCTTGGTCCAGACCTTATACCATATCAGTGCTCCAACTTTCAAAGACCATACCTTGCGATCTATTTTTCAAAATCTTGGGCCATCAAAGCACATTCCTAAGGTCTCTAGGTTTCATAGTACAGACTGCTGCATGAATAGGTTTTTAGTCTTAATTCAAGGTAATTGTTAGGTCATTGAACTCATGAACTCAATCATTGTTCATATTCTCTAAACAGGTGCTCTAAGAACACTGAAAGGTTTTATTTTATTAAATAAAAATATTTAATTAAAAAATTTAAAATAATGATGTCAAGAGCCTAGTTTCTAAGAACCCTGGCCAGGATCTCACCAATGTTAGAAAGATTTGACATGTTTTCAGCCTGAGTTTTGGGCTGATTCTTTAACATGATCAGATTAGTTGTTTTGAAATATCAGAGACATTTCTTTGATGCTTCATGTGTTCTGTTGGGGTCCATGCAAATGTTTCCTAAGCAATTTTTTCACAATCTCAGCATGGTGAAATGAAGTGGGAAGAGTGTGAGATTTTAGAGTTAGAGGATCTGGGTTTAAATCTTGACTCTGCCATTTACTATGTGGGAAATTCAGGACAATACTCAACTGTTCAGGTCAGTTTTCTTATCTGTAACATGGGCACATATCTACCTTACAGGGTGTTGTGCTAATTAAATGAGATTAGTGTGAAACGTTTTATAGATTGTGAGGTCTCACATATATATTTCTATCTATCTTTATTAACTGCTTCAAGAATTTAACTTTTTTTCAGATTTGAGAAGAAGATACTGTAAGATCTTGTTTTGTTTTGTTTTTCTCAAACACAAGTGGTTCTTTGATGCATCTGTGCATGCTGGTTTATCATTTTAGTGGCTGCAACTTTACATATTAGTCTAGACTACTTACTTTTGTAAATGACAGAAATCTAAATTAAACTGCCTGGAGCCAAAAAGGAAGTTTATTGAAATACATAATTGAAAAGATATAGCTATTCGGTTGAACCATATGGGACTGCTGTTTTTCTAGATAGCCAAATATTGGCAATTTCTTTTGACTCAACCTAATATAAAATGGGGGCTCAGACTATGTCAGGCTGATCCGGTTTCTCTGTCTCCTGACTCTGAGATGACTCTGTTCTCAGATGTTTTCTTTAATGTTCTAAGATGGCTGTCAGTGGCTCCTGGAGCCACATCCTTTCATGTCATGTCCACTAGGAAAGAGCAAGAGTTTTTGTCTTAATTGTTCCCAGCAAAAATCTTAGTTGCATCTTGGGCTGTTAGGTCACAAACTCATTCGAGAACCAATCACTGTATCGATGGCATGAAGTGTGCCCATGGTTTAGGCTTGGGTATATGCTTGGTCCTGGAAGTCATGGACTAGGTTAGACTGCAGAGGGAAATTGGGGAGAGCGACCAGGTGAACAGAGGCTGGGCTACAAAAACAACACGTGTCTAGGACACCTTATCAGGTAAAACCAATGGATGTTATTTTTATTTTATACATGATGACAGACTTAAAAGGATATAGAAATTTCTCAAGAGTGCGCAGTCCTGGGATAACTCAATGAATTGAAGGGGGAAAAGTGTTGAAAATATTAAGGCAGAAGACATGATGCTCTGTGTTCCTGTGATCATGTTGTAACTTTAAGTTTAGGAGAATAGGAGAAAGAAGGACTTGTAGAAGGTTTACCTGTAGAGGTTTACTTGTAGTCTAAAGGAGTCTTATTTGGAGCAGAACTTCTGATGGACAGGAAAGTTCTGGAAAATAAGCTTAAAGAGCAGGGTACAGAGGCTCTTGAGGCCATTGTATGATTTCATTTTTCAGCGAATCCTAGTCCCTTTCTCCTTTCCCAACTAACTCTGCTCTCTTGTTTATATTCTTAAGACTTTGTCCCTTTTCCAGGCAGGAGGCCTTGGCTATGAGAATGGGGTGGAAAGAAAGAAGAGAGGAGGGTTTGGAGACATACCGAAATGCTTCTATGGAGACAGAATACATACATCTTGGTGCAAATCCAAGGGTCTTTAGCATTTAACCTGAGACTGCTTCCGTAAATGGTAGAGCAGGTGTCTTTCACACCTCCCTGGATTAATTCAGAAATGCCAAATATATGCACTCTATGCCAATGGTTATTTTGCTGGTGTTGTCTTATTTCTAAAATCATGTGCTGAGAAACTAGAAACATCATTCCAAAAGTAAAATATGGGTACTTCTGACTTAGGACAGTGCCAAAACACAAAGTAAGGAAATAATAAGTCTCTCTAAGAAAGGTGACAGGTTAGACAATGTGAAGTTTCATGTTGAAAGCTCTATGCTTTTAGTCATTAGCCCTCAGGTCATGCCTGATCCCCAAGGTTATTGGGAACGGGGAGGAATGAATGAAAGGAGGAAATGTAATTACCATTCTGTGCATTGAAAAGTTAAGCCACTGTTACCATGGATACAATGGCTTGTTTATTGTCCAGATCTCAAGATCCAAGTTCGTAAGCAATTCCAGAGGTCTCCTTTAGGTTTATGTACCATCAGTCAATAACACATGAAGATTCTTTCTTAGTTATTTTGACAATAAGCCTTTACTCACTGATCTACTGATTGACATCGAGTAACAACATATCTACTTTGGGTGGCCCAACAGGTGTTAAGGAAACATGAAAAAGGGGAAGAAGACAGTAAGTAGCTACAATTCTGTTATGCTAGACTTTTTTGAATTCCCATATAAAAACAGCCTCTCCTATCACGTCAGAGATTTGCTTGTCACTTCGGGCCCAATTTTTGGTTTTTAGCTCATTAACAAGGAGAAGCGTATCTGAGTAGAGGCTGAAAAATCAAAATAATTTGTTTCATAGGAAAATCTTTTTTTTTTCTTTAAATCTGAAATATGTCAGTCTTACCCACAGCATACTTTTATTAAAGGAGAGGAGAAAATGTCAGCATGTGCTTCCACACTCGTTTAATTTTGATGTAGGGGAAGGGTGTAGAGGATACTTTTTGTTGTGAGAATCCAGAAACTGAAAATCCACCTCAATTCTACTTCAAGAATAAAGGGTATTTATTGGCTCATGTTAAGTAGAAAATTATGGGGGCACCTGGTTGGCTCAGTGGGTTAAAGCCTCTGCCTTTGGGTCAGGTCATGATCTCAGGGTCATGATCTCAGGGTCCTGGGATCAAGTCCCGCATCCGGCTCTCTGCTCATCAGGGAGCCTGCTTCCCCCTCTCCCTCTGCCTGCCTCTCTGCCTACTTGTGATCTCTGTCAAATAAATAAATAAATAAATAAATAAAATCTTTAAAAAAAGAAAAAAAAATTCTGAGGCAGAGTGGGGTTCACGTGAGGGACAGTCAGAGGTCCAGTTCTCTCTCTTTGTGTTTTTCTTGACTCTACTCTCTTCTAGGTTTCAGCTTTGTTTTCAATCTGGCTTTCCTATTGTTATATCATAGCTGCCAGAGCAAATGGGGCTACACGTTGCATGTTACATGCTACATGTTACACGTAGGGGCATTCACCTGTGAGATTTTGGTTATGTTCTCAAGCATTATTATTTTTTTTTCAAGCATTATTTCATTACAACTTACAGAATGCTATAATTTCTAGAGACCCTAGATAGAAATCAGTCATTTCTCCCACAACTTGGTATATCATCACAATCACCTAGGGAGCTTTTTTTTTTTTCCAAAGATTTTATTTATTTATTTGACAGAGAGAGAGACACAGTAAGAGAGGGAACACAAGCAGGGGGAATGGGAGAAGCAGGTTTCCCACTGAGCAGGGAGCTGGATGCCGGGCTTGATCCCAGGACCTTGGGATCACAACCTGAGCCGAAGGCAGACGCTTAATGACTGAGCCACCCAGGCACCCCTCGCCTAGGGAGCTTTAAAAAGTAGGTAGATTCTTAGGCCAAAACCCATACTTACTAAATCAGGAGGATGGGCATCTGTTTTTAAAGAGTTTCAG
Source organism: Nasua narica (assembly GCA_028533885.1). Classification (NCBI taxonomy): domain Eukaryota; kingdom Metazoa; phylum Chordata; class Mammalia; order Carnivora; family Procyonidae; genus Nasua; species Nasua narica. The sequence goes on along the minus strand of CM052810.1, from coordinate 118,422,849 downwards.
GTTGATTCTGAGGGCCGGACAATTTGGGAATAACTGATCTAGGTAGCCTCTCACTTTTTAGTTTTGTAACTAAAGGTATATTAATGTTCTACTGAAAATTTCTTCCAGTGGCAGTTCAGTACATTTTGTTAAATCTGTGCTTTCTTTTGGCTGGGGATATTACACGGTAGCTACAGTAAGAAGGGAAACCAGTCTTTCACATCTAGAACTGCTCCCATTTCTAGCCATCTCCTTTCCTGGCTGACATGACAACTTCTCCCTAGAGCCTCTGTTTGGGGCTTGTGTTCTTTGCTCTTTCCCTGGACACCCATGAAGTCCTTCCTCCCACTCTAGGAATCTTAGATTCTTGAGCTAAACAGCTGTTGGAGGTCTTCTAATCCTTTCTTACCTAAATCAGGCAGATTTCTCTGTTACCACTGTAATCTGTCTCCTCCAATTTATCCCAGAGTATCCCAACAGAGCCTGCTGGCGTCTAAAGCAGCCATCTATCCCATGGTTGGAATGTGAGCGTCAGAAAACTTTGCAGCTTGTTTCTTTTACATTCTAAGCCCAATTGTTTGTTGACCCCACTGGGACTTAGAGTCAGTGATCCTACCACCTCTACGTTGTCCCTCAAATCCTGCATTTATTTATTTCCTCAGCTTATGTTTTTATGACTCATCATTAACGTCACTTCCTTGCCTATACTGCCAGGAGTCTGGCTCCCTTGTCTTACTCTCCTGTGCTCTGCAAAAGTCCAGTCCTGGTTAAATCTAATACTGCACATCTGCATTGCTGTAGCTAAGTGTGGCAGGAGGAAAACACAAAACTCTGTTGATTGGTCTCACTATAAATTTATGAAACTAATCTCAACCTCAGACTTGCTTCCTGGCTAGGCCGTTTGTTTTCCTACTTCCTTACATCTCCTCTTTCTTCAGCCTTCCAACACCACCTGCTCAGATGACATTGCTTCTCACAAATGTGAAAATAGAAGCAACCAGAAGAGAACTCCACAAGCTCCCATAACTCAGGCATCATCACCTGCATGCCTTCTATCCAATATATTCTATCTTCCCTCCTGTTACTGTGGATGAAGTTTCCATGCTCTGAAGTTCAAGCCGTTCATTCATGTTTTAGATTGAATTCTGTCTCATCTCACTAATTGTCTCCTCTCTTTGCCCGCATGCCTTTCCGTCACCCTGTTTTCTCTGTTCCTCTTTACGGCAAAATTCCTTCCTAGATTTGTCCATATCCACACAATTTCTTTTCCTCCAGCTTTTCTCAAATCCATACCATTGACGTTTTTGCTCCCACTTTTGATATGTCTTTTGCCATGGTAACTAATGATCTCCATCCTGTTAAATACAATAATCCATTCTCAAATATCCATTATTTTATTTAACTGATCAACAGCATCGGACACAGCGTATCCTGCTTTCCTCCGCAAAACACGGAATTTGGCTTTTAAGAAACCACATTTTCCTGGTTCCCATCTTTCCTTGCTAGCCTCTGCTTGCTGTCTTTTTGGTATCTCATGCTTGTTCCTGTCCATCTCCCTGACTACTTTTCATCTCAATCTACACTGCTTCATTGGAGATTCATCCTGCCTCGTGGCTTTACCATCTGTAAATTGACAACTTCTAAATTTATGAATCTGATCCAGACCAGTACCCGAAACTCCAGACCCATATTTCCAACTGCTTATTTGACATATCCACCTGGCTATCTAATAGTCATCTTAGACTATGTCCAAAACTGAACTCCTGATCTTCACTAATGCCCTAAACCTGCTTTCTGCATAGACTTTTCCATCTTAGTAAATGGCTGGTCCATCCTTGCTCAGATTCCAAACCTTAGACTCTGGTTTGACTCCTCTTTCTCTTTTGTACTTCACATCCAATCCATCAGAAAATCCCATTGTTCTGATCTTCAACATGTATCTGGAATCCAGTCACCTTTCACCGTGTTTATTGCTACCACACTGATCCAAGTCACAGTCAACTCTTATTTAGATTATTGCAATAGCTTCCTCACTGATCAGCCTGATTCCCTTCTGTCCCTCTTCCATCTACTCTCAACACCTGTTTAGAACATCAGTCAGATCATTCTGCTCCTCTATTCAGAAGCTCCAAGGGCTTCTGTCACACACAAACTGGGTTCTCCCGAAATACACACTGATGTTTATTAAGATCATTACCTTTGAAGAGAAAGGAGGAAGCAGGAATGGCAGAGGAAGAAGTTAAACTGTGAGAACGCCTCACTCAACCTTGTGGGGAATCTCTGGAGCGAGAGTTGGCTGTGAGTTTTCCGAGTCCGGGTGAAATGGCCTTCTGCTGTTACTAGATGTGGCCTCCCCCAGTAAGGGCATGACCTTGGGCAAGGTGCCCTTCTGTAACTGAGGTCAACCACAAAGGAGCTGAGTGGATGTAGAAAGTCCTTGAAGGGGACTTTTGATGACCTAGCTCTGGGTCTACGTCTCTTCCCATCTCATAAAGAGTCAAGAGTTCAAATCCTTACAGTGACCTACAATTCCCTAACTGTCTGGCCTTCACATCATTTCCCTGACCTCATCTCTTTCTCCTCTCCCCTAGACTCTCCTAGTGCTCTAGGCATGGTGATAATTCTTGTTTTCCCCCACAACATAGTGAGTACCTAACAGCTTCTGTACTTTCTCTCTTCCTGAACTCTCATGCCTCAAATTATGCATGACTTGCTCCTTGCCTCCTACAGGCGTTTTTCTTTTATACTTCACATCCTTCTCAATGTGGTCTTCTCCAGTTCTTTCCTGATTAACTCTCTTCATCATCTGACATAATAATATATGTAACTTATTTGTTTACTTATTTACTTTTGTCTTCCTTTTTCTAATATTTGAATTTCATGAGGTCAGGAATTTTTTTTTTAATCTCTTGTTCATTCTTTTATTCCTAGTATCCAGAATTGGGCTAAATATAAGTTGAACAAATGGATAAATTCCATCGTGGACTCTAAAGTAAGAAGGGGCATCATCAGCCTCTGGCTATGTCCCTGGTATTGCCAGCCCTTAATTCCCTCAGGCTCCTGGGGGCCCCATCAAAGACGCAATGGAGAAAAAAAATTGCTCTCTCTATCAAAACAAGTGGCTTAGCAACGCTGTTTCTCTCCATTTGCCTTTCTCCTTTCCTCTGCCTCGCTGACCCCCAACTACTGATGATTCCCAGTGCATTTGAGAGTAGCTGATTCTGCATCAGTCTCTCTAACTTTTCCAACTTTAGCTTAGCCACTTGATTACCCTGTGAGAATCCCCTGTACATACAGAATGGGTCATTCTGCTAGTTTTAGGACAGATTTGATACAGTAACTTTTACACAAAGATAAGGCAAAGATGTTAGACATTATGTTACTGGAATGTCATTCTGTGTTTAAACAACACAAAAGAAAGCTGTTTGAGACCATGGCACAGTGAAAACAGCCTTGATCAGACAAAAGGGCCTCTTTGAAGAGGGGAGTGGTTTCCCAACTCTGGGAGGCTGCATGGACTACCGTGGAAAGAACATCGCGTGTCAAGCCAGGACATTCATGGGTCTTGTTCCTGATGAATGAAGGAAAAATGGGCTCAACCAAAGAAGGCCCAGATTGCTGAAAAATGCCCATGGCTGCTTGTCCTTTGGGCACAAGCTTTCTCATTCCAGATCCCATTCTTTTGAGGACTCCATATGCAACCATGACCAAATAAGTTAGAGGTGGAGGAATGGCTCAATTACATCCATGAAGGGTGTAATGAGCTGAAACAATTATGGATAAATATTTTGGAGTGCTTATATGTCTTGACACTATCCTAAGGGTTTTATAGGTATTAATTTACCTATTTCTTGATTAACAACCTGAATTTATGGATAAAGCGCCAAGGCAAAGACAGGTGTGATAATTTACCTAAAGCCTCCAATTACTAAGTGATGGAACCAAGATTTGAACCCAAAGCCCTTATTCTTATATATTGTGACTGTGGATAAGTAGGATCAAGTGGAAGATAGTGCGTCTGTACACAAGCAAACAAAACCTGTTTTAATGGTTCATATTATGTTAAGATGACATCATTTCAGATGCTGGTAACTTTGCAACCCAAATGAGGACATTTCTCTGCTACTTTGGCAGTCATTCATTCAATACATGTTGATCAAGCCTTATGCTCCAGGCATGATGTAACTAGTTATATTGAAGGATAGAGAGGGGTGCCTGGGTGGCTCAGTTACTTAAGCATATGATTTTGGCTCAGGTCATGATCTCAGGGTTGTGAGATCAAGCCCCACATGGGGCTCTGTGCTGGACATGGAGCCTGCTTAAGATTCTCTCTTTTTCTCTCCCTCTGCCCCTGCTTCCGGCTTGCTTTCTTTCACAGAAAAATTAAAAAAAAAAAAAAAATTCCTGTGACATAGGCCTGTCCAAAAGAGCTTACCGTTGAGAAGAGTGTGTTTCTATTTTAACCTACTTTTTCCTCTAAACTCTTTAGGTACCCATTGATTTCTTGCCTGCTGGCTTCCTCCTCTGCTACCATTCCATATCTAATAATATTCTCTTCTCTGTAATTGTCTTTTAACTCAAAAGATGACACCCAACTAGAGAGTTCTATTCTAGCTTCCTTTTAGGGATGGCAGTAAAGTACAGATTTAAAGGTGGTTGTTTTTTAATATCGATGGAAAAAATTCTTACTAAGTTCTCTTATTCAAATCCTAGAAGAAAATAATGAACAACCAAATGAGAATGGAGTCTCTTTATATCTGAGGAGGCTGCTCTTATAGAGATGCAGAAAGCATTTGCCTATGGGCTGGAGGTGCTGAAATGTCTCTTGGCCCCCAGGCATCTCTCACCCTGGCCAAAGATGTCTGCCCTGCCACCATTACAAGCAGTCCTTTGGGGTAACACTTTGTTTCCTCCTGAAACTCTCTTTAAAATGTAGAAATGTTTATCCCTGTAGGGTAAAGACTTAGATGAGATAGCGATGCACAGTAAGTTTGCTAGAGCAAGGTTCAGTGAGAACGAGACTCAAAGCTGGTATGTTATGATGAAGGACAAAGAAGGGAAGAAGTTGTCAGAAGGTGAGAGATAGAGTCTTGAAAGGGAGTCAACTTCATCTCATAATTGGGTTGCCTGAATCAGCTTTTCTAGAGAAGAAAAAATGTATTATTGCTTGTACCTTTTCATAGGAGGACTGTATGGGGAATTTCTGCTGTTAGTCTGTCAAATGGATTTCAAAGATAGAACTTCTTACCTTCTAGCCTGGCTCTCCTTCCTCAAGGTAGCTCTGGCTGAAATAGGATTGTTAGGAAAAAAGGAGAGGTTGACCCTAAAAGCAACAGAGCTGTAAGATTCCATCAGTCAGTCATTCCTTAGGGATCCATCAGTGCCAGGAAAGATGGAGAGGAGGCTTTTGGGTTTAATGTATATGGTAGTTCTCCTTTTTGTAGACCATAATGATGACTGCTGATAGGAAATTCTGGTTTTGTTCTTAGTATGTAATTAATAAAAAGAATTTTCAAATGAGTAAGATAAAATACACATATTTTTTCAAGTCAAATTGCCAAATGGTTAATTTTTATGTACCAAAACTCTGAATTTTTTTTCCAGTTCACTTCTGCCATAAAAATTTACCTCTTCCCTAATATTTGGTGCAGTGAGGTGTTGAAAGAATTTGCAAAGTAATCATTGGAACTGAGATTCTGGAGAAAAACAAAATGCGTGGTTTAAAAATTGAACATACTAACTGGAAGACTAAGTGAAAGTTAGAAGATTCTTGCTGTAAATAATTAAACCCAGGGTGCGGATGAGAGAAAATGTGGGACTTGAGCTAAGCAGGGTGCATCTTGTATTGAATGGTTTCACTTCTCTGTAAGGGAAATCAAAAAGCTCTTTAATAGTTGTTGCTGATTGGGAATATATGTAACAAAATCCTACTGTAATCCAGATTTGTTTTTCAAACACTTGGCTATGATGGAAGGAATGAAAAAGTGAGGGAAGGAAAACGGTGTTTTATGAAGGCCCTCGCACTCTTTCCCTTTAGCAAGTCCAAGTGTGATTTGTCACCGTGACCTGGAACTTTGGTTCGCTCCAGAGCCCTCTTGTACTATGGGTGCATTAACAGATCAAAGACAATTGGCTTTTTAAAAATTTTTTTCTGAGAGAAGCAGTGGAGCTACTAATTGAGAACTGGATAGCCCCAAGACCCATGGGATGTAGTCTTTCTGATCTTCCCTAACAATGTGGGTTTTCTCAGACTCCCCCACTCCCTTTTTATTTAAGTGTGTGGGACGAGTGGTTGGCCTTAATTTTTCTGTCAGTAAAAAAAGGAATAAGGTTTCACAGTTTTCACAGAAGTGGGCTTGAATATTGGCATTTTGAGGTGCTTTGTTTTATTTTATTTAAAAAATTAACATAGACTAAAATGGACTTTGTGTAGTATACAGTTCTATCAATTTTAATACATGTATATATTTGTGTAACTATCACCACAATCAAGATTAGAACAGTTCAGGAATACCCTGTCCCCCCTCCCACCCCCCCATTCCTTCACACTGTTTCTTTGTGGTCACACCCTCCAAATAAGGTTTGAAGTTAGTTTTTTGAAAACTCACTTTGTCATATGAAAGTCTCAGTTGCCATTGATTTGTTCATTTTTATTCAAAAGGTGCTCTTAGTTCATTTTTGAAGTAATTCAAAATGAAACGGATGGTCACGTTGCAAGGCTGCTTTTTCTTTATTATAAAAGGAAAAACTCTGGAAAGATGGCAGCTCTTTCAGTATAGCTATATGTATATGTATACGTGTGTGTGTATATACACATACACACACACATATATATATATATACACACACACATTTATTTATATATATATATATAAAATTCACCAAAAAAACCCAAACCCAAACTTGGCTTGTTGCTAGATTGGAATCTGCAAAGAAAACATGCTCAAGAACTCTCCCTTGAAGAGGGGTACAGAGGTTTATTTTTTATTTAACGATTTACCCCTTGACACCTGGGAAATGATTAGTTGATGTTTTCAGAGAAGATTAAGTCAGTGTGGTTAATTAACTGTGGTAATCAGGTGACTCAAATCAATTAACTCCTTGTTAACAATTTCCATCAATTTTGTAAATAAATGACTAAATCAGTAAATTGTACTCTTGAGATTAAAGGCTATTTCCTGATTTATTTTATTGATGACAAATTAGAGATTTTCTCCTTCTCATCTTATTTCCTCCCTGCCAACCTTTTACGAATGAGAACTCTCAAGGTAGCTAGAGTTAGAGAGGAACACACCAGGGTACCTTTTAATACATACATGACTTTAAAGAAAAGTCAGGCTGAAAGACAGCTTTGCTCCTTCATCTTAGCAGATTTTGAAAGAGTCATTTAGGGAAATGAAACTTAAGTAAATGTGTATATAATAACATTAAGGAAGAATGCAAATAGCAAATGATCAAACTCACAATAGGATAAGCTCTTACTTTTAGGTTCTTTAATGTTTTATTTTCTTTCCTTTTTCTAACTTAAAACTGAATGATAGGTATAATAAGATGAAACAATTTGGCTTTTAGCTAGAAGTAACCATTAATAGATATCTTAGGTACTCTACTTAAAGGGAATTCATAAAAATATTGGGATTTATTGATTTGTATTAGTCTGTAAAACTTGATTGCAGTTTTAAAATATAGAAATATACAACTAAATGTTATTTTTAGAATCTTTGTGATTGGAAATTTTCTTCCCTGCTTACATGATTTTGTTGTCTTGGTCTCCAATGAAATAAAGGAGCTGGCACATTAAAAAATGATCCCCCCATGCCTTTAAATATGCCATTACATTTTTTGATAGGCATCGAATATTCTGGGGATATGCACAGTAGGACAGATGATTTAGTGTTGCTTAGGATTGCTTCAAAAAGGAATATTTGGCATTTTGAATAACTTCTGAGGAATTAGTACATATTTGCAAAAATTCTATGCTAAAATAACCCACATTTTATGATGAAAAAATTCTTGCAGTTTCCTTGAAGGTCCAGAAGGTCGCCTAAATTGTGGGGATGAACTGAAGCTTAAATATCTGGCTGCTAGGTAAAACTTCGGGCTCTTCCTACTACTATAGAAGCTCTCTGTGCCCGTGCCCCCACTGTCCCTTCTCCACCTACCAAGGATCCTTAATCTCAAGTCCCCCCCCACCCCGCCCCCGGACATGGTTAACCTGTGGCCAAATCCTTTCTGGTGCTGAGACACTGCCTGGGCTTGGAGTTTGGAGCTTTAGCTTGGTCACTATCCAGATGTGTACCCCCTGGGTCACTTGATCTCTCCGAGTTTCAGTTTCCCTGGACTCTGCCATGGGTGTCAGTAATTTCTACCCTGCAGGCTCCTGAGAATATTTAAAGGACATTGTGACCATGTAAGGTCTTGGCACTCGGTGAGCACTCAGTAAACATTTGGCCCCACAGGGAACCTGGTGTGAAATCATTCATAGTTGACCAGCTCTCAGTTAGGTCAGTGCTGCAGAACAGCCACGATGCTGTGGTCTTTTGAAATAAAGGAACCACTTGTCAAATACTCTATCCATAGAACTTGCTGGGGAGAAAGATACCTGTCAAATACTCTATCCATAGAACTTGCTGGGGAGAAAGATACCTTTTTTTTTTTTTTTTTTTAAAGGAGGTGAAACCATGAGACAAGGAAACAACGTTTGGTTCTTCACTTCTCAGGTCTTCAAAGCACAAATCTAAAAATGTTGTGTTTCAGAAAATTTTAAATTTCTGAACGGATCCAGTATTTCCATTTCATGTGTTCTGTATCTGCTTTCTGCAAACCTGGTCCCATGTAGAGTTTGCACATGGTGGAGAAAACATGTAAATAAACCATTGTGGGCGCCTGGGTGGCTCAGTGGGTTAGGCCTCTGCCTTCGGCTCAGGTCATGATCCCGGGGTCCGAGGATTGAGCCCCGCATCGGGCTCTCTGCTCAGCAGGGAGCCTGCTTCCCCCCCTCTCTCTCTGCCTGTCTCTCTGTCTACTTGTGATCTCTTCCTGTCAAATAAACAAATAAAATATTAAAGAAAAATAAACCATTGTGCCACGTGGCAGCGACAGGTGCTAGAATAGAGGTTTGGGAGCATAGGAAAGGAGTGATGAAGGCAAGTAGGCCTGGGGAGGCCAAGAGGAGATCACAGGAGATTGCTCTCTGAACTGAGGCTTGAGGAGGGTGTGTCTGCAGGAGATGGAATTGGAAGAGTGGAATTTGGTGAGACTGTGGAGGACTTTCTAGGTCAAGAAATTGGGTGCCTTTGAAGAAATAGTAAGGTGGGAAGTGCAGTGATCCGACTTTTGTTCTGTAAAGATGGTGCTTGCTGCCATGAGGGAAAGCAGATCAACCAGCTAAGTTAGAGGACAGATGATGAGAGTGGAACTAAGCTCGCGGACCAGGAGGGGATGAGAAAGGTAGAGAGCCACCGTGGAATATAGAGAAAACTATTACTGGTGGCTCTTTTTGATATTTCCTATTATTTGTTTGTAAGTTGAGATGCTTTATCTATAGGAATATTAGAAATGTCTTTTCAATGTATATGCATGTTATGTACATTCATACGTATATTCCTATGTACATTCATAACTACCCATGTCTTTTCTTTTTTAAGATTTTATTTATTTGACAGAGACAGAGAGAGAGGGAACACGAGAAGGCAGGGCAGGATGGTGGGGTGGAGAAACAGGCTTCCTGCAGAGCAGGGAGCCAGACACGGGGCTTGATCCCTGGACCGTGGGATTATGACCTGAACTGAAGGCAGACACTTAACGACTGAGCCACCCAGGCGACCCCTGAATCCTCGTGTCTTAAGCAGTTCTAGCTTATTGGCCATCTGGGCATGGTGTGTATGTCTTTGGCTTAGCTTATTGATTCCTGGTTGGTACAGCTCCCTTAGAGAGCATCTGGAAATGGTAGGCTTTTTTTTTTTTTTTGTCATAATACCTGAGTGTCACTGTTAGCATTTAGAGGATAGAGGACAGGGATGCTAAAGCAGCTGTTATATATAGGACAGTCCCACGCTACAAGGAGATGTCTAGTCCCAAATGCCAATGTCTCTGTGAGGGTCATTGTCTCTATTGAGGGTCTATCTTGGTTGACAGGGAGTGAAGGAAGGGATAATACTTACTAATAGAGCTGACATTTTCTGAAACTTACTATATATGCCTGTGACATAGTCATCATAGCTCTAGTGTTAAATCCTCAGGTCAGTCCAGGGAGGTTCTATCCCCATTTTACAAATGAGCAAACTGAGGCTCTGGATCTTACATGCTTAACTGTAATACTCTGTTATTTCCACATGCTTTAGTCTCTTGATTCTGTAACTTTTATTGACTACATACTCAATTTAATACACTCAATCAATCAATCAATTATAGGAGGAAAAGGAGAAATACATTTGTATCGTGTGCTTATAGTTTATTAAATCTCAGGATACATCTCTTGGAAACATTTCATCTAATTTAGTAGAATACTGGCAAAGTATCACCTCTGAGTGTTTTTTTTTAAATATGGAAAACGTTTGATTACATTTACGGATTAGGAGAAAACTCTTTATGAGAAACTCCTACTCGATAGCCAAACAGTTGGTGTCCTATAGATGTCTTGAGAATTGAATTGATTCCATGGAGGCACTAAGTGGCTTTAGACGGTACTATGATCTTGCAAATTTGTTTTTCTTACTTCACATTACTTCACATTAAAGGGACTCTGCCTCAAGCACCCGAGATCTTTGTAATTTGAAGGCATACGTCAGTGATACAGGTTGAAGGATGCGTCTCTTTCCTGGACATGCCTTACACTTTCCGGCCTCTGTGCGTTCCAGCTCGTTTCATCTGCCAGGCATTCCCTCCCCTCGGACCGGTGTATGTATCGTAGCTTCTAGTCTCCTTCCTCCAAGGGTCTTTCTTGATCTCCACTGAATGTTATCTAAACCGCTCTTACAGCACTTATCACCGTACTATGAATTATAATCATTTATGTGTGTATTTTATCGCTTCTAGCATAGGACCACTAATGCTGAGTTATGCTTGCCTCCTCTGGTATCCTGTGTCTGGCACAAAGCCATATGGAAGTAGCAACTCGAGAAATCTTTGTTTTAGTGGAAAGTTAAAAGAACCACATGAGCATAGTGAAGCAACTCTGTCACCTAGGGAAGGTGATAGGACCGTTGTAGCAGAGAAGATTTTGTTTGGCTTGAACAAGATAAACGTTTGTTCCTCTCATGCCTAACTAGCAGCAGAAGGCTGGTTTGGTACTCCTGTGCTACCTGTCTTCCTGCTCCACCATCCTGCGGTGGTGGCATCCATCCCTAAGGTCACCTCATTGTCCAAAACAGCTGCTGTAGCCACAGCCATTCTAGCTTCATGCTAGGTAGTGGAAATGGAGGAGCAGAAGGAAGGGTGTGCCTTCTGTCTTTAAAGGAGACTTCCTAGAAGTCCCATGCAATACTGCTGTTTACGTTGCATCTCATTGATTAAGACTTTTAGTCCCATGACCGCACTTTGCTGAGGTCTGGGAAATGTAGCCTTTCAGCTAAAGACCTTGTTCACCTGAATCAAATTGAGATTCTGTTTCTGAAAAGGAAGGGGGAGTGAATCCTGGGGTAGGCTACTTTGGTCCAGGTGACATGGGGATTTGTTCAGTTCTGCAGATCGCATTTTGGGAGGGACATAGACACTTTGAACTGAATTTGGAGGAGAGAAACAAGGATGATGAGAGAACTGGAAGCTATGTGATAGGAGGAATGATGGAAGAACCGGGGCTGTTTCTTTTGGAGAGGAGAAGAATCAAGGGAACAATGGCTAGCTCTCTCCAAATATTTGAAGGACCATCGTGTGGATGAAGGATAAGCCTACTTTAAATCATTCTAGGGGATAGGAAGGAAATGGTAGGCATGTCGCATGCACCAACAGAATGTTGGAATTCAACCTCAAGGTCTTTTTTAACCTTCAGCTCTACATAGTAGAGATCTGTTACTGTACACATCTGTGAGTCTCTGATTTGGAGGTTAGAAATACTCTTGTTCTCTGGTTTCTTTATACCAGAATCTTTCTTAATGGTTGTAGTGCTGATACAGCCAGTGGTTTACATTATGAAAAGCTCAGGATTTTTCCTCTTGTCAGATATGACCTCTGTTTTCGTCATGCTTTGCTTTTTTCAAAATGTCATTGAGTCAGAAGCAATTTCCACATGCAGGGCAAAGTGAGAATTCTTAGATTGTAGACACTTAATATGAGGTCTTAGTAATTCCTTATTGCCTAACTCAGTCATTCAAGAAATATTGTCACTGTCAACTTGTTTGGACTGAGATATCTCTGTATAGGCAGGTGATATTTAGTTAAACAGGAATTCTTTTTTATTGTTACAAAATATTTTAAGTACCCCTAAAATATAATTGTTGAAATGTCTTAAAAACAGTTATTATCAACCAGAGAAATAAGCTTGCGGGGAATTAATTTAGTTCACTAAGTAGTAATGTATTTTTGAAAGTGCATAGAATAGATGTATGCCTGAAAACTTGCCTTTGTGAATTAAGTTCTATTTCTCTAGTTCAGGTTCATTTTGAACACATGTTCTCTTCTGGTATAAGAAATAGTTAAGAAGAGAGTATAATTTTTTC
>CM052810.1:118383033-118409714 GCA_028533885.1 Nasua narica | reverse complement strand
TGGATTTGGCCAAATATCATCTTTGATGACCTCTCCTAACTCATCTGCACCTGCATCAGAATGGTCAGTAAACCAGGTGAAGAAGCTCTCTGGTTCCTCATGCTGTCTCTTCCTGCTGGCTTTATTCTGTGTTTGACTTGAACGTTTCGTCAAATCCTTTCCAGATTTCCATTTGATTTCGGTGGACTTTGAAGATGGATCACCACTCTAATTCAGATGAAATTCTTTGGAGAGAACTTTATTTTCGAAGTAAGGGTTTTCATCAAAATAAAAATCTATTCTGTAACCTGATTTAATATCTTCAAATTCTGTCACTTCCACTCTTGTCAAATAATGCAGCGCCTCTTCATCCTCCTCCCCAAGCAGTGCAGACACTTGTGGATGGTTGACAAATGTTGTTACCCAAAAATTGGGGATTTTGGCGATCAATTCCGACCTCTTCTGAAAAAACGGTTGGCGGAGTTTGTTATATTTCTGTTTTACTTTCAAAATCTCCTCACTGGCTTGTTCATTAAGTCTGTCTATTTCATTTTGTACTTCATCAATATGTTCAATTGCTTCTTGCTGTTCTTTTTCTCCCTTACGCAAGTGCTGAGATGTTGACGTCTGGTCTGGCTTGGGGGCAAGAGGCAGTCTCGGTTTCTTCGTTTGAAGCGGGAGCGAAGACTGGCGTTTGGGGGCCATGCTGTGAGGAAACTCCACGAAACGGAGAGGGGCACGTCTGGAAGAAGCTGATTGCTCGAAATCAGCTTTTTTTAAAAAATTAGCCATTATAATCAGATTAGTTTAAAAAAGATTCTCAAACTGGGTTGCAATTATGAATATGGATATGCTAGAGTATAAGCAAATGTGTATGAAACAGAAACTATAAAATTCCAAGGGAGACAATACAGAAAACACTTGCCTAAAAATAGTAACAATCAGGAACATTTGTTGAACGTTTAGTAACGTGCCAGGCTCATACTCCTTTTCCTATCTTCATATTAACCTTATGAGTAAGTTATTATCCCATTTTTAGATGAGGAAACTGAGGTGTAGATGTCAAATAATATGCCTGCCGCAGTGTTGGTAAAGAGATGGAGCTGAGCCTTGTACCCAGGCTGTATGACCCCAGGGCTTACCTCTGGAAAGTTCTTTGGCTTCTGAACAGTCTTTCCTTCCTTCCTCCTTTTTTTTTTTTTAAAGATTTTATTTATTTATTTGACAGAGATCACAAGTGGGCAGAGAGGCAGGCAGAGAGAGAAGGGGAAGCAGACTCCCTGCTGACCAGAGAGCCCAATTCGGGGCTCGATCCCAGGACCCTGAGATCATGACCTGAGCCAAGGGCAGAGGCTTAACCCACTGAGCCACTCAGGCGCCCCTCCTTCCTCCTTCTTTAGAGTACTATTATTAAGCACATTGCTATCTGGTTACTCATACTTTCTCTCTTAACCTTCTACGGAGTAGTTGTTGGCTTTTAGACACACTGGGCTGAAGGGAGGGAAGTAAATAGACTCAGATTTGATTCCTTCATCAGCCAGCTTTGTAACACTGGGCCTTCCTGTGTGTATGCAAGTGTTATGTGTACACACGTGTATGTGTGTGCACACGGGCACTTGTACACATATATTCCACATTGGTGGAATTGGTCAATCTTGCATTTCTAGTAGGAGTTTTTTGAGTTACCAATAGTAGAGTAAGGGGTTTCAGTTTACAAAAGAACCCAAATAGCCGTATTTCGATAAGTCATGCTCAGTTGTTATCTGAGTCTCTCTAGGCCTCCGGAGTCATTGCTTCTGTAATGTTTCTTTAGGGCCTTTTTCTTCAGCCTGGAGTAACCTAAGACACATTTACTGATGTAGAGATGTCACAAAATTCTCCTGGGAAGCCCTTTGACCATGTTTTAACTGGCCTGGGCATTTATGGAAAAATACTGGCTCACTGCTGAGATTTTTGGCATCAGCAAAGATGGCCATGGACGCGTACCACCACCCGTGTGGTACGATATTAGGAGCCCTGATAAGATACTTTATCCTCCAAAAATCTGCCCCACCAAACTGGTGAGGAAGGTATTTGCGCATTAGAGAATACTTAAAATGCCACAATTAGGAAATTCATTCCTTTGAGGGCTTCCTATTTTCTGCTGAGAGTGCAAATACCCATGGAAGGGCTTTAAAAATCACTTAAACTTTGCTGTTAATAGGTCACTGGGAGCAGATTTGGGGGGTCAGGGTCAAGAACCAAGAAAACTGTAGCCACATTATGGGAATGCAAGGGATAGAGAAGGAAAGGATTTCTAGACAAGAGTTCGGGAAATGAAGCAGAGGTAGGACCATTGAACTAGATAAGGCCCTAATTGCCTCATTCCTGGACTATCAGAAGAGCCTTTCAAGTTTAAGTTGCTTTTCCCCCTTTGTAACTTTACCCCCTGAGCTTAGTGAAGTGTTGAGTGCACTTAGTAAACAGTGAACATAACCCTGCTCAGGGAAGAACTGGCTTCCCTTTGTTTCTGGGAGAAGATGGGATGGTTGTATCAGTTTGCTTGAAGAGAGTCTAATTGTTGTGGACTTGTGGTCTTTGTGGTGTCAGGACAGTTGTTAAGTTGCCTCCTTAAGAGCACACAGATTCTCTGAGGTGGAGAATACTTAGGAAGGTGGTAAGGTCTTAGGGAAGCCTAAGGATGGGGTCATGACACGGGGATATTTTTTTCTTTTTTTTTGGAAGGGTCAGATATCCAGATTTACATAAAGCCTTGCTCATTCACCTGGAAGATAACAACTTTATCATCTTAAGTTTTCCTTTGAATGTAGTGTAAAGGCATAATCACAAATTATTTTAGTCAGAGTATGTTTGCATTTTGTAGCATTTTTCTATTATATAGGAGAAAGTTTAGAGAACTAGGATAATGGGTATTTTAATACTTTTAGGAAGAATTTGAAAGACCCTTCTTTCAAACCTAGGACCTGGAAAATTTCTGAACTTTTTAAATGGAAAGCTTTTAGTTTAGTTTCAGTTGATTAAAATCCTGAATTTCTTTACATCTTCAATTTCTTTATGTCCATATATAGATGCATAAACTAAGGTCCATAGGAAAGCTTGTATGACTCTAAAAAGGTAGTTCAATGTGTAGTATAATGATTCAAGGTCCACTCTGGGGAAGCCTTTATATTTATCATCAAATGCGTGTGTGTGTGTGTGTGTGTGTTGAAATTATACACTTAATATTATTCCGCATACAAACTCCAGAGGATCACCTGAAACAGAGTGATTTTATAATAGAAGAAATAATAAAAAAATGCTCATTGTTGAAAAACAAAGATGCATAAAGAATACCAGTGGAAGGCTTGGTTTTGGGTCTACCTTGACCTTTGTTTCCTAGAATAAATCTTGATTTTCAGTCTCGCCCTTGACTCCAGACTGGGCCAATGGATAATTTGTTCTTGGGCAGGAGGCCAGGCAATCACCATCCATCCTTGCTCTCAATGCTGAGCTTCCTACAAGCATGGTGGGTCAGGGTTTGGAAGGTTTCTCTCAATCAGAACAAACAGCTCTACAGTGTAAAATGGTGGAGGTATTGATTCCCGAGTATTTTATTGCTTAGACTGTTAGAATGTTCGAGTTGGATGATGGGTAGGAGTACCCAGGAGGGAACCAGCTTTAATGGAAGGATTGCTGTACCTTTAGCATTGTGCTGGTGTTTTACAGGGACCTCTTTAGTCCTCACCCGAACCTGATTTGCAGGTAAGAAATTTTGCAGGTAAGGAAACTGTGTATCAGAGAGTTTAAATCCATGTCCGCCAAACTAAGCCAGTTAAGCAACAAATATTTATTGAGCGAAGAGTCAATAGTCAGTAAGACAAATAGTTCCTGCCGTCATGGAACTTAGAGTGATGTGAGGACAGTAAGTACTATTGCAAGGGTTGAAACTCATGTGTGTCTGTTGGCTCTTAATCTAGTATTTTCTCCATTAATATTTTAGCTCTTTTTGGTAAAATCTGAATTTCTTACTAAATTTAATTGAAATATTCTTTAATTATCATGGTATCTAAGGACTTCACCTGAATATCGGCTCATTATATTCATTCATTGTCTCAGGACTATAACCGTAGATAACCAATTTCTGGAATTGAGACAGCCAACTAAAAACTGTTATTTTTTATTTTTATTTTTTTTTTTACCAAATCTCTACTACCAATTTTTTGGTATTTGGTATTACACTTTACAAAAGTGTAATACAGACAAAATTCTAGTAAATGATGATTTTAATTAATTACTTGTATGTCAGTAAAGGTTTTATTGTATATACTTTATACTTTCTAGTGTAGTTTATTAATGGAGCCATTACTTTTTTCCAGCATTAAAATTCCAAGATTTTATTTTAATGTATAGTTAAAAATGTATAATGACATTAGGTTTTTTTACTGTCATTACTTATGATATTTATCATACAGATTAGGTAAAATCTTAGGAAATAATTCCACATTGTTTTTCCTGCTTCTGACAATCACCACAGATGGACTTACAATTTTATTTAAGTTGCCCTTAATATTAGGACATTATAAATTCACCGTATGAAGTCAGAAACCCAGATACCATTTTATTACACACAAGTATCAGTTGGAGGCAGTATAGTAATGTTGATTCTGTGTCAATAAGCTATTGAGTTGTTTCAAGTCATCGTAATCACATAATAAGGCAAAGTGATGACATTTATAGAGCCTGGAAGTGATTTGGAGATCTATCAATGCTCCTTGAGCTCAGGCATAACAAACCAGGGCCAGGGGACTGCTAGTATAATAGATAACCTGCTGGTGAGGCATGTCCTAAAGTTCTTTTGCTCAGTCTTTAAGATCAGTATAGCAGAGGAGACAGGAAATTTAGTTCATTCAAACATGAAAGTCTTTGCAAATTTACTAGATCCAATTTTATAAATTCCCAAGTTAACAAAGTCAGCCCTACCTTTGACTCTGTGTAGGGAGATTAAAATCATCGTTCTGTTGTGTTAGCAAATCTTATAATAAAAATTACAAATTTTGATTTGTGGAATCAGATGTTCTTATAGCCTTTTTTGGGGGGGAATGTTGCAGAGTACTTTTTCCACTCCAGAGTAGTGCTGGATATAAATGTAATGTTTTATATAACATGGGGTCCCATCCTTTACTGACTAAGCAGAGAATGACCCAAACATATATATAGGCTCCCAAGGATTTGGGATTGACTTTGAGTCTTTCTGGTCTCGCATACCAGGTCAGTACGGGAGATGATTGTTGAATTGTTAATTAGCTCAGAAGAAACAGTGACTCTAAACATCAGGATCCATTATCAAAATCCACAAATCATCAAGATTTCAAGCCTTTATCATTTTTTTGGAAATCATTTTGGCTTTACCCATATATTCTAATGTGTCTGATACTGTTATTGAGCATCATCTGGGTACTAGTAGGTACTATACCGGGCATTAGGATTACTGAGGTATTTACTACTTCCACTAGGAACTCACAGTTTAGAATAAGGGCTCTGTTCATGGTAGAATCTTAATCGAATCCTGCCACCTTGCCATCACTCTTCTTTTGGTCACTTAATCTCATCTACTTCTGTTGTTTAGTTTTCATATATCAAGTTATGGTGGGAGAATTTTGAGCTTCTGCTTATAAATTTCTTTCTGAGCTATAATTTGTCACTAGAAAGGAAAAAAATACAAAAATATTGTGTAAAATATCAACAAAACTAATTAAATGATATAATACATTTTTATTAAAAATGTTGCCTTAGGTTTATCAGATGATTAATTAACAGTACTTATTGCCCAAGAACAGACTTTTAAATATATTGGTAGAATTATTTTCACATTTTTGCTGTACATTATTTAAGAGTTTAAGAAAATTCTTTTTGGCAGAGATCATACATGCCAATAACTAAGTCATCCCTGTGTATACCCCAGCTGGTCTCCTAACAGATGAACTATGATGAAAATCAGTGTTTGTGTAAATAACAACATAATGAGCCCTACAATAAGGATCAACATTCCTGATTAGAGTTCAACATACTGGCTTATTGACCTGGAAACAGTGGTTGCTTCAGAGTAAATTTCATATAAACTGATTTCTGTTTTCTGAAAATGTACACATTTAGAATGAGAGATAATTTAGGTCCTAGCTTGAAATTTGTAACCTATAAGCCCACTTAGCACTTATGTACTAGTCCAGTCTGGGTTTGCGCTGTAGCTAAATAAGAATGAGTTACCATTTTGTACCAAATTGAGATTAGGGTGCAAGATACTAGGTCTCATTAAATTCAGTGTCTGGGCACTGATTGTTAATCTTAACACCTCTCCTTGGTGTTCTCATATAACATGGGATAAGGGAGAAGGAACACAGCAAGGCGTTTGTATAATTCAGTCAAGAAGACCTATGTAGTTACAACTGATTCAGTCTGTGACTTACGGAATCACCAAATCCACCAATTGGCAATCAATTTCTCCTTCTACTGCTATTGTCATAATTTCCAGATTATCATTTGATAACCTGGTGATCTCATCTGCTTGTTAAAATGATCAAATTAGCATTGATGCTTGTGGCTTTAACATCTGTATCAGTTTGATTTATGGTTCAACACTTAGGCCTAATGAATTGGAAAAACCCAGGTTCCCTGGTGTGATGCTGTCTGTAAACACAGCATTTGGGTTGAGAGCAGGTCTGTCTTGCACCATTTATAAGACTTAGGCAGGAAAGGTGCCTGCCTGCAGATGTGCGTAGTCCCTTACTTCTCACAAGGGCTTATTTTCTTTCTTAGTGTTTGATTCCATTCAACCATTTTCTAGTAATTTACATTTGCTAGTCATGAAGCCTTATAGGAGTACTCTGGGCAATTGGGGTTGGAAATCAGTGCTTAAATCACGGTGATTTATAGTTTTTGTGCAAGCCCTATTAAATTATTAAGTGCTGAAGGGTGTTTTACTCTTTTCTTATGTAGAGTTTGATTCATTAGTTCCTTATTCACCCGAGAGCAGGCCACTATTTTAAATTTCTTCTGTTTGGATAGTGTTCTTGATAGCATCAGTTGGCCAGTAAAGAGGCCAGTTAGGGCCTTGGGAGGGAGTGGGGATGAAGGTCTTGGGCTTAGTTTTCTTCCACATGGAGGAGTCCCTCCACAGCAACCTCAGTGACTTAGATAGAGAAAGTACTACATGAATTATTTGAGGAAGTACAGAAAAGACTAACACAAGCACAGTGTCAGGGTTTTGGTACTGGCTGACAAGTTTTCATGGCTGAGTGTTCTTGGTAAAAACTTGGAGATTCTTTTTTTTTAGGATTTTATTTATTTATTTGACAGAGAGAGAGAGATCACAAGTAGGCAGAGAGGCAGGCAGTGAGAGAGGGGAAGCAGGCTCCCCGCTGAGCAGGGCTCTATCCCAGGACCCTGAGATCATGACCTGAGCTGAAGGCAGAGGCTTAACTCACTCAGCCGCCCAGAGGCCTAAAACTTAGAGATTATTTTGAATGTTTTAGGCATTCATGGGATTGCCAATTTATATTGTATTTAAAAATTTTAAGTGTCTGTGGTAGGGGTTGGGAGAGGACATTGGAAGACATTTTTTGTTATGATAATTATACCGGTGGGAAAAGTTTGCCTGTGACTGTTTTTCATGACCATGATCCTTTTACATTAATGATAACTGCTTGAGGCTTTCAGGTTTTCAGCTTGTTTTTTTTTTTTTTTTTTTCCTGTGGGACTCCCCCCCACTCCTGCAGAGGTAAGCCAGTGGACGCACTGTGGAACATTCCAGGGTGAAGCAGGCCTCCCTGGAACTAAGATTCTTTATCACACTCCCAGGGGAGTTCATTTCAAGTTGCTGGTACTAGCAGCCTCGGCATGGTATTGCCCAATCCCAGGCTCTCTTATTGCTGGGTGGGAGGGAGTGGGATTGCTGTTTAAGAAATTTTATTATCTTTAGAAGGAAAGAATTTATTATAGGGGTTTTCTTAGAAGATCTCTTTCATGTGGGTTAAGATGTTTTGAGCTCTGAATCTCCAAGCTGCTTACAGGTTCTAAGTTGTTCTCAACTGGGGGTGGTACCGCCACTCTCAAAGGGATGTTTGGACACGTGTGCTGCTGTTCTTTGCCGTCACAGTGACCCCAGGCAAGGGCACTACTGGCATTCCACATATCGAGGCCAGAGAGGCTATCCATCCTGCTTTGCCCAGGGCAGTTAAATGATTGTGCCACTCTAAATGCCAACTGTGTCCTCTCCAGAACTCCCGAGAAGTCTGGTTTTATTTGTAGGGCTCTGCAATGCTGATCCATAGTCCGGTTTGTCAGGACGGGAGGGGCCTGAATGAAACGCAGTGGAAGTGGAACGTGAGAAACCAGGGGGAAGGGGAGGAAGGCAGGGAGCTCGTGTTTATGTGAAAACGGGGAATTGCTCAGTTAGAACAGGTGGAAACAATTTTCCGCTTCTCAGACTGAGAGACTGCTCCGATGGCGCATCACATTATTATGCTGGCTTTCAGTCATTGAAAAGGAACTTCTTAAAACTTATGAAGCAAATATTTAAGCGATCTTTAAGATCAGCTGTCTTGGGGGCTGACTGAATTCTGTCGGCCGGCTGCTCGGAAGCATTCAGCTGGGTGGGGAAAGGACGCCCGGCCACCTTAGGTGTACCTGTAGAACCTGCTGGTCGTTTGTCATGCAAGGCCAGGCCCGGGCCAACTGGAGGGGCTGCAAGATGAGACCCGCCTTTGCTAGCAGCTTTTTTTTTTAATCTCTAAGACTTACTTATTTATTTGAGAGAGAGCAAGTGCACATGTGGGCAGGGGGAGGGGCAAGAGGAGAGGGAGAGAATCTCAAGCAGACTCCCTGCTGAGTGGGGGAGCTGGTCACCCGACTTGACGTGGGGCTTGATCTGATGTCCCTGAGATCATGACCTGAGCCAAAATCAGGAGTCGGAGGCTTAACCAGCTGAGACACCCAGGTGCCCCATCTGCTAGCAACCTCTTGGTGAACCTCTGACCAGCTTACTCACTGAGCTCAGTCATACTGTGGCTCAGTTTCTGGGGAATGAAGTGGAGCGCCAAGCCCTTCTCATGACCAAAGTCTGTATCCTTGTCCTGGCTTACATCTACCCAGAGCCACCTTTAATTTTAACACAGTTACTGGCACTGGTGAGCTCTAAGCTTTCTTATAGTCAACCCATTTGGTCACATCACTCTTGCTTGACTTTTATGGTACTTTATTCTCCATCTCCCCAACCAAGTCCTCTGCTCACTTGTCCTGCAGGGGTCTGCCCATTAGGCCCTCACCTATGTCAGGCTTTTCTCAAATTGTTTGGACCCTATACAAAGCTCTGGTCCCTCCTCTTTGCTCATCCTGATCATCCACAATGGCCTGGTGCAGTCTTCCATCATGAAGACTTCTCTAATTACTCCAGCTTGTGATGTTAGTTTTTTTCTCCTCGAGACCAGTTAATTCTTATTGTCTGTGCTGCTTATTTGGAACCAAACCATCTACAATCATATGGCACAGCTTCGGAGCCAGAATACCTAGGTCTGAATCCCTGTTCCTCTGATTACTAGTTAGTTGTGAGATTTGGTGAAGCCACAGTCTCCTCATCTATGAAATGGGGCTATTAATACTGGTTCACAGAGTTGTTGTGATGACAAGTGAGGTAATCTATGGAAAACACTTAAAATACATGGCTAGCTTATATTATCTAAATAAATAACTTTTGTCCCCAATAAATTTGTAAGCTCTATTAAAAAAAAGGACCATATCTTAACTTTCTTTGTTTCTTCCATAGGCCCTAGAACCAGGTTTTGCACATAGTAGGTATACATTTTTCCTGTGGCTTTAGTGAATCTGATATCATATGCTTTTGGTTCCTTTTTTTTTTTAAACTGCACTTAAATGATGTGTATACATGATCACTCATCAAGTGGCTTTGTGAATTTTACTTCAAAGTCCTTGAATTCATGAAATGTCTTCTTAATGTTGGTTTGCTCTCATCAGACATCGGGGCTCTGAAACAATAATTTGTGAAAAAACGGTCAACTCGCTGGTTTGTAAACTGGGTTAAAGGAAAAGAAAAAAAGAATTCTGGCCTCCTGTTTAACAACCTGTTAGGAAAACCAGGCAGCTAGGATGTTGTGCAGAAAGAGAGTAGTAGATTGGTTTGCTGCATATGTCTTGTTTCGGTTAGAGCCCTTGACTATTCCACCGGTTGATATTAGGCAGAGCAGGGTCTTCTGCACAATTTGTTACGCTTCGCTGTCATGACTGTAGTGTGAAGTTTTGGAAGTAAGCAAGTGACTCAGTCTTTCAGGGAACAGGCCTCGTTGGAGTGGAAAAGGTGTAAGAATTGTAGGGAGTCATCACCCAACTTAGAAACATCAAAAGTATGTCAAGGGAATAAAAATCAAGTACAGAAAAAGTGAAGTAAGAATTATGGATGAATTAAGGAATTGCCTCTTCCGTTTGCTTCTTTGAACTCAGTGAAGGTAGGACTATTAAAATGTCCCGTACTTGAACATGACATATCTTTTTTTTTTTTTTTAAAGATTTTATTTATTCATTTAACAGAGAGAGAACACAAGCAGGCAGAGAGGCAGGCAGAAGCAGAGAGAGGAGCAGGCTCCCTGCAGAGCAAGGAGCCCGATGTGGGACTCGATCCCAAGACACTGGGATCATGACCTGAGCCAAAGGCAGCTGCTTAACCAACTGAGCCACCCAGGCATCCCTGAACATGACATATCTTTAAAAGAGCACATGGGCTCCTCAGGTAGACCAAGTGTCTAGAAGGACCAGCACATGTTAAGAGGATCTAACAGGAAAATAGGATTTGCCATAGAAATTGCCTTACTCTGTTAATTTTGGACAATGTTCCATTGACTACAACTTGCCTTTCCCTTTTGAGAAAAGAATTTATGAGAGAAAAAAGAAACTCTCACTAGAAAAGGGCAAAAGAATCAAACCTTTTACTATGACTCAATATTTTTCTTTTTTTTAAACTTCTGGGCATTCCTCTTTCAAGTAATTTCAAATTATTCTAGATTTCATTTTCCTTTCCATGGATTTAAGATAGCAAACAAAGTCTTAATAAAGTGTTACTGTTTGCCTTGACGATTTTATCTATGTAATGGTTTTATATATATAATGATACCAAGAGGCTGAATTTTATGAAGAGGAATTTTCTTTTTTTTTTTTTAAAGATTTTATTTATTTATTTATTAGAAGAGAGAGAGTGAGAGAGAGCATGCGAAGGGAGAAGGTCAGAGTGAGAAGCGGACTCCCCATGGAGCTGGGAGCCCGATGTGGGACTCGATTTCGGGTCCTTCGGCTAGTCACCTAACCAACTGAGCCACCCAGGTGCCCGAAGAGGAATTTTCATTACCTGATGAATATGTGTTCACTATCCCACATGTGCCTATAGCTGTGCTAGGGGCTATAAAGAATTCAGAAATAGTGTACTTAATTCACTACTGTTCCCTACACTGGAAAAACAAATTATTTCCTCCTTCTGCTAGGCATTAACAGTTTCTATAAAATCTTAACACCTTCTTAGATCAGGAAGCTTGGGATATGGCTATTTATGAAGAAAGGATTACTCTTGTTTTTCTCCTGTTTGGGGCTTTATAATATTGGAAAACAAGTTTATTCCTCTGTCCAATATAATTTTTCTTGAAGAGATTAAGCCTTTTTTTTTTTTAATATCCCTGGGTTGCTTTTGATTGTAGCAAATTTTCCTAAGGCCAAGAATTCTTATGTGTAATGTTAGTTGCCAGGTAGACTACTCTTCTTCTCCAACTGAATTATATGAGCATATGGGATGGTATGGATTCCACACCAGCCCAGTTCCCGAATTCAGTTAATGTGGATAGCAACTGTGGAAAAAGTCAAATTTTTACATTCATTCTTGAGCTTGGTGAAATAGTTTCTTTTTCTTTCCCTTTTTGCTTTCTCTTTTTTATTTCTTTGGTGTAAGGGAACATAGAGTGGTGGTCATTACAGCACAGTTACCAGAACTAGAATTGTTAGGTCCAAATCTTGGCTTTGCACGTTTGCTGTTTGATCTTGGGCAAGTTACTGAACTGCTCTGTATCCCAGGTTCTTTGTGTGTAAAATGTTCATAATAATGACATCTATCTCATAGGGTTTTTATGGAAGTTAAATGACTTGAAGTTTGAAGTTGGTCAAGTGCTTAGAATGGCACATGCCATTTATATGCCCCATGGATATTTCTCATCTCTGTACCATCTATTTTGATTCTTGGGATAGGCCAGGGCTGATGCTGGGGAAGTAGGGTGTTCATTTGGTCCCTAATGGTTTCTTGTCAATGGCTGCCTTATTCTTAACAAAAGATTTTTTTTTTAAGGTGGGGGCTGTGGAGAGAGAGAAAGAGGGAGAGGGAGAGGGAGGAGAGCCAGAGGTAGAGAGAGAATCTTAAGCAGGCTCCACTCCTAGCATGGAACCTGATGCAGGGCTCGATCTCACAACACTGAGATCATGACCCGAGGGGAAATCAAGAGCTGGACGCTTAACTGAGCCACCCAGGCACCCCTTAACAAAAGATTTTTTTATTTCAGTGTGGATTATGATGTTTTCCTCCTTGGCTCTTATTAGAGGGAAAATATTTTAAAGTTCTGCAAGTTATTCTTTGCAAAATTACCTCTAAGTTAAAATCGGGTGGATTGGGTATGGATGTTTAGAAACCATTTGTTGAAAAAAATTTTTCATTTTGCTCTATTTAGATTTTTTTTTTTCCTCCACAAACTGTTTTAGCTCCAGTGTATGAAATCCCTCTCCCTGCTTTTTTGGACATCAAATTATTAAACAATAGGGTGTGGATAGCTTTGGTGGGGTTGAGAATTAAGGCTACTCATTTAAAGCCAAACAAAACAAATACAGGGCATACAGATCTATTGAAATCAGCGGCACCTGTAATTGTTATCAGACCTGACCCAGAGCTTTTCACTAGTAGTTTGCTTTTAAATAGCACATACTCCCTTTATAATAAAATGAATGACAGGCTTCTGACACCAGTGGAGCATTTTGCTTGATTGCTAGAGGCCACCCAGCAATGATAAAGTATTGGTTTGTTTTTTCTGGAGAGGTATTTCCAAACAATAGTCAGTTGGGAGTTATAACAGGCATGGCAGGGAATATTGAAAAGGTGAATTTGACAGATGAATTATCATGGATCTGTTGATAAATTGAGTAAATTGAGTTTGATATATTACCATAGATAATTGAATATTTGGGAAATCAAATGTGAAAAAATACTAACTAGGAAGAGTTAACCGAACAATTTCCCCTATCAGTTTTATTTTTTATGTGTTTTATGTAATTGGCTTTGAAGTAATTTAAAAAATGACTTTTGGGTATCTATTTTGTGTTCTTTTTATGATGTATTTAACTTTGTATTTTAGCAAAAATAAAAAACAAAATTTGACTTGTAATAAAAGTTGCTTTAAGAATTGTATATGTTTTATACCAGGCAGTAGATGGTTTTGAGAAGTTTTCTTCTCTCTACTCAGTTTCTAAGTTTATGCTTTTCTTTTTTCATAGCAATATGAAACTTTTTGTAAGTAGACTAACCTTTAGATTGTTATAAGTTTTCAGCCAGAAATTATTAGATACTAAGGGAGACAAATGTACTGAACTTACGAATGTATTATGTTGGATTACTAACAATAGACCTAATTGATAAAAGTGATTTAATATATGTTGTGTTAATAGCTAAACCTCCAAAGCCCCTAATCTCCCATGGAAATATTGCTTTGTAGAACAAAATCCAATGAGAAGTTCTGGGATTCCAGAGTGAATTTGTACATTCCTTAGGGGCATTTTTGCAAGGGAGGTTGTTGTGTTTTAAAGGTAGTTGATAAGAGACTGCACCACCAACCCCAGACCTGCACCACCAACCACCATCGTGCATTAGTCTATAGAAGGTATTTGGGTGTACGTATTCCTGTACCACTCGGTACCACCATTTAGCCAAGGGAAGTTTCTGACCATTTGCAGCATACATTATAAATCAGGATGTCACTACCAGACAATCAGATTTGAGCATTCCATGAACAAAGTAGCCTATATCCCCTAGGAATAGATCACTTAACTATGTTTATGTCATGCTGTTGATATGCCTGCATTTACACAAGTCAGGATAGCACATTGTTTATTTATTTTAGGAGTAGATAATTGATCTGTATATTTACCTAATTTTGGGTTAATTAGCCAATAACTGAAATAGGTAATTTAGCATGGTTGCTTAAATACATGGGGAAAATAAGTGTATTCTTCCAACCCCTAAATTAATCCTCTACCACCTTGGGCTTGTAAAAGAATAATTTTGAGTCTTCTCCAAGTTGGGCTGATGTTGGCTACTCTCTTTAAAACAATTTCCTACTTGGCACATAATACATGGGGAAGTCACTGGTCAAATATTTGGGGAAACTCAGAGGATTTCCAACTGCCTAATTAGTCCCCTGGGGAGACCTGGGAAAATTGCTGGATATAGTGGTTGAATGAAATAAACGTATTTAAGTTAAGTTCTCTTTCTGGTATCACTAGGAGATATCACTGCTACTTGGGAATGTAGTAACTTTGGGGGCCAAATTTGTACACTCTGGTTGGGGCAGAGATTTTTTTTTTTTTTTGGCTTAAAAATTTTTTGTTTGTTTGTTTGCAGAGATGAGCTGAGAGATCTGGCATCTTACAGAGTAGTTAAACAAAAAGCCAAAATGTTGGTCTAAATTGAAGAATGAAGGACCATAAATTGCTCTATATGATTTAGTAATAAAAAGGCACTTAAAAAAATAAAGGACAGGGAACTGAAAAAAATAAAAAAGCACAGTCAAGCAAATGAAAATTACTCATGATGTTATCAATTGGAGACAACCACCGTTAACATTCTGGTCTTTTTTACACTTTTTTCTCCATATATAACTCCGTTCTAGGTAAAATTATACATCCTCATCTTTGTTACATATTATAAATATTTATCTAAATCACTTAAAAGTTCTACATAACCATTTTAATGAGTTCTTAATATGTCAAAATAAAGATAAAAGAAAATTTTATCCTTATTATTGGACATCTCGAAAGTTTGCAACTTATTGTGATGTCGTGATTAAAATCTCCATACATAAATCTTTGTCTAATTCTCTGATTAGTTCCTTAGGGGGAAAAATACCTAAAAATAAAAGAACTAAAGGATGCCTGGGTGGCTCAGTCAATTTAATTAAGCATCTGCCTCTGGCTCAGGTCACGATCCTGGGGTCTGGGATCAAGTCTCACACGGGCTCCTTGCTCAGGAGGGAGCCTATTTCTCCTTCCTGCTGCTTCCCCTGCTTGTGCACTCTCTCTCTCTCTGATAAATAAATAAATAAATAAAATCTTTAAAAATAAAGGAACTAAGAATAAGCACTTTTTTCCCCCCAAATATATTTTTTCAGTGTTACAGATTGATTGTTCATGCACCACACCCAGCGCTCCATGCAATACGTGTCCTTCTCAATACCCACCACCAGGGCACTTTTTTTTTTTTAAGATTTATTTATTTACTTATTTGAGAGAGAGAGAGAGAGAGTGAGAGAGAGCATGAGAGGGGAGAAGGTCAGAGGGAGAAGCAGACTCCCCGTGGGGTCCGACACGGGACTCGATCCCAGGACTCCGGGATCATGACCTGAGCCAAAGGCAGTCGCTCAACCAACTGAGCCACCCAGGCGCCCCACCAGGGCACTTTTAAAAAGCAAGATATATGCTGTCAAATTTCTTTTTAGATTAATTACATCTAGGTACACTCTATAGTCAGTTGTGTACAGAAATGGCCTCTTCCCGAAGACCCTGAAACGGATAAAATAATAATCATTATAAAAATGTTTTCCTGGGCGCCTGGGTGGCTCAGTTGGTTAAGCGACTGCCTTTGGCTCAGGTCATGATCCCAGAGTACTGGGATCGAGTCCCACATCGGGCTCCTGGCTCCACGGGGAGTCTGCTTCTCCCTATGACATTCTCCCCTCTCATGCTGTCTCTCACTGTCTCTATCTCAAATAAATAAATAAAATTAAAAAAAGAGAATGTTTTCCTAATTTTGTAAATAATTCACATTCCTTTGATGACTAATTCATTGCATAGTTTTTCATTTTATAAAGCATTTGTATTTCTTTGGTTAAATATCTGTGTGGGAAGTTTTTCAACTGATTTTCTTTTGCTTGTGAAGTTGCAGAATGTGGAAGTGAGCATTTCCGCTGTGAAGATGGGCAGTGTATCTCTGTATCCTGGAGATGTGATGGGACCAGAGACTGCTTGGATGATTCGGATGAAATTGGTTGCCGTAAGTGAGGAGGGGCTGGGCTAAGCTCTGTTTCAAATAACAGAAGTGCTTCCTGGTGAATTCAGCTGTACCAAAGGCAGAGAGTTGTGCCTTTAGTGATAGATTCAGGACTGGGCTCAAGTCTTTTGAGATCTCTGTGGTTAAAGAGATCTGATGGCATTAAGTATTCTATTAGTCCCTTTTGAGGAAGGGGTTCAATTCACATCAGCTTCTATCTTACCCTTAGCCCATGACCTTCATATGGAAACAAATTTGTGAGTAGTTTTCTGAAGCCTATAAGCCTATTTCAGATTATTTACTCTGGAAATTTTGTGCACCAACTGTGATTTGTAATTCAAGGAGGAGTCTGTTTTTGTATAATGGACATAGTGTAACTTAGGTGAATTACACAAAAAGATCACAGAAGAGGCTAGTGTGGTTTTATGTTTAAAAAAAAATTATAGTTTTCACAACCGGAGGAAACAGGCTGAGGGCTGCTGGAGGGGAGGCGGCTGGGGGAGATGGGGTAACTGGATGAGGGACATTAAGGAGGGCACATGATGTAATGACCACTGGGTGTTATGTACAACAGATGAATCACCGAACTCCACCTCTGAAACTAATGATACATTATATGTTAATTAATTGTTAACATAATATGTTAATTAATTGAATGTAAAGAAAATTAAATTAAAAAATGAAATCCATTGAACTTTTCAGAACTTCAAAAAATTAGAGCTAAAAGCATAATAGTATTATAAACCCAAGGTTTAACTAATTATAAAATCACTTTTACATGTATTTCTTCATTTAGTTCTCTCAATATTCTGGACTAGGTTTCAGCTTAGGAAACGGGCATGGTGAAGTTAAATAAATCATCCGTTAAAGGCTTCTTTCTTGCACAAATCCCAACCCTTAACATCTGTTGCTTTCTCAGCTTGCCGTATGTGATCAGTTGCACTCTTGCAATTTCATTCATTCTGATTTGTGAAAGACAAGGGTTTCCAAAACCCAAGAAATCAGGTGAAAAATTAATTTGTTTTGAATTGTTGGCCATCCGGTGGATAATGGAACAAACTTTGGCGTTTCATTTGGATCATAATGCATTTAAAAATGAGAGAAGGATGGAGAATAGGTCTATACAGTACTTCTCAAACTTTCATGCCCAAATGGAGCACCTGGGGAGCTTGTTAAAGTGCAAGTTTTGCCTCCATGTTTGGAGTGGGACCAGAGAGTCTGCATTTCTACAAGCTCCCACGTGATGCTAATGCTGCCAGTCTGTGAATCGCATTTTGAGTAAGGGAATAGCTCTATTTGTAGAGACATGATTATGTGCTATCCATTCACTTCCTCTGAGCTTCCTGAGTTCATTTTAGGTTAAACACTAAGAGCAGAAAAGCAAGAAATGTGTATTCTGAGATAGAGGAATAAATGGATAGTTATACCAACATCTCTTTAGAAATTGTTAATGTAATAATGATATTCCATAACAATGACCATAGCAATGGTACCAATGACAATAGAGATAGCAACTAACATTATAGCGTACTTCCACATACATTATTTAACTGATTGTTTTATAGCAAACGATGAGATATAGTCCCTATTTTATGGTGCATACATGGAAGCTCAGAAAAACTGCCAAAGATAATAAGGCAAGAAAATTGTAGAAATAATAACTTCGATTCAAAACATGTCACACAATTTAACAATAACTCATGGTTGATTTTTATTTAAATTCAATATATTTTGTCATAGCTTTGTATGGATGTGTTTTGGCTGTTTGTTTTATTCTTTGTAGTTTTGTGTTATTTTGGATCGTCAGTTTGTCATGAGACCATTGCTGAGATTATTTGGCCTCGAATGCAAGAGTCCAGAGACTCTTGTGTGGGATTGCTTACTATTTGCCTCAAATATATTAAGCATTTTTGAAAATGCTTCATAATAATGAAGCATTATTTTGAAATAAGCATTGCTTGTTGGTATAGTAGGTGGATGTTTGACATAATGAGTCCTTTTCTGGTTTGTTTTAGCTCCCCCTTCTTGCAAGTCGAACCAATTCCTGTGTCAGGGTGAAGGTCTGTGCATCCCTAACTTTTGGGAGTGCGACGGTGACCAGGACTGTGACGATGGCTCAGACGAACATCAGCATTGTTGTAAGTGTTTATAAGAGGGATTTTGTTTTGGCCTCCTGAACACCTAAAATCTAACCTGTTCCAAATGCAATAACAATGAGATGATTTACAAATGCTGATTTGGAACTTAATTGACAGGGGAACCTATGCTGTGGTCGTACTCAGGGGTTAAAGGATACCGAGAGTCTGAACGTGCCAGAGTTATAGATATACCTCAGCTATTTGGAAATAGGATAGGTTCCCAGTATTTAATTAAGATTGTGTTACACTCAATAAAGACACAGAGTATTTCTTGGTATCTATAGGGGGGTCTTCATTTGTGTGGTTGGCGGTGGGATGGGTCCTTTTGCTCCTGCAGTGCACTCTGCATTGAAACTTTCTCTCCCTTCTGCCTCAGTATTAAACTATCTTCTTTGTGATCCAGTGGAAGTGGAGCTAGTAGCTAGGTCTGTTGGAGGCAGTGTTGGTTGTTGCTTCAGTGACTGCTGGTAGAGTCTGCACAGGATGAGCTGCAACAAGAAGGAAGATGGTAGCAATCAGAACGACCTTGGCAGCGGCTGCATTCCTGGGCACTGAGGGGTCCAGGACAGCAAACTAGGAGAAACTCTTAAATTCTGATTTCTTTGGGCTCAGACTGGAAGAGAGTTGGAAATGGGCATAAATAATTTGGACGAGAGAGTCATCTTGGAGAAATATAAGATGGCAGCATTATGAGAAATATGCCATGTGTATCATTCTTTTGCTTTCTCTGCTAAGGATGTTTATATAATTTAAAATTATTCCTGTTTTACTGTGAGTATTCAGTGGGAAGAGGATGGAGCTAGATTGTGAATCTCTGGAAAGCAGTGACTATGCTTTATTGATTTCGCATCTTTAAGACTCATCAAAAACAATGAGGATGTTTTTGGCTGCAAAGAATGAAAAACACAACTCAAAAAGTTAAGCAAAAGGGGAATTTATTGTCTTCCACAATAAGAAGCCTAAGTGTAGTGTTGTTCCAGGGTTGATTAATTCCCAGCTTGGTAACATCAGCCAATTTCTCTCCCACTTTTCTGCTCTGCCGTCTTCAAGCCTCCTGGCTTTTTGTGATTGCATGAAGGCTGTCGAAGTCCTGGATTTCACATCCTTATAATTCTAATCTGAACATCTGGAAGAGAGAATATGATATCCTTTCGCCGTATATATTTTTTTAAATGATACTCCTCTCCCCAATAAAAAACAACACCCCCGAATAAAAAACCAAAGCCCCTTTAGAAGTTTAGGTAGGACTGAGATGGAAATTGGAGAGAAGATAATCAGACTGTAAGGAACCCCCTCAGGCTCTTGACCCCAATTGTCCTGTGAAAGAGTCTAGTTCTGATCATTGTGTGGCATTTACCTTTGAGCCTACCGCACATTCTGTTTCATTAAGTGCACATCCCACAAAATCATGGACATCTATCATCACTTTGTGTTGATTTTTGAGATGTCAGCCAAGATCATGTTAGCATTTTTACAGTGATTGCCCACAAAGATCAAAGAAGAAACAGATGTTTTTGATGACCAACTTCATGTGAGAACTTGTTTAGTCATTATATGACTAGCAGTGGAGATCTGTGGCCTCCAGCAGGTCCTGGATACATTTATAACAGCTTGGAATTTAGCCCAGGACTTTTGAGTCCAGCATTGAGTGTGAACTCTTTACAGTTGGACCAAGGGTCTTTTGAGGAAGAGAATAGAAATTCCCAAAATGCCCATGAGTTTGATTTTGGTTTAAACCTAAAATGAAGACTGTGTAATTAAACAGCCTCTTAGGGTTTGTCAGTGGTGGTCATGGGGTCTTCCTGCAAGGGAATGGTGATATTTGGGACAATGTGATTAAGGGGAAACTAGCAAGCTATGTAGGGCCATGGAAGGTGGTGGTGGTGGCAAATGACAATCCTGAGGAAGGCACGGACAAGAGCTAATCAAGGCCAACCAGGAGCATGGCATGTCCAGATGAGGTCCGGTTGTGTGTCAGGATGTGAGGTGGAATGGCAAAAGGGGAGACAAGATCTGAAAGAAGGAGATGGGGGATGGCATCTCAGAACTACTGAACAGTGGAATTAAAATTGCCAGTCATATGGGACGCCTGGGTGACGCAGTTGGTTGGGCAGCTGCCTTTGGCTCAGGTCATGATCCCGGCGTCTTGGGATCGAGTCCCGCATCGGGCTCCTTGCTCCACGGGGAGCCTGCTCCTCTCTCTGCTTCTGCCTGCCTCTCTGCCTGCTTGTGTTCTCTCTCTGTTGAATGAATAAATAAAATCTTTTAAAAAAAAATTGCCAGTCATAGTAGGGTGACAGAAAAAAAACCTTTGTTTGTAGGACATCTATCTCGTCAATACTGTTTTTTTCCTAGCCCCTCAGAGGTCCTAGGGAAAAGAAGGGATGATCTGCAGATAGTGAGTACTCAGTGGGAAGAGGATGGGGCTAGGTTGTGAATCTCTGGAGAGTAGTGATGATGCTTTATTGAGTTTGCATCTTTAAGACTTGTTATTTTGTCTAGCAGATAGTAGGTTCTTGATAAATGGGTACTGAATGAATTAATGAATGATGAGTTATTTATCTTTTGGCTAGATATGCCATTTTGGTACCATTTTTCTCTTGCTTCCCACACAAAAATAGGAAGAAAGCTGAGCTATAGATAGTGATGTAGTGGATGGCTCTTTGATAATAATAATACTTTGCAGAGGGGATACAGACTTCTAAGTTAGGACAACTGCTTGGGAAAAGAGATGGAGAAAACTTTGTTGCAGTAATTTATAAGCAATGTTACATACCATTTTAAATGACTATGGATTTCATAAGGTAAATCTTGCATTTTTTAAAGAAGATTTATCTTATTTTATTTATTTATTTAAATATTTATTTTATTTGAGAGAGAGAGAGAGAATGAGAATGAGCGTGGGAAGGGGTAGAGGGAGAAGGGGAAGCAGACTCCCTGTCCAGCAGGGAGCCTGTCACAGGGCTCGATCCCAGGACCCTAGGATCATGACCTGAACTGAAGGCAGATGCTTAACCGACTGAGCCACCCAGGCACCCCTAATTCTTGCATTTTTAATGATAGAAAATTCTTTATTAGACATCCTTTAGCTACAGAATATGCCATCACTGTATTCACTAAGGTCACCAGCGAACTCCTGATTATCAAGTAGAGTATACACTTTCCTTCTTTCATCATTGGATGGACTTTTCTATTGCACTTGACTCTAGCAATCACTCTCTCCTTCTTGACACTAGTACCTTGGTTGCCATGACTCCTCACTCTCCTGGTTCTTTTCTGAACTGCTTTGATCATTCCGTTTTGTTTTCCTCTTCTACCCAGCCCGTAAGTAGGGCTGTTGCTTAGAGCCGTGCACTTAACAACTTCCTCTTACTCTCCACTTTTCCAGGATAATTTCAACCAATCTTATGACTTTAAAAACCCTGGTTTAAGCTGATGAAACCCAAATCTATGCTTATGACCCAGATTTCTTGCCCTCACTTCAGTTTTGTATATTCAACTGCCTGTCAGAGATCTTCAGGATACTTCAAATTCAAGGTGTCCCAAGTGGAGTTAATCATCTTCTCCCCTGGCCTGGTTTTTCCTTCTATATTTACTGGTCTACATGAATTATCTTTTCATAGAAGTAATATTAACTTACTATAAGGGACCAGCAGAAAATACTACATATGGTCTCAAACTATTAGAAGTAGGCAGATCTAGACGATTTTCCTTGTTAATCTGAAGTGTTATGAAACAAATTTCGTAAGGAAGGCATTTTATTGGAGGAAATATAAAGATGGCTGTCAGTGACATTAAAGATGTAATCAGTTAGCATGGAAAGGATATCTCAATCCCTTAGTCACCCGAGCTAGAAATTTGGAATTATTGTTCATTCTTCTGCCCACATTTAGTCACCAACTCTGG
Source organism: Nasua narica (assembly GCA_028533885.1). Taxonomy (NCBI): domain Eukaryota; kingdom Metazoa; phylum Chordata; class Mammalia; order Carnivora; family Procyonidae; genus Nasua; species Nasua narica. Next base: position 118,387,364 of record CM052810.1, on the reverse strand, counting down.
CCTAACACCTCTAAAAGTTCACCTCTTCCCATTTATATCATTACTGCCAGCAATCTCTCTCTCTCTTTTTAGAGATTTTATTTTTTGACAGAGGGAGAGACAGCCAGAGAGGGAACACAAGCAGGGGGAGTGGGAGATCGAAAAGCAGACTTCCTGCTGAGCAGGGAGCCCAATGTGGGGCTTGATCCCAGGACCCTGGGACCATGGCCTGAGCCAAAGGCAGATGCTTAATGACTGAGCCACCCTGGTGCCCCAGTGCCAGTAATCTCTTAATTGGGTGACTGCAACGGCCTATGGATTGGCCTCTCTGCCTTTAGTCCTGTGCCTTCTTGGGTTCTGCCTGACACTGATACTAGAAAGATTTGACTAAAACCCTGAAACCTTTTGGTGTGTAGCACCCTGAGAAGAAACCTCCAACTGCTTAACGTGGTTTACAGTGGCTTCTAAGATACGGTTGGTGCTTATTTTTCCATGTCTATCACTTGGCCATTCATGCCTTGAAATTTCCACGTGGGGTCACATCAGTGCTTGTAATTCCCTTGGGCATATCATGCAGTGTCCCTCTTTGAGCTCTGTGCATGCTGCCCAAACACTTTTTGCTAGACAGTCCTTTTTTCCTTTCGAGCTAGCTAACCTAGCCACCTCTCCTGTAAGACCCAGGTGAGGTGTTACTACCACTACCACTACTACTACTGCTACTATTACTACTACTGCGAGTACTATTTCTTCTTCTTCATCTTCGTCTTTGTCTTCTTATTTTTCTTCCCTTTTTTGAGGTGTTACTTCTTAAAGGAAGCTGTCCCTCTTCATACTTTTACCTCAGAGTGAATTAGGCACTCCTTCTGATCCTTCTATAATTAATTCCTTGGATGCCTGTACTTCACTTTCATTATTGTTTTCTCATTAATTCTTGAAGTGTTTTCTAGAAAATTATGAGTTCCTTGAGGGTAGGGACTATGCCTCATTCACCATTGTATTCCCATTGTTGGTGTACTTTGTGGCATGTAATAATAGGCTCTCAGTAGATGTTTATGTAACGAGTAAGTAAGTGAATCCTAATATCGGACTGGTTGATGGATCCGTACAATTTTATCATTTCTCTATGTTTGAATGGGCTTTTAATTGCTCTCTCAAACCCCTTTGAAATTGTAAGCACAAAATATGGAATTGCTTTGGGGTTCAGTTTAAGAAGAAAGCCAAGATACTTAAAATAATATTGGCACTTGATTTTAGTTTTTCTTCATATTTTGTTTGAAAATACTCATGAGTGCCTTTTTTAGGAATAAAAGAAAGTTCTTTAATTTTATGTGGAAATTGGCAATATATACTTAAGTATTATAGGGGAATTTAATGAGGAAATATTAATCTTTTTAGCCTTACTTAGATAAAATTATGTCTGCTTTGGGCAGAATTCAGACATGTAAGTGACTTCTAGAACAGTTGTTCCATCCTAATTTTATTAATATAAGGTACTGGGAGAAAATAGGAAATTATACTGTCAAAATGTCAGAAATTGACTGACTGGAAAAACCTTGTTTACTGTTCAAGAATTACATAACACATTCATAATGAAATCATTTTATTAAACAGAAAGAAGGAACAAGATGACATGAAAGGTATAATCAATTAATTGTTAATTAATTGGGTGGTAATTATGGATAGTTTTTTTTTTTAAAGGTTTTATTTATTCATTTAACAGAGAGAGAACACAAGCAGGCAGAGAGGCAGGCAGAGGCAGAGAGAGGAGCAGGCTCCCGCGGAGCAAGGAGCCCGATGCGGGACTCGATCCCAAGTCGCCGGGATCATGACCTGAGCCAAAGGCAGTTGCTTAACCAACTGAGCCACCCAGGCGTCCCTATGGATAGTTTTTAATGTCTTCCTTATCACATGGTAACCTTTATATGTTTGAATCTTCAAGTATCAACTCTAAAGCCGTGATCGATTATCCACTTATCTTTTAGAAAGGTTTTTCTTAAGGTTAGATGATGGCACACCACTTAACAGATACATAATTTCATCAGAAAACCAAATTTTGCTGAATCCAAGTATCTTTACTATATAGAAGTATAGGAAACTCTTTTTTAAAAATTGGGGGGAAAATTTTTTTCTTCTATTCGATGATTATAATTTTTTTCAGTGGATTCCATTTTCCCCATTCCCCAAATGCTTCTCTTTTTATGTGGACAGTACAAAAATCCCATGATAATTCCTGCCCCAGGCTTACAGAGTAGCATTCACGTGATGCTTGCAGCCTCAATTCCTTAGATTTGATCTGTTTTATCCAGAGGCAAATTTGATAAACTACTGATGCCTTGCTTTTACCTGCTGTAATCAACATAGAATAAAAACAAGCTAGTTAAAATTGTTTATAGAAGTGACACACATTCAACGTAGAAAGTCATATAATAGAGAAAACTCTAAAGAAAAAAAATCACCCATATTTTTATCACTCAGAACTGTTATAACCCTTTGGCATATATCCTTCTTGTTGAAGTAAGTATTTCAATGTTTCAATGAGGAGGAACCGTACTGATCCCCAGCTCCTACCTATATCTGCAAAATTCTTATTTCATTCATCCCTTTTGCTGAATAGGTTTCAATCTATATTGTATTCTTAACACATGTTGATAATGTAATTGTCTACAGTAACATGCCTGAGTGTTGATGTGATTCTGTGAGCATTTTTTAAAAGATTTTATTTATTTATTGGAGAGAGAGAGAGAACATGCGTGCATGGGTGAGCGGGAGTGTGGGGGAGAGGAAGGAGAGGGAGAGAAGCAGACTCCCTTCTGAGTGTGGAGTCCCTGCTTAGGGGCTCAGTCTCAGGAGTCCGAGATCATGATCTGAGCCAGAATCAAGAGTTAGATGCTCGACTGACTGAGCCACCCAGGCGCCCTGATTCTTTGAGCATTTTGATAATATCCTGATGATAATACCTTTACTTTTTCATTATGAGCTGTCTGCCTCAGAGTAGCTGGGTAGCCTTTGAACTTTATGTTCAATATATTCTTTTGCCTGTGCTTTCAAATTTCCTCACTTGTCTTTGGTAAATGTCAATGGATTGGTCTGTCTTTGGCAGTAATTATAAAGTAATATCTTTTCCCCTTCACAGCTGGGAGAACATGCTCAAGCCATCAAATTACATGCTCCGATGGTGAATGTATCCCAAACGAGTACAGGTGCGACCACGTCAGAGACTGCTCAGATGGAACTGACGAGAAGGACTGCCGTGAGTCCCTTTCAGTCTTTGTGCTGTATTTACTTTCACCTTTTTCCCTTTGGCATTTTAATCAATTTGTTAAATTTGTTGATGGACAGAAATGCCTACAATATGCCTCTTGTTATTGAAATCTCTTGGCAGATTCTTTTGTGGATTAGAAGTGGTATTCTGATATGAGACTATTTTGAGCAAGACATTCTAAGTGTGTCCTGCCTTGGTACATCAAATTTCTGTATTTTTTTGAAGTAAGGGACTTTAAACATTAACATAGAATCCTGAAAGGTCATTGAATACATTGAATATAAAATCCAGTTTTGTCAATTTTGGGTTTTATTAAATTACAGTGGTAAATTTCTGGGTCAAATGTCTCATTAATGTTTCTCTCTTATGGACTCAGTATTTTCCAGTTTCAAAAAGAGTTACATTTTGAAAATGGCTTTCTTCAATGGCAGCCCATTATATCAGTTTGTAGCTGATCACCACAAGATAAAGCATAGAAATCCTAGTATTCTATGTATAATGTTGAGATTTTTACCGTAACCAAAATAAGAGAGTGCAATCATGGTGCACTGTGAACATCTTAAAAATAAGTAAGGAGTAATCTGTCTCTCTTGAGGTTTATGTGGAATTGTTAAATTATAAGAATACAAAAATTATTCTACTGTGTCAGTCCTGTGGCCCATTTATATCTTTAGCTTCAGACATACCTAGTTTCGCTTAAAAGCCCTGGTAAGCATATCACTTATGAGTTTACCCAGAACTTCCTTGAGTTTTTATGTACTTTTTCCCTGAATTTCTCTTGATAGGCTGCATTTCTTAAGTTTACTGTGAGCTGACTGAAGTTACTTTCTTTTGCTCTTAAAGTTATGCTTCAAACTTTAGGGAGTTATTTTAATATTCCAGTATTCCAATAATCAGTGGCTAGATTTTGTGTACCTTAGAAAACTTGATCATAAACTTCTTAGTTATTATGTCTCCCAATGAGATTTAAGTTTTTTTTTTTTTTAAATTTTTTATTAACATATAATGTATTATTTACCCCAGGGTACAGGTCTGTGAATCATCAGGCTTACACATTTCACAGCATTTGCCATAGCACATACCCTCCCCC
>CM052810.1:118308442-118382533 GCA_028533885.1 Nasua narica | reverse complement strand
AGGGCTGGTTTGGTGTTTGCAAATTCCTTTAGTTTTTGTTTGTCCTGGAAGCTTTTTATCTCTCCATCTATTTTCAGTGACAGCCTGGCTGGGTATAGTATTCTTGGCTGCATATTTTTCTCATTTAGGGCTCTGAATATATCATGCCAGTCCTTTCTGGCCTGCCAGGTCTCTGTGGATAGGTCTGCTGCCAAGATTTAAGTTTTATTAGTCCATTTTTATCGGACACCTCCTCTACTGTTTGGTCATTTTGATTTAATTTAGTTTTCTGGACTGTTCTTTAATTTCTTCCTTTGGTCCAAATGGTGTATTTTATGTTTCTTGATGAGAGAATCTTCTGTATATTTTGGTACATTTCCCAATCAGGTGCTATGCCTTTGTGCCAGAGCTAACATAAACTAGTTATGAGCACATCATTCCTATTTCACTATACTATTCATACTGTAGTCTTCATGGAAGAAATACTAGTATATGTGAAAAGAAAAGATCTGGGGCCAGACAGGGCCAGCTTCATGTTGCATCCACATGATTATGACAGAGTGCATTTTATTTTATTTTATTTATTTATTTATTTTATTTATTTATTTTTTAAAAGATTTTATTTATTTATTTGAGAGACAGAGAAAGTGAGAGAGAGCATGAGAGGAGAGAAGGTCAGAGGAAGAAGCAGACTCCCCACGGAGCTGGGAGCCCGATGTGGGACTCGATCCCGGAACTCAAGGATCATGACCTGAGCCGAAGGCAGTTGCTCAACCAACTTAGCCACCCAGGCGCCCCTATTTTATTTTATTTTTTTAAAGATTTTATTTATTGAGAGAGAGAGAGAGAGAGTGCGCGGGAGAGTGAGACAGCACTAGCAGGGGCAGGGAGGGGCAGAGGGAGAGGGAGAAGCAGACTCCCCGCTGAGCAGGGATTTATGGCCTGAATGGAAGGCAGACACTTAACCACTTAACTGACTGAGCCACCCAGGCACCCCAACACACGGAGCATTTTAAGAAACACCTCTTCTATATGGTACATGTATACAATGGAGTATTATGCCTCCATCAGAAAGGATGAATACCCAACTTTTGTATCAACATGGACGGGACTGGAAGAGATCATGCGGAGTGAAATAAGTCAAGTGGAGAGAGCGAATTATCTTATGGTCCCACTTATGTGTGGAGCATGAGGAAAAACATGGAGGACATTGTGAGAAGGAAGGGAAAGGTGAACGGGGGAATCAGAGGGGGCGATGAACCATGAGAGACTATGAACTCTGAGCAACAAACTGAGGATTTTGGAAGGGAGAGGGTGGGGGGTTGGGCGAGCCTGGTGGTGGGTATTGAGGAGGGCATGTATTGCATGGAGCACCGGGTGTGGTGCATGAACAATCAATCTTGTAACACTGAAAAATTAAAATAAACATATTTGGGGAGAAAAAATAAATTGATATATTCAGACCTTAAAAAAAAAAAAAAAAGAAACACCTCTTCTCCTTCAATGCTCTCTTTCCTTGGGTCTATTTTTCTTTAGGAGTGCACTGTGCTATTTGTCCTTGTAGTTCCATTTCCTAGCAGAATTGCTGGCGCGGTTGTGCTGTGGTATAATTTCCAACTTAAATGTTCTCTTGGAAAGAGATCATGTTGCCTCTAATTTGGGTCTCTTTTCTTTTCTTTTCTTTTTTAAGATTTTATTTATTTATTTGACAGAGAGAGAGGGAACACAAGTAGGGGGAGTGGGAGAGGGAGCAGCAGATTTCCCGCTGAACAAGGACCCCGATGCGGAGCTCGATCCCAGGACACTGGGATCATGATGCCAGCGGAAGGCAGAAGCTTAAAGACTGAGCCACCCAGGCACCCTGGGTCTCTTTTCACATTGACAATTTAGACTTAGTACTGGCAGTTATAGAGATGGTAGTGTCTGGATGTCACAAAATAGCAAGTCCACGAGTTAAGGCCTCTCAATACTTTGTAAAGCAAACAATAGGTTCTTCATTGTGGCAAGTGAAGAAAATATTTTGGATTAATAATAGTGATGGATCATATATTCTATAGTATTTTGTAAAATGCTAAGTATAATATAAATTTTGGTTGTTATTCTTAATTAGGTTCCTCAATGAGGACAATAGGGCAGGTTTTAGTATACTCTCATAAATCAAGAAACAGAGACGGTGAAGAGCAGAATGGCTCGTTCAAGGTTGTACAATGTGTGGCAGTGCTAGGGCTAAATCCAGCTTCTGGTTCCAAGTCTGGTGATTGCTTTTCATGAAGGACTTTATTTACAGAAGGAAAAAGTTCTAGCTTGTGCAAGTTTAAGAGAGAACCAGAGGCTGTGCCACCAGCCAACAGTCTGTGTCTTTATCCCTAATTTACAAGTGGATAAAAATGAGTGCTTTATTGGAAATGCAATGGGAATGAAGGAAATGCTACTTTGGGGAAAATAAAAGGGAGCTGAAACAGACTGTTTGGATTTATTCCATGTGAACACCCTGCAGCCAAGTCTAAAGTCACCAGTACAACTGCCCCACGACTTTGGCAATAGACCTTCCGGAAAAAAGCTGGCAGCGTACAATCCTGCAAGCAGCTGGTATAGAAAGGAACGAAGAAAAGGAAGTGAGTGAGCTTTATAAAATATCGGAGCAGGAATTTTTAATCAAGTTTTTATTTGTTTTTTTAAGTACAAGGAATAGGTGAAACAAGGATTTGTTATTAAGGAAAGAGAGCCAGATTTAGATGATAGTTAATTGCTCTTGGAATCATACGAGTCATGAATTCTTCAGGGCTCATAGCCCTGAGATGAATCTGACACATGTAAATGGGTTTTATAATGAAGTATTCTTTCCTATTTCTCTTTGCCTTGCTTATTTATCACTATGTGTTATTTATGCAGGAGTACCAAAAAAATCGAACCAATTGGGAAATTAAGAAAAGAATCTTCATACTTCTTTGTGCTTTGATCTCCTGGCCACAGCCAGGATTCGGATGAGAACGAGATGAATGGCCCGGGTCAAAGTCTTTAGAAAGTGCTAATATGGAGAGACAGATTGGCCTCATTTTGTTTTCCCTCTTTGTTCGGAACACTTGTGGAAAATGGGAAAGGGAACTGCCGTTCACTGGGCACCAGTCCCTATTTTATGCAATTTTTACGTTAATACCACAAGGTGGCTGTGATGACCACCTCTTTAAAGAGATAGTAGAGATTGTTAGGAATCGAGTGTGGAGGCGCCAGGCTTTTAACCTAGGTCTAAACCCTATGCCCACGCGCTTGCAATACTTTTCTTTAGCAGTGGGAGTTTACAGAGTATTTTTCCTGAAGGTTGCTTAGCTATTTTATCCTTGTTTTTTTTTTTTTTTATTTATTAACATATAATGTATTATTTGCCCTGGGGGAAAATATCGTTTAAAGCTTTTTACTACGGAGGGTTTTAAACAAAATCAAAAGCAGGGTGAATTGTACGATCAACTCCTTTATACTCATCACTCAAGTTGTATCAGTTGCCACCTCTTAGCTAATTTTGTCTTATCTATGGCTCTTTATTATTTTCCCCATTATTTTGAAGCAGTTCTCACCAATGACGTTAATTTTTATCTTTAAGATTTATTTATTTATTTTATTAGAGAGCGAGAGACTGAGAATGAGAGGGGAGAAAGTCAGAGGGAGAAGCAGACTTCCCGCAGAGCCGGGAGTCCGATATGGGACTCAATCCCGGGACTCCGGGACCATGACCTGAGCCAAAGGCAGTTGCTCAACCTACTGAGCCACCCAGGCGCCCTAATTTTTATCTTTAAATGATTCAGTATTTATCTCCAAAACATAAGGACTAAAACCTAGCATGACATAACAATATCATGACCATACCTAAAAGTTAAAGACTGTTCTCTAAAATAATCAGTTCTTAAAATTTCCCCAGTGGCTTGTTAGTACTTTTTATAGTATCATTTAAATCAAAGTCCAAATAAAATTTATGCATTGGAGTTAGTTGCTGTCTTTCGATTTGTAAGTTTGCTTGCTGTTTCTGTTTTTTTACCCCTTGCAATTTTTGTGTTGAAAAAGCCAAACTACTTGTCCCGAGTTTCCCATAGTCTGGGGTGTGCTCATTGCCACCCTTGATGTCCTTTAACATGTTCATCTGTCCCTTATGTTTTTTGGAAATTGGTAGCTAGATCTAGAGCAGGGTTTCTCAACCTTGGTGCCGATGGCATTAGGGGCCAGAAATTCTTTACTACAGGGAGCTGTCTTATACATTGTATAATGTCTAACCATACCCCTGGCCTCTTTCCACTGGAAACCAGCAGCCCTCCCATTTATGACGACCAAAAATGTCTCCAGACAAGGCTAAGTGCCCTCTGGGAGCCAAATCCTCCTCCTCTGCTCTAGTTGAGAGTAACATTAGTCTAGACATTAGTCTAGAGGCTTGAAAGATGCAAGGATTTCTTTCTCTCTGTGTGTGGAGGGGCAAAAATACTTGGAATATAGAGATATATATTTCTATTAGGAGGCACATAATGTCTAACTCAGCCCTTGATGATGGTTGCTAAGATCCATTTAGTCATAGAGATACGTAGCTATTTTAAATGTCCCTTCAGATATATAGTAGCTGTTTATTAGTTGTTTTAAATTGGAATGTTACAATATGATGGATTAATCGTGTCTTGCCCAGAAATCATTTTTGTGAGACATGACACTTTATTCTAGTGTTTCTGGAGTTCTGATGCATGGGCATCATTACTTGTAGACAAATGCAGGATCAGCCTTTGAGGGTGACTTTCATTTTTCTATATTTCAGAAATAAGATTTTCTACAAGAAAATCTACAAGATTTTCTACAAGGGGTCTAAATATTTTAGGCCCCTAGAAGCCACTTAAATGTAGTAATGATGTTGGAAAAGCTCCAAAGAAAGACTTAATTCTTTTCCCCAAATATTTGAAAGGATCAGGAAGCTTGACCTTATGGTTCATAGTCCTGCCTGTCAGATCAGACCCCTAGGTTATGGTGCCTACCCTTGGAAGCTTCTAAGATCAAGACCTTGAGCTCCAACATAGAGCACCTTGTGTCTGTCGCAGGCATTCCTCCTACAGAACAAAGAAGAGTGTGTAAGAGTTCTCTCAGAGAGGCCAGGGGGAAGGGAAGGAAGGGAATGGGTAAGATGGTGAGGAGGGCAAGCATAGAAAGATCCCACTAAAAAGATTATCCTTGATAAATGTTATGTCGAATGCAAGCTTCTTTTATTACGTTTGGTCTTTTTGTCTGCTCTGTTCCTGTATGTATAAGGTATTTTTTTTATTATTCTCCTGTTTGCGAACTGTTTCTGAATATGTAGATGTGTATGGGTGTGTGTTTACATGTGTATTATAAGAAGCTGTGAAACAGGTGCAAGTTCATTTTCCCCAAATTATTTTATACTTCATTCTGGCCATCTATAAAATGGCACCTACTATTAAATAGCTTGTCAATTAAAATTTTTTACCCCCAAGGAACAGGAGATTCAAAACTGCAGTCCATTTTACTTCTAATGGGATTAGCATCAAGGAAAAACCACTCATGCAGAGTCCAAGATAAACATCAGAACAATGCAGTAATTATGGGTCATTCAGTTAATATATTGCAGTGACTTTCGGTTACTCAAAAATTGTACAGTTTCTTCCAGATAAGCGAAGAGATTATTTTGCTTTTATCAAGGACCACATTAGAGTGATTTTGGTGTGAGTAAAACTATAGCTAATTATCACTGCTTTGCAGTACTTCTCTTTTGATACTTAGGAATGCCAAAGAAAGGGTAAATAAAATCCCTGTTACAATGAAGGCTTTCTTGCTGGTAATCAGCAGTATTCGGTCTGCCTGCGACTGGGGCTGCTTTGTCCATGAAGTTTTATGTCTGTTGACTTTCTGTTCTTTAGAATTCAAACATTTGCCTTTATATATCTAATTGCTGAAACTCCAGCCGGGGAAACAGAGGAATAAAGAGTCATTCTGTGGACCAGGATGGCTTGTGAAGGAACGTGCTTTTCCTCAAACTCAGTTGCACGTTTATGCTGCCCAGTAAGCCTTGCTCCCACTGTCCTATCTGTACTCCAGGTAAGAAAGCAGAAGCAGAGAGACTGACCCCATCTTATCTATCATATCGTGTCCCACATGTACCTTTTTAGTGTTCTCACAGTTCAGGTAGAAGTCAGAGCCCAGAAACCTTCCGGAAATAGAAATTTCTTGTTTAGATCCCCGTCATACAAGCACATTATATTTATTTAGAGACCTTAAGGCCCTTCTCAGCTGTTGCCCATCTTCTTTGCCCCCTTGTATAACCAAGTTATATAGAGTTGCCTTTAATATCCCTGCCTCCGTTTCCTCTCCTTTTTCTTTCTTGGATCCACTGAAAACAGCCCTTGCCCACCAGTCTCCTGAAAGCATTCCTGTCAGTGCCCCCAATGACCTTCATTTTACTAACCCTAATGGCTCCTGTTCAACCCTCACCTTATCAGAGAGGGACTCCCCGCATCACTCTTATCACTCTGCCCTGTTGTATTTCCATAACATTTTTCTCTATAGGACATTTTTTTTTAATGTCTGTCCTTCTACTCTCCCAAAGAAATTGTCAGTTCCACGAGAGCAGGGATTTGATGAAGTTTGTCACTTCTCTGGGACCTCGTACTCCTATAGATGTGCACTAAATATTTGTTGAATAAAACATTTTTTAAAAAGCTGTGGGAGTTTCTACTTCACTCGTAATTTAATCTCTTTATCCAGTTCTTAGCAAAGTATCAAGGAAGGTGGACTTCAATAAATATGTTGTATAGAATGAAATCCTATTAAAAAGGAAGGTAGGACTCTGTAGGATAACTGGCTTGTAGCATAATGGCGTTTATCCAGCAATGATTTGCCAGGAAATCCTAAACTATCTGGAACCAGGTTCCCGGTAGGAGAACTGAGCCACACCATTTCTGGTTATGGTTTGAAAGAAGCCACTCTCATAATTCTGTGGGTCAGTTAGTCTTCCTTCAGTTCAAATTTGCCAGTTTGTTCTGCCCAGATGAGTCACTATATATAGTTATATAGTTATAACTATATAACTATATAGTTATAGTTCCTATAACTATAAGGAAGAGATAGGTGCCGTGTACTTTGAATGAAAACCCACGGCTCTATAGCTCCTTTCTAGAACCAATACCACTAAATCTGGTGCCCATTATAAACATTCACTCACCCCTGAGAAGACACCTTACTTCTTTGCACTATTCCTTGGAGTGTTTGGTACACAATTCTCTGTCTTATTGCTCAGTCACTCCTACATTAGTGCTGAAGTGAGATTTTTAAATTATTTTTTAAGAATTTAGAACTACGTCAGTCTTTGCAGATTTTGGTGGCAGTTCTGTGCATGGGAAGAAAGAGGTACTGTGGATCCAAAATCTTTGCAGGAGGCCTCTCAGGCACATTTCTAATTTAGGTGTAGATCAGGTCCCCGTGGCTAGAGACAAGATAGGGATTTGGATTCTAAGACCCAGCAGTTCAAAGAGAGCAGGGGAAGGAAAAATAGATAACTTAATGTGTTTCCTTTTCTGGCTTCAGTTTCCTGAAAGTTGCTTAGCCTACCCTTGCTGTTAGTTCAATTCTACTAGCCCTTGGGATGACTGTATTTGCTTTTTCTTCCGAAAGTGCTGAATTGCTATTTCCATTTTATAAATCTTATTATGTATATGACTTTTATTGAAAGCCATTTGAAATTATTTTTGAAAAGAGACTTTTCTCTTGAAGAATGCTTTTCTCTTGTTCTCTTGTATATTACTATAGTTCCTTGGTGCTAGTCTGTGATGGCACTCACTTCAGGGAATTGGATTTGACTGGGGAGGGGGTAGAGTGGATCCCCTGCTATCTTGTGATCTGTTTTTTGGACTGGAACTCTCTTGTTCACTCTGTTTCCCAGAATTCCTAGACCATGCCGGACTGAAGTCCTTAGTAGACTATACCATAAATCTAGAGTTGGTCTCACCTCTCCAGAACCCCAAAAATGGAATGGGAAACTAAATGGAAGAAAGGAAAACTTTGTTTTTTCTCTTGAGTTATTTCTCTTCCTTTTTAAACTATATTTTTTCAGAGTTTCTATTTCCTTTCATTCAATTTCTTTTTGTTTCTGTAATTTTTTTTGACATGCGTTGTGGAACCAGATTGCCTGAATTTGAATTCTGCCTCCAATTTACTGGTCATAAGAACTTTTTAAAATTACTTAACCTCATAAAGACACATATATAAAATATAGAAAATGAGAGTAATAGGATTTAACCTCAAAGGGCTGTTATAAGGATGAAATGAGTTCATATGCACTGAATACTTAGAAAAGTTTCTGGCACATAGTTTTTAATATATATTATTATGACTATTATTGTCATTGCTTATTTTTGTGGATAGTGCCTGCAGCTAAGTGCTGATCGGCAAACTGACAAACTTTTCTGGCAAATCATTCTTTGACAGGATTAGTGCTCCTTAGACCTGGAGTAACTTAAAAGGATGAATGCTAGGACCTTGAAAGGTCTCAGGTATCTTGAGCAGGACCTTTATCTTTTAACCAGTAATTTCTGGTTTTCCTTTAAATCTTAGCTTAAGTTTCATAATCAACCTTCTAGATGCCTCCCCGTTCTATGTAATCAATTTGTTTTCTTTTCTATGTGCTTTGTGCTTTTTGGCCATTTTGCCAAATTCTGAGAATAGAATGTACTTATAGCCTTCTTGTTAAGATAATAGAGAAGCAGTGTTAATATTTATATCTTGCTCTGAAATGAATGATTTCCCTTCTGAGAGGGCCACGAGGTCATTAAGTCACGTCCTCCTTGATTATCTAAACAGAATTATGGCATGGAACTTTCTTGCTCCAAATAAAGTTATTAGCAGAAAAAAAGAATTTAAGACTCTTCAAGCACTGATCATATGTATATTTGGGGGAAGTTCCCAACTGTGGGGGAACACACATGTACATTTGGAATGTGGAGAAAGTAAGGAAAGGAGAGGGAAGAGGTGGTGTGAACAAGTGTGTTTTTGCATTTTTGTGTCAGATAAACTTTAGAGGTCTGGGGCTAATTAATAGTTACCTGTCAATCTTTCCATTAAGACAAAACTTAGAAGGGCAAGTTCCTCTGGGGTGTGTGTGTGTGTGTATGTGTGTGTGTGTGTGTGTGTGTGTGTGTGTGTATTATCTCTTCTGTTATACTTTCTCTTAAACTCTTGTGGGACATTTCACCTACATGATGGATTTGCTCCAAGGGAAAAAGTTTACAAGGTTAGACTCTGACCTGATCAGCAAATAAACCACAAAAGATTTTAGTTATCTCTCAATCCGAAAGTATTGTAACTTCTTATTTCCTGGGGTAGATCGAAACTCATTAACTTTTTGGTAATAGAAATCTTTAAGGGAAGTAGAATAGGTTCATTTCTTATTTTGCTCAGTGGGAATGATTTGGAACCATTTCCTCTATGGGTGAACCATTTCCTTTGTGAACCCTTCGGAGAGTTTCAAATACTTTCAGTATTTCAGGTAACTCTGCAGTGTTTCCTATGGGCATATACCTCAGTTAACTATGCACAGAAGAGACTAGAAGGCATGTAGGTGTTGAGGGAGGTCCTTGGCTGATTGAGAAGAGATTCATTATCAGCATGGTTGGAGACAAGAAAGCTACTTGTTCCTCATTCCAGGTTCTAACCGCCGACCTCTAATCATAACAATACTCTCCCTGAAGACATCAAGCTGGCCTTGTTGTTTGTTGGGGGGAATGAGTCCTGTCAGTAAACTTTTAGTCCTGTAGTGGATACCTTTGTAGTTCTTCCCTTCTCAGTTTTATGGCACTGGCTTTCCAAAAGCAGAATGGGGAGAACAAGTGATCCACTTCGTATATTTGTCCCAGATCCTTCATATCTGCTGTAATCATCTCAAGTGAAGTAGTCACCATCCACGCTCAAATAAATTTTCCTCTCCACACAGATGTCTTATCTACTGCAAAGACAGGGTTTTCCAAGATCTCTCTCCTGCTTGCTGCTGCTCTTTAAAGGCTAGACAACACACTGACTCCAGGAGCTATCTGGCTCATGGGGGAGGGGGAACTGCTGGCCAGATTTAACTGGCCTCTTGCATCTCTGGAAGTGAGAATTCATAAACAAGAGTTGTGTGACCCTTTGAAGGCACATTTGTAATGCATACCATCCTGATGATGAAAAGACAGCAATAACCCTTAGCACTACCTGGTTCTTGGACTTTTAAAAAATAAAATAAAATCCAGAAAAAATTTAAAATCTTAATCAACTATTTTAAAATGCCTTCCGTTTTAATGTATGATTCACTAAATATAACTGGCAATTTAGGTATTTAAAGACACTTATAGTCCAGTTTTGAACTTCTGGAGATGGGAATAATTGAGCTGCTTCTTTCAGTGTACAAAAAATGGAAAAGCATCATTTGAGAGTCCATCTTTTATTAAAGTGTGAGTTGTTAACACAGTACAAGCTTAATATATTTTCAGCACAGAATTTTATGTACTGCTCCTACTTGAACGAGTTTTTGAAACTATCCAAGGAATTATCCATCCATGTCTGCGAAACCTCAAAGTAGGTTCTTCAATGCAAAATTGAGCCTGAAAGTGGGACTTTACTGTCTAGTTTTTGAGTACCTTTTCCTTAGTTAAAGAGGAATTTGAAGATAATATGGGGAATCATTATGAGAACAATCTTTAATGAGAAAAAAGTCCAAGAAAGTATCAATTTGTGAGGAGGATGTTAAACACCAAAAAAGGCAGAAGTTCAAAATATTTTTGAAAGCTTTTTAACTAAAAAGTTCATCTGTGATAAGCCAGTAACAATATCTAGTATTTCTTGAGTACCCTGAGTAATGATCCATTCCCTGAACTAAGGTTTGGGGACTCTAAAGTGAGTAGGGCAGGATCCTAGATCTTAGAGAGCGTCATTGCATGGTGGGGAAACAGATAAACAACCAACAGAATGAAACCATCTGGGATCATAAGAGACATGCATTTCAAGTCTGGGGACCCACAGGGGTGGGACTTGAAAGGGACATCCTGATTTTTCCACCACGACCTAGAAAACCAGAGTTAAGTATCTGGTTGGTAGCATATGTGTATAACGTGGTAACAGTTATTTGTGCTTTTGAGGGTGCTGTAGCAGACATGGTCTTTGAGGTCCTTCTACCCTATGAAGTGAATTACCCCAATGTATGGAGAGAGTGGTGGTAACCGAGAGGATAAGCAGCTTGAGTAAGAGTAAACAGCTGCTGAGTGGTGCCCCAGGCCCCAGCTCTCCTGACTTATAAGCTTGTTTTCTTTCTACAGCCCTCTAGCAAAAGAAACAGCCCTTCATCTCTCGAAGCACTTGTGGTGGCACACTGGCTTCCTGGGACGTTATCTGCATTATGTAAAAGAAGGTTCCCTTTGGAAATAAGTTAAATTCCTTCTCATTCCTCAGCTCTGAGCTCATAGGTCACCTCTTCAGGGAGACTTCCCTGGGCTCCAGACTCCCCCTACTATGTATTCTCCTAGAACTCCATGCTTCCCACATTAGCATACCATCCCATTTGTCATTTGCAAAAGGGACGTGTTCAATATATGCTCAGCATTTAGTGCCTCGCATGTACCAGTCACTTAAGAAGTGTTTGCAGAAGGAATGTCTTCATTTAAGATTTGTGTGCTATTTCCATTCTTTTAGACTATCCGACGTGTGAAGAGCTCACTTGTGCCAATGGAGCCTGCTATAACAGCAGTCAGAAATGTGACGGGAAAATTGACTGCAGGGACTTCTCTGATGAAAACAATTGCAGTAAGTGATGTGTCTGGGCTGGGCGGTAGTGTGCTGAGACTCATTTGTGCTGGCCGGTTACACAGTCTCTTCCCGAATTTGTGTTCAGTGAATCCGTGTTGGTAGCTTGAAGTCAGCCATGGTAGGAGTATTTGCACCATGGAAATTGGCAAACACTCCAAGTCAGGGCCTTTTTGTTCCTGGAGAATTGGTTGTTAAACATTTACCAGCATGCTGCTGCATAATAAAAATCTCTTTTCAAACTTGAGACAGAATCTTCCCGTGAAATTAAATGGCTACAGTGGAACTGAACTTCTCTTTCTGCTCTCTCCCTTGCTACCCTCGTGTTGCAGCTACGGTATGTGCATACCATGAGTTCCAGTGTGATAATGGGGTTTGCCTCCCTCACGCCTACGTCTGTGACCATTACCTGGACTGCGAAGACGGCAGCGATGAGCTTTCTTGCAGTACGGTGATTTCCTTATGCTGGGTCCGGTTGCTAGGAGTGTTGCTGTAGTTATTTTCTGACGAATGTACCACTCTTTTCAAACAAAAAGGTCACTATGTCTGATGGCAGATGGAGCCAGAAGGTCATTCAGGGCCCGTGGCATGAGCTTCAGTAGTGAAGCTAGACCTGGACTCCTTTATCGTCCCCAAAATCTGTGGAGCGTTGAAGGATTGCTGATGGACAGTGTGCATTTTTTTTCTCGTAGGCCACAAGGGGACAGGGTGAATTGTGTCACGCGGCTCTCAAATTACCCATACTTCAGGAATGGGTCTGATAACCTTGATAGGAGAGTGAGAGAAGGACTTTGAAGGGAGGGGAAGTTCCCTAATAACCCTGGTCCAAGCTCTCCTCTTTACTTTGAAATTCTTATCACACTGAAATTGGAGGGACAGGCAAGTCAGTGTGGTGCAGAGGGCTTTCGTTGCCTTCACGTTTTAACTCTGACCCTACTTTTTTCCCCCCCAAGTTGTTGCCTGCAATGCAGCCCATTCTCACTGTTGCCAGCTCTGGACTCATTTTGTTGGAATATTATGTAGTTTGAAGTTCACAAAATTAATTGGCACCTTTTTGTGGTCATTTATTTACTAGAATGTTATAATTTGTCACCACACCCATTTTGATTGGTTGGCACCTCTGCCTTGTTAAATATTTTTGATATCACTCTAACTTTTTATGTGCCATGCCTGATTTCCTTTATGGCCCCTGGGCTTATTTTCGTGACTATATTAAAGAGAATGTGACAACATGGAAAGGGTGACTCAGAACCATTTGCTGCTGGATAGCAGTTTCAGTGCTTGTGATAAAGTAAGGGCACGTTGGACGTCGCCATGCTTGTAGCACGTTTACCAATCTGCGTTCTTGGTTCTTTGTCAGCCTACAGCCGACCGCCTTGTTTGTAATCTTGAGAAGCATTGACTGGCACCTGAGTTCATTTCCTCCACCCAAAGCTACTGTTATGTTTTCTTCCTTTTCTCCTCTTCTTTGTCCTTCTCTTCCCCCTTTTCTTTCCTGTATCTTTTTGTCAAGATACTCGACAGAAGTTTAGGCAGTGAGGTGAACTCTTTTATTTTTCCCAAGCAATTTGTGTCTTTGGAGTGCAGCTCTTGTTTCCTTCCAGCCTATGAGACCTGCAGAGGCAATCAGTTCACTTGCCACAGCGGCTACTGCATCAGTCAAAATTCGGTTTGCGACGGAGAGAACGACTGTAAGGATAACAGCGATGAAAATGGATGCGGTAAGGAGGAGAGATTCTGGCTGAAAAGCATTTTCTTTTCTCTCTCTCTCTTAAATATATTACTTATTTGTCAGAGAGAGAGAGAGAGAGAGAGAGGAAGCACAAGCAGACGGAGAAGCAGGCTCAGGCTCCCCGCTGAGCAAGACTCCATCCCGGGACCCTGGGGTCATGACCTGAGCCGAAGGCAGATGCTTAACCAACTGAGCCACCCAGGCATCCCTGAAAAGTATTTTCTTAAAGTGTTTTCCAGAACATATATTCCTACTTTCCTTGTTAGAAGTTATTTATGTGAATTATCTGTGTTAGAAATTATCTATGGATTGGCTGCAGGTTAAGTAACTTAGTGGGTGGGGAAGAAGGAGGTGACGCCACTAGCTTTTCTTAAAAAGACACTGAACTCAATTACAGTATAAATTATAATCTCTTCCCTCTTACCATTAAAGTAAAATAGGTGAGGTAGTCCCCCTTCTTTAACACATGCTGACTTTTTCCTTTGGAGACTGCTTATTTTAAAAGCTTATTTGTATAAAAGAAGTAGGGGTGGAGAAGGAGAGATAATAGGGGGAAATGTGATTTGCCTTGACCTTATAACCTCTAAAAATGACTTTACACCTTGGTAATAGTTCAGTTTTTGTTTTAAAAATTCAGATTTTCAACCACATGGGTCACTGACATCCAGTGGTAGAAGAGAGGCCACTGGGGGAACATGTGAGAAAGAAATAGGGAGTAGTAGTTGCAGGAAAGGCAGATATTTTAAAAAAAATAAAGAAGTGACAAATAGAATTATTTAAGTTCCATTCTTTCTAAGGTAGGCAATCCTCAGCCAGATTAGAGGAGTAAGAAGATACATAAGCCTGAATTATCAAACATACTAGATTAATAACCCCTAGAAGAAAATTCTGTTATTTAAGTCATGAATTATAGAACTAGACTTATCAAAGTGATGGTAAGATTCCTGAGTTTTTATTCTGTTTTTGTTTTTGTCCGGGACAGGGTTGGGGGGGGGGCGGCTGTTTTATTTATTTATTTATTTTCTTTAGTGAAATGTCAGCAGTGTAAGATAACCTATGGCTAAACTGTAGGGAGAATACTTCTTGGAATACCAATACCAATGGATTTCCCCAAGCATCACTTTTATTATACTTGCTTTAGGGTGTGGGTGTTAGGAACTTCTGAAATGTTCGAGGTACTACTGGTGAAGGAGGTGATATCATTGGAATTTCCTTAACAATTCTCTGGGTATTTTTTTTAAAGATTTTATTTATTTATTTGCCAGAGAGAGGCACAGCGAGAGAGGGAACACAAGTAGGGGGAGTGGGAGAGGGAGAAGCAGGCCTCCCGCAGAGCAGGGAGCCTGATGCAGCAGGGCTTGATCCCAGGACCCTAGGATCATGACCTGAGCCAAAGGCAGACACTAAATGACTGAGCCACCCAGGGGCTCCCAATTGGTAACTTCTTAGAATCCCAATAAAAGACCAGTGGTAGAGTTAGCAATTACCAGTTTAGGTCATTTTTAGACTTCTCTTGTCCACCTGATCTGTCTTCTCTCTTACCATGGATTAGAAAGAGCTAACTCCACCTCTGATGTGGCCTGTGATTCCTTTATTCCTCCTTTGCAGAAAGCAGTAGTCACCATATTCGTGAATGCTACCCAGGTGAATGGGCATGTCCAGAATCTGGAAAATGCATCCCAATTGTAAATGTTTGTGATGGGACTTTAGATTGTCCAGGAGGAGAAGACGAAAACAATAGTACCAAAGGACGATACTGTGGTGAGTATGGAAATTTATCTGGGTAGCTTTCAGATCAAGATGTTTCTTGTTTTCCTTCCTTCCTTTTTTAAAGATTTTATTTGTTTATTTGACACAGAGAGAGATACAGTGAGAGAGGGAACACAAGCAAGGGAAGTGTGAGAGGGAGAAGCAGGCTTCCCACTGAGCAGGAACCCCCTCCCTCCCCCCCCATGTGGGGCTTGATCCCAGGATCCTGGGACCATGCCCCAAGCCGAAGACAGATGCCCAACTGATTGAGCCACCCAGGTGCCCCAGTGTTTCTGTTTTTCTATAATAGATTCCCAAATATAGAGCATATCAGTGTTTGTATAACTATCTATCCCAAGGCTTACTGGCTTACACAAACAAATTATTATTTCTCTTAGTTCTTTGGGTTAGCTAAGACGTTCTTACAGCCTAGGCCGCCTCATTCCACATGTCAAGTATGTTGCAGTAAAAGCTCAGGCTAGTATCTTTCCACATGACAGTAGAAAAAGTGAACCCTAGTGTGCAAGCTCTTTTAAATCTCTTCTTAGGTCACATTGTTTAATGTGTTATTGGCCAAAGCAAATCATTTGGCCAAGCCCAGATTCAATGCATTGATGAAATAGATTCCACCTCTTGATGGGAGGAGCTATAAAATATTTGTGGTGTTTTTTTCCTTCACCCAGGCAGAATGGTTTTTTTTTTTTTTTTTTAAAGATTTTATTTATTCATTTAACAGAGAGAGAACACAAGCAGGCAGAGAGGCAGGCAGAGGCAGAGAGAGGAGCAGGCTCCCTGCGGAGCAAGGAGCCCGATGCGGGACTCGATCCCAAGATGCTGGGATCATGACCTGAGCCAAAGGCAGTTGCCCAACCAACTGAGCCACCCAGGCGTCCCCAGAATGGTTTTAATGGCAATTTTCATGATTCTAAAGATGTTCTGGAGATTTCATTTCCTGTCTTATACTTATGGAAAAGTCTTACCTGGCTATACTTAAAAAAGGAATTTCCAGCTTCTGGGATGTACACCTTGAACTAGTTTTTCTTTTTTCTTCTTCTGTGACTGTACTCCATTACTGTGACTGTATACCATTACTCTATCAACTGTGTGGACAACTGACTGTCCTGTAAGGGAATGCAGTTTATGGTCTTGACTTCATCAATAGTGTACTCTGTAAATTATCTAGTAGTTGTTTAGAAGTAGCCGTGGTTAACATGTTTAATGTTATTCTCAATCCATGTCACTTGAGAATTCTTGACTTTTTCTATTATGTAGACAAAAAGACTTATGACCTGATTTTTCTGTAAAGAGCACTTAAGATGATTTATACTTGCACAGTTATAATTTTTTTAAAAATTTTATTTATTTATTTGACAGAGAGAGATCACAAGTAGGCAGAGAGGCAGGAGAGAGAGAGGGAGAACCAGGCTCCCTGCTGAGCAGAGAGCCCGATGTGGGGCTCGATCCCAGGACCCTGAGATCATGACCTAAGCTGAAGGCAGAGGCTTTAACCCACTGAACCACCCAGGCACCCCGCACATTTATAATTTTAAAAGGAGTTATTTTTTAAAAATATGAGTTGAACTTTTCTTGCATAATAAAGCAGTAAGGCTTGAAGGCTAATAATTTCCGTGCTTCTACTACATGCTTACTTAGCTTTTAGGTTTGATAAAAGACGCTCTTATGTTATAGAAACATCAGTCTTGTCCTGAGGTCACCGTTCACTTTAACAAAGTGTTTTTCTCTGTTTAGATGTGAATTTGTGTTCTCTACTGAGCTGTGAGTACCAGTGCCACAAGTCACCAAATGGAGGGATGTGTTATTGTCCCCCAGGTTTTATCGTTGACCCAAATAATACCCACAACTGTGTCGGTAAGTGACAAGTGGGAGTGTCTAGTGTTTCGTCACAGTGTTCTGGCACTGATGGCTTCTGTGATCTCTGACATCAGGGTGTTTGTGCTTGGGGGTAGGAGTGGCGATCTTTATGACAAAGAGTAGCACGGTCCCCATAGAAAACCTGGACAATATGAAGTTTTAACTTGGAGAAGCTTGTGAGGTGCACGAGATGAAAGAATGGTTCTTTTGAGTGAGTTGACTAGTTCCATGGATACCTGTCTACAGCCTGATGATGGAAGAAGTCTTTTGTGTTTCCTTCTTAAGAGGCAGGGTAGGTGTGGCCATACTGGTTGTTCAGTGTTGGAATACACCCATGAGGTTGGTAAATAACTGCTGCCTGAACTCATCAACTACCCTACCCTGAGCCCCTGGCCTCTTCTCCAGGGTGCTCCAACCTCTTCAGGGTCCAGCAACTAAAGGGTGGTCACCTAAAGCAGAGGATCATCAGCTCATTGCCTCGCTGACCACAGTGGCCAGTCACTGCCCATGCTGTGCTGGTGGTTAATTCCACTGATTTTCACCTCTACTTGAAGCTTCTTGAAACTTTGTTTAAGGAAAGACACTATCATTTTCCTTCGTTTGGCTGGCATTGAACTAGATGATGGTGCATCAGTTATTTCTCACATCTCTCTTATCTGAATTATAAGAATGATTTCTCCCACTATGAAATTTTTGTTTATGACGTGACCTGGCTTTGCAGCCTTCTGTGGTTAGGATGGGATCTTGTGATGGGAGAATTACTATCACCAAGTATCAATTTTCAGTTTTTTAGGATTTGAACAATGAATTTTTAATTCTCTGATTTCTTTTTCCTTCTTTCTGATTTTTTTTAAGAGGTGGGAGGGACAGAAGGAGAGGGAGAGAGAGAGAATCTTAAGCAGGCTCCATTCCCAGTGTTAGCCGGACATGGGGCTTGATCTCACGACCCTGAGATCATGATCTGAGCTGAAATCAAGAGTCTTAGCTGACTGAGCCATCCAGGTGCCCTTCCTTCCTTCCTTCCTTCCTTCCTTCCTTCCTTCCTTCCTTCCTTCCTTTCTTCCTTCCTTCCTTTCTTCCTTTCTTCCTTCCTTCCTTCCTTCCTTCCTTCCTTCCTTCCTTCCTTCCTTCCTTTCTTTCTTTTGATATGTAAACAATAAACCTATTAGCAGAGTGTCCAAAGGGGTTTAAAAAAAAAACAAAACAACTTTGTTTTTACTGGTGTTGGCAAAAAGGCATCTGGTAAGCAACCATAATGATTCATTAAAATTAAATTCGGTAGGAGTGCCTGGGTGGGCAGTTAGTTAAGTGGTGGGCTCTTGGTTTCACCTCAGGTCATGATGTTGGGGTTGTGAGATCAAGCCTGAGCACTGGGGCTCTGAGCTCAGTGCGGAGTCTGCTTGAGATTCTCTCTTCCTCCCTCTCCCCCTGACTCATGCTCTCTCTCCCTGTAAGATTGAGAGATAGATAAATAAGTAAATCTTTAAATAATTCAGTTTGGTAATATCTCTGGATCTCCAAAAGATAGATGATTTGGATTTTTTCCAGGATATTTGTGTTCTTTTGATATTCCCTAGAAATAGGAGATTCTTCAGGGCTTTCTGAATAAAAACAGACATGGCATACATAAGAAATACTTTCACAAAAGTGCTTCTTCTGAAGTAATTTCCAAAATATTAATATAATTTGGTCAACAATATTGAATTTGGATAAATCTAATGAAGTTGTTCAGTCTTTAGTTTGGGTTCCAATTCGATTATCAAATATGGTTGATTTTAAATAACTACTCACAGGCAGAAAAAAATTTCATGCCACAAATTAACTATGGTTTACAAATTTGGAACTTTTGAGAAAGTTTATTACTCAGTGTTATTGAGAACCATAATAATGAGGCTCATTTATGTGCCATGTGCCAAGGAAAATAAGATTTTTATATCCAGGAAAGCAATCCAAGTCAGGTTGTCCTTGTGTTCAAAGGAGGTAATTTTAGGTTTCTGAACCATGCTCCAAAGTTTGCTCACGCTCTGATTGCTTCTCTTAAGTAACAGTATGGTTACTTGTTGGATATAAGACATGTTACAAGACAAGACATGACTATAGACCCAACATGTGCTTTATACAAGATACCCCAAGAGATTCAAGAGATTCTGAAGACTCAGAGACGATTCTGAATTACTTAAGGAAGTCCCCCAATTTCTCCAATCATTTGAAAACATCTATAAATAAAATAAAAGAGTGTGACCTGCCACAGGCACTAAATGAAATCAGGACACTTTTTGTGTTTATTACCAATATCATCATCATCGTCACCATCATCACATTGGGAATGCATTTAAGTGATTTGAAAATACTTTTCACATGAATGTCCTCAATTGTTAGGTGGTTTTCTGCCTCTGGGACCTCTGCCTGTGCTGCCTGGCATTGCTGTGAAGGCAGCATCTCCTTTTCTTCCTAGTGGTACTCCTCTGTGGGTGTGAGCCTGGGCCTTTGTCTTTGGCAAATGTCAGGCTCCTCACTGCTGCCCCCCCACCCCCACCCAGCTGCCAATTCGATTTCCAGTCTTTTAGTTCTCTAGGCATTTCTCCTTTCTCTTAATAGAAAAGGAATTCCAATAGAAATACCAGAAGCCACATTCTCAGTATTCCATCAGCTTCTCTTTTTTTCCTTTCTCAACCCCCAGAGAGGAGATGGGGCTGGGCTGCCTTGCATTTGGAACTTGATAGACAGTGAAGTCTTTTCAGTAAAAGTGATTGCTCTTTCAGAATCCCCAGTTTAGTCTTGTGACGCCCTACAATCTATTCTTAGCCCCCCCCTTTTGGGGGGCACTCTAGCATCCAGATAGCACATTTTCCAATACTTTTTTCCCCAAGATCTAAATCTGTGATGAGCTTTGGGTTATATTTCCAAGTGTATGTCAGAGGTCTGGGCCACTATGTTTTGCAATCTGAAATAAATGAAAAACTGTCATCACAAGGTCTTTTACGTTTAGCCTACTAATAAATGTAATATAGAAAATTCCAGTATTATGCTGTGGCACAAGAGAATTTCAGGATTTATAGAACTTACCCAGTTCACACTGGATGTAGTGTGGTCTGATACTGTGTTACTAGTTTTAACTTTCGTGATGAACATTTTTAATCTCTGCAGTATGTGCCTGGAACTTTAGTACAGACAGCTTCATTTAGAGATGAACTCAAAAGTGTGCAATTGAGGGCTTTTGTGTTAGGCCCCCTGCCACCTACAGAGACCTCTTCTGTGATTCTTCCCTGTTTTCCAAGGAGGTGTTCTTTGCCCCTGAGTTTTGAAGCTGGGTTAGAGTTTATTTCACATTTATTTCAAGGAAGATTATCTTTTGCTCTCTTGGTAAAGAGAACTCGTTAATTTTAATATGTGACATTATAAAACCGGTTACACTTGTTTCAGCTGGGCTTGGGGAAATTGTTCTCGTTTGTTCTTTGAAGCATTTCAGTTCAACAATACTCTCTGTATGGCTGTAATATCTGCATGGCTTCAGGTGTTGGAAACCTATGCGACATCTGTCATCTTCGACATGGCTCCCCAGTGAATGCCTCGGTGGTAATCAAGAATAAAATTGAGTAATCTTGACATGAAGTCTTGTGTCCTTCTACCATTCATCTGCCTCTGGTAGTCTTGACCTGGCCGTGGAGGCTCTGGGGCGTGCTGAAGCAATTTACCCAGGGTTATTGTTTCTGATTGATGGGACATGCTGTTTGGTGATGGAATGACATCGTGGTGCAGAGTTAGGGCAGGGAGGTCATTTAGCATGGGGGGACTTCAGACAGGCAGAGGGATCAGAGGGTGTCCAAGGGGGTCGAAGCTAAAAAGGGGTTTTTGAACTATTTTCAAAGCAGTATCTGTTGGTATGAGGCAACAAAGAATGAAAAGGAAGGAAAAATAGGTAATGGGGTGGGAACTGGTATTATAAGGTAGTGTTTTAGGGATTTATGCAGTTTCCACTACTTTTCTGTTCTCGGGGAAAACCTCAAATCTGCTTTCATTTTTCTTGTTTTCACTTTGGCTAATGATGGATATGAATTAGCCTTCATTCTCCTCCATAATGGAGAATATAATCTTACTCATTGTTAAAAGTGACAGTGATTTTATACACTTATTCAGACGTTGAAGTACTTGTAGCCCCGGTGATAGGAAGGGCATTTGCACCCACAAATTCCTAGTTATACCTTCTTCACCTTTGGTTTTCTTCTGTTTGACATCAGAACTCCTGCTCCCAAGGTGACTCCAGACCCTTAAGCATATTCTCGTCGGTCTTGCATTCAAAATGAGGTCATGATATTCTGGGAATTTGAGGGCGAATATCCTGTACTTTCATTTCTACTGAGGCGAAGCCTCAGGTGGTGCTTTCTCAGGGCTGAGGCCAGGACACAGGAGAGATAAATCATGAAAGGCTTTTTATTTATACCCACATGCCTTTCACCTTGTCATGTGCAAATTGGATTAATTTTTTCCTTTGGTTAGTCACAGTTCTTGGAAAGAAAGATATGCAGGTCCATGTTATTGTATTTGGTCTTGAGGGAAAATTTGATGAAACATTGATCCCAGGACTTTCTGGAGCTTTGTAACTGGGGGGTTGTGAGATGGTAGGCCATCCAGTAGGTATGGTAGAACCTGATTCCCAACTCTGACATTTGCTGCAAGTATATTCAGAACCAAGTAATGTGGAGAATTTTAGAGCTGAAGGTACAGTGCTTTCAGAAATTGTAATTTACTGAGAACCTGTTGGTATAGGCTGTGATGGTCTTCCTCCCAGGGAAGACCACGGGGTAAAGGAGAGTGAAGAGTGGGTGTGACCTGGGAGAGTCAATGAAATATTTGGCATCAATCTACAAAGATAGGATAATCTTTGTACCCCTTATTGAGAAATACCCTTTATATCTTGTGTTGTTCTACCCGCTCCCTTCTTCCCATATTGTATTTTTATATGTCAATTTTATTGAATCTCTTTTTACATAGAACTAGAACTACTGTGACCATAAACAGCTCTGTCATGTAATGGCTTTTATTAAATGAATGAATAATAACTTAATGAACAAGTAGAAGAGAAGATATTTTTCATGTCTTAAGACTAACTTACATTTAATTTTGGTTATAATTTTTGACATCAGAGGAAAGGCAGCTAGCTGGGTAAATGAATCTTTCCAAATACTTTATTGCAGTTACAGTTTTGTGTCTTCCTGAGGGGATAGATATAAGGCAGGTCTTACTTTATTCTGATGCATCACTGTCCAGTAGAACTTTCTGCAGTGGTGGAAATGTGCTATATTACATTTCCAGTATGCTAACCACTGATCCCATGTAGCTTTTGATCACTTGAAATGTGGCGAGACTAAGAAACTGAATTATTAATTTTATTTCATTATAATTAATCTAAGTATAAATTTAAGAAGTCATAGTGGGTTACTAAACTGGAAAGCACAGTTTTGCTGGGAAGAATTTACAGATATTTTCATTCAGATATTTTGTAAACCAACATTAATAAATTAAATGCAATAGCATGGGGCTGGGAATCTAAGCAGTACTGTGCATCTTTTGTAAAGTCATCCTTGTGTAGATTTAAAAAAAAAAACAACAAACCTTTAAATGCTTTTGGATTTTCCTTACTGTGAAGATTCCTGTTCTGAATTCCTATTTTTCACTGTATGCCTAGAATCTGTGCTACCTCCAGAGGGTGCTTATTTAGACATGGACCTCACCACATTCTTGTATAGCTGGTCCAACATTTTTGTCAGAGTGTGCTCAAAAAAATGCTGGTAGATGTGACTACAAATGCTTATTTCCCATGTGGCAGATTTTAATGATTGCCAGATATGGGGAGTTTGTGACCAGATATGTGAAGACCGAGTTGGCCATCACCAGTGCCACTGTGCAGAAGGGTATGTCTTGGAGCATCAACGGCATTGCAAAGCTAATACTTCCTGTAAGTAAATTAAGGACACTTGCCATATCTCTGACCAGGAAACTTATGATGAATATCTTCTTTCCGTAGCAGATGACAAAAGAAATATTGGCATTTATGTGGAGGGCAGGGTTATATCAGCACAAATTAGGAGTGGGCCCTGCTGCTGGAAGAATGGGTCCACATTAATTTTGTATTTTGATTATTAGGACCAATTTATGGATTAATCATGACCATTAGTCATTCTTTTTTTTTTAAATCTTGGTTGCATGTTCACTTTGTGTCTCAGCTTTTGTGTCAGCTGCCACATTTAATCATGGAGTATATTTATTTGTCTATTTTGGAATATTTGGACATTTAAATTTTAATTAATTTACCACAAACATGGGTGACAAGCATCTATAGAAATAATTTTTAGCATTGTTTATGAAAAATTTTGGAGTGATTCAAAACGGACCTCTGAAATTTGGGTTGTAATTTTGGGGAATGCCCTCATTCTGGGTGTTTTGTTGGAATCAGTCCAAGTACTATAGTACCAAAAAGTCATGGGGAAAATATGTTAAAAAAATGATATTTGTATACCTACCCCCATTTTGTCACCATGCATTGCTGGATAAGAAGATCTTTGTTCCTTTTTGCCAATTTTTCCCCCCACATGTGATCTTAAAGTTCTTTTGGTGGCCTCAAATTTATCCGCTCATAGAATTGATGAGTGGGCCCATTTTCAGGTTATTTTTGTATAGAAATATATGATTTGCTGTTCACTAACTTTTTGGTACAGCTGATTTTTACCAATTAAATGTATTTACTTTTGAAAAGATAATAAATTCATATGTTCAAAAATTCTAAATTATAAAAAAAAATTCTAAATTATAAAAATGTCTTTCTCCATCTCTGTTTCTCTCTGACCAGTCTCCACTTCCCTTCTCCCATCATTAATCATTATTTATTTTAATTCTAGAGACTGTTACATACATAAATAAGAATGTACAAATACAGGTATCTAATTCTATTTTTTGTTTTTATTTCTTTTTTTTCCCCTAAGTTTTTATTTAAATTTCAGTGTTTCAGGAGTCTAATTCTATTATTATGGATTATGGGAGTAAACTATACATGCAGTTCTGCATTTTGCTATCAATGTGAATCAACATAGAGACCTCTTCCTCATTCTTTTTTCCTGGTGACATAATATTCCAATTTTTGGATGTACATTATTTATTTAACTAGTCCCCTACTGTTGGGCTTTTATATCATTTTTTTTAATCCTTTGTTATTGCAAACAAGACTGCAATGAAAACCTTGATATCCCCGTGTCATTTTGCATGCCTGTGAATATGTAGGTAAAGCTGATTTGAATCCGTCATTGCCATGTTTTTCACAGAATGATTTCCCAGAAATCCATAAATATGTTCTGGGCTTTACACAGTCTGAAGTTGCTGGGTTCAATGCCCATATCACAGAGGATTCTTGAAAATACCTGACGTATTCCTTTCTGTGTCACTGAAAGTGTGTTGGACTGGCAGTCAGAACACTTGAGTAGGAAGTGTTGGAAGTCTGGGTAGACTGTGCTCCAAACTTACTGTGATTTTGGACACATTAAGCATCTTTGTGCCTCAGTTTGCTTATCTGTAAACTGGGTAGAATGACAGCTATATGCCTGCCTCAGAAGTTTATTTTAAAATCAAATAAGATAACATAGAAGAAGCATTTGAAAAGGCAGGAAGCGTATCAGTTGTAAGTTTGCCTTAAAGGGTGATAGGCATTTGTTCACTCGAAGGAGTTAATACCTGCCTTCTTCACATTTAGCTGAGCGGGCCTCTGTAATCTTCTCCAATGGTCGGGATTTGCTAATTGGTGATATTCATGGAAGGACCTTTGCGATGCTTGTGCAGTCTCAAAATCATGGAGTGGCTGTGGGTGTGGATTTTCACTATCATCTACACAGAGTCTTTTGGACTGACACTGTGCAAGATAAGGTAAATAGAAATTTCAGGAGTATAGTTTGGGAGCTGATAGAACCCCAGGAACAAAGTGTTGATAGCTTTTCATTTTTGGGGGAGTGGAAGGGAAAGTTCTTTTGTTTTCTAACAAAAAAGGCCCTTGAGATATTTTATGTTAATCAGCACCTTTTCCATGCTATACTATTACATGTGACCTATTAAACAAAGCAGTCTATTATATGGATTAGCCTCGAGCAACTTTTAATTTTATTCGAAATGGAGTCCAAAACCCTAATTAAAAGAAAGAGTAGACATTCTTTCAAAACTGGACAGACATTTGGTAGTAATTTTTGAAACCTGATCATTTAAAATGTAAAAAGTACTCTACTTCCTTGGGTGATAAAAATCAGATTTTACCTGCATCTTCTAAATGGAACTGTAATTGAAGATTGGGTAACAAATATTGACGGCGTTTTGTTTAACAGCCAAAATTTCATTATGCTGTCTTATTTGGAAAGTGTGATAGATTTAATTGCAACTTTGATGCAACAGAGATTTTTAAAACATAAATTTTAGAATCCTCTAAAGAGTTATGACATTTTATTTCTTCCTCTTACATTTCCTTGTACTATTAATAAAATTTTAATTCAAATAAGTGGTAACTTGCATAAAATTTCTAAAAATTGCCAATTTGGATTATTAACAATTCTGACTTGATTATAGCTAAAAATCAAAACAAATCATCACCACCTCCTCTGCAAAAAAAAATCCATATTCTTTAATTAAACTTTTACTAGCTACCAAGAATTAGAAATGCAGGGTTAAAAAAAAATCCAACCTTTTATATTTGCCTTAGAGATTACTTTTAAAGAAACTCTTTTTCTCCCCAGTAGCCCAGGATGTAAAATAATTTTTTTTTTTTAAGTCGGGATGACTGATTGGTACAACATCAATAGATATACTGAATGAATATAGGAAAAACAGTACCCACAGTTATGTTTAAGTTGTTCATTTCTCTTGATGATTAATTAAAGTGTAAGTGTAATTTTGGGTTTTCTTTCAGGTTTTTTCAGTTGACATTGATGGCTTAGATATCCAAGAAGTTGTTTCTCTTGATGATCCAGAGAATCTAGCTGTGGACTGGATTAATAATAAACTTTATTTGGTAGAGACCAAGGTTAACCGCATAGATATGGTTAATTTGGATGGAAGCCATCGGATTGTCCTTATAACTGGAAACTTGGGGCATCCCAGAGGAATTGC
Source organism: Nasua narica (assembly GCA_028533885.1). NCBI lineage: Eukaryota > Metazoa > Chordata > Mammalia > Carnivora > Procyonidae > Nasua > Nasua narica. The sequence goes on along the minus strand of CM052810.1, from coordinate 118,356,258 downwards.
CGTGGACCCAACTGTTGGGTAAGTGATGTGAAAACATACTGATTTTAGTATTTTGAAGCTTTATCTCTTCCTATAGGTAAAACATCCACTGGTTTAATTAAAGGTTAGTTCTGATTTCTTGTGGGGTCTTTAGTCTCGAACCCACGTTTATTTTATATCTCCATTCATATCATAGAAGCTTTCAATGAGTTCATTTATTGGTGTACTGAAGAATATGTGATTTTTTTGGTGGATGAATTTTATTTTTAGTGTTTGCCACATTTGCCCGGCCAGGAGACTGGACTCTGTGTTTTGACTCAACCTAATAATATCGTTACAATTAAATGTTACTTTTGATTCACCATTATCAGGATGATTGATCATTCTACCATGATGTAGCTGCAAATTTTTTTTTGAAGAGAGGAAAGAAGATTGGAGCTATCCCTTTTAGCACTTACTTGTTACAAACTAGGATTGAGGTGACAATGCTAATACCTCATTACAAGTTGTTCAGTGTGGATCACCACATCAGAATTGATAATGCTCCATCGTCTCCAGGTGTAAATTCAGATTTTCCTAATGTCCACGTTTGAGTGCAGTTATGGGAGACGTAGCTTTCTCCTAGATTTTCAAAGTTGGTTCCTAGAATGTTTGTGTGAACTTTAGGCTACTAAAGGATTGGTAAATGGTAATTATTCATTTCTACGTCATGGTATCTTGCTGTTTTTCTTTGGAAATAATGGATATGTTCTCTAGACTATGTCTTTCAATGGGAAATTAAGGAGGGAAATGATTTGATAGCTTATTTTAAAATGTATGTGTAAGTTTTTCTGGGTGTAAAAAAGAGAAATGAATGGCAGAGCCAGGGATCAGGGGAGAAAGTTAAGAAGATGGATATCAATTTTGAGGTTGCTGTATTAGTGCATTTTAATAGTTGCTATTTGGAGTTGTTGACTCTCCTGATTGGCCCTCATAGTTTCTGATTCTTTTTCTTTGTTGTTCTACACTGCCATGTTCTCTAATCAGCTAGAGGAAATTTCCATTGATCCAAATATGCAACCTAAAAACAACATTTGCCAGATAAACGTGTAAAATAACTGACTTTCATCTTTTCTTTGTCTTTTGTAGTTATTTATTTTTCTCAGACTGGGAGAGCCTTTCTGGGGAACCTAAGGTGGAAAGGGCTTTCATGGATGGCTCCAACCGTAAAGACTTGGTAAAAACAAAACTGGGATGGCCTGCTGGGATAACTCTGGATATAGTATCAAAGCGTGTTTACTGGGTCGACTGCCGTTTTGATTACATTGAGACTGTAACTTATGATGGAATTCAAAGGTAAGAAGTATTTTTTTTTATAGTTTCATAAGTTTGGGGGAAAGTACATAAAATTGATAGAAAGGGATACAGAGGGAACAGAATTAAAATACTGCTTTGTTGGTTGGCATAACATCTTGAATGACTTTTGTGTTGACATTTGTGTGAAATGAAATTTTTTATGGGGGTTGTTGTTAACTTTTCTTGGGTTCCATAATAGCATTAATTATATATTACTTAGAGCATTTGTTCTTTGATTTCTCCTCTCCAACTTCTCCTCAACTGCCAGATAAACCACATTATTTTCATTAACTCTTGATTCTATTTATTTCTCTGGGCCCCTTATGGTTTGTCTCCAAAGATCACTTTATCTTTTATCTTACCAATTTTCCCCCAGTGAATAAATAAGTTTTATTATTTATTTAACTTTTAGCTGGTGGGAATTAATTGGACTTTACTCTACCCTTATGTATTTCAAATTTCAAAGAAATAGTCTGGCTTGTATTTTTACCTGATATACTTCAAAGACACTTAGAATATTTGAACATAAAATAAGGCACATTTTTTATTTCATCTTAGTCTGATGAGAGTTAACTGTAAATTAGTTAAATTGTAAACTATTTTAGTTTCTCTGCTTTTGATATTTTCAAAAATTGGTTAAAAATTTAAAAGTTTTTTAAATTTTGTCAAAACTACTCTTTGTGGATTTATAAAATAAGCTGGCCAATTTAATTTTTCCAAATGACTGGATTTTATTGTTTTCTCAATGGAAGGAATATTATAGTTTTGTTTTCTCCTTTATCTTTATTTTGTAAGAATGGTATCACAGTCTGCCACTGGATCTCATATTTTTAGAATAATCTCTGCTTGGTCAAATGAAGTGATTGGGTATTAAGACTATCACTTCTCATCATTAAAACTGGTTCCTATGGGGCACCTGGGTGACCTAGTGGGTTAAAGCCTCTGCTTTCGCCTCAGGTCATGATCTCAGGGTCCTGGGATGGAGCCCTGCATCGGGCTCTCTGCTCAGCGGGGATTCTGCTTCCCTGTGCCTCTCTGCCTACTTGTGATCTCTCTCTCTCTCTCTCTCTGTCAAATAAATAAATAAAATCTTAAAAAAAGAAAATAAAACTGGTTCCCATAATGAGAATGTGAATAAATTTAATGAGAAAATATCAACAACCCAATAATTCATACAAAAACAATGAGAAATTTCCTAAATTTTTTTTCTCTTTCACAGATGTTTGGCATTATTTTAGATAGTATAAATATTTTTATGCTGAGGTTAAAGTAAAACATAAAAACGTAACAATCAATGGAGTTTCAGAAATATTTGAGTGCTTTGCTGGCTGTGAAGAAACATCAAAGAGCTATTAAAGCTCATGAGTACAGCTGAAATCATAAAGTCACTGCCTATTGCTTTGCCAGCAGGTGGCATTCAGGGTTCCGGAATTTGCTAAGTGAAAAGGAAAAACCATTCTCTAATCTTAATGTACCATGTCATTATTGAGTGTTTTAAAATGTGCAATAACCTGCCACCTTAGGTTTCTTCCCCCGCGCCCCTCCCCCCACGTTTTTGTTGTGTTTCCCAGCCTTAGTATCTTCAGTTCTTTTCTTAGAGTCCTATTGTGCTTTTTAGTTTTCAGCGGTGTTGAGATTTTTCTTTAAGGTCTTTGTGTTTTGCAAAGAGGTAAAAAAAAATGAGTTTTCCCTCACGAGCCATCCTCTATCTCACTTTCTTTATGTGGCCTGAGTGAATTATCATCTGCATAGAAGTAGTTATGGAGACACTGTTGATTTTTTTTCCCCTTGCTTGGCACCTTTTACTTTTTCTTCCGCTGAAGCAGCTCTGGCCACCTGGTGCTTCCGCTGCAAGTATGATGAGCAGTTTGATCAAGTAGGGGTGGAGCAGTGGGAGCACTACTTTTCGATTTCCCAGAGTGACATCAGGAATAGGTCTGCATGTTTGCTCTCGGTTGAACCGTTCTGCTCACTATCCTGCTCCCTAATGCTAAGAAATGGTTAATGGTACAGTGTGAGGTACGTTGAAGGTATCTGCTACCACATTTACATTTCCTTGTTGCACTCTTCCACCTATAGATTACAAAATGACATCTCATAGCTTAGCCTCTTTTTTTTTTTTTTTTTTTTTGTGGGGTAACCTTAATAGAATGAGAAGCATGTAAAAAATAGCCATTTTTCAAAAAATCTGGAACAATCCAGGACTGGGACTGGAATTTTATTTTCAATGGTCTTTCCCAAGAGACCACATGAAAATCCTTCTATCAAATGTAGGTCAAAATAGAACCACACCTTAAAATATATTTTTCTATCTATCCTATGCTTGTAACAATAAATTACTTAGCCTTTTAGGCATTTATTTGAATTCATTCCACCTTTAACCAAAATGAAGGAAAACAAAATAATTGTGATATACATCTTTTGTAACAGGAAGACAGTAGTCCAAGGAGGCTCACTCATTCCTCATCCCTTCGGAATAAGCTTGTTTGAAGATCACGTATTCTTTACTGATTGGACAAAGATGGCTGTAATGAAGGCAAATAAGTTCACAGAGACCAGTCCACAAGAGTACCACCACACTTCTCTGAGGCCCTTTGGAGTGACTGTTTACCATGCCCTCAGGCAGCCCTACGGTACGGTATGCCCCAGAACAACGGAAACCCTGTTTAGTACTGGCCTTGGTAGAAAGTTTTTCTCAACGCTATGGAAGTTAATGATGAGTGAACTCATGAGATTTGGGTGGCATTTTCAAATATATGATGGGTTATCTAGAGAGTTAATCTTTCTGAAATTGGCTGTGTAGATCATGAGGCCTTCTGAAAAAAAATGGATGTATTTCAGAGTTAAAATGCCAAATCTCCAGGAAACTTAGACATGTATTTTACATATATTTATTGGCAGGTGCAATATGCCAGGCCCTGTCTAACTGCTGGGGATGGACAGCAAATAAAACCAAACCAAAATACATATCCTCATTTTACTGGGAGAAATCTTATATTCAATCCATTAATATTAAAGTTGAGGGACCTGAAGCCTAGAAGAAGAAACTAACAAGACTAAGTGTTCACTTCAGGTAGTGTCAGAGCCAATGTCTTTCTCTTCTCCGTTGAATATGTATGACTCCGGTTATTTGGTTTGTGTTGGGTCTGTCATAGGCCATCGGTGTTTAGGGTCTCATGGGCTGGTCACTTATCAAAGAAAAGAAATATTTTGATTCAGATACCATTTAGTCTTCTGTTATTTTATAGTAAGTCTTGTTTGTGCCTCACAGTTTTAAATTGACAGGACTATTGCAACTATATATAGCTCTTTTCTGTATTTGCTTGTGTATCAGAAAAAAAGAAAGAAATATGATCAGTGAAGAGTAATTCAGGGAAAGGCAGATTTTACTTTAAAACTCCTACATTGAGTGGTGGGGTCTGACTTTAGAATGGAGAAAGACCATAAAGTAATTAGGTTGATTTTTTTTTTTTTTTAACAAAAAACCAACCACTAGAACTGATACACTGAAGGATATTCATGTCAAGTAGTCATCCTGAGATAACATATAGTTTAGCTGAAAATACCTACTATATCTGAAAACACTTTGGAAGTCTCTATTTGGAATAATCCGTTCATGAGCTACTAAATTCCTTGCCCTTAACTAAAAATATTACCCAATTTTATCATCCAAATTGTTCATTGTTTCCCCAAATCAATGCACATGAGAAGGTAAAGATTTACTTTATTTTATTATTATTATTATATTATTATTTTTGTAAAGAGACAATTTTAAAGAATAAGTCAAAGGCTAAGAAGACCGTTTTCAAAGCAGATGAGAACATTTTGGCTGTCACAGGCTTGTGTACAATGAGTTTTTGAGTCCCAGCTTTGAGAATAGATTTTGGGAGTATAAACTGGCTTGTAATGCAGGATTGTAGGGTTTTGGATTTAGGTCTGGATTTGACTTCTAGTTTAGCTGCTGAATAATCTTGGGCAAGTTGTGTTACCTTCTGGAGCTTTGGTTTCCTCTTTTATAAAATTGGGATAATAATACTTAGTTCTTAGAGTCATTGATTGTAAGTTGCCTTACTTAAAAAGCATGCATCTAGTGAGTTATAGCTACTTACTATATCTCGGGAATGTCAAAGTAACACTCAAGCTTTTTGTGGGGTGGTGGTCATTTTTAACCACTGAGGCTAGCAGATGTAATTACAGTGGGGGAGAAGAACTCCCAAAGTTACGCAGCTGTGGGAATCCTGTGTGTTGCCACTACCAGTTTGAGGGTAGGTGCGAAAGCTTAGATGGGGGTGTTTACAGCAGCAACCAGCGGTAGTGTTTGAGTTGAAGCCCATTATTTTGTTTTCACGTACCTGGCTCAAAGTGGTTTCACGTGTATTGGGTAATCATACATTTCTAATTGAGATTTAACCCTGTGTGTTTTTTCCTCTAGTTAGCAGTCCATGCAGAGATAACAATGGGGGCTGTGAACACATCTGTGTCCTCAGCCACAGAACAGATAATGATGGTTTGGGTTACCGCTGCAGGTGCACCCTCGGCTTCAGCCTGGATGTGGATAACCGCCACTGCGTTGGTAAGAAATCCCTTCCGGGCTGTCTTTCTAGTAGGCAGCATAGTGGTATGTGCTGCCTTTGGACTGGGTCGGCTTCCTCTCATACTCCATGGTGAAGAAGCATTTGGCAGCTGACAGAGCGTCTTCCTTAGATGGCACCACTCCCCTTACACACAGGGTTCGAAGGTGTAAATTTCTGTTCTTTCGGCCTTTCCTTTAGTTGCACATTTAGGGTTTCCTTGGGCTCCCTTTCCCCTATTCTCCTTCCTGAAATCTTTGTCTGCTTTTAAAATTGTGCTTTTGAAATTCCATACAATTTTGAGTTTTCTCTCTCTACATATACCTTTCTCTCTCTACATACACCTCTCTACATATACCTCTCTCTCTGCTACATATACCTTTTCCACTTTAGTTGTTAGTCTTCCCTTTATTGGGAAGTACTTCCCATCCCTTTCGTCCCTTTTGTTGTCTCCTAGACTGCTGCTTCTGCCTCTCTGGGGGCAGAAGGGGATGGGGGCGGGGGTGGCGCCTCCATCCTACTTGGCTTTATTGCTGTGTCCCATAGCAAACTAATTGTTGGGGCGGCTCATTTCCTCATCTCGGTTTTCACTTTTCAGTTCAGATTTTTTCTTTGTATCTGCCTCTGTGCTCCGAGATGCAATTATTCCCTCAAGCACTTCTTGTCTTCTCTTGGGTTGCCTACACATCTACTCGTAAGTGGGCTATTACCCTGCCTGTGATGATGACAAAATGCACACTCCTGCAATATTTGGTTTTCTTTTCTTTCCCTTGAAAACTCTCCTTTTTAATGCCTTTGACAAATTCTCGCTCCCCAGATGGTACTGCTTTGGGCTTGGTAACGAAAGTTCTCTAATTCTAACTGAGACTAATTTGTTAACTTTGTGGGTAATCCTAGATTCAGATAAAAATCACCATCATTCAAAAAGCCATGTGTCTCTGGCTATTATATTGATACCACGTTGTCTAATAATTTTGCTTTTAAACTCTTGCAATTTTTATCTTTGTCTTGGGTATTCCTCCTTCATCTCTTTCTTTTTGATTTCCTGACATACTGCTACTGTCTCCTTCTTTGATTTTAAAGTCACTCCTTTTTTCCTGTTTTCTCTATTTTTCCTTTCCCCTCCTATCTTTCCCTCCTTTATTTATTTCTAAATAACTTAGCTGGTTGCTGTTAATTCTTCTCTTTCGAGAGTCTTAATACCTTAAAAACTACAGTAGGATTCATGGTATAGATCTCTATACAAGAGTTAATCCCAATTAAGAATTTTGATGGAATTACTATGTAGTTCAGTTAATAATAGAATTCATCATAGGGACTATATTTTATATAAATAAATCTTAAGGATAAATTTCTCAAGAAGGAGTAAGATTATAATAGTTGTATCACCTTCATAGCTGCTTATCTTTTTTTCCCTCTCTTCCCATTATTGCCAATGTTTTCGACAGATTTGTTTTTTATACTGATTTCAGAATTATAAAATGTGCTTTATGGATATATAAATAATTTCTCTAGAATTGAGGGAGGACAAGAACCAGGCTGTGGCCAATTGTGTTGTATTCTTCCTACAGCTGTTAAGCAATTCCTGATCTTTTCATCTGAAGTGGCTGTTCGTGGCATCCCATTCAACCTGTCTACCCAGGAAGATGTCATAGTTCCAGTGACAGGAAGTCCTTCTTTCTTTGTTGGGATTGATTTTGATGCCAAGGAGAACACTATCTTCTTTTCAGATACATCAAAAGACATGATTTTTAAGCAAAATATCAATGGCACAGGTAAGAATACATTAAAAAAATTTTTTTTGCATGGTTTATACATTTTTTTAACAATAATACTAATAATATGCTCACTAGAACTTACTTAGCTTGCTGAATACTTTTAGTTTAGGAAAAGAAATCCATTGCTTTCCCCATGATTTTAGTTAAAACAAACACTTCCTTTCTTTAAGAGTATATTTTTAACAATGAGAAATAATAACATCAAAGAAGCTGACATTACATAAAAGGAGAGTCAAGTGTATGAAAGTCAGTAATGGGTTAATTGACTAGACTAGGGGCTTGACATTATAATAATAAAAAAACCTGCATGATTATATGGGAATATGGATTTACTATAAGTTTTCAGTTGGGATTCTGTTAATATCTCTAATCATCACAGAAAGGTAAATTATGGGCAAACTTTACTGCTGGATACTTTATTGAATGATGACATAACTGAGTATTTTGATTTTACAACCTACTGGAGAATTCTACCAAACATTGAAAGAAGAATTAATACTGATTCTTTTAAAACTCTTCCAAAATATTTAGGAGGGGAAAATACTTCCAAAGGCATTTTATGAAGCCAGCATTACTTTGATACCAAAACCAGACTGGGATACCATAAGAAAGAAAACTATAGACCAACACCAATACCAATACGATAAATATTGATGTAAGAATTCTCAATGAAATATTGCAAACAGAATTCAAGAACACATTAAAAGTATTATACACTATGACCAAGTGGGATTTATCCTTGAGATGTAAAGTTGGTACAATATATACAAATCAATAAATGTAATACATCACATCAGTAAAATGAAAGAAAATCACATGATCATCTCAATAGATGCAGAAAAAGCATTTGACAAAATAAAACATACTTTCATGATAAAAACTCAGCAGAGTGAGTATAAAAGAAAAATACCTCAATATAATAAAGGCCATGTACTACATAAACACAGCTAACATTATATTTAAAGGAGAGAAATTGAAAGCATTTCCCCTAAGATCAAGAGCAAAGCAAGGACGCCCTCTGTCACTACTCCTATTCCATATAGTACTGGAAGTCCTAGCTAGAGCAATTAAGCAAGACAAAGAAGTAAAAGGCATCCAAATCAGAAAGGAAGAAATAAAAAAATTCTTATTTGCTGATGATATGATCCTATATATATATAAAATCCCAAAGGATCAGTCAAGAACTCTTGGAATTAATGAATAATTTCCATAAAGTGGCAGGACACAATCAACATATAGAAATCAGTTGCATTCTTTTACACTAATGATAAAGTATCCAAAAACAACATAAAGAAAACCATTCCATTCACAATAGCATCAAAAACAATAAAACACTTAGAAATAAATTTAACCAACGAAATGGAAGATCTCTACAATAAAAACCACAAAACTTAGATGAAGAAAATTGAAGAAGACACAAAAAAATTGAAAAATATCCCATGTTCACAGACTGGAAGAATTAATATTGTTAAAATGGTCATACTACCCAAAGTCATCTACAAATTCAGTGCAATCCCCATCAAATCACCAAAGGCATTCCTCACAGAAATAGAAGAAACAGTCCTAAAATTTGTAGGGAACCACAAAAGACTCTGAATAGCCAAATCAATCCTGAGGAAACAGAACAAGGTGAAAGGTGTCATACTTCTGGATTTAAAACTATACTACAAAGCCATAGTAATAAAAACAGTATGATATGGGCACAAAAATAGACACATCTTGGAACAGTGGGACAAAATAGCCCAGAAGTAGACCCTAGCATGTGTATTCAACTAATATTTGAGACAAGATTCAAGAATAACCAATGGGAAAGGCATAGTCTCTTCAACAAAAGGTGCTGGGCAAACTGGAGAAACACATGTAATATAATGAAATTGGACCCCTATTTCAGAAGGCCCACATAAGTCACAAAAAAATTAACCAAAATAGATCAAAGACTTAAAAAACTGATACATGATACCATAAAACTCCTAGAAGAAAATTTAGAAAAGAAGTTCATCAGTACTGGTCTTGGCAATAATTTTTTGCACATGATGTCAAGCACAAACAACAACAACAATAATGATCAACAAATGAGACTACCTCAAATTCAAAAGCTTCTGCACAGCAAAAAAACAACAAAATGAAAAGACAACCTACAGAATGGGAGAAGATATTTGCAAACTATATATTAGATAAGGGGGTCAATATCCAAAATACATGAAGAACTCAGTCTAGCTCAATAAAAACAACAACAAAAACAACAACAAAAATCTAACTAGAAAGTGGACAGAAGAACCAAATAGACATTATCTCAAGTGGGACATCAAAATGACTTACAGATACATGAAAAGATGCTCAGCATCAATAATCATTAGGTAAATGCAAATCAAAACTATAATGAGATATTGCCTGATACCAGTCAGAATGGCTAATATCAAAAAAACAAGAAATAACAAATATTGGTGAAGATGTGGAGAAAAGGGAACTCTGATGAACTATTGGTAGGAATGTAAATTGGTGCAGCCACTGTGGAAAATAGTATGAAGTTTCCTCAAAAAATTAAAAATAGAAATATGATCCAGTAATTCCACTACTAGTATTTGCCTAAAGAAAATGAAAACACTAATTTGAAAAGATTTATGCACCCCTGTTTATTGCAGCCTTATTTACAATAGCCAAATTATGGAAATGGCCCAAGTGTCCATCAGTAGATGAGTGGATAAAGATGTGATACACACACACACACACACACACACACACACACAGAAATAATATTCAGCCATGAAAAGAATGACTTCATGTGATTTGCAACAACATGGATAGAGCTAGAGAGTATACTGTTAGGTGAAATAAGCTGGCCAGAGAAAGACAAATACCATGTGATTCACTCATATGCGGAATTTAAGAAACAGATGACCAAAGGAAAAAAGAAAGAGACAAAGTAAGAAATAGACTCTTAACTATAGAGAACAAATTGATGGTTACCAGAGAGGAGATGGGTGGAGGGATGCATGAAATAAATGAAGGGGATTAAGAGTGCACTTATCTAGATGAGTGCCAAGTAGCATTCCATACAAAATTATTGAATCACTATATTGTATGTGTGAAACAAATACAACAGTGTATGTTTACTCTACTGGAATTTAAAAAATTCATCTTCCTCTCTTTCCTTTTTCTTTGGGTTCCTTTTTCCTTGGGTTCCTTTTTCTTTTTTTATTTCAACTTTTTTTTTTCATGATGGAAGCTTTCTTCAAATTTCTGTGATTCTTGTTTAATATTTTCTTATTTAATAAGGGCAAGTCTATAATAGCTACCAGAAAGTCTGTCTGTATGTATGAGCCTCATCAGCTGGTGAACTTCAGGTGATGAGGCAGTTTTTCTGGGGAGCTTCCAAACATTGAATTAGTAAATGATATTAGTAAATCTTTTTCTAGAAAGTCATTTGTCATTAGTAGATATCTCCGTTCTCCTTGGTGTGGGGAATAAGAGGTGGTGAGGGTAGCTTGCGGTTTATGTTCTAGGAGAAGTACAGAGGACGGGGGGCTGAGGACCCTGCAGTTTATGAGTCACACAATCCTCCTGTATTCAGTTCTGTTCCATCCCAGCATTCCCTTTTGCATTGTGGTGTCCTTGAGCCCACAGCGTCTCTGCATCAGTTCCTCCAGAGAACATCTCTCATCTGTTCAAGGAGGTAGATGGAGGGGAGTGGCATGGATGCTTAGGATCTGAGAGGGACCTGGTGGTCTAATTGTTCTGGTTACCAACTTTTAACTAAAGCCCCTTAGTTCCTTGCCCTTACATTTCTCCTAGTATCTCTGAGAGCCAATATGTTGAGGCTTTTGCATGTACACGCATGTGTGTTCTTGTGTGTGTGTGTGGGGGGGGGGGCTTCCCTCTGCTGGCACTGAGTTTGCACTTTCTCCCCCAACTTAGTGAGTTATTACCCCTCTAATCACTTTGTCTTCTTCTTCTTCTTCTTTTTTTATTAACATATAATGTATTATTTGCTCCAAGGTACATGTCTGTGAATCGTCAGGCTCACACATTTCACATCACTTAACATGGCACATATGCCCAATGTGCATAACCCAATGTCCATAACCCAGCCACCCTATCCCTACCCTGCCACCTCCCAGCCACCCTTAGTTTGTTTTGTGAGTTTAGGAGTCTCTTATGGTTTGTTTCCTTCCCCATCCCATTTTGTTTCATTTCTCTTCCCCACCCCCCACGACTCCCCGCCCTGCCTGTCAAATTCCTTATATCAGAGAGATCATGTGATAATTGTCTTTCTCTGACTGACTTATTTCGCTTAGCATAATACCCTTTAGTTCCATCCACGAAGTTGCAAATGGCAAGATTTCGTTTCTCTTGATGGCTGCATAGTATTCCATTGTATATATATACACCACATCTTCTTTATCCATTCATCTGTTGATGGACACCTAGGTTCTTTCCATAGTTTGGCTATTGTGAACATTGGTGCTATAAACATTCGGGTGCATCACTTTGTCTTCTAAACCATGGAAATCTCTTATCTGCTGTCCCTGTACTATCATCTTAAGAGTTTGGAAGGAAGAGGAGAAAACATGTGTGGTCAGTCTTCAACTTTGAACCAGAGTGCATCTCTTCTGGGGACCACAGTTAGTTCCTCTGAGCTTGGAGGACTCCAGTCAATCTTAGTTCTCACCAAAAGGCAGTGTTGGGTATCTCAGCCCCATGTAGGCTCAGTCTCCTACCGGCATCTCACAGGTCAGCTCCCTTCTCCTTTGTCAAGCTGGAATGTTCATCACGCTTTTTGTCAATTTCAAGTCTACATGTTGAGCAAGTTACCTTTTAAAATATTCTATAGTCAGTGGTTATAAACTTTCTATGCTTTAGTGAGGGAGGTATTACATTGCTGTGGTTCCAGGAAGGGGAATAAGTGTCGGTGAAAATGTGTAGAAAATGAATTGTCCGAAATCAAATTAAAGTCAAGATCAGCTGAATGAAGCTCTCAGGAACTCAGATATGCTCAAATCTCCACCCTAAATATTCCATCCACCTGCCAGTCCATGTGTCTTTCTAGTTACGGCTCTCTCTCTCCTTCATTTCATGTTTGAACTACATGTTCCTGTTCTCACCTCCACACTTGTACTTACCACTTATTTCTCATTCCATCCCATTCTGCCAACTGTGTCACTTGAAACCCTTCTCATCTCGGTCACCTCCAGTCTTGTTTCCTTCTCTTTCTTGGCCATTTTTTCTGGTGTTCTTTACAGGTCTTTCCTTCTTTGCCTGTTTCCTAAACAACTGTGTTCTCTAGTGTTCAACATTGGTTCTCTTTCAGTTGATGATATACATCTCCTTCTGAGCTCTCTAAGGTTCAGACCCATAATGCCAACTGCCTTTTGGATATCTCACCATATTTCCCACAACCACCTCAAAACCAATAGGTCTAAGTAGACATCTATACCCAGTTTCTCACAGATGTCCTGCCTTAGCGTAGAGCATGACCACTCTCTCTTCTCCTCCTATTCCCCCATTCCTCCCAGGATCTGGTGGTTACCTAAACTTCTCCTTTTTTTTTTAGCCTCTATCATTAACTAATTAACCTCTGAAATGTGGAGTTCTCACTCTGTCTCCCTCTCACTTCCAAACCTTTGCTTTCCTATAGCGCCCAATTCACTACTTCTTTTGGGAAAGTTTTCCTCACTTCCACCTTGCCATATGCTTCATTTTGGAGTCTGTTTTATATCATTCTGTGCATACCTCTGTCATAATACCCATTACTCTTTGATTTTTGCCCCTTGACCTCTCTCCCACTTCGTTATAAATCTCTTGGAGGCAGTGTCCACATTTCTTTCAAGATGCTTCACTTTTCTAGGACTCAGTTTCCTTATCTGCAAAATAGGGATACTAATAATACCTTGATTGAACTATTGTAAGTGTGGATGAATCCATGTAAAATGCTTGGACCAATTCCTGGCTCATAGTTAGTGTTCAATGTAAGCTATTATTATAATACTATTAGCAGTATTATGTTTCCTAAGTATCTAGTATGATGTCTAGCATGTAAAGGACTTTCTTTTTATAATGCACTAAGTAGATGAATGGAAAAAGCACTGATTGGTTTTCCTACTTCAAAAAAAGTGTTATCTTTTACTGTGACTCAGATTTCTTTATCAAAAGTAGGAAAAAGAGAGGATAAGACATAAAAATTTCACAAAGAGGAAAGTGGTCTTTTTTCCCCATACCCAGTTCTGATTTTCTTTTGGTATCTTCACTGGTCTTTTCAAAGTGGCAACTTTGAGGTTTTGAAAGGCTGTTGATGAGAAGGTTAGGCCATCCCACCTCAGAGATCCCCCCCCGCGAGTCGTACCTGGTGGTGTCAGCTTATCAAAGCTGTCTGTGGGTGGTGTTTGTGAATATGTGAACTCAGGTATCTTCTCTTCAGATGTCCTGCAATGAGATTTTTTTTTTCCTCTGGGAGGTTGAACAGGGAGTAAATGTAGGGCATACCACTTCTGGTTCTGTTTATCAGAATCATATCTGTTCTTTTAGATCCAAACTCTTGGGAATGGATAGATTCTAGGTTTATCTCATGTTGTTGCTCAGCAGTTTAGTTTTTTTTTTTTTTTAAGGAATTCCGCATGAGTTACTGAAATAGGATGTAACTCTAACATAATTTAAATATGCAGTAGTAGGAAAATGTATGTCATAAAATATGCTTAGTTTAAACCTTGTCCATATTTCAACTTATAGGAAGAGAAATTCTCACTGCCAACAGGGTGGAAAGTGTTGAAAGTTTGACTTTTGACTGGATTTCAAAGAATCTCTATTGGACAGACGCTTCTTACAGGAGTATCAGTGTCATGAGGTTAGCTGATAAATCGAGACGTGCAATCATCCAGAATTTAAATAACCCACGATCAATCGTAGTTCATCCTATCGCTGGGTAAGTGTGTTCATGTTTTCTGAAGAGCTTGAAACTGTATGTTTTTTAAAGTTATGGAAAAATGATGCCACCCTTTTTTGGCAAGTTAAGCAAATGTAAGCTAGAACTATATAAATTGAAATCACCTTAAATTTTATCCCTTTAGCATAAGCTTATGTAATCACTTTATCTCCTTGAAAACACTTTCTCCTTAGTTTCAGCTTTCTCAGTCTGAAGTGTGGGTTTTTTTTTTTTCACAATTGAAGAGGACCAACAATGTGATACAGATTCAGTAGAGAAGGATTGAATGTGCAATGGAATTATCAGGAAAGGCTCAAATTCTTTCCCTGCTTTAATGTATTGCTATAAAGCTTAGGAAAACTTGCTTAATCATTTAGTAGTTTTCAGAATAAAAAGTCTTTCAGACTACAGACAAGTTTCATGTTTAACCATTCCGTGATTGGTTGCGTCAGACAAGAAAGACGAAACAGTTTGTACTATTCTTTTTAGGTTCTTACCTTTCTAATTTAAATATAGATAATAGCTAATATGTTTGTTTGGAATGAGTCTTAGCTGGGTAGTTGTAGTTGAGTGGAATTAAAAAAAAGAAAGAAAGAAAGAAAGGAAATGAGTGGGAATTAATTAAGGAAGGCACATAGTAAGCACTTTACATAATCTTGTCTAATTCAAAAGCTGGTTTGTGAGGCAGGTAGATAGACCATCTGTTAAAGCAACAGTTAAGGTTCAAATTCCCGGCCTACTTGACTACAAAACCTTTGTGTCTAGGAACTCTGTATACTGCCTCTAGAATGTTTGTTGTATTTAAATTTTCTCCCTGTGAAATAATGAAAGAAAGATTTAAAAGCTGGTGGATACTCTTAATAAGAAATTGTATTGCCCTGTAGAGAGTTGATTTTTCTATTGAATTTATCTTAAACTAAATCTTTGGCATTTGGTTTTGAAAAGCTCTTAAATTCCTTTCCTCCTGACCCCTTCATTTAAAAGAATATGAAGTCACATTTCAGAAAGTTATGTCTTGGAAAAGATCTAATTGTAGTTTCTAAGGCTCACATGAAAGAGAAATTTTTTCCCCTAGATTTTTCTTTTTTTCACTCCTCAGAATTAAAAAAAAAAACAAACAAACATGCCTTGGGTAGAGATTGTCTAAGAGTTATGTTGATTTGGGTGCATTCTTCATTGGAGAGGAAATCCTTTCCTGCAAATTGATCAATTCCTTGTGGAAGATGACTAAAGAGCTATCCAGTGTGTCCTAGCTGTTTTATCCAGAGAGGAAAGAGAGGTTAAAGACTGTTTTCTTGCCCATAGTATATCATTTCATTTGAACAACTTGGGATTATTTAAAATGTAACCAAGGGGTGCCTGGCTAGCTCGGTTGCTGGAGCATGTGACTCAATCTTGGGATTGTAGGTTCGAGCCCCATGTTGGGTATAGGGATTACCTAGAAAATAGAATCATAAAATGTAACCTGAATTATGTCTTTTTAAAAAGAATCTACCTGGTGACAATAGTTTTAGGTCCTAGGTCTAGCACAGTGGTTCTCTCCTCTGGATGCCCATTTTAATGCCATTTGTGTTTGTGACTTTGGTTATATGTTGATAACTGAACTTTTAAAGAAGAGATCCAAAAAACAAGAATTAGATTAGTTGTATACTCAATCTGCTTATTAGGCAGATTTTATTTTTTCTGTATAAGCCCAATAGCGTATACAGAAAATGAAGTTAGTTGTAGCAAGTCTCTGGAAAATCTGAGTTTGTGCTAAATCTCTCCAAGCCATGTAGTTTGTTGCAGTATTAACATGTTTGGTTTATGACCTCTTTTTTTAGGTACATATTCTTCACTGATTGGTTCCGTCCTGCTAAAATTATGAGAGCATGGAGTGATGGATCTAACCTTTTGCCAATAGTAAACACTACTCTTGGATGGCCCAATGGATTGGCCATTGATTGGGGGTAAGAAGGAATCATCCCAAATTACTGAGTTCCCACTTACTGTGACATACTTAGGAAGCAATATGATGGAGTAAGGAAACTGGTACTACTTTTTTTTTTTTTTTTTAAGATTTTATTTATTTATTTATTAGAGAGAGAGAGAGCACAAGCAGGCAGAGTGGCAGGCAGAGGCAGAGGGAGAAGCAGGCTCCCTGCTGAGCAAGGAGCCCGATGCGGGACTTGATCCAGGACCCTGGGATCATGACCCGAGCCAAACGCAGCAGCTTAACCAACTGAGCCACCCAGGCGTCCCAGGAAACTGGTACTACTTGTACTCAGATATTTCTACATCATTGATTGGTGCTGGGAGAAGGCTATAGAATGATACAAGGACACAAAGAACACAAACATAGTTGGCCAATTTCTGCTAGGATGAAAACTAGTGTACTCTGAATGTTCTGAGGGAATTGATAGAGGAGGCAGAAAAATAGAACCTTTGAGAGGTCAGTACAGACGAGCCATGACCCAAATCTCATTAGAAGTAGGATAGGGATTTGATGATGTTCAAGTCATGTATAATTTTCATAGGGGCATCGTGAGGATAGGAAATCTTTGGTGTCAATTAATCAACAAATACATATTTGCATATATACATACTCTGGGAGAATTTTGAAGTATAAGATAGAATTCTCAGGAAATTAATGATCTATCTAGGAATATAGGAAAAAGTAACAGGGTAAAAAAGCTTACAGACATGAAATGCCAAACTAGTTTATAGGAGAGACAAAAGAAAGAAATGTATTTAGCCTTTTAAACATGTTTTTTTTTAACTTGTGTACTTAACCAGGAGAAAAATAAAATATTTGACTTTAAGATAAAAGCATTTTAAGTTTTCTTTTTCTGTAAAGATTTTATTTATCTATTAGAGAGAGAGAGTGGGAGTGCATGAGCAGGGGGGAGGGGCAGAGGGAGAAGCCAGCTCCACACTGAGCAGGGAGACCCACGTGGGGCTCAATCCCAGGATCCTGGGATCATGACCTGAGCCGAAGGAAGATGCTTAATGAACTGAGCCACTCAGGCATGCCCATTTTAAGTTTTCTAAGATAATTAAAAATCGCTTCATGAAAGTACTGTCTTGGGGGGGGGGCATTAAACTATTATATTTTTAATGAGTATAATTTAGTTTTTAAAAACTTTGTTCAATAAATGTTTCAACTGGACATACCATTTCTGGATGCCCTCAGTGCAAAAGGTGCACTACTAAGTTTCTGGATGACAGATAACTAAGTATTTTATCATTTTAGTGCTTTACGGTTGTACTGGGTAGATGCCTTTTTTGATAAAATTGAGCACAGCACCTTTGACGGTTTAGACAGAAGAAACCTGGGCCATATACAGCAGATGACTCATCCATTTGGACTTACTGTCTTTGAAGGTATGCTTTGAAGCAATGAAAGTGTGTGTTGTTTTTATATTCTGCAAATTGTTAAGAGTAGACTTATCCTCATTTGACAGTCTCACACTTCCAGAAAAGTTGGTTACTTTAGAATACAAAAAATGAAAATGGTGCTATTATGTATAGATAAAACATTTGTTGTTTTGATAAAACATTTCATTTTTAAGGTGTATTTTTTCTTATAGATGCTTTTAGATAGATAATAATTGATAACATATAGGTATAGCATTTTGTAGATTGCATGTATTATAAAATTTAATTCCCCAAGTACTCTATTACATAAATATCCCACAAGGAAATAGTAAACTACCGCTTTCATCATTTTCAGGAATAAAACAGCAAGAGCATTTGTGGTGACTCGTAATGTTTTGTTGTTTTCTGTATGAGTGTCCTCAGAATCATTGTGGAAAAAGTATTAACATATATTTACCAACTGCATGGTCACTGAATGACTCTGAAGCTTTTTAGACACATGCTGAGTAACTTACGTCACTGTTATATAGAAATGTTAGAATACAGCTTGTGAAAAATAGCAAGATGTACTTGTCTTTTTTATCAACCTTTCCAACAATTGACTGCTACTAGTAAAGATTGTTGGGAGCTTGGAATTCTGGGAAACTACAGCCATCGGGATCACACTGATCTATCATTTTTCCCTCTTGAGTGGAGTCGTGGTATTGTGGGTTGAGTTGCTGGGAATAAGAATGTGGTTTGCACTTGTGAGACAGGTGGTTTTTTGAGTCTTGATAATAAGGTTTCTGTGAATGATTGTATAGCTTGCACAAAAGTGCCAGGTCAAGAGGGTGAGGAGAGACTAAAATCTACCCTGGTTCTTTTTGAACCAGAAGTAGTCCAGTTAGAGAAATGCCATTTTGTGATCTACCAAAGGCCCTACCCATAGGCTAGCTGTGTCTCTGGTTGAAACTTCCTACTCTGAAAAATCAGCCAGGTGCTTTAAAAGACTAGACCCTTAATGTAAATCAAAGACTTTCTCCCACATATACAGTGTGGAATGAATAGCTAGTAAATATATTGCATGTTCCATCCTGCTGTCTGTTTATCTGTGGAGGAGGGCATGTTATTTAAAAATATTTAAAAAATGCTCATGAAAGAGTAAGATTTTTGATGAGATGAGTCAATTATAAGTACTCATCCCTTCCTCTTTATGCCTTCCCATTTATTCACTCCCTTTTCATTAATGATGTCAGATAGGCATTTGCTGTTACACCAGAACATTATAAGAATGTTGAATTTTCTCTGCTCTTGATGAAATGCTTTGGGATTGAATAAAAATGCAGTTTCAATACCTTTTGGTTTTATCAGTATGAAAAAAATTTTAGTGTATACTCATGAAAACAACATAATGTTTCCCAAATGATAATAATAGTAATAGTAATAACAAGTTTCTCCCAACACTGCCCTCATTGTGAATTTCTTATGGAAAATTCTTGGATTTCACAACACCATAGAAATCATCATTCTTTTGAATGAAAGGCTAGATCTGCTTGACTATCTGTGCACCACACAGGAGTGAAAGGTTTATTGAACTTCTTATCTATTTAAGTATAGTAAGATACCTTCATGAGTGGTGGGACTCAGTCTAGATAAGATTTAGTAAGTCAGTGACTGATTAGTCATTGATTAGGCCACAGATAAGGAAAACTGGTCTAATGATAAAATTTGTGGCATTTTAGGCATTTTTTGGTTAGCTGGGAATTTTAGTTGAAGATTCATTAAAGAGAAAAATCCACTGATTCTTTTAAAAATGGATATGTTTACTTCCCTGCTTTGGTAGCTAGTATAAAGTGAACATGACTAAATTTTTGAAGTTTAGAATCTTATGATGCCTGTATCTTACCATTTTGAACTTCATATAATATGACTATAGGTGTAGGGGGGGTAGGCACACTCCCGTGGATAATTTTATTGATCTCAGAGCTATAGGGAAAGTTCCTTTTTCACTAGATCTGTACTTTTCCTTCTCAACAGCTTCCCAGTAAAGTTGAGTTAAAAAAAAAAGAAATCAGTGTCCTCAGTGAAGACGTGGGATATATAGAATAGTTGATCTGAAAGGGAGGTTAGATATTTAGTGTCTTTCCTTAATTTTATAAAAAAAAAAAAAAAAAAGAACCTCACACAGTTAAGTATTTGCTCAGAAGCACTCAGAAATTTAGTGGTTTATCTGGGATAAGAACTCAGTCATACGAGGTACATCCAGTGCTCTATAGAATAATCCAAAATTTTATTTTTACCTATGGAAATCTAAACCTAATGGCTACTAAATGCCATCCCCATACTAAATGCACGCCTGCCTGAACTGGAACCCTGGTATCATTAAATATATCATCTTTGCCTTGTAAAGAGTCACAAGTCACGGAAAATGATCACAGAAACCTATTACAGATATTTAGGGGACACAAGAAGTGTCACAAGCCTATTGCATTTCCCAAAACAATTTATAAGTGAGCTGTGATGAAGATCTAATCACTGGTGTTTCTTCTTAGACCACGTGTTTTTTACTGACTGGAGATTGGGTGCTATCGTTCGCGTCAGGAAAACGGATGGTGGAGATACGAGGGTTATCCGAAGTGGCATCGCTAATATAATGCACGTGAAGTCATATGATGCCAACACTCAGACTGGTGAGATTGCCACATTCTTTCATCTGTTTGTATTTATTTAACATAGTGGCTTCTTTTCTCTTTAGTACTTAGGATGTAGGATAGCTCCTGATTGTCACACATTCCTGTCACCCAGATAGTTAAAGAATGTAAGACTTACAATCTTTGTTCAACTCTGTTAACTATAGGAGTATTCTTGGGAAAAACACATTTTAAGGACTTTTTCTGTGTTTAAACTGAATGTTATATTTGGCATGTTGATTTCCAGAAAGAAGCTACTTTGTAGTGTTGGGTTGGAACATTGTTCTTTTCCCGTTTGTTTTCGTTCACAAACTATACCTATGATCAACCCAGTGGAAATGTACATAACTCACTCTCTGGTGGGGGGGGGGCATTGCTTTTTCAGGTTCTAACTACTGTAATAGACCCACACATCCAAATGGCGACTGCAGCCACTTCTGCTTCCCAGTGCCAAATTTCCAGCGGGTGTGTGGTTGCCCATATGGAATGAGTTTGACTTCTAATCACTTGACATGTCAGGAAGACCCGTCCCGTGAACCCCCCATGGAGCAGTGTGGCTCCTTTTCCTTTCCCTGTAGCAACGGCAGATGTGTGCCCAGTAACTACCGCTGTGATGGAGTAGATGACTGTCACGATAACAGTGATGAGCACCTGTGTGGCAAATTCAGTAAGTACCTTATACCCAGGTGATACTTTCTGCAATGAGTAGAACAGAGAGAGGTGGGCCTTCTTCTTCTTTTTTTTAAAGGTTGGATTATCTCTATGGGAAAAAATCTTTTAGAATTTCAGATTTTTAGGGCGGCCGGGTGGTTCAGTGGGTTAAAGCCTCTGCCTTTGGCTCAGGTCATGATCTCAGGATCCTGGGATCGAGCCCCGCATTGAGCTCTCTGCTCAGCAGGGAGCCTGCTTCCCCCTTTCTCTCTGCCTGCCTCTCTGCCTGCTTGTGATCTCTCTCTCTATCAAACAAATAAATAAAAAATCTTAAAAAAAAAAGAAAAAAGAATTTCAGATTTTTAGTATGTAGCCCAAGACTTTAGGAAGCTAGATAATAAATATCATTAATAGATAATGTTACCAATGATTTCTAACATTGATTTGGACTATACTGACTAACAAATTTTTTCCCCTGACATTGTGTGTTTGGATCACCAATACAGTCATGATAGCTTGGCAAGCACCTCAAAAAGTCATATCAAAATAAATAGGTTATAATCTTTAGTATCTGAGAGGATAGTATTTCAAAATAGGTGCTTAGAGTCATTGCGCTTGAAAATCTATGTGCTATATTCCCTTTCCCCCACTTTGGAGTAAAATAGGGGTGAAATGGTGGTCTTAACATTTTTTTTTCAGTGGTAATCTAGTCTATAAAGTCTAGGGCCTAATGAATGCTATTGCAGAAAACAAAAGCATCCCATTAAAATAAAAAAAATAGGTAAAAAACAATTGAAATCTAAGA
Source organism: Nasua narica (assembly GCA_028533885.1). Lineage (NCBI taxonomy): Eukaryota > Metazoa > Chordata > Mammalia > Carnivora > Procyonidae > Nasua > Nasua narica. Next base: position 118,334,197 of record CM052810.1, on the reverse strand, counting down.
AATTTATGTCAAGGCGAGATCAATAGTAATAACAACCTGTCTTTTTAGAGAGAAAGAAGAGAGTCAGATTTGAAAACAAAAGTGCCGCTTGCACTTTTCTGAAATTTCTAAAATTTTCTCTCTTTTGTCTATTATTTTCCTGTTTCTAAAAGTACACATTTTTGCCAGAATATATTATCAATTAACATTTTTCAGATGGCACATTTTCAAGTTTCTGTAAAAACTGTGATTAGAGGAACTAGCTTAGACGTAGGGAATGGGCCTCAGATCACACCAACTAGAGACTGAATATGGGGCTGATTCCTAAATCTCTCAAAGCCTCAGTTTTGGGCACGTAGGTGGGTCAGCCCTTAAGTGTCTTCCTTCAGCTCATGTAAGGATCCCAGGGTCCTGGGATCGAGGCCTGCATCGGGCTGCTTGCTCAGCGGGAAGCCTGCTTCTCCCTCTCCCACTTGCCCTGCTTGTGTTCCCTCTCTCGCTGTTTCTCACTCTGGCAAATAAATAAATATAATATATTTTTAAAAAGCCTCAGTTTCCTCATCTGTAAAATGCAGATAATTCTACATACTTCACAGTATTCACATGAAGATGAAGAGAGAAAAAAAATATATGAAGCACTTAGAAAAATGCCTGGTATATGATAATTGCTAGAGAAATGTCCCCTGGTGATGACAAGGATGATGATGAGAATAACTTGCACATTTCTTCATCTTCTTTTTTTTATTAAGTTCCATTAGCCAACCTCTTCTTCTCATTTTGTATATTGCTCCCATTGAAAAAGAAGAACTGGGCCTTTCCAAGCTAAGAACGTCTTCATGACCAGTTTGTTTTTCTTGTAGATACTTCCTGTGCACCTTCCGCCTTCACCTGTCGCCATGGAGAGTGCATCCCGGCACACTGGAAGTGTGACAGGCAGTCCGACTGCGTGGATGGCAGTGATGAGGAGAACTGTCCCTCCCAGGCCCCGACTTCCTGCCCGGCATCCTTCTTCACCTGTGATAACCATCTGTGTATCCCGAGGAGCTGGCTCTGCGACACAGATAACGATTGTATGGATGGATCTGATGAGAAGAACTGCGGTAAGTTAGGGACGGACTTCTCTTGGTTGCTCAGCCTAGTGAATAGACTTGAACAGTCAGGAGGCCGTGTGCACTTTCCTCTAAGGCTCACACAGTCTTCATGGTATCCTTGTCTGTTCCACCTGTCAATTCCCATATCAATAGGCTGTAAGATCAAAGATACCAGAAGCTTTGAGTTCTCCTGAGCATTGGGTTCTATGGATGCCAAACAAGGACTGTGTCTGATGTCTAACATCCAGACGCGAACTGGGAAAAAAACGCCTCCACTGACTTTTCATATGTTTAAGGCAAATTTGTTATTTTTCTAAGTCATATAAATGATCCAGACATTTGGCTACTGGTTTTTCTTTTTCATTTCATAGAGGCAAAAAGGGGATAAAATACAGAGGCATGGGAAATTTAAATTTCCATTAGTACTGTCTGCCTGCCTTTCATCTTGCTAGTTCTGGTTTCTCTTAGGTTATTATTTATTTTTGTGTCTGTAATAATGGTTTAGGGTGGAGGTCCCTGAACTAAATTCTAGTGTTGGTTGCATAATTTGGAAAGTCACTTTCCTCTATAGTATTTAGTATAGTATATTTAGGCTTTAAGACCTTTTCTAGCTTTCACATTCTGTGAGTCTCTATTTAATAGAGCTTCGAAGGTGTTGTGGATGGAGCGGCCAGCGAGCACATCTCACTCTAAGGCTATGTCTCTTCAGCAACATGGGACCCTGGTTTCTAGAATTAATTGTTCTGCTTAGACTTTGGATTAAATGCAGTCGTGATCTGTCTATATACTGTGGCTACTGGCATGTGGGTCATGCAGACCATGATGCCTAGTTGGGCTCCATTGCTTAGCTTCGGTGTAGAGTCACAGACTCCATGATACTAATGAGGTGGAGTCCAGTCCAAGTTCATGGTGCTCACTTTGAAAGTGTAGTCTGTTTTTCAAAGTTTAATCGCCAATTCTTGACTCTCACCTATAATCTTTTTATTCCTCTTTCCAAAAACTGTACTGGCTTTGCGTGCTCTGGCTGGGCTGACTTTGGCAATGTGGCCAATTTGGAGGAATTTTGAACACCCATACAAATGAAGTGACTTGTGTGTCTCCTTAGCATTTTGCAGTTTGGCTCTAGCACACACTGAACAAGAAATAAACTGTTACTTGGTTTTGTTTTTGAATGACATTAGAACTTACAGAGACATGCCTGCCTAGTCAGTTTCGTTGTCCTGATCATCGATGTATTGACCTATCTTTTGTCTGTGATGGGGACAAGGACTGCATTGATGGATCAGACGAAGCTGGTTGTGGTAAGCAGATTGCTTTATTTATTTATTTATTTGTTTGTTTGTTTTAGATTGCTTTTTTTTTTTATTCATGATGTTTAAAAATAATCTCAATGTTTAGTGGCTTTCTCCTTGAGCTAATTTCTAATGCTTTTTTTTTTTTTCATTCTTAGTAATTAATTGCACTGCTTCTCAATTCAAATGTGCCAGTGAGGGTCGATGTATTAGTAACATATATCATTGTGATGGTGTTTTTGACTGCAGTGATCACTCTGATGAGATAGACTGTTGTAAGTACCATATATCTATCTGCACTTTTCATTTTTCTTAAGAGATTTTATTTATTTTAGAGGGCAGGGGAAAGAGGGAGAGTGCGAGCAGGGGGAGGGGCCAAGAGAGGGGGAAAGAGAGAATCTCAGGCAGACTCCATGCTAAGGGCGGAGCCCGATGCGGGGGCTGGGTCTCAGGACCCTGAGATCTTGACCTCAGCTGAAATCAAGAGTCAAACACTTAACCAACTGTACCACCCAGGTGCCCCTGCGTGTTTCAGTTTTACCAGCATTGATATTACTGCAGGTTTTCTCTAATTCAGATAAACTTTGGAGGGAAGACAGCCTGAATTACAAATTATTATCAAGGGACTGTGGTATTGAACATACAGTAAAGTTGACGAGGTATTTCCAAATAATGACTATAATTTGTGAGTCCATTGGTTGTATAAATGGGCATGTTGTAATAGTTCCTTAGGTGGGTTAAATATTTCTTAGATATTTTTGTTCTTACTATTAATTTTTCCTAGGATATCCTAAATTAGTGGGTTTTAAGTTTTTGAATCTTCCTGTACATAAAGATGTCTTAATGGTTTCTTGTAAATCTCAGTAGAGAGATCAAATTATGGTATAAATATGGTGTTAAGTGGTATTTGATATTGACTTAAATGAATTTATTCCAGCTATTATTTGTTGAATATCTTCTAAGATGTTCCTTATAGTAGGGTGAGAGAAATTATATAACATAAGAGATAACTGAAGCAAAGTATACAGTTATAAGGGCCTTAGAAATGGTACAGATAAAATTCAGCTGAGGTCCACAGAAAAGAAATTCCTTCTAGTAGCCTGATGATTCACAGATATGTACCCTGGGGCAAATAATACATTATATGTTATAGGAATTGAAAAAAAAATTCCTTCTAGTCATACAATTCAAGGAAGACTTCATGGGATATAAATCTGATGGATCTAGAATCTCCATGGGCTGGATACCTATAGTGGATGGGATCTCTTATTGCTTACTTTTTGTGTTAAATGGATTTTAGACTTGTAAAAGATTGTCAGTAGGATGATCATTTGTTAGAATAATGGTGTTTGGGATCATAAAAAGTAGGCTTTTATTAATCTTCCTCCCCAATCAGAAAAAAGGTATTACGGATAAGAAAAAAAGTTAAATAAAATGCTTTAATACTTTATAGATGTGTACAACACCCAGAAATTCTTAATCACTGATTTTCCTGTTTCATGTTGAGAACATGGAATTCTTCTGTGATGATTTGTGGTTAAACTGCCAATTGCCACTGACTTGTTGTTGCCTTACAAGGCCCCTGAGAGGAAGGTTGGATTTACCCCTGTGATATAGGGAAGCAACTCTTATCTCTCCAGGATTGCTCAATGAATAATGGAAAGTTTACGAAGAACTAAGGATTTACTGTCACTTTTTGCTTACTTGATGTGTGCTGGTTTCATTAGGTATAGGTTGCTTGAGGGTAAATTAATAACATCAAAATATATGATATTAAACCCATGAATTCAAAGTAACAAATTAATGGCTGTTTAAGCTCTATTGAAGTGCACTGATAATTACTTAATAAAGAGGCAGATAAACTTTATTTGACCTGTAATTGAATGAGCATTAAAAACATAGGAAACAGAATTTTCTTTTGACTCAGGGATTGGTCCAGACACATGTAAAGGTTTCTCTTTACCACAATGTCTGAGGACCCTATATTGCTTTAGATTTTAATATTAAATTTGTCATAGTCATTATCATAAACCTACCATTGATCCAGAATCATTTCCTCTGAATCTAGGAATTATAGAAAAAGGATTACGAATTGCATTCACAAGTGCATCTCCCCCATGCATTTCTCTTAGCAACTAGGCCTCCTGGGATGTGCCACCCAGATGAGTTTCAGTGCCAAGCAGACGGTGTCTGCATCCCGAAGAGCTGGGAGTGTGATGGGCACCAAGACTGCATCTCTGGATCTGATGAGCACCATGGCTGTGCCCCCAGGACCTGCCCTGCGTCTCACTTTCTGTGTGATAATGGAAACTGCATCCACAGAGATTGGCTCTGTGATGGGGACAATGACTGCAGGGATATGAGCGATGAGAAGGACTGCCCCACTCAGGCCTTTCACTGTCCCAGTTGGCAATGGCATTGCCCTGGCCATAGCGTCTGTGTGAATCTGAGTGCAGTGTGTGATGGCATCTTTGACTGCCCCAATGGGACAGATGAATCCCCACTTTGCAGTAAGTTTCCTGACCACAGTTTAATGGCTGTAAATTCATTCTGAGCACACAGTGGCCTGCTGGGCATCACCATTGTCTCAGTCACCATGTAGCTTTAAGGAAGGGATTTTGGTTCCTCTCTGAGTTCGTTATCTGTGTAGGGATAAGCATCATGGAATTCAAATAAATCACCACTGGCTGATATTTCTCATTAAATCCTTTGCACTTGGTTCTGTGTTTTTACTTATTGTTTAGAAAAATGAGACTAAATGAGGCCATTAGATTATCAAATTAAAAAAATTTTTTTTGACTGTGGTCCTTAGGTTTTCTAACTTTAATATTTTCTAATTTCAATCAGAACTTGTCACAAAACAAATGAAGTCCGGGGATTTGTGTTTGCTGTGATTAAAATCCTGTGATTGGCATGTAATCCTAATTGCTGTCCTTTCTTTCTTTCCTCTTTAATCAATGCTCACTCTCAGATGAACCCCGGCCAGGTATGATTGCAAAATATTTTAGATTCTTATGATTTTAAATGGGTTATGTTTGTGCTGAAAATATTCTAATCATTTTGGCTTACTTCCCCCTCTGGAGCATGTTTCATATCATGACTCTGAAAAATAAGTTAGAGTATACATGGCAATGGAGAATGGAGGGCATTTGTATCCCAGGTATATGACTGACTTTGGGTGGCTTCAGGCGTTGCTGTTTTGGCCCTGAAAGGAAGGAATGGTGGTATGCTGGTGGATCTGTGCCCTCTAGTTTTCCAGTTGCCTTTCCCTTTCTATTTATTTACTTTCACAGAGCTTCGAGCCCTTGTTCTTGAATGTCAAAGTCTTATCTTCCATTTCTCTATAGGTAGAAGGAAGCAAGTGGGAAGTAACTTAGGTCTCTATGCATGCTTTGTCAATGACAGTTATGTTTCTTGATGCCAGTAATATTTCCCCAAGTTTCTCTCATTGCACTAAATGGAGTTATAATAGAAGAGTACAGTGAAGAAAGCAGTTTAAGTCCAGTGATTGTAAAAGACAGTAAGTCCTTGAGCAAATTAGAGCAGATACTGACTAGCCTATGGAGCTCATCCAAGTGAGTGCTGCTCTTAGTTCTTACCTGGGTATTATGTTGAAGGTGACAGCAGACTGTATGACAAATATTACAACAGACTAAACCAAAAAAGCAAAGATTCTTGACTTTTCCCCTTTGTGATTCTCTTTCTTTATTCTAGACCAAGACAGCTGCTCGGATTCCAATGGTGGTTGTACTCATCGGTGTGTTCAGGGGCCCTTTGGGGCCCAGTGCCTGTGTCCATCAGGATACCTGCTTGCCAATGATTCTAAGACCTGTGAAGACATAGATGAATGTGATGTCCGAGGCTTTTGTAGCCAGCATTGTTTCAATACGAGAGGTTCTTTCCGGTGCTGGTGTGATGATGAATACACGATAGACACTGACGAAAGGACTTGTAAAGTTACAGGTAATAACTGAACCTGAAAGTGAACTGACTCCAGCCAGGATAATAGCACACTCCAGAGTTTAAGATCAAATGTTCATGCAGGCATTTGACGGTGTTGGAGTCAAATAGCAAATAGACTTGAATCTTGGCTGGGTTATGTAAACTCTTTAAACTTCAGTTTATTATGAGGATTAAATAAGTTAATACTTATAAAGATCTTGGCATATTTTGGAAAATAGAAGTTTAAGGCTAAATAGGTAGATAATTTTCTATTATTTAAAATAATATCAATAGTTTTTGTATTATTTAAAAATGATTTCTATATCACATTTAAGCATCTTTATATAATGCTTAATTGATTCAATTCAACCAATATTGATTCAGTTTCTATGATGTGAAAGTGATTATACTATGTATTAAGATATTTATTTGACTGCTTCAAAAGTGACCAAATAAAGAAGGGTAATGAAAGATAGTTCCTTTCTTTTTCAAGTAAGAGTGTGGATGGTAGACAGTCCAGGGGATAAAGTTTGGGGTAAAGGCTGTGTGCCATGCTAAAACTTGGTATCATTTATTACCAAAAAGGAAGTGGAGAGGGGATACTGAGAGATAATTAAAAGTCTCTGCCACAGCTCAATGCCTCAGGCAAAACAAAAATATTTAAGAATTAATTCCTATTGTTAGGAAGCCTACATTCTAGAAAGGAAGATGAGTAATATTCAAAAGTCAGTATAAAAATAACAAATAGTAACTGGAAAAATGCAAATATAGTCCATTCCAGATTGATAGTGAGATAAACATTGGAGTATAATTCAAGGCAGATATTTTGGAAAAAGCTTATATTAAATATACCATGAAAATCAGCTAACTATAATGAAACAAATAAATTATTTTTATAGGGACTTTTGTTTGTTTTCCCTAGTACTATAGTTTGGAGTCAAATCTTCCTTCTGGTATCAAAGGTATTGCATCAGATATTTTAAGAGATATTTTAATTGTGGTTTCTTCCACACTCATTGACATTTTTGCATCTTCTTTTTGGACAGGATCTGAAAGCCTCTTGCTACTTGTGGCAAGTCAGAACCAGATTATTGCTGACAATATCACCTCCCAGGTTCACAATATCTATTCAATTGTCCGGAACGGTTCTCACATTGTAGCTCTTGATTTTGATTCAGTCAGTGGTCGTGTCTTTTGGTCTGATGGAAGTCAGGGTAAAATCTGGAGTGCATTTCAAAATGGAACAGACAGAAGAGTAGTAAGTACATTTCTGCTGATCTTCAGCCTGACTAGTCCCCCTGTCTTGGGTCTCTTACTCTTATTCACCGGGGAGAACGGGTCCTACTGCATCCTGGGGAGCTCTCATATTCCCCTCTGGGCTGCGTTGTACCCAAGAGGCCTGTATGTTCATAACTCCCAATACATATGGGTATTTTAGAAAAGAATGTGGCCTCTGAAAGCAGATCCGCGATTCTGAATTCCAGGTCACATGATGCTGAGACCACATTTTTTTCCCCCTAGTGGATGAGAGCAGAGGAAAATACATGGGAATTAGGGGTTGCTTTTCCTCAGTTTTAATCTAGTTATGTTTCTCAATCCATCTCCCACAGTTTCAGTTTCTTGACCCTTGATGGTTGTGTTTCCTTAGCCCCTTAGGACTTTATTTTGTAATTGTTGGCATTTAATCAGTAAAGATATTATTTTGGCATGTGAACATTATAAAGTTTCATAGGGTTGCCAGTTTAGCGAATGGATAGAGTTTTTGTTTAAATGCAAAAAGTTTAAGCAGTAGAAGTATCCTAGAGTATTCAGTTCTACAAAATGTAGTATATTTTTCTTGGAAAGCCCTACTGTTGATTTGGTGGTTAGCTACCCGTAAGAGAAAATTGTCTTATCCTCACAAGCCATCCTAGGACAAGTTTAGTTGTCTTATTCTAGATTTTCATATAATTTCAATGCTTGTATTTATTAACTATCTGTAGAATTCACTTTTTATTCATTTTTGTCTTTAGATACTTAACAGTGGTGTCACTATGACTGAAAGTATTGTGGTAGATTGGGTAGGTCGCAATCTTTACTGGACAGACTACGCTCTGGAAACAATTGAAGTATCTAAACTGGATGGTAGCCACAGGACTGTGCTGATTAGTAAGAATGTGTCAAATCCAAGGGGACTAGCATTAGATCCCAGAATTAGGTAAGACTCTTTTAAAAAATTAATTAATTAATTTTTAAATTTTGTTTTATTTTTTCAGTGTTCCAAGATTCATTGTTTATGCACCAAGAACTTTTTTTTTTTTTTTTAAATGATATTGCTGTGACATGGTTATGAGGGAAAAACAGTAGTAACCTGATGTGGCTGATATGCATACCTCAAAATTTGAAATGAAGTCTTGTTTAAACATCTCTATAGAAATGGTAACCATCCAGGGGTTAATTGGTATCCTTCCTTTATCTGTTTAGTCTTCTTCATAAAGTACATAAGAGCAACTGGTTGTTCACTTTAAGAACACATGGATTCATTAGCTTGGTAATGCAATTATTGAACTGATTGTTATAGAGTTATATAATTAGGTCTCTAACGAATGCACACAATAATATTCCATAGATGGGCCAGCTTGTAACTTTGATATCTCATTTTATACAATAACAACAACAAAAACAAGAAGCAAGATTTTCCTGCTTTAGTTTTATGTTGTGTATTAGAGTTCACTTTTAGGTCATGTAGGGAAGAAAATGTTTGCCTTGGTCCTAAAGGGAAGGATAAATTATCCCACGTGCTTTGAAACCTTGGATGGCTTCTTTCCTTGAATTTACTTAAGATTCTCTAACTTAGATTCTTTTCTGTAGAATCGTGAGTTAGGCAAATTAGGCTTGGTGACCGTGCTGACTTCCTAGATATTGTAAAGTATTACACACCGGTGAAATTTATGATGGATCTCTGATGATGAACAGGTGACTCTCCTATCTTATAAAATGACAGGGTAGATAAACAAGGCCAGATGGATTTTTCTAGATCAACTATTTGTGGATTGTACAGAAACATGAATAGGCATTGAGACATTTCATTGTCATAATGTTCTGCATGTTTTATGAACATTTTAGAAACACCCAGATGGCTTATGACTGCATTATGATTACAGTTTTACTTGGGGACACTTGGAGGAAATAATAAACTCTGTACAGACGTCCTGGACTAGAGATGATTTATTTTAAGCAGCACATAACGATGATGTTGTCTTACTTAAAGTGGCAGTTATTTTCCAGATTGAAATACATCCTTTCCAATTGGCAACAAATTTCTTTTCGCAGTGACCATTTGATGTTCTGGTCTGACTGGGGCCACCACCCTCGTATCGAGCGAGCCAGCATGGATGGCAGTCTGCGTACTGTCATTGTCCAGGACAAGATTTACTGGCCCAGTGGCATAACTATTGACTACCCCAACAGACTGCTCTACTTTACAGATTCCTATCTTGATTACATAGACTATTGTGATTATAATGGACAGCATCGGAGGCAGGTGATAGCCAGTGATTTGGTAAGTTGGTATCGAGGAAGACTAAACTGAACACATATGAGCGGCTTAGTCGAAAGCACATGGAGTAACAAGAAAACCAAGAAATTGATTAATGTGTCTTAGACATTACCAGGTCAATCCAGGAAGTGTCGAAAGGAGTGAGGGCCAATCCATCTTTTCTTACTAATAGAAAAATCAATATATGATAAAATCAAATAATATGATTTTCTTCCAGTTCATGGTCAGATTGTGCCATGTCCAGGAAGGATTAATAGTTTGTGATTTAGTTGATCTGTAGATGCTAATCTGTTGCTTCTATACTTTAAAAAAGTGTGTTAAGCAAAAATCAATAACTTATATTTCGATTTCTCAATTAAATCATAGTCTTTACATGTTTTGTATCTTTTATTGAAGTATACTTGGTATACAATGCTATATTGGTTTCAGGTGTACAACTTACTGATTTGATGATTCTATATGTTAATTAACTTTTATTCAGAAAATTTTGGTGAGTTTATTTTCACAAGTTAAATTGGAAAATACGAAAAATATGTATTTTACTAAAGAGCTGTTACTGACTTCTATTTAAAATTGTCATTGTTGGGGGTGTCTGGGAGTCTCAGTTGGTTAAGGTCTGACTCTTGATTTCAGCTCAGGTCATGATCTCAGGGTCCTGAGATCAAGCCCCACCTTGGGATCTGTGCTCAGCATGAGTCTGCTTGGGTGTCTCTCTCTCTCTCCCTTTCCCTCTGCCCCTCCCCTTGCTTGTGCTCTTTCTGTCTCTAAAATAAGTAAGTCTAAAAAAAATAATAAATAATAGTTGTCATTGTTGATAGTTCTGTGGCTTTAAGGGATCCTGGCAGGACCTTCCTACCTTCAGGGAATAGGCATTTACTACCAGATTATGTGAATCTGTGAGTGGCAGAGATAGCACTGGATAAACAGAGGTGATAATGGGCTGGGGGCTACGGCTTGGGAGTAGGGGATCCTGATAAGTCACCTTACTTTCTGGACTTCAATGTTGCTTTCATTCATAAAATAGATGTCCAGAGTAATTACCAGAGTAGAAAAGAAGACTAAATGACACACAGAGGTGAAAGAATTTTGGGTAGTATAATGGGATATATATATATATACACACACATATATATACATATTATGACCTATATATATATATAGGTCAAGCAGTGCATTTTTTTATGTCTCTTGCACAATGACTTCCCCATGTCTTTATTAAATAATTAAATGCTAAAAGAAATCATCTTCTTGGGCAGATATCCTTTTTGCTTTCTATATTATTCACCTTGTTTTTTATTTCTGGGCAAAGTTTCATTGTTCTCTTTGGCTTTGCAGATTCTACGACATCCCTATGCCCTCACTCTCTTTGAAGATTCTGTGTACTGGACTGACCGCTCTACTTATCAGGTTGTTCAAGCCAATAAGTGGCATGGTGGGAACCAGTCAGTCATAATTCGTAATATTCAGCAGCCCCTTGGGGTTGTTGCAATTCATCCTGTGAAACAACCAGAGGGTAAGTGATACAGAGACATCTGCCTGGGAATAGCTTGGAAAACGCTTGTTCTGGGAATGCCGAGTGCAGTTTTGCAGACCCATTTGTTTGGGCAATACATTTTCCTTTCCTCTTTACCAACCACCCCAGTCCTAACCTTTCCATTACTTCTTTTTACCACGGTAGACGAAAATCTTGTGTGTAACAACAGCAGATCAAAATTGTGTCCTTTTATTCAGACTGTCTCTGGCAGTCTCAGAATCCCCATTTCCTTGGCTGACAACAGGGGCATAGACCAGATAGTCCCTTAGATCCTTTTCTTGCTACGACTCTGTGGTTTAGAGCAGCTTATTCTTAGGACTTGTTTATTATGGCCCCATTGCCTTGTAGATTCCATGCTGCAGCTACCCCAAGTCATCCTAAATGTAGGGTGTGCATGGCTGGGTGACTGAAACATTTGGCATTGGTAGTGTTCTTTCTGGTGGGAAGAGGGATAAGTCACTTAATCCTCACTTAATCTTCTCTCTTAAAAAAACAAAAACCCTCCCTGTAGTACTTTCTCATCACATCTCAGAATCTGGGCCTTTTTCTTCCTTGTCTCTTCTTCCATTTACTCTTGCCGCACTGGACTTCATTTTGGTCCAGAATCATACCAGGCTACTTCCTACTCTGAACTTTTGTTCCAGTTCTTTCTACAGCCTGGAACACCTCTCCTCCAGATTTCTGCTTGACTTGCTCCTTCTGTGTCATTTAGGAGTCTCTGAAATGCTCCTTGGTGGCCCTTGACCACCTTATCTAAATAGCTTACCTCTCTCATATTTCTTTTGCTCTTCACCCACACATCTTGAAATCACATCATTTATGAGTTTAGTTTTGTCTCCCTCTGTTAGAATATCTGCCCCATGTTTACAGTATTCTCACAACTTAGAATGGTGTTTGGAACATAGTGAATGCTTTTTGAGTGAATGAATCTAATACAATAGATGTAATAAGGACATAAAAGATCCAGAGAACATCCTGTGAGTTGGGGATGCACACAGGATACCTTATTTTTAAAAAACAGAGACACACAAAGATGTCATCAACAGAAAAATAAAAGATTACTATCTAACCAAAACTTGGACAACAGGGGGTAAATGCCAAGGTCACAAAGGGAACGTGCACGTTGGTTTCATTTAATGTAAAAAGATCTCTTTTAGCTCAGGCAAAGAGACATGTATTATTTGGCATCAAATTTCTATTACTAAGCTCCGGGTTACTCAGTGGCTGTTTGTTCATAATCTAGTTATAGACAGGATTGGTCTGTGACCCTGGGCAAGTCATTCCCCCTCTTAGTCCTCTTATGAATTTTGTGTTGAAAGCATAATGCTAGGGAAGAGTAAAGTAGTTTGGGGAAAAAAAAACCACAACAACAAACCAACAGAGGTAAGTTAATGTACTGTGTCTCCACTGGGGGTCTCCGGGAGGACAGTAAAATGTGTGCACATTTTAAAATGTATTCATTTGACATATAACATTGTATTTTTAGGTTTACAACATGATTTGGTATCTGTATATAGTATGAAATGATCATGACAATAAGTTTAGTGAATGTTCCCCATGATACGAAGTTATAAAATTTTTGTGTGTGTGATAAGAAATTTTAAGATCTACTCTCTTAACTACTTTAAAATAGATAATACAGCATTGTTAACTATAGTCGTCATACTGTCCAGTATATCCTAGGATTTAATTATCTTGTAATTGGGAGTTTTTACCTTTTGACCACCTTCACCCATTTTTCCCACCGCCTACTCCATGCATCTGGCAACCACCAGTCTGTTTTCTCTATGACTTTGGTTTTTCTTAGATTTCACATACGAGGGAGATCCCGTAGTTTTTGTCTCTCTGACTGATTTCACTTACTGTAATGCTTTCAAGGTCCATCCATGCTGTTGCAAATGGCAAGTTTTTCTTCTTTATTATGGCTGAATGATATTAATAGTGTGTGTGTATGTATGTGTGTACCGCATTTTCTTTATCCATTCATTCTCTGCACTTGAATGTGAGAGGTCTTCCATTCACCAAAGTTTTCTTCTTTTCTCTTTCTACTACAGGTGAAAATTCATGCGCTTCCTCCTCCTGCAGTCATCTATGCTTGCTTTCCTCACAGAGGCCACACCTTTATTCCTGTGCTTGTCCTTCGGGATGGAGTCTTTCTCATGATTCTGTGACTTGCTTGAAAGGTACGGTATGCCCTGAAAGGGGAGCCCGCCATAGTTTAACGAAGCGGTGCGAGCTCTAAGCCACTTGCTAATGGGACATGGGCTGTGTTCCCTCTGATGCAGCAGGTATTTGGAGTAGGTGCTCTCTGGGGTGATTGATGTGAGCACCTCAGCTGTAATACAGTTTCTGTATATGAAGCTCATGTGATGTGGTTGTGAAGCTTCAATAATCTCTAGCCTCGCATTTTCTCTTACCTGGTCACAGGCAAACTCTGAAAATAGGAAGTTCCAGATTCTGCACTCAAGAAGTAAAAATTCGTGACACTTGTGTATGGCTTTATTTTTCAAGTTCTTTATCTCGTTTTTATTGTTGTAATAGCCAACAAGGAGTGTTCCAGCATAGGTCTTCTGACACCAATTTCAGGAATTAATATCTGGTATTACAAAAATGAAAATTTTCTTTGTGTGATAGATCGTAAGTGACTCTTTGAGCAATTTAATCTTCATTTCACCTTAGATAGTTTTAGAAGTGTATGTGGAGAATTATGCTAAAGTACTTTAGGGAGTAAGAACAAAAGGAGGGAAAAAAAAGAACAAAAGGGAAAGATAGAGTCAATCCACCAAAGAGATTTCTGCTGAAGAATGTACTAGATATATAATAAAGTCTTTTTAAAAATCATTCACCTTTTGCTTAAAAATCTAGAGCGTTATTCTAAATTCCAGTTCTTTTCATTTCTCAGAGGAGTGAATGTGTTTTGGTATTGACAAAAATGGTTGCAGAGAAGTTAAATATTTCATGATAAAAAATTCTTAAACTAACAGAAAATAGAATTCTAGTCTAGAGGGAAGTTAGTTTTCAAGTGGAAAATTTATGCTGAATCCAGGAAATTAGTGGTGTTTACAGATTTTGCAAATGTAGGCTTACTAAAAATCAAGTTCCATCAGGATATAATATTTTGCAATGATACTTTCATGATGAAAGATTTTAATTATTGGTAATGCTTACAAAGGGATTGGCATTTGCTGTTTTTCTCCAGAGACTTATTATGCACCTAATCCTTGTTGACACTGTTTAATTTAGTGTGTCCTCTGAGTCTTCCAGCAGAAGATTAAACTGGGCTATAGACATTTTGGATACAAAGCATTCTTTCACCCTACAAAGATTGTTGAACTGTGCATTGGGGATTGGTGTAATCAATATTACTATCTGATGGTGATTGATATCTAAATAGTAGCTTTTGTTGTTTCTCAAATAATTCTACTAGTGGTTTTCCATGGGCTGACTTTACTGAGGTGGAATTTTTTTTTTTTTTTTTTAGTATTTCTCAACTGCTTTCTGAGCACCATTGGGTAACTTAATGCCAATATATGTTAACTAAAAAAGAGTTCCACAGAAGCTTAGTAGGCTTATTAACATTGATAGATGAAAACATTTTACTTGATTTACAAGTTAAATAGCTTTTAAAATATTGTTTACTAAGTGTCTGGAATATCTTTGTAAGTGCTTGTGTGATAAGGTTAAGTGAAAAGCAGATACTGTTCAGTATTAGCCATAGAAAAATATGCATTAAAAAGGTCTGGAAGGGGTGCCTCAGTAGCTCAGTCGGTTGGGCATCCGACTCTTGATTTCAACTCCAGTTGGGATCTCAGGGTTGTGGAATTGGGTCCTATGTCAGTTTCCACACTCAGCATGGCGTCTGCTTGAGATTCTCTATTTTTCCCTTTCCCTCTGCTCCCCATCCCCGCCCTCCCTTCACAGCCTTGTGAAGGAATAGTGGCCAAAGGAGTGGATCTGGGTAGGGCTAGAGAGGAGCTTCTTAGAGGAATCAAGAAGGCCTGTGTTTGATGGATGAGAAATGCAGTTTTTTAGGCCCTAAACAGTGCTTTGGTTTAGAATTCCTCCACATAAACAAAAGGAAAATTATACATTTAAAAGAGAAGTATTAGGTTCTGAGTAAGTAAAATTTAAAATCTCCCCTGTGATATTGGGGAATATTTCTTGTTTTTACTGAACAAATGAACAAACTTATGGCATATAACGAATAAATAATTAAGTATCTCAATATAATTTCAAGGTACGTCGGAACTCCTAATACAGCTTTCACAGTATATTACTGCAGTTAAATGAAGTGAGTGGTAATTTGATACTCAGTAACCAGTACCCGGCCTGCACTTTTTGCAGAGTAGTGATTAGGAACATAAGTTTTGGAGTCTGAGGATCTGGTTGTGTGACTTTAATTAAATTGCTTACTTTCTTTGTGCCTCATTTGAAAGTTGGGGGGTGAGGTTGGGTTATGAGCTAACAAACAGGATTATGAGGCTTTAGGGACATAAATTAAGTGAAATAATATTCGGTGCATACTATGTGGCACACCTTCTCAATAAATAGGCAATTATTCATGGCTGTTGCATTTATTCAGAAGAGAGGCAACGTGGAGCAGTTGAGAGAGGACAGGCTTATGAGGTAAACTCTCACACTAGCCCCTGCAAGTTGTGTTGGCCCCAGCTAAAAACAACTTTGCAGGTTTATTGGGAAAGTCTAAAGCTGTATATTGTAGCTGTAAAATATACAGCAGTAATAGTTGCAATATTACTTTAAATGTTTACTACATTAATAAATGCTGTTATTTTTAGTAATAGAAATGCCAGGAACAAGGAAAAGCTAATGAGGTGTTAAAATAAGTAAAGAGCCAAAATAATCCCTTTCAAGATCTAAAGCTTTCCAGATTATTAAAATAATGAAAACATCATTTTTAGCAGATGAAAATTATGCAATGAGATAGTTCTAAATAAAACCCCACTCTTGAATTTCAT
Organism: Nasua narica; assembly: GCA_028533885.1. Lineage (NCBI taxonomy): Eukaryota > Metazoa > Chordata > Mammalia > Carnivora > Procyonidae > Nasua > Nasua narica. The sequence continues at coordinate 118,317,845 of CM052810.1, read as the reverse complement.
TAGTTTAGGGTTTTTTTGCTGAAAGGACTAGAGTTAGGATAAAAATTATCTTTTGAAAAAGGACCTCTTATTTCTCCTGTTAAGGAGATTAAGTGAAACCGATTGTTTGAATAAAATATTATGAGGATGTTTAAGTTGCAGTGTACAGATACTTTTGAGAACTTTAGAAGATACTATTTACGTATTCATTTATACTTCCATCTATTTATTCACTTATGTGGTCATTCTTTTGGTTAGCAGATATTTTTTGGTAACTATTACAGGCCAGGTTTGGGAACATAACAGTGACTAAATCAGACATAGTCACTGCCTTTTGTGAGTTAGAATCAAGCACAGAAGACAATCGGCGATCAAAGAACAATTGGGGAGATTATAAATTGGATTTATTTCGTAACTAAAGTCTCTAAAATATACTAGGCTACACTTGGTAATATTCAAACGAATAAAATTGCCATTCAGCAAGAATAGTCCCTATGTTTTCTTTCACTTTTTTTTTTTTGAAATGCAATGCTGCCTTTCTTGAGTTACTAGGTATTAGTGAGGTTTGTGTATGTGTACACTGCGATGCTGGACAAAAACAGATGCTCCATCCGTGTAAGCAAGGCATTCCCGAAGAGTAAGGGAAATACTGATCTGCCTGGGGGAAGTCAAGGAGCACTATACACTATATGTAGAATTGGAGGTCTGGTGCCCCATCCAAGGCCCTGGGTTGTCTGAGGAAATGTGTACCGTGTGTATTTACTGCTGCGTAGCTGCAAGGGTGGTTTATCCTAGGCGATGATAACAATCCACTGCCTTCCATTACTCTACATGTCTGGGAGTAGTGGGATATAATTTTGACGGATATTCTGCTATTTTCACAGATGATCAACCTTTCTTAATCACTGTAAGATACAGTATAATTTTTGGAATCTCCCTTAATCCCGAGGTGAAGAGCAACGATGCTATGGTCCCCATAGCAGGGGTGATGAATGGTTACGATGTTGAGTTTGATGACTCAGAGCAGTTCATCTATTGGGTTGAGAATCCAGTAAGTTTTGAATAACATTGAAAGTATATAACTGGTTCTTGAAGAGTCAACGTACATTGATGCCTTTCTTATAAGCAAACTTTTGCTGGGTGGATAAAAGGGAAATGGTTCAGAAATAAATTAATTTACCACTAAGGTTTTTTTTAAAAATTAGATTTAAATTCAATTAATTAACATATAGTACCACTAAGTTTATTTTGATTCAGTGAACGATGTACATAGGAGACTGGCCTAGAGCAAAGATCAGATAATAAGCACAGTTAAGCTATTGGATATTATTTATTTATTCATCCAGCAAGTATTTATTAAGTTCCTACTATTTGCTCTGCACTGAAGTAATGACTTCTTGCTGTAGAATACACACCAAGAAGAAGCAGTAACAAGGCTTGCTCTTGGGGGGCTTTAAGCTACTAGAAGATATTAGATGATCGTTACTCAAGACAAAAAGCAATAGTTCCCTGAGAAAATTCCAGCAAAGCATTTGATGTTGGAGTCTTCCTCAGCATCTTTGCCTCCAGTATAAGAAGAACGCTCAGTTCCCCTCCTACGGGAGCTCACCCTTTAGAGGAGAAAGCTGTGAGGGTGGGAAAGGGGCAGAGAGATTACAAATGAGGAAGAGAGGGAAGACCTTTGTGTTTGATGCTTGTCACCTCTGTGTAAATATAACAGGCTTTTATGGCTATTCTGGCCTCCTGATTTTCACCTATGACTTGGGTTATTTTTATGACTCTGGCCTGTGGTAGTTAAGAAATGAATCTCTGTAGCCAGTCTCAGAGGCCGCCTGAATGAGGACACTTACACAGTTCCTGGGCACACTTAAAAATCATGAACAATCAATCTTGTAACACTGAAAAATTAAAATAAATTTGGAAAAAAAAATCATTATTTTCAAAGTATTGCTAGTGTTATATACACTACATTGCATTATATATATACATTGCATTGTACACAATGCAGTTTAATATACACTACATTGCATTATATACATACATTGCATTGTACACATATATACATACATTGCATTATACACAATGAGCCCACCCAATGGCGCTGAACCTTTGCCTTGTCTCCAAATGTGAGGAGTGTTCAAGAAACACGGCAGCCGGCAGTAGCTGCAGTGAAGAAAGTGCTTCCTTATAGAACCTGTGGCCTTGAAACAGCTCACTTCTCCTTGTCTTTCTTTCCAGGGTGAAATCCACAGAGTGAAGACAGATGGCACCAACAGAACAGTATTGGTTTCTCTATCTAGGTTGGGGTCTTCCATGAGCCTGGCCTTAGATTGGATATCAAGAAACTTATATTACACCAATCCTGGAACTCCATCAATTGAGGTAATGATTCCATAATACTGTTTACATAAACACTGGTTTTTGAGGTCTGTAAAATCTGTTCTCAGGAAATGCTCTCCTAGATTTTGAAATTATTTTTCAGCAGGAGGCAAAAGGGAGGAGCTATTAATATGAACTATCAGTCTTACAAGTAAAGGAGTAGAATCACCTTAGAAATAAATTATTTGGAACTTTCTACTGCCCTATTTTATGTTCCTCCTAAGCATCAATATTAGCTTGTTCACATAAAAGGTTTTCAGATGATCTATAAAAATATATAAAAAGATAAATGAAAAATTACATAAGGAATTCAGCATTAAGTATGGAAGAATGTAATAGGCAGGAAATTTTCCGTCTTTCCTCATCAAGTCTGTAATCCTATTTCAGTACAAGCCAAATTTACAGGTTACCTCTATTCTAAGATGGAAATTTTCTATGGCTCCATACAGTTTTTCCAACAGTGAAACAGAAAGTAGAAACTTAATTCTAATTCCTTTGATACTTTCCTCGTTGCGATAAGTGTTCTTTTTACTTTAATTCCCAGAAGAAATTTTAGATGGGGTACTGGTATGCAATCACATGAAGTAAATCAGAGGTAGCTCAACTAGTATTGGTTTACTCCATTCTGGGACAAGGTTAAAACATGTAAGGGATTATTAAAGATTTTTATTTATTTATTTGACGCAGAGAGAGAGAGACAGCGAGAGAAAGAACACAAGCAAGGGGGGAGTGGGAGAGGGAGAAGCAGGCTTCCCGCTGAGCAGGGATCCTGATGCGGGGCTCAATCCCCAGGACCCTGGGACCATGACCTGAGCTGAAGGCAGACGCTTGACCGACTGAGCCAACCAGGCTTCCCTGTAAGAGATTATTAGTTCATAATAATTTGGAAAGTGACAATTTCTAAAGCAAGGAGAGGGTCTTGCGAGCGAAGCGGTTAGGAAGGACTTGTGGAATGATAGTTCACGGCTCAGGGTGAGGCACCAGCTGGTTAGCTGGTTCTCTATGGAGTGTTTAGAAAGATAGATGCTAAATGAAGGTGAGGAAGGCTTCTAGCCGTCAAGTGGCTAAGTCAGCACAGACTGGACGGGGGAAGTGCTTTTTTGACGGTCAGAACCGTGCTTGCGGTTTACAAAGGTCTTCTAAAAACAGTAAATTCTACAAACAGTAAATACAAACAGTAAAACAGACCGCAGTAAATTCTCACAGCATTCCCGAGGGCAGGCAAGGGTAGTACACATTCACAATTAGAGGGACATTTGCAATATATATAAATGCTAACTTCTGAAATATCTCAACCTCAACATGAGGGGAATCTTGGAGGCTCATCTGGTTCAAGCCCTTGGTTGGTTAGATAAGAACCTGAATTTTATATAATTTGAGAAACTCGCCTCAACAGTCAGCTTCACTGCCTTGAAGCAGTGGTGAAGCCATTCTAATCATAAAAACCTAAAGTTTGTAATTGTGTCCGAATGCAGCGAGGCACAGAGGAAAGATAATTTGCTTTGGATTCCAAAGACCTGCTTTGAGTCTGGCTTACTTACTCACTGAATATCTACTACTGAACGGATCAGTCCTGTGGTTAGTCCTGGATCTTCAAAGATGAATAAAATACTTTTTTCTTCTTTTATGCAGTTCACACATCTGAGAGTTAGACATGCAAACAAATAGCTTCGTTCCAGTGTGCTCAGTGTGACACGAGCAGTGGCTGTAAAATATTCTATGACTAGGGCCAGAGGTAGACATGTGGGGAGGGAGAACAGCCGGAGAACCAGTTCCCTGTGGGCTGTGTCCTGAAAGATGACCCATGATTATTTCTGCCAAATGAAGAAATAAGGAAAAGTCATCCCAGCCAGAGAAAAGAACTGGGTTAAGACTTGGAGATATGAAAATGCATTTTGTGACTGGGGATAGCATTGTATTTCCTCCACTCGCAGGCTGTTTGACCTTGTACAAGTTACTTAACGTTTCTGAGCCTCTGCTTGCATATCTGTGAATGGGGTTATAGCTCAGTAACTAAAAGTACTTCATGACACCAAGGTATCCTAAAGTCCTGTTTCCCTCAACCCACCAGTATGTTCATAATAGGCACAGAGGAACTATGAGAACAATGATCCAAAAGTGGATGGCTTTTTTTTTTTTTTTAAGACTATTTCTTTTTTTTTTTTTTAAAGATTTTATTTATTTATTTATTAGGAAAGAGAGAGAGTGAGAGGGAGAAGGTCAGAGTGAGAAGCGGACTCCCCATGGAGCTGGGAGCCCGATGTGGGACTCGATTCTGGGACTCCGGGATCATGACCTGAGCCGAAGGCAGTCGCTCAACCAACTGCGCCACCCAGGGGCCCTGGATGGCTCTTTTTAGTGTTTTTTTTTTAGTGGTTTGCTCCTTTGGTGATGTCAATGGTGACTCTTTTAGGGGAATGTTGGAGAAAGGGCACAGAAATAGTGTTTGCTCACTCTTTACGTGACCAATATCCCTTCCACCATACGAGTAACTCATATATAGTTCACATTTGAAAATGAGAGAAATACTGAATACGTTGTTTTCCACTAGGGGTAGCTGTGTGCTCATTCACTAAAGACAATTTTGTCACTGAAGAGTGAGGCGTATAGAATGGTTGTGGGAGAGAGAACTTGATATATGCCAAAAAAAAAAAAAGAAGAAGAAAAAGAGCTTTCCTTTGAATTAAAGACATCCTTAGGCCCAGGAAAAGGAGAGACATTTTGACAGAAAGAGGCAAATTAAAAGGAGAGAAAGATACCACACAGGAGAGAGAAAAATTTAGAAGAGTGAGGGATTATAGAGAGGGGTGTGTGTGTGTGTGTGTGTGTGTGTGTGTGTGTGTGTGATTGTGTGTGTGTGGGAGAGGGGGGAGGAAAAAATACAGAGACAGAGGGCAGAGATAGAAACATAAACACTGATACACAAATAATCTATTTGCATTAAAAAGCAGCTTTATAGAAAAACCTTCATGCAAATCAGCAATCAACATACATCTTTTAGTCTCTTACTAGCTGCTGTTTCTTTCAGACTGTCTCAAGTCCATATTAGAATAGCCTCGTTCCTATAAGAAACTGCTTCTAGTATAGTAACCCATATTTTTCTGTCATATTTCAGGATTCTGCTAACATTAGTTATCATAGTTACAGCGATAGTAATTAAAAATAGATAACACTGGGACATCTGTCTTCGGCTCAGGTCATGATCTCAAGGTCCTGGGATCAAGCCCCACATAGGGTTCTCTGCTCAGCCACCTCTTCCCCCTCTCTCTGCCTGCCTCTCTGCTTACCTGTGATCTCTCTCTCTGTCAAATAAATAAATAAATCTAAAAAAAATGAAATTAAAAAAAAGATGACACTGAGAAAGCCACTTAAGGTCCCTAGGTCTCTTTCATCATGTATAATAAGGGCATTCATATTATGGGTATCTATCTCACAGAATTATTGTGAGGATTCAATCCAACAATGCTTAGTATAATGCCTTCTACATAATAAGTGTCCAATAAATGGACTAATAAAAAATTAGGAAACACATTTACACTGTGTGCTATGTTAAAGGCTTTACATGTATTATCTCATAGCTCTGTGCAGAATGTCCCATTATCGTCCACATTTTACTAATAAACTAAGTTCAGAGAAGTGAATTTACTTGCCTCAGTCAGATCTAGGTGGTCAGGGATTTGAACTCTTGCATTTTAACTCTGACTGTTAACCTAGCACAGAATTCACTCTGAGTAAATTTGGACCGTTTGGTCAACTGTGTTTTCAGTGATGGGCCACTGTGTGCCCTGGTCAAGTCACTGGGATTCCAGAGAGCTCTGGGGCTCCCATACGTCTTCCAGAGTTTTCTCCCGTGTCCTTTTCTGAAGACATTTTTGTAGTTTCTCTCAGGCGATGAGTCTGTATGTTTACCCATTTGAATCCTTCTTTTATCCATATAAATTTCCTCTTCTGAAACTTGAGGTGAATTGAAATAGGAATTTGAAGGGTGATTTTGCTTTTCTTACTCACTTTCTATTGAGCTGATTTCCTCACAGCCCTGAAATGCAATTAGGGATTATCTGAATCTCACACAAACCCTCCCATTCATCTCTAATCGGGCTTTGGGATTTGTTGTTGTGTGTAAGTTCTCCTTCATCTCAGCTTTCTTTGTTTCCCCTTATGAAACTCAGTTTTAATAAGTGATTTTGTGCTATAGGTTTTGAAACTGCAGGGAGATGTCAGATACAGAAAAACACTGATTACCAATGATGGGACAGCTCTTGGAGTTGGTAGTCCAGTTGGCATAACTGTTGATCCTATTAATGGGTGAGTGTTCATAAATGGCATGTGTGTTCTATGCAGCACCATTTTTGTTAATGTTATGGCCTGATAAAATGGAAGATTTCAAAGTTAGGACCTTTTTTGATTTCATATGTCAACATTTTGAAAAACACAGATCTCAGTGAGAAAGTGAAATAGCTCTGAGTTAACGTGAAGGATATAATTTGTGTTTTGTTCTATGTTCTTTAAATTAGCAACACTGGACTGGATAACATTTAAAATAGAACTTGAAGGATTCAAGGCTTCCTGTAGGTAGAGAGTGGGGTGGAACTAGGGAGTGGTTCTTGAGGTCACGTGAGCAGTGAAGGTGTAGAAACATTTCAGGGTTTAGCAGCATGATCATGTGGAGGGCTGGAACCAGAGGCTTCGAATTAGGGGTGGTTGACAAGATGGGAGCTAAAGGTATTTGGGGACAAATCCTGGAAGGACTTTAATGTCATCATACTAAAAAGGTGCACTTTATTCTTTTGAGAAATAATTAGCCAGCTGGGAATTTGGAGAGAAGGAATTATGATAGAATCAAATTTGTATTTCAGGAAGATGGGTCAGGATCAGAGTAGAAGAGACCAGGGGCAGAGAGATGAGTTAGGAGAAAGTGTTCAGCTAGGGAGGAGAGTTAAGGTTAGGTAGCTTAAATTTTTAGTGAACTCAGAATTCACAAGAGTTTTGTGACTTTGTCCAGCAAACTTTTGGTAGGCCGGAATTTATGAGAAGAAAAAAAATTGTGACAGGAACTCAGGGCCAATGACTAACAAGGTAAGCACAATGGGAAATGAAGAGAATAAATAAGGATGTTGCTAAAATGGTTATGTATTAAGTCCAGGCAGAAAGGGACCAAAGATTTCGAAGCTCAGACAAGTTTTAAGGTTGAAGAACAGGCTCAATAGAGGAAATAAAATAGCAGCAGTGAAGAGATGTGGGAGTTTGGTCAAGGCAGAGAATGTCAAAGTTTGAAAACTTAGAAGTAGGGAAGTTTAGGTTTGAAGACGAGGTTCATGGGATGGGGATATAGAGGGTTCAAGAGGTTTGCAAATAAAGATCGGAATGAAGGGGTTTGAAGACTTGTGGGCAAAGAGCGCAACAGGATTGTCTCCCAAGGCTTCGGCAGCAGATGAGATAGAAGGAATGGATACTTGGATGCGAATCCAGAAGGTATGTCAACAGTGGACATGAGAAGCAGCCCTTCATATATATTAATGAAATTTTATATATTATGGATTTGGCAGCTCTGTGTGGCGATTAGGTTTATGTATAATAATTGCATTTTTCATCACAGAAATCAGAAAAGAAAGTAGCCGGTCTTGTGCTAGATGATGCTTTGGAGAAGAGGTAAATAAGAGGTCTGAAAAGTGAGCAGGGAAGTACCTGACAATGTTTACATCAGCTTTGTGCTTCCCAGTGCACTGCACGTGCATGATTCTTTGAAAGGCATTGACCGTTGATGTCGGCTCTTTCTTAGTCATAAGCTTCCAACCTGTCCGACCAAAGTTAAGGATCCCCCACCAATGTAGGCTTGCTAGCATCCTATTTTAGATACCATTTTAAATGGGCTGTACCCCAATAATAATGAGGAAATATACAGACATTGACAGAACGCCGGATAAGTACTCCTCCACCGTGTATGTCACAAGGTGTTAATTTCCTCTCCTGAAAAGGTTCAGACTTCCTCCACTGAATTGTGCACATTTCGGGGACAATGAATACCCTTTTTTTTTCCTTTTAAATATTTAATGAAACTGTTTTATGTCTGTCTGTTTTATGAAATGCTGGTGTTTTTCCATGGTTATAGGAAACTGTACTGGTCGGATCAAGGAACAGACAGCGGTGTTCCGGCCAAGATTGCAAGTGCTAACATGGATGGCACATTTCCAAAAATTCTCTTCACGGGGAACCTTGAACACCTGGAGTTCATCACCCTTGACCTCGAGGAGCAGAAGCTCTACTGGGCTGTCACGAGCACGGGAGTGGTATGCGTACCCTGCCGATCTTTATTGCTAAGCTTGTGTAGCTGATACTGATCGTTCCTTGTCTGCCTGTGGTTCCTGAACAGTCTCCCTTGGCCACTTGGACCAGTGCTTTATTGCCCTTTCTTTCTAATAACTTTTTTCCCTAGGGCAAATATTGCCCTAGTTGAAGTCCTTTTTTTTTAGTATGTGTATAGTTCCTTATAAAATAATTTTCATTGCCTTTTCCCCGATACTTAGCTTTTCTTCAAGATAAAATATTTCCATTTTTCATTTCTTTTTTTTTAAATTTTTTTATTAATATATAATGTATTATTTACCCCAGGGTACAGGTCTGTGAATCATCAGGCTTACACATTTCACAGCATTTGCCATAGCACATACGCTCCCCAATGTCCATATCCCTAACCGCACCCCCCCCCCACCTCCCAGCAACCCTTAGTTTGTTTCGTGAGTTTAGGAGTCTCTTATGGTTTGTCTCCTTCCCCATCCCATCTTGTTTCATTTCTTTTCCCCACCCCCCCCATAACCCTCTGCCCTGCCTCTCAAATTCTTCATATCAGAGCGATCATGTGATAATTGTCTTTCTCTGACTGACTTATTTCGCTTAGCATAATACCCTCTAGTTCCATCCACATCGTGGCAAATGGTAAGATTTCGTTTCTCTTGATGGCTGCATAGTATTCCATTGAATATATATACCACATCTTCTTTATCCATTCATCTGTTGATGGACATCTAGGTTCTTTCGATATCTTGGC
>CM052810.1:118147046-118307942 GCA_028533885.1 Nasua narica | reverse complement strand
TATAGATTGCTTTAGGTAGCATAGACATTTTCACAATATTTGTTCTTCCAATCCATGAGCATGGAACGTTTTTCCATTTCTTTGTGTCTTCCTCCATTTCTTTCATGAGCACTTTGTAGTTTTCTGAGTACAGATTCTTTGCCTCTTTGGTTAGGTTTATTCCTAGGTATCTTATGGTTTTGGGTGCAATTGTAAATGGCATCGACTCCTTAATTTCTCTTTCTTCTGTTTTGCTGTTCGTGTATAGGAATGCAACTGATTTCTGTGCATTAATTTTATATCCTGAGACTTGACTGGATTCCTGTATGAGTTCTAGCAGTCTTGGAGTGGAATCTTTTGGGTTTTCCACATAAAGTATCATATCATCTGCAAAGAGTGAGAGTTTGACTTCTTCTTTGCCAATTTGGATGCCTCATTTCTTATTTGTCCTTTAAGAGCCAGTGCTTTTCTTTGAAAGTTCTCTAGGCTCTCCAGTTGTAGAAAGATTAAGAAAAAAAAAAAGTAAATACCAAGCTTTTGAGCACGGCATCCCCTCCTAGCTACGTGCTGTTCTCTAAGGTCTTAACATGGTCAATACATATGGGAAAACTCCCTTTAGTGGTAATTTTAAATTCCAAGGTTGAATTAATTATTTTCTGCAATAAGAAGCAGAAACTATGTAATTACATCTACTCAGAAGTAATGTTTGACCATCACTATTGCGCTTATGCAATTGAGCGGGGACAAAGCACATAAAAGGTGCTCAGTAATAACTATCGATCAATTAAAATATTGCTGTCGATGTTGTATTGAATGTATGCCAGTCTCCTCTCTGTTTTTAATTTTTTTATATTTTTTCTAATTTAAAATCACCTTTAATATGTTTTTATGAGGTTTCATCATTAGTATATATCTGTTTTTTTCTGAAGAGCATGCTATGATCCAATCTTTGTGTTGGTCAATTGATCTTTCAATGTTTGGTAGTAAATGAATCCCTGTAAATCATAATTATTATTATTGTTGTATTATTGTTGTTATTGTTATTATTATTATTATATTTAGTTAACCAGCATTTAGTACATTTTAAGTTTTTGTTGTATAGTTCAACAATTCATTAGGTGTGTAGAACACCCAGTGCTCATCCCAACATGTGCCCTCCTTAATACCCATCACCTGGTTTCTCCATCAGCCCACATCCCTTCCTTCTGTAACCCTCAATTTGTTTCCCAGAGTCCAGAGTCTCTCATGGTTTATTTCCCTCTCTGATTTCTTCCCATTCAGTTTTCCCTCCCTCCCCCATGGTCTTCTGTTCTATTCCTTATGTTCCACGTATGAGTGAAACCATATGATAATTGTCTTTCTCTGCTTGACTTATTTCACCTAGTTCCCTAGTCAGTTAACTCCAGTTTCATCCATGTCGATGCAAATGGTGGGTATCTATCCTTTCTGATGGCTGAGGAATATTCCGTTGTATGTATGAACCACATCATCTTTACCCATTTATCTGTTGAAGGGCATCTCGGCATCTTGTGGACATTACTGCTATGAACATTGTATCTTTTCTTCCCTGCTACCTATCTATGTATTAAAAAGATTTTTTTTATTTATTTGACAGAGACATAGCGAGAGAGGGAACATAAACAGGGGAGTGGGAGGGGGAAAAGCAGGCTTCCAGCTGAGCAGGGAGCCTGATGTGGGCTTGATCCTAGGACCTTGAGATCATGACCTGAGCTGAAGGCAGACACTTAACAACTGAGCGACCCAGGTGCCGCTCTTCCCTGCTTTTTAAATAGTAGTGATTTCAGATCTGTTTTTGACATCGATGATCTTCATAATATTGCATAATAGGTTTGATGTTCAGTTTGTTGTTAGTTCAACAGTGCCAATTTCACTCCTAATATGTACTTATAATGGTGATAAACTTAGAGGACCAGAAAAAAGGAGTGATGTTTGAAAGCACTTTGCGGACTTTGATGTCTGTATGCAATGATGAGGGAGCGCTTGCCACACGGTGTGATTTCTGTGCATAACTTAGCATGTCTCGGACAGTGCCCACCCCCTTTCTCCCTTCCTATTTTTGCATCTGCTCTGCCCTCCTGAATGTGTGGGCTTGTCGATGGTGTGACTCTCCATCTTTTCTCCCAGGTTAGAACCCTCATGTTTCCCTCACTCTAATAACCATGTCCTTGTTTAATCATCACAAAATCCTGGCAATTTGTCTTCTGCCTCTTTTCTCAGGTCCAGCCTTTCTCTGCCACCTCCGCCATGCTGAGCCTTGATCAGATGATGGCTGTCATTAATCAACCTTGCTTTCATGACAGAGACATGCCGTCTTCATAAATCCACAACAAATAGGTTCAATCACTGCTCAGCCTTCAGGAGTAGCTCCAAACCCTTCAGCTCTGGTCCTGGTCACTCCTTCAAAACTTCCCTCCAAGCTTATCTTCCCTCTGCTCTAGCTCTCTGGAACTTCTGTCCATTTCTAGGGCATAACCTGCTCTTGTAACTGCTGGGTTTCCTTGTCCAGTGAGGTAGTGATTCAAACCTCATTTGTCTCTCTCGCCAGTACTCAGCTCAGATCCTCGCGCAGAGGAGGCCCTTGAGACAAGTTTCTGGAATGAAATCAAACCAGCTATGTCTACAGTTTATTTTTATTCCAGAAGCAGATTTGTCATTTCCCATTAGGAACTTCATTTTTGTGAGTTCTTTTACAGCTTAACCTAGTCATTTTGACTAAGACTTGTTACGTGTTCTAATATCACGGCACCACTCCTTGCCCCATTCAATCTTGCTTTCTTGTCATTGAATGAAACGTGTTTCCTAATCCCATTGCAGAAATTGTTGGTGAAGATGTCAAATGCAGATTCAATCAACTCCTGGGTAATGGTCTACAGTTAGACACTATATGTGTATCCTTGTCCAGAATATCACATGCAGGGTCTAGAGAGGTTTAATTCCCTTTTCTTCACCATGCCATCTGAGAATGTTAGTTGTCTTACTTGAGCTGTAACTTTATTATCAGTGAAATGGGCATAATGATGTTTGCCTGACCTACTGTTCCATGTACTTATGACTATCAAATCGGAAAACAGATATGCAAAGTCTCTGTAAAGGATAGAGTGCTATATAGATGTGATGTATTATTATTAGGAGATCGTTAGTTTGCTGGAGGGGAGGTCGGTGGGGGGAACAGGCAACTGGGTGATGGGCATTAGGGAGGGCCCGTGATGTGATAAGCCCTGGGTATTATATCCCCCTGATAAATTACTGAATTCAGTATCTGAAACTAATGAAGTACTATATGTTGGCTAATTGAAATTAAGTTTAAAAAGAGGGAGAGAGAATGTTAGTTTTAAATGTTTCATTTTGCCATGAATCAGTCAATGATGACAATTCTGATCTTTTAGATTGAAAGAGGAAATGTGGATGGCACAAATCGAATGATCCTGGTGAACCACCTTTCCCACCCCTGGGGAATTGCTGTCTATGATTCCTTCCTTTATTATACGGATGAACACTATGAGGTCATTGAAAGAGTTGACAAGGCCACTGGGGACAACAAAATAGCCTTGAGAGAGAATATTTCAAATTTGAGGGGTCTTCGAGTTTATCACAGACATGGTAAGTATTTGTCACTGAAACATACACACTTAATGAATGTACAAGGTGTATTCATTCACACATCTGCACACTTACATATATAAATACATGCCCACACATACACCCATGTACATACACATGCATGCAAATTGAAATTACCCCAAATGTTTTTGAAATGATAACCCTGTCATAATGTTCCCTAAGTGTTGACTAATCTGGCATCTGAAAGGCTAGGTTGACTGCAGAGTAAGCTTATTCCCATTCTTTCCCCATCATTTTAAATTCCTTTCTTTGCTTTTCTTCATAACAGTCCCTGACATCTGTCAGTTTGTTGTCTGTTGTTTCTTATTAGAATGTAACCTCCATAAGGGTGGGCATTTTTTCTGTCTTGTTTCTTGCTCTATATCCAGTAACTAGATGAGTTCCTGGCATGTTGAAGGTGGTCAGGAAACATTGGTTGGGTACCTGCTGGGAAGGTGTTAACAGGTGAGAGTTTTTAACCTTAAAAGGAAGACTTACTGTTTCCAACATTTTTTCGTAGATAATCTAACCATTGATTCGCCCCTTAAATTAGCATTATGATCTAGAAATTATTTTTTAAAGTTTTGACATATTTTGTAGCTTTTAGTCTCTAACCAAAGTAAACAGTTTGTTTACTGTCTATAACCTAGGTTTGTCACTTGGCATTATTTGACATATTCTAAATCAAATGCCCATCACATTGTTGATCACATAATTAAGCTGATGTAATTTTAAATGCCAGTACATAGGTCAAAAGGGTGAAAAAAATTAGAATTTGCATACTGATCTCCCTAATTCTTCTAATTTCTGTATGATTTGTGGAAGAAAAAAATTGGTGTTCTATTCTCTATTACATAATAGTTGTGGTATCTTTATGTGTTAATTGTTTAAGCTATAGTCTCTTCAATGCTGTTTTTATGTTGTTAACCCAGGTACTGCATTTTGTTATTGATTTTTGTAATGAATTATTTGGTGACTCAATATAAGATATTTGAGATGGCGTGTCAAGTATGTGAGGTCAAAAGTTACACACTAATTTTGATTTCATTTAGATCCATCCCCCAATGGCTGCAGCAACAATGCAAATGCCTGTCAGCAGATTTGCCTGCCTGTACCTGGAGGATTGTTCTCATGCGCCTGTGCCAGTGGATTGAAACTCAATCCTGATAATCGGACCTGTTCTCCATATAGCTCTTTTCTTGTTGTTTCAATGCTGTCTATAATCAGGGGCTTTAGCTTGGAATCTTCAGATCACTCAGAAGCTATGGTGCCGGTGGCAGGCCAAGGTAGGCAACTCCAGTAGAAGTAAGATTTCACTCTGGTGCCATGTTGAATTCTTGATGCCATAAAGCATTTCTCTGTGTTTGGATTCAGCACATAATGAAGCTTGTCTTTCCCTTGAGATAAACTGGCTCTGTCTTGAATTGTTTTTCAGACATTAGTGTGCATCAGAATTGGAGAGCTTGTTCAAACCCAGATCTTACCCCATCTCCAGATTTTCCCATTTAGTAGTCTGGGGTAGGGCTAGAGAATCTGAATTCCTTTTTTTTTTTTTTTTTTTTTTTAATTAAGTTCAATTAGCCAGCATATAGTACATCATTAGTTTTTGATGTAGTGTTCATTGATTCATTAGTTGCATATAACACCCAGTGCTCATCAGATCACATGCCCTCCTTAATGCCTATCACCGAGTAACCCTGTCCCCCCACCCCGCTTCTACAACCCTCAGTTTGTATTCCTAACAAGTTCCCAGGGCATGGTGATGTCTGTCGCTGTTCTATGGACCACACTGAGAGTGACAGGCCTAGAGCAAGATAGAATGTTGCATGAGATTGCAAGAACTATATAGAGTTGGTGTTTAGAAGAACAGTTAATGGAGATTTGGGATCAAGGTTAGACTCTTATTTAAAATAGTAATGAAGTAGTCCATAATCTGGTTTATTAATATGTATTTGGTGAGTTGAAATAAATGAGTTGGCAGTATTAGAATCTCCTTTGTGACTGCATTTTTGCAGTATTTTATGTTTGTATGCTGTGAACATAGAAAATGATCACTGTAACCGCAGGAGGAACCAAGTGTTTACTAGCATCACAAGGAATATGTCACAGGATAATGACAGAAATAAAAGATAGAAAAGGAAGATAAAGGCTGAAGGGAATGGAGGGGAGGGAGAGATGGTCAGAAGAGATGACAATGCACATAATGAAAGGAGTCAGGGAACGTCTGGCACCACACATGCTCCTGATGGATGATCTTCACAAGTACTCATGACTTCTCTTTGTTTTCCCCACATCTAAAAAGTTATGGCTCTAAATTACCATCTTGTAAAGATTATGAGATCAATTATTTTTTTCTCCCAACTTTTCATTTTGAGAAATTTCAAATCAGAAAAGTCGAAAGAAAGGTACAGTGAACATCCTTATACTGTACACCTAGATAGAAAAATTGTTAACATTTCAACACATTTGAACCTCAATCTGTGTGTATGTGTACATGCACATACAAATACATTTAGTGTTACTAGTTTCAAGGGTACAGTGTAATCATGGATTTAAGTTTTTATTCATTTTTTTAATTCAGTATGTTATAAACATTTACTGCAATTACTCTTGGTGCCCTGTTGGCTTCATTTTGGCCAAGAAGATGCTCTGTTGGAGTCAATAACTGCCTGTATTCTTTTGACATGATCTCATGAGTGTTTGAGTGTTTCCTTGCTCCCGGGTGTAAGAGCTTCTAGGCTCACATTGTACCTTCCCTTCCCAAACTTAGAATCAGCTGTTTTTCTCGGGAGCCAGTTCTCCTTATTGTGGGGGAAATAAGAAACCAAGATCTGGGTGCTGGGTGTGCTCATTGCAACTGAGAAACAGTTTTATTTTGTCACAGGTACGTGGTCAGAGCAGGGGTACAGGAATGATGGTTTGACAAGAAGGGTAGGAATGTCAAAGTTCTAGTTCTAGTTAGAGCATTGTTTAATGATCTTTTCTTAAATGTTTCAGGACGAAATGCACTGCATGTGGATGTTGACGTGTCCCCTGGCTTTATTTATTGGTGTGATTTTAGCAGCTCTATGACATCTCGTAATGCAATCCGTAGAATCAAACCCGATGGGTCTGGTTTTGCAAACATCGTTACACACGGGATAGGAGAAAATGGAGTTCGGGGCATTGCAGTGGATTGGGTAGCAGGTAGGTAAGCTGTATAGGGATTTTATTGAGAAGTCTTTTGGTATTTACATTTTATTCTATGCTTGAAAGTTTTATCTAACACTATTGGTGCTATAAGTCTATTTTTCTAGATAATTATTGGTATTATTTAACATAAATTGAATTATGCTTCTAGACTAAGCTGTATGCCTAGTAAGTTAATGATAAGGTATTTCAGTGGACAGACTCATAACAATTCGTTTTCTTTTATTAACATAATCAATACTGAAGGCAAAATGGCTAGAAAAACTAGGTTGATTTTTTTTTCACACTTAGATTAGCACCTAATTTCTAAATTAGAAATGTCTAAATTTTCCAAGAGGAAAGGATATTAAAATAAGTGAACTGTGAAATGACAATCATTTATTTTAAAGCTGAGCAATTTTAGTTGACAAATTCTTAATTGCTTTATCTTGTTAATGTGTAAAAATCCTTTGATCAGTAGGCACTTCCTTTATTGTAATTATATTGAAATGCTTGACCCAGTATTACATTAACTTAGTTGTATTGATTCATGTACTTAATTATATTAATTTTATTTTTTATTTTTTATTTTTTTAATAATGACATGTACAGCATACATTTATTAATATTGTAAGCAACTCTAGGAATACAAATATGACCTTCAGGTGGTAGCAGAACCCGTCATCACTGACTTATTCCCTCATTAACCTTTGTTGAAGCTCCCCATGAATCCTGCCTGTTCATAACCCCTGTCTCTTCTTTGATGTGCTAAGACATCGAATTGACATGTTCCCACTCTTGTATAGCAAAATCATTTTAAAGTATTTATTTATTTACTTACTTTTAAATAGACATTTTTTCCAAAAAATTTATTTATTTATTTGTTTGTTTGTTTATTTATTTATTTTTTAAAGATTTTATTATTTGACAGAGAGAGAGAGAGAGATCACAAGTAGGCAGAGAGGCAGGCAGAGAGAGAGGGGGAAGCAGGCTCCCTGCTGAGCAGAGAACCCGATGCGGGGCTTGATCCCAGGACCCTGAGATCATGACCTGAGCCGAAGGCAGAGGCTTTAACCCACTGAGCCACCCAGGCGCCCCTCTTTTAAATTTTTTATTTTAAATTCCAGTGAGTTAACATGCAGTGTAATATTAGTTTTAGGCATCATGTACTTAATTTTAAATTACCATTTGTTTTTCTTTAATGATACACTGAGAAACAAATGTATTAAATGTATTATAATTTTGAGAATATGATCCTGGTCTATAAAAATAGGTGACATTGTGTGTTAATCAAGTTTGGTAAGTAGACATCACTTAGAAATATTAAAATATATTATGAAAATCTAAGTGGTATCTTAAGAGTTTATTGTAAGGGGTGCCTGAGTGGCTCAGTCATTAAGCGTCTGCCTTCGGCTCAGGTCATGATCCTGGGTCCTGGGATAGGGCCCCACATTGGGATCCCGGCTCAGTGGGGAGCCTGCTTCTCCCTCTCTCACTCCCCTGCTTGTGTTCACTCTCTCGCTGTGTCTCTCTCTGTCAAAAAAATAAAATCTTAAAAAATATATAGTTTATTGAAATATTAAATATCATAGAGAAGGCTTTAATTGGATTCCTAAATCCCATTTCTGATTACAAATTACTATATTCCTTCTGAGAATATAGCTAAAGCAGGGGTCAGCCGTCGATGGCCTATGGACCAAATGCAGCTCACAGGCTGTTTCTTTACTCACAGTTATTGAGAAATAATTGACCCACATCTCTGTGTAAGTTTAAGGCATATTACATCATAATTTGATTTACATATATTTTGAGATGGTTACCCAGATAGGCACAGCTAACATCCATCATCTCATATAGATATAATAAAAAAGGAAAGAAGAAATGAAAAAAAATTTTTTTCTCCTTGTCATGAGAACTCTTAGGATTGACTCTCTTTTTTTTTTTTTTTTTAGGATTGACTCTCTTAACTTTCATATATACCATACATCAGTGTTAATTATAGTCATGATGTTGTATGTCCTCAGTAATTTTTTGTTTATAACTGGGAATTTGTACCTTTGAACCATGCCTGTTTTTGCAAGTAAGGTTTTACAGGAACACAGCTGTGCCCGTTTGTCCATGACTGCTTTTCATGTTTACAATGGCAGACTGAGTCCTTGGGAGAGAAAACATATGCTCTACAAAACCTAAAATATTTATTATCTGGCCCTTTATAGAAAACGTTTGTCAAACCTAGATGAAAGGATTTGAATATATAAAGGGTAGATCAGTAACATATTGCATATTGGCCTGATATCTCCAGAGCAATTATTACTCAGACCTAGGAACCAAAATGGATGTTCCTTGGTAGCAAAGTTGACCATTCAACAATACATTTTTTAAAAGATTTTATTTATTTATTTATTTGACACAGAGAGAGAGATCACAAGTAGGCAGAGAGGCAGGCAGAGGCGGAGGGGGAAGCAGGATCCCCGCTGAGCTGAGAGCCCAATTTGGGGCTCGATCCCAGAACCCTGAGATCATGACCTGAGCCGAAGGCAGAGGCTTTAACCCACTGAGCCACCCAGGTGCCCCAACAATATGTTTTTGACTAGGTGGAATCAATATGGGATCACTGTCTACTCATCCTACCATCTTTACACCATTGTGTTTTTATTCTAGTATTCACATTGTTTTTTAATGTCCAAAGACAGTGGACTTTTTGGTGGCTTTAGAAGGTCCATGTGATGAAAACAGCTATGATAGTCACTAGACTGTTAATACTAAGCACAGGGAGCTCTTGAGGACCTCGATAACAAGCTGAGAAGCTGCTGGCTCTCCCTCTTTGCACCTTTTGTCGTGTTGAGAGAAGACGTTAGGCCATGATAATGTGTCTAATGAAGGGCATTAGGTGTCAAACATTCAGGTTGAAGAGGAAGGACATTCTGGGAAATAATTTTTCAGTAGCAAGTGCATTATGACGTTTGCTATGGATTCTGATCTGCTTTAGAACCTGAAGATAGGTACTTTCTCTTTAAATTTGAAGAAACAATTTTTTTTAAAGATTTATTCATTTATTTGAGAGAGAGAAAGAGAGCATGGAGGGTTGGAGGAGGCAGAGGGAGAGGGAGAGACTCTCAACCAGACTCCCCACTGAGCGTGGAGCCCCACATGGGGCTTCATGCAGGGCTCTTAACAGGGCTGGATTTCCCAACCCTGAGACCATGACCTGAGCCAAAACCAAGAGCTGGATGCTTCAACAACTGAGCCATCCAGGCACCGCAAAAATTTTCTTTAGTTCCTAAGAGTACATATTTATTTTTCTAACTCTCAACTGAGATTATTATTATCTTGTAAAAGATCATATTTACTGACCCAAACCTCAGCCTTATGTATTTTGTTCTGAATTTGAAAAGGTTCCCTCTTTTTCCTTCTTGGTTTTGCATTTATCAGCATGTTCTTTCATTTTCCTGCAGGAAATCTTTATTTCACCAATGCTTTCGTGTCTGAAACACTGATAGAAGTTCTGCGGATCAACACTACTTATCGCCGTATTCTCCTAAAAGCTACTGCAGATAGGCCCAGGGATATTGTTGTAGACCCCAAGAATAGATATCTCTTTTGGGCTGACTATGGGCAAAGCCCAAAGATTGAACGTTCTTTCCTTGATTGTACCAATCGAACTGTGCTTGTATCAGAAGGCATTGTCACTCCACGGGGCTTGGCAGTAGACCATAGCAATGGCTACATTTATTGGGTTGATGATTCTTTAGATATAATTGCAAGGATTGGTATTGAGGCACAGGAATCTGAAGTGATTCGTTATGGCAGTCGTTACCCAACTCCTTATGCTATCACTGTGTTTGGAAATTCTATCATATGGGTAGACAGAAATTTAAAAAAAATCTTCCGAGCTAGCAAGGAACCAGACAGCAGTGAGCCACCAACAGTGATAAGGGACAGTCTCAACTGGCTAAGAGATGTGACCATCTTCGACCAGAGTGTTCAGCCCCGGTCACCAGCTGAGGTCAACAACAACCCTTGCTTGGAAAATAATGGTGGATGCACCCATTTCTGCTTTGCTCTGCCTGGATTGAGCACCCCAAAATGTGGCTGCGCCTTTGGAACTCTAGAAGATGATGGCAAGAGCTGTGCCATTCCAACAGATAATTTCCTCATCTTTGCCTTGGAGAATACTTTGAGAAGCTTACACTTGGACCCTGAGGTTCATAGCCCACCTTTTGAAGCAATAAGTGTGGAAAGAATTGCTGTAGACCTGGTCTATGATGGCATAACTAACAGAATCTACTTCACACAATCTTTGGCATCTGGAAATGGTCAGATTTCGTATGTCAATCTAAATTCAGGGACCAGGTCACCTACGGCCATTATTTCAGGTAAGGACACTCCGGGAACAACTTATCTTGGAAGCTGACACACCATAACCAATACATGTGAATGACCCAGTGGTTCTAAAATGTCTTTTGAGACTCTAATGCCTTTGTGTGTGTTTGTTGGTGTATATCCAGGCAGAGGGAATCCTGATGGCATTGCCTTTGACTGGATCAATAGAAGAATATATTACAGTGACTACAACAACCAGACAATTAACTCCATGGCTGAGGATGGGTCTCAGCGAACTGTGATAGCCCATGTTTCAAAGCCAAGAGCAATTGTATTAGATCCTTGCCGAGGGTATGTCATGGTCTTATTTATCATATTTCTATATGTTTATTTCTGGAAGGATTGGGGACTGAAACTATATTATGTTCACAGACAGCCAACATTTTATGGGCTTGAAACTCTGTGGCTATATGTTCAAGAGTGAAAAAACACAAGCAGTTTTGAGTGGGAAGTAACTTCTGTTGTTGCTAGAAAGGTTGGCTTTTGGGCAAGTTGTGTAAGTGAGAATAGAGTGGGTTTTTTTGGCCAATTTATTGTGAGATTTGCAGTTAAAGAAGGCTGCCATTCTTAACTAAAAGGTATTATGATGTTCTTTGTGAATTAATTATGACTCCTTTTGGATCACTAGGTACATGTACTGGACTGACTGGGGTACTAATGCCAAAATCGAGAGAGCCACACTGGGAGGAAATTTCCGGGTACCCATTGTGAACAGCAGCCTGGTCTGGCCCAATGGGCTCACTCTGGATCATGAGAATGACCTTCTCTACTGGGCAGATGCCAGCCTGTATGTTCTTTCATTATTTTTGTGGGTGTTGATAAGAAGAGTTCTTGCTTTCATTTTCAGAGGAGGGATTTGCATAACATGATAAGAATATAATATGCCAAATAGATATGGCCAAAATGTGGGATCATAGTTTTATGAACTATATTCTAGCTTGGTAAGTGTACCTGTCAAAATTGATCTATCATGAGATTGAATAATTATGAACTAGAAGGCATCTAAAGATGCATTCCTAGATGAGTTAATTTCAATTATAATTACAAATGTAATCATTCAACTTATAATTTCCAGGCCCTATGTAACTATCAGAAAATGTGGATAACTTTTAAATACTCATTGATACTAAGTTTCCTCCGGGCTTTAGCCTGCAGTTAAAAACATTTTCCTTTAGTCTTTGACTATTGGTCATCTCTCCAAATAGATTTTTCTTAGCCAGTTTAATAGTGTTTTCCTTATAAATTTTCATCAGCTCTAATTTTTTATTTATCTTCTTTAAGTAGCCCTGCAATTACTCACATTCCAGTCATCCTAACAGAATAGTTGAAAAGATGAGATGATTTCATTTATTATTGCTGGTGTCTATGTGTCAGGAATCTCAACTTTGCTTATTTTCTCAAGATTTTGCTTTCTGCTTATGACACTAAGCACATAACGGTTTCATCTTTTCTTTATCTTCTCATTTGAAGCAAGCAATGATGTTTAGTGTCTAAATTTGGATCATTATAGATAAATACCTTAAAGTGCTGGGTAAATGACAAATCACGAAGGCCATTAAGAGAGTGGGAGGAAAAATAATTCGCATTTTATTAATTGACTACTGTGTGCTAAATACGGAGTTCCATGCATTGTGTGTATTATTTCATAATCTCCTATTTCTAATTTTGGCCTGGTCCCCTTTCTAGGATTACTTATAGGTTATATTAATATTTGGAAGTCAATGATTTTTATAGGCCATTGTTTCATAAGCAAATGAAGAACTCCCATCGTTAGACGAAACTTTTCTTCCTGCCATATGCTGCTCTTGAAAAGAAAATTGGGGGCTTATGTAAAGAAAATGTTTAGGCCCAGACATTGGGCTGTCATTTGAGGCACTTATTCTTTCTAGATTCCAACATTTTCTTTTTTTACTTCATTTCAGGCAGAAGATTGAACGCAGCACTCTAACAGGCACACAGCGCGAGGTCATTGTCAACACAGTCTTTCATCCTTTTAGCTTGACTCTCTATGGCCAATATATTTATTGGACTGACTGGAACACGAAAAAAATTTACCGAGCTAACAAATATGATGGGTCAGGTCAGACGGCAATGACCATGAGTTTTCCCTCCCGGCCTAATGGTATTCGTGTTGTTGTGAAGAATCCTCAGCAACAGTGTAGCAATCCTTGTAGCGAGTTTAATGGTGGCTGCAGCCATATTTGTGCACCAGGTAAGGCATTGCCCATGAGATCGAATCATGTAGAGTAATAATGATGATGATTGGTAGGGAAGGCTGAGGGATATTCAGCTCTAACAGGAAAAAAAAATCTAACAGGGGAAAAAAAATCTTGATTTCAGGGTAATTCGTAAAATAGATTTGGGGATTTGTAGGTTTTCAGGAAGACTTGGACAGGTTTCTTTTCTATTTAATGTGGAGTGCTCTTACGAAGGCAATTTCAACTCACACTTGATGGTAGTAGAAAGAAAGATGGGGTTTTTGGCTACCAAACTTCATGACTTGAATAGAAATTCCATCCATGAGTTTACCTCCCTTATGAAAGGGATCTAGTTCTTCCACTTGGGAGATACTATTTAGAGTTCGAAATATTTCTGATGATATTTTAAAGTGTGATACTATGTATATCATAGGTGCGTTACAGATAGTAACAGGTTCACAGGAAGATGTATCTTTTGATACTGCTGTTTTGCAGATGTTGCTAAGAATGAAGGATCATTTCTATCATTTCAGTGTAGGCAAGAGCAAGTTGTTAAAGATTACAGTGAATGAACCACGTGTATTGGAATTGGTGGTTATTCTTCATGGAAAAATGACGCAGAATGTAGTCAGGGCTGATGGGAAGAGTTTCTATGGCTTGTCTTATACTGCCTTTACTATTGAAATATTGCCATCGCTATTCTGGAAGAGAAAATGTGAACGGTTGCTACGTGGATCTTTTGCTTTTTTGGCCAACTTTTTTTTTTTTCCAGGTCCAAATGGTGCTGAGTGCCAGTGTCCACATGAGGGTCACTGGTATCTGGCCAACAACAAAAAACATTGCATCGTGGACAATGGTACACGGTGCGACAGTTCCAAGTTCACCTGCCTCAATGGGCACTGCATCTCGGAGCAATGGAAATGTGACAATGATAATGACTGTGGTGATGGCAGTGATGAGCTGGAAAGTGTCTGTGGTGAGTTGGACTCTCGGAGATTTGGTTAGGCTGTAAACTTGTCTTTATGCCAAGTGTTTGGTACAGAGCCCTGCTATGTGTGCATAGGTGTGAATTTTGCGCCTACGTGTTCTGTTAGAACTGAAAGCATTTAGTCCGAGAACGCAGACTGTTAACTCACATATAAGCTGATATACATGCCAGAGAGTAGTGTGTGATGCTTTATTAGAAAGCACTTCTGTAGTGATTAAGAGCAAAGGTGCTGGATTAAAATCCTAGCTATGCCCTTTATAATCTGGGCAGCCACAGGGAAATGACCTAACCTATCTGGGCCTCAGACACCTCATCTGTTAGATGGAGCTATTACTAGGATTTTTGTGAGGAGTAAGAGAAACAATATATAAAAACCACGGCACGGGGCTCGGTGCATATCAAGCACAACTTAGCATGGAACTGGGAGCTCTCATCGGTGATTGTTATCATTTTATTAATTTTCATAGCAGAAGGATAATCAGTAAATTATTGAAATCATTCAGTATTCAGCTTCTATCTGGATGGGGTGAGTCGAGCACTAGAAGTTAGCTACATTTTTCCAATAGACTCTAGGGGCTGAGAGTTTGATTTTCCCCAAAGACATTGTATTTGCATGCTTTTCTGGGATAGGGATAAAATTTTAAATTGAGATGGTAGAGAAAAGGACAACTCTGATATTTGCTTAAAATACCTAATTTGCTGAACAAAAGTAAGCAACGTATTTTGTTTACTCTAATTTCAAGTTTATTTCACTTTGCACGCAGTCCGTTTTGCAGCCATTTTTGCCTTAGAAGGTAAACTCAAATAATCCATTTTATTTGATGGTACTTTTTTAGAAACTAGGATGATGGTCTAATCAAGAGGTCTCTTCAATGTTTTTTCCTCCTCGTAGCGTTTCACACCTGCCACCCGACAGCCTTCACCTGCGCCAATGGGCGATGCGTCCAGTATCATTACCGCTGTGACCACTACAATGACTGTGGTGATAACAGTGATGAGGCAGGGTGCCTGTTCAGGGACTGTAATGCCACTGTGGAGTTTACCTGCGGTAATAAAAGGTGCATTCCTCTTCAGTTTGTCTGCAATGGCATCAACAACTGCCATGACAATGATACCTCAGATGAGAAAAATTGCTGTAAGTTCATTTGGGACTTCTTGTGCTTTGGGGGTTTGAATTCTTTGTTTGCTTGTTTGTTTTTGTGTGTGTGTGTGTGTTTTGCTTTTTTTGAATCTCTTTCACCTCATGGGAGATAATTTTTATGTAGAAACAAAGGCTTTCTGCAAAAAATAAAAACAAAACCAAAAAACAAAACCACACCCCCTAAGTATTCTTCTAGAATATAAATTTCATTTTACTATATTTTGCTAAGTGGTTTTTTAGAAACAAATCTAAGTGCTCGCTTCGGCAGCACATATACTAGAAACAAATCTAATATATTTGAATTATTTACCTAAATTAATGGGCCAACACGACCATTGAATATTTTAATCTCAACTATTTTATCCTTGGTTTACATATCTGCCAGACTAAAAATTCACTTGACAAAATGTTTGGTTTTAAAACAAGACTTTACCAATAGTTGCTGGTAAAAGCTATTGCCTAAAAGTGTTGTGGTTAGTGTTTGCTACGCACAAAGCTATACAGTGTGGTGTGGACTGTACTTTCTTTCTTTCATTTTTCTGGCGAATTTTTTTATTGATTTTTTCCAAAATCTCTGGGATTTGCTCTTTAGCATCTAGGGAAAAGAAAAGAGCAGTGTGTAAATTTGAATACATTTTCAGTTTGGATATATCTACATGCTCTGCTGCTTTTGTAGGTAGTTATCTACAATATTTCTTTGGCTATGCCTTTTAAAAGAACTCCTTCTTACGGAAAATTTCAAACACACACCAAAATACAAAGAATAGTAAAACGTATCTATCCATTCTCCAACTTCAACATTTATCAAAAAATGGTCAGTCTGTTTCATCCATTTCCCCTGACTTTTTTTTCCGCTGAATATTATAAAGCAACTCTCAGACGTGCATGTCATTTATGAAGACATTTTGAGAACTAGCTACCATGCCATAATGATGCCTGGCAAAACTGACAGTACTTTCTTGACTACACAATCCGTATTCAAATTTTATCATTATTCCCAAAAGGTCTTCATGCAGTTGCTCTGTTCAAATTAGTGCTCTGTTCAAATTAGCATTCAGACAGGATCTACACATTGATTTTGATGATTATAACTCTTTAATCTCTTTTATGCCACAGCAGTGCCATTTTTTTTTCAATGCCATTGATTTGTCCTGTGGAATCTCCCACACCCTGGATTTGACTAATTGCTTAATTGAGCCATTTATTTTGTCCCTCTTATTTCCTATTAACTGGAATTTGTACCTAGAGGTCTGATTACATTAGGTTCAATTCTTTGAGTAAGAATGATCCATAGGTGGAACTGTGTATTTCCTATTGCATCACATCATGAAGACGGAATACTTGGTTGTTCCACTTTAAGTAATGATAAAATTAATTAGTGGATTTAGAAGTCAGCTTGAATCCTCCCTTAAGAACGTCCCGTCAACCTGCTATGCAGTGCTTTTAGCATACGTGGATGGTTGTTCTATAAATCCATTATTTCTTTAAGGGTTACATAATAGGCTTTTAAAAATTTTATTATTTCCTCTACATATATTGGGTAACATTCCATACAGAGGAAATTTTCCTTATCAACAATTTCGTTACTCTGAAGTACAATTCTATATGAGAAATGGCTTGATTCCTTTCCTTAGTCAGTTTTCAGAGTGATGAGTTGGTGACCGATGAGCACTAATTTTTTGTCTTGTTTTGCTTTTAGTTTTAGACTGATGTATTTTTACATATTTGATGAATTTTAGTGCAGTAAAGTCATTTAATGTTTTGGGTGGTCATCTTCCCTATCTTAGGCCAGTGGGAGCTCTGCTAAGTTGTCTACTCTGTTATTTTGACATCACCCATTCGGTCCATTTCCTGTCTCAGACCTGGAAAGACAGCTCATTCCTTTTGTGGCTTTAGAGATTATCACAGTGTCTAGTTGCCCATTTCTGTTTGGCTCTCATTACTTCCAGGGCTTTTTAGTCTACACAGCTAGGAAATACAATTTTTAAGGAAAAAAGCTTATATTGGTCTTTCCCATTTTAATTTAAGATTACAGTTTTTTTAACTTAGATTTTATAATCCTGTCTCTTTTATTAAAATATTAGTTTCTGATGACATTAATATATTTATTTATTTGCTTTATTCTACCGTAATTTCAAAATAACCACACAAGTGATACTACTGCCAATAAATCTACTAAACATAATTTAAGATTTTTAGGTCCCACTTGTTCTTAGATTATGTCCTGCTATGTAGTCAAAATACTGGTTTTAAAGTCAGTTGGATTTTTTTCTCTGAATGGTTACGCCATTAACTTGATGTAGGATTTGCTTGTTACTATTTCCAAATTTTAGGAATTGCTTTCCCTTTTTCCATTTTTATTTCATTGTTTTTATTTATACAAAATAATATACATGGTTCCATGGGCAAAATTATATGATGAGGTATATTCACAGCAGTCTTCCCTCCTCGTCTTCTCCTTTCCACTCACTCCCATCTCTTCTCAGTCTATCCATAGAGGTGAGAACTGTCACAATGGTCATTATTTTATTTTTTCATTATTTTTTTGACACTAGTTGCAGGAGAACTTTTTATTACTTTTATGTACAGAAAGTCCAAGAGCGTTCACTTAGCCCGGTTTGGTGGCCAGTCCTTTAGCTTTTGCCTTTTCCAGCTTTGCAACGTGAGCCACGGACTTTGGATCCAGGTCATTGCTTCCCCACTGACCATGGATGTCATCATACCTGTCACTGTAATTGGTCCTGAAAGCTTCTACTAGCTTATCCAGAGCTCCTTCGTCTTCTATGTTACCCAGTGTGAAAGTGACAGTGGTGCCTGTCTTCCTGTGCACCAGATGCTCCAGCCTGGCTTTCCCCTTGATAACGCAGAAGGGAGCCCCCGTCCTACAATACAGGGCAGACAGGAAGACAGCCAGCTCAGTGGGATCCACAGCATGTGTAATCACTACCAGCTGAGGCTTCTTGTTTTATACCAAGGTGGTGACAGTATTAACCCCAGCTCAGGTGGCTATGTAGTGGGGACATCCCCTTTGCCGGCAGCTGTCTCTCAGCCTGGACCAACATTTATGCTTCTTCTCTTGCTTTGTCTCTGGGCTGTAGTTATGGGCTGGCTTAAGCAGTTGAAAAGCTCTCTGGCTGTCCAAAGCCTGCCTGAAGTGATTAATTGGGAGGCACTTCTAGATGTTCATGGAGAATAGCCCTTTGTCGCTGTAGCCAGATGTAGCCAAGCCATAAGACAAAGTTAGTGAGGTCCCTTTGGGGCTAGATGTCCTGTCTGATGCAAGAAATCTTGGGCCTTTTCTCAGACAGGGGACTGACCAACTTCTTGGCCTCCTGCTTCTTTACAATAGAAGGGGCCGGGCCACCTTCTTCCCCTTAGCCTTCTTTCCTTTCAACATCTTGGATGGCTGGAAGAGAGATTCATTATTGTTTTTTAACATAAGCATCTCTCTCTCTTATTATACATACACACACACACATTGTTTTTCTCTTCATCCCTTTTTATGGCTACGTATTACTCCATTGTGTGGATCCACCATAGTTTATTTAACTAAGAGTTGAGACTCTTGTTGGCACTATTGAATAATTAAAATTGGTGACTTAAGACTACAAAGTCACCACACTCTCTCCCCCACTCCCCCTCATCAGCTGGAAATACCTCTTTTTCCTTTAGAAGTGATGGTGGGAAGTAACTGTCATGGATGATGCCTTTGTGAGAGCTTTAAACATGCCTCCCTTCTGGTGTTTTGAGTCCAGTCGCTCTGTTAGCGTGGACATTTTTACTGTTCTGTATATGTGGCAAATCTGTCCCAAACATTTCTCTGGTTATCTTTTCCAAGCTGATCGCACCTGCCAGCCCGGCTATGTAAAATGTCAGACGACAAACATTTGCATTCCTCATTTTTACTTGTGTGATGAAGACAATGACTGCGGAGACATGAGTGATGAAAGCCCTGTTTTCTGTGGTAAGAGAGACCTGCTGCTCCTGCTGTGGTTCAGGGATGCATTTCTGGAGCTAATACACAGTCCTGTGGCCTAGGTCTTTGGGCTACTCGTCGACTCAGGTTGACCCAATCAGTAGATGCTGCGGGCAGTGACTTTAGGATATGACTAGAAGAGCATAAGCATCCCCTCTCTCTGTTCTCTGGATGGATCCCCTACTCCGAATATTTCTTCCAGAGACCTGCTGTGGTACCTCACCTTTTATAATTGCAGAGCTATTTCTCCCAGAGTCGAGGGCCCTTTGTCTTCAGGAACCCCAGGCCGAATGTGCTTGGCAAGCCCTTATATCTACTCTTAATTTGATTATAGTTACTATTAGTAACTGAAAGAACTTTTGTATCTTCTTAATATGCTTGAATTTCAGAAAACCTAATTGCATAGATAGCAATTTGGTTCAGTCAAGCATTTTCCTGCATTTCTAGACTGAGTTAAAAGGCCTTTCTTAAGCTCAGTAACTTTGAGGCTATTAATATAATAGGTGCATAATTTAAGAATTTAGTAATTATCACCAAGGCAGGGTATAGGCCAAGAACAGGCATCAGTTGTAATAACAGCTGCACAAGGAAGCAGAATTCAGAATGTAGCCATCAGAATCGGACATATAGATTCAAAACAGTGCTGACCTTTCAGGGACCTCTGCTTCCTTATCAATTTTACCCTGGCAAATCATCCGATATCTTGGGCCAAAGCAAGGGGCCTTATAGACCAGAAGAATTAGAAGTCTTGATTCTAGTTTATACTACCCACATAACAATTTAGAAAATAACATCTGACCAGAGCTACCTAAGGTTATTTGAGATAATCAATATTCAAACTTAGGTAGAGTCATTTTTACTCAGATAAAGATCCCATATAACAAGGATGAATAAGAACACAACTGTCTTTTTGGAACCATGTGGGCTGAGCTCAGATATGGTTATATGTTGTTTTTGCTTTTAATATCCGTATTTATGGTATTAAAATATTTAACATTTTAATTAAATTATTTAATTTCCATAGAATTTATTTAATTTTAGGTTACAGCAGACAACATAGAGCCAAGTCTTCTTATCCATAACTTGTGGTTTCATGCATCCAAGAGATTTCCTTGATATTTCCAACAAATACAATTTATTGTTGGGTTTCTAGAATCTAGAAAGAAAAATTCTGGAAAACTGGAACAGTATTGTCTGCCTTCTCTCCCCGGACCCCCACCCCCTCCTCCCCATGGAAAGCGTACATAAAATCCTTTTCCGAGCCTCAGCCTTCCTTCCCTGGCACCAGTTACCTAGTTGAGAGCTATGAGCAGATGGTTAAGACTGATGGGAACAAGCTTGTATTTTACTCCTGGGTTTTACCTCTGTCCTCAGCTTCTCATACGTGCAGCAGTGACGAGTTTGCCTGCACATCCGGACGTTGTATCCCGAGACACTGGTACTGTGACGAGGAAGGAGATTGTCCTGACGGCTCTGATGAACCTGCCACTTGCGGTAAGAGAGCAAGCATGACAAGCGTTATGATGCAACAAGAGAAACTCTTCCACTGCTTCCAAATATAGACTAGGACCAGCTGCCCACTGTTTGTGCTCCCTGCTCCTGCTTTCAGCTACGAGGATGAAACCATTCAGCAGACTGTCATTAAAACCCTGTTAGTTTGAGGAGGGATCAGCATATAGAGGCTGCTGACTGATGCCCATGAAATGAGATTGTGTTGGTGATGCCCCTAATACTGTGCCTGGCTTGTAGAATTCAATTTACTGTGAATTGGGATTTTTGAATTTGATTCAATGGTGGCCCACAAGGCTGTGGGAGGCCCCAAAAGAGATTGGAATGATTGTATCTATGGGGAGGGGGCATATTATAGGCACACATCCTCCTCCTGGTCTGTGTGCCATCTTATTTAGTAAGTCCCCATGGCCATCTGAGTTTTCCAAGAAGTTATATGGACCTTCTGGTTGTATTCCTGGAAGCACTTGTACCTATTTGTACTTGGAGTCTGCTATTAACCTTTTCGAGTTCTCATCTATATCCACGTACATTTTTTTTTAATGTAACGGTCATTGCTTTTTTATCTGTTAATAAATCATTCTGCAAACTGGCCAGCTGCCTGGCTTTATAAAGTTTGATTAGAATGCAGTGACATATTGTCTATGGCTGCTATGTTCTACAATGGCAGTGTTAGGTAGGTGACAGAGAACATATGTCCTAAAAGCCTAAAATATTTGCTATCTGGTCAAGAGAAAGTTTGTTACAGTCTTCATACTCCTTTTCGATGGCAATATAATATTCCATCAAGTGGTTATATTGAGTTAATTGCCTCTATTTTACACATTTGAATGGTTTTTATTTCTCCCCTATTATGATCCAAGCATCTACAATACAATCATCATATATAAAACTTTTTATTTGGGGTGTATTTTCTTAGTACCATTTTTGTAGTTTTACAGCTGAATTTAGACTATTTTCTATCCCTGTTCTCTCTCAGGAGAGTGGTATTTGAAGCTCTTTAGCAAGTTCTTTTTACCCAACACTGAAATTTTGTAGAAAGCAAAGAACATGTAGAATTTTGAGGATCTTAATGGAAATACATAACTGTTAGGTGAGTAGAATAGTGTTAGAGATTGGTTTAGACATATGAATGATTGGTTCAAAAATATGAAGAGTAAGTATACTTTTCCAAGCTTCTCCATGGGAACCAAAGTCAGTAAGTGGTACCAACTGCCTGTCATATTTTTGAATACATTCTCATAATGGGCAGGAGTATTACTTTAAAGAAGTCATAAGATGTATACAAAATAGCAAAATTTCCATGTCCTCACCGTTCTCTAATCTCACTCCCCAGAGATAATCGCTGCGAAGGGCGAGTGTGAAATCTCCTTACCTTTTTGCTATATATCCATGATCATATATAGTTTTTAAAACACAAATGGAGACCTTACTATGCATATTTTTCTGCAGCTTTGCCCCTTTCAGCTTAACAACACCTTGTCAGCATGTAGCGAACACAGATCTACTCATTCCTTTGCACTGCTGAATATTACTCTGAAGTGCGGATGGCCCAAGTGTCTTTCTTTTCTTTTTCCTAACTGATGGATGTTTAGGTTGTTTTCATTTTTTTCACTGTGAAAAATAATGCTGGGATGAACACCTATTTATTTATCTATTTGAACATCCTTTTAGAAACCTCTTTGTGCACATGTGGGAAGATTCTTCTGGGCTCGATTTCTAGAAGTGCTGTTTTTGTGTCAGAGTGGCTGTGTCTCTTAAAAAAGCTGTGGTGATGTACACTCCTTTCTGAGCAGCTTATGAAAGGTCTTGTTTTTCCTTCCTGTTATCGCTGTGCTGTATTTTTAATGGTTAAAATTGATTTGCTTTTGCCTTAGGTTAATTTTGAGGGGACCCTGTGTGTATGGGCCTATGGCAAATAGTTGATAAGGACATGTGGGTTTATAATTAAAGAATCTGAGTCAATGATGACTAATTTAAAACACGGGGTGTCTTATCAGTTAAATTCAACAAATACCCATTGAGCACTTATGTTCTAAGTACTTTGGGGCTATCTCAGTGACCAAGTCAAAGATCCCTGCCCATGTTGGGCTTCTATTCTAGTGAGAGGACACAGGCAACCAAACAAATAAGTAAATTATACAGCGTGTTGAAAGGTGGTAAGTTCTATGGAGAAAAGCAAAAAAAAGAGAACAGGAAAATGGGGATCAGGCATGCTGTGGGGATAGTTTGCATCAAGCAAAATGTTTTGGGATGAAAAGTAGACTTAGAAATGAAATGTGTGAAATAGTGGTTTATCCTCTTGGGAAAAGACTATTATTTCTCTATCATACCTGTAAGGAAATATCAGATCACATCCCAGTAACAAAAAATAGTGAGGTCTTTGCACCATCAATCAACTACTTCCGTCTCAGACCACTGGTCACTGGTACCATTCTCCTTGGAGGACCCAACAGAGCTGTTAGCTAGGTAATGCTCTTGTCAGGTTTTTTTAGACAGCCCATGTACTAGCAGGCTTCTCCTAAGATTTTTTAGACTACGAAACACTTTTTTTCGCTGAGATTGTTTTTTATCTTTTCTCAGAATACCTTGAAGCAACATGCTTAAGTAATGAGTTCAAGTGTGACAGTGGGAGATGCATTCGAAGGGAATGGATCTGTGATGGGGATAATGACTGCGGGGACATGAGTGACGAGGATGAACGGCACCACTGTGGTAAGAGAAACCGTTCATTCCTCTGCAGAGTTACCTTCCAAGGAAACTTGGGAGACTGGTTTTTGTGTCTTTGGAGAGTATGACGTCAGGCGGATTCCTCTTTAATCGATTGCATGCTGATAAATTGTTACCTTTATTTTTCCACTCTGAAATTGTTTGATAGCATCTACTTAAATGCTTTAAAATGATAAAAAATGATTTCAATGTTTATTGTCTTCTATTCTGTTGCATTTAGCTAACAGAAATAATGTCCTACACTTCTGGAGCAGATAAAGAAAACTCAATTGGCTAATCTTACCAGCAGTCTTAAACAGTGTAGTAATTAACTATGCCTCTAGTTTCATCTATTACCTTGTCGCTGTTATTTTGAGGAGTGGGTGGAGGGGGGATTATTCCTTTTGAGTGATTTGCCCATGGAACACCATTTTCTGTTACCATGGAAAGAGCATGGAGCTCTTTTAACTACGATATCTTAGAAGAGTATCTTTCCATGGCCAGCAATAAAAACAATGGCTCCCCAATATTTGCATTTCATTGTAACCCCCTATGTCATTGACTTTGGTGGCTATCTGTAGCTCCACATGTACCTGATGCATTGAAATGGGTAGTTGACAGCTGCACAAGCATAGATTATAACATGTGCTTCTCCCACCTCCCCTCACCAAGACACCCATTCTTTTGTCTCCCCTTCATCCACAATGAGATTGGGTAAAATGATGGTTCTTGTATTCTGCAGGCATTAATGATTATATGTTAGGATCTCTTCTCTTTCCTAACAGTGTCAGGGCTTCTGACAAGTGTTGATGATGTATTCTGCTCCTATATACACTTATTCTACTTGGGTGGTAGTTGTAATACAGTTGAAAAAGCCTAAATTTGGAGAAAAAAGACCTATGTTTGAAGCCCTAGGTCTTCAGGAAGTTCTATGACTTGGAGTCATCTAGTTCGAGCTTCAATTTTTATCTGTAGAATTGGCATAAAAATACCTATCTCACATTGTGTTTTTGTGAGTACACTTTGTTAATCAAACATTCTTACCAAGTGTAAGGCATTTTTGGTACACAAATAACAAAATGGGAGTAGTTTTCTGAAGCTCTATAATTTTACATTAATTTTACGGAAAACTAAGTGAGGTGTTTTATTATATTTATTTCTTATTTCTGAAAAAAATCAAAGGGTCAGAGCAATTAAAATGGAAATTTTAAGGGATTTTTTTATTATAATCTGTTATATGAAAGCAATATGACTTGTCAACCTGTTATCCTTTACTTTCCTTTCATCCCTCAGACTAGTCAGTAATGTAAAGCAAGGGAAATGGTTCAGAATGAATTTGACTACTGCAATGAGTTTTCATGCGGTTTCTGTTTCTTGTGTGCTTTGGTTTCAGATCGTCACAATTGCTCGAGTACTGAGTTTCTCTGTGCAAATAACGTGCCTCCCTCCAGGAAGTGCATTCCCCAATCCTGGGTCTGTGACGGTGATGCAGATTGTACAGATGGCTATGATGAGCATCAGAATTGCACCCGGAGATCTTGCTCTGGAACTGATTTCACCTGTAGTAATGGATTGTGTGTCCCACACTCATACAGGTGAATTGGGGCTTAAAAATTTTTCCAGTAACTTCAAGCATCCAGAAGGGCAGGACTAACTTAGCCATTAGGCATGGTGGCCACCACGCCTAGGACCCATAGCACTTTTAGTGACCTATGAAAATGTTTGGATTTCTTTTTAAATCAAAAGAAAAAGAAAGTTTAGATCAAAGAGAGTATTCTCATATATAATACTAATATATCTGCCTTTATCCCAATGTGATCATCGAATATAATTTTTAATATGCTCCTGGAGGAAGGGGCCCATGACGGTAAAAAGGCTTATGGCTCCTGAAAGGCACAATGTAACCTTGCCCAGAGGGCCAGGGGGATGGATGAGGTGGGCTTGATATAAGAAAATTCTTTCTTAAAGCAGGTGAAATCTTGGTTTTCTACTTGGAGTTAGAGGCATGGGTACAAGAAATACTTCATTTTCTTCTCTTTGCTGTAAGAAAAAGAACAGTACAAGCATGCTCATAAACAGAGCTTGGCACTTAGGCTTAGAGCCAGTGAGCCAGTGAGGAGAAGCAGGTGAGGGGACCTGAGAGTGCACGTTCTAGCTAAGGAATCTGAACGGTATTTGGCATTGCACAGGGGCGCTGTTCTATTTTGAGAAAAGTGGAAATCTGGGTTTTCATATTAAATACTCTGATTTTATTTATTAAAAAAAATTTTTTTTGAGGGAGATGGAGGAAGGGAGGGGTGATGGAGAGGGAGAGAGAGAATCTTAAGCAGGCTCCATGCTCAGTGCAGAGCCTGATGCGGGACTCAGTCTCACAACCCTGAGATCATGACCTGAACCGAAATCAAGAGTCAGAGGCTTAACCAACCGAGCCACCCAGGTGCCCCTAAATTCCCTGATTTTAAGCGCTGGAAGCAAAATTGAAAATTCTAAAAGCGGTGCGGGTCAGAAAGATCCAGTTCACAGCCTGCAAGTTTGGGGAAACCTCTCCTGTCATATTCTGTTGCTTGATTTCTCATCATTTTCTCCAAATGCGCCATTCCAAAGGTTTATCCTTTTTTTTTTTTTTTTTGTGCCCCACCTTCTCACTATCCCCACTTGGCAAATTTTGGGGTATAGAGGGAAATGAAGACATAAAACGGTATGTAGGCTTCAATCCTGATGGTCTAGGGGCACAGTAAGAACACTAACAAAAGTAGGGGAGCCCAGGAGGGAGTTTGCTCCAGGCAGACGGGGTCTGATGGAGTGGGACTGGCTGAGGTGAAAATGTGTACTAGACACTTGGGCACATAGAACTGGAGCTAAGAAGAGCACACGCCAAGGACTGTGACAGGACATACATGCATACTGAGAGCAACAAGAACTGTGGGCTTCTCGCCTGCTAATGAAGGATATGGAAAAGATTTAGGAAGCAGGCTCAAGCTCGGAGGAGCTGAGCTTCGGGGACCATTGGCTGAGGGGCAGGCAGCCCCTCCACAGACCCCCAGGTACTGCTGGAATCCAGTTGGTGCAGAGCCGTGTGTTCACAATGGTAGTCCTGAGGAAGCCAGAGAAGGTTATGTCATGTTCTGTGAATGCTGCAGAAGGCACAGGGACTTGACATTAGAACCAAACAATGAAAAAAAAAAAAAAAGAACCAAACAATGAAAGTGATGAAGCCGAAGCAGACAATGCTGGTGGTGGTTGTACTGACACCTCGAAGTCACCCAGGAGACTGAGCTTTTTTAGTGAAATCGTATTTCACTCTGCTTTGTCCATATTTAACTGATAGGGATGTGTTCTGTAGACTGCAATTTTTTTGTAAGGGAAAATGAATAAATCCTTATCTGTATTTTCTCCCTCCTTGCTCAAGAGTTCCAGTATGCTCTACTGTGATTTGTGCTGCTGAATTCAGTAAATATTTAGTACCATCAGTCCGAGATATATTCTGGAAACCTAGCCTTATAACTACAGAAGAGATTTGATTTGTATCAGGTCTTAATTTTTATCAGATTCTAGATTATGTCTACTTCCTTTCTGAACGTGCTGAGCTCTTTCTTCATCATTCCATGATTACTGTGATCGTACAGCTGACTTACCCCTGTCCTACCAAACTTTTACTGATTTTATCTTTTCTTTGTTACTTATTTTCTCTCTTCCACCCTCCCTTTCCCCCTTCCTCCTTCCTTCTCCCTTTCTCTGACTCTGGTTTTGTTTTGTTTTGGCTGAGCTTTCTGAACTGCTTCAGCCAAGGGCCATGGCAGAACAGAAAAAATGCTGCTTCTCTGTAAACCTGAGCTATAGGCTCTAAAATAACTCCAGATTCTGCTTGCTTGGGGCGCCCGTAGCCACTAGTAAGAGCCCTGTTAATGTGCACTTTTGCTTGCTTGGCAGAATGTGTGTTCCCCCAGTTGGTAGGTGGGACAGGGGATCATCTTTCCTATTGATATTTTTCCTCTTGGCTCCTTACTGATGCTGCCGAAGAACCTGGATAAGACTGAGTTGTGAGCCGTTTGCTGGAATATCGATATTCAGTTATGTCCAAAAACCTCCTGATTTGCTTTTCTCACTGACTTTGGACCTAAACTAGAGGAAAGAAAGCATTAGTGTCTCATATCATTTGGAAATGAGTTAAACAGCTCCTAGGAGACCAAATGGGGCTGAACCAGCTTGCTCTGATCACAACTTTCTTTACCGTTACATGCACACATTGTTCTAAGTCACTTTGCCAGCGACCTAGGTTTGTGGATGGCATTGCTCATTAGTGACCTGACCATAGATTAGTCGTAAAACTGACCACATTCAGCTTTGGTACCTTGACATCTTTTAATGCTGAGCCTCCAGCACCTCCATGTAAATCCAGTCCTCCGTGGTAAATCCTTTTATGAATTGTCAAACATGAGCTTTGCCAATCCCTATCCAAGATGCCTTTATACTTAATTCCTTGATTGTGAATTCCATAATTCCTTTATGTTTACGTTTTGTTACAGTCAGCAGGAACCCCTTCGGTAATCATAACTTTCAGGGGGTTTTTGGAATAATGTAGAAAAGAAAGAGCAGTCTAGCTTACAGAATTTCAGGGACCTATATTGTCCTTGTGATGCCTGGGAATGTTAGGTCCCCAAATAGGACTAGGAAGCGCCTTGTTCCTTTGCCAGCAGCCCATGCTATTCCCCTGGTTTTCCCTCTTTCCTAGCACATGACTACTCACATCTCATGGTGGGTGGCAGAGTATTATGATTAAAGATGGAAGGAACAGGACAATGCAAACATTACTCTGATTGGAAAATACATGTTCTTGGAGGACGCATGATGATGTTGTCATGTATAATAATATGTTCACTTGGGTGTAGGCACTTCTGTCATCTGGCTGCCCAGGATTTTGCCTGTGCCCATAAGTCATCTTGTTGTCTCATGAATAGATCTGATAAACACCAAAACTATGAATTTGTCTTTAATTAATTTATCAACTGCTTAAAAACGAATGCAGTTATTTTTAGTATCTCTAGATTGCCATTTCTAATCATAGCAACCAGCACCTGGGGAAATCGTACAGAACGCTGAATATTAGATTCTTCTAGAGCTGGAGATTGGTGGGGTGGATAGCAATTCTGGGAGAGAAGGAACTAAGGACCTGGGTGATCTCGTGACTAAAATGGTCAGCCTGACATCAGGTAGACAGAGGGGGAAGCAAGGCCCCAAGCAGGTGATAGTTGGGACTTGTCAGCCTCTCCAAGAGTGGTACTGTCTCATCACACAGGTGCGACCGGCGCAATGACTGTGGGGACTACAGCGATGAGAGGGACTGCTCCTACTCCACCTGCGGCGAGAACCAGTTCACCTGTCAGAACGGGCTGTGCATTTATAAGCAGTATGTGTGTGATGGGGAAAATGACTGTGGAGATGGGTCTGACGAGCTGGAGCACCTGTGCCACACTCCAGAGACCACGTGCCCCCCTCACCAGTTCAGGTGTGACAATGGGAACTGCATCGACATGGTGAAAGTCTGCAACCACCTCGATGACTGTTCAGACAACAGTGATGAGAAAGGATGTGGTGAGTATAACGGGATTTCAGAAAAGGAAAACCGGGAGACTGAATGTGGATTCTCAACACTGTGTGACTCACCGGGACTTTCCAGTTGTCCTCTAGGTAGACTGTTACCAGAAAATTCCCATTGCAAGCGTTTCTTAGTATATAAGGTTAGTAGACAAACATTTTTAGACTAATTCATCAGGCAGTTATTACAGAAAACAGAAGATGAGCAGATTCATACCGTTAGTAGCTAACACCATTGTTAAGCAGGACAAACAATTCGAACCCTTAAAATGACTTGTCTGAGCTCTCCCTCTGCTAGGATTCCTTTGCCTGTTCATTTTCATCTTCGGGGGATTGAAGGGGAGAGTTTTTAAACTCCCTCTCACTCCAACCTCCATGGGTAAACCAGTGGAGCATTTATAAAATACAGAATTAATAGGAACATGTCCTCTTCCCCATGTAGATAGTTTCTGGGTGCGTTTGGCCATGTGTCACAGGACCAGCCAGAAGGACACCCAGTGGACTGCTGGATGGCTCATTCTGTCTTGTGAGAGTCAAATGTATGCACCTCTTCCCAGGTCCATGTCCAGTGAGGTCACCCTGGTAACCTGAAATTGGCCATGGTCTGAGAGTCACACCGCCAAAATGGAAGATGCTACAAATTACAGCATCTCCCCACCCCCGAGATCTGTTTTACCAGCCCACCACTGGCCAGGCTCTTTTCTTTTGCTCTTCTTTCCTCTCTCCCTTGCCATATTATTTTTTTTAAATTATTGGTTACAAGGAGATTGGCAGGTATGCGATTTGAAGTCGAACATAAGCTTGTTTGTTTTATTAGTTGTTAAAACCACTGGCGAAGGGTTACATTGGGGAGGAAGTTGAGAAATAGGGACTTTTGAATATCTGTGGTCTTTAGAAAACACTTACGGTCTGTCTTTCAGCATGATTCATTAAGAAGTGGGCTGTCCAGTGGGAAGCTTGACTTTGGACCACTCTGGTGGGTCTATTGTGGACATTTTAGCATCTCTAGTAACTGTCTTTTACTTACAGGCATTAACGAGTGCAATGACCCTTGGCTCAGTGGCTGTGACCAAAACTGCACCGACACCCTCACCAGTTTCTATTGTTCTTGTCGTCCTGGTTATAAGCTTCTGTCTGACAATCGGAGTTGCGCTGATATTGACGAATGCAAGGAGACACCCTTTGTCTGTAGTCAGATGTGTGAGAATGTAATGGGCTCCTACCTCTGTAAGTGTGCGCCAGGCTACATTCGAGAACCAGATGGAAAGAGCTGCCGGCAGAACAGTAACATCGAACCCTATCTCATTTTTAGCAACCGTTACTATTTGAGAAATCTCACTACAGATGGCCATTTTTACTCCCTCATTTTGCAAGGACTGGGCAATGCTGTGGCCCTGGATTTTGACCGAGTAGAAAAGAGATTGTATTGGATCGATACAGAGAATAAAGTCATTGAGAGAATGTTTCTGAATAAGACAAACAGGGAGACAGTCATAAACCACAAACTACCAGCTGCAGAAAGTCTGGCTGTAGACTGGGTGGCCAGGTAAGAAAACACCAAGGAGCTCTCTAAAAGTTAAAATGGTTTAAAAAAGAATATTATAACCATGTTTTTATCTTAATAGAGAATTGAATCTAAGCTTGTGGCCATAATTCAGAGTTCCTTTGTGCAGTCTCAGTAATTCACTTAGACAAGTTTGCTTCCTTGGCTCTGCCATTTAAACTGTGGTTCACAACACTAATTCCTCTCCCTTCCATGTCCTTGCTTCTCTAAGCCTTTACATTGCCTGGGAAGGATGCTTATGCTGCATTAAGAAAGTAAAGCTGGAATCCTTGTGTGAAGTGTGGCCCCAGAATTCCCTATGTGACAACCCCTTTAAAGTGGGAATTATATCTCACTTTTGAATTTTCTGTTGCCTCTTTGCAGGAAAGTCAATTTCCTATTTCCCCCTACCCCTGTTTTCTTGGAGGAAAGCACCTTTTAAGAGCTGTCTTTGTAATTCCATCGTAGCTTGGATAGGAAATTCAGTGGCTAAATATATACTGTTTCACAAGCAAAACGTATGTTGTGGTAACTCCTGGCTCTCCATTTCAGAAAGCTCTATTGGGTGGATGCCTACCTGAATTGCCTCTCTGTCTCTGACCTTGACGGTCGATACCGTCGCAAGTTGGCCGAGCACTGTGTGGATGACAACAATACCTTCTGCTTTGATCATCCCAGAGGAATTGTCCTTCACCCGAAATATGGGTATTGTCTCCCTGTAATCCTGGGCTCTTCTCTCATGCCCATATTCTGCCTCTGTCACCAAAAAGGCTGTTCACATAGTTATCTCAAGGCCAATATCTTGCTGGGATTTGTCTTCTGCTTTTCCTAACTGGTAAATGGTTTAGTTATAATGGGTAGAAGCATGGCATCCTCAAATGATATTCATCAGCTGTTCTATTTTCTTTGCCATGACACACCATTTCACTTTTCAGGTCACCTATTTTGGCTGCATGCAGAGAAAATTGTGGTTAACAAAAACAAACAAACCCACCTTTACTAGACTCTCCATGTCAAATCCACTGAAATCCCCAGTTAATTATGTTCATTCTTGAGCATTTCCTGTACATCCTCCCTTTTTAGATTATTTTCTATTTTGTTTTTTTTTTTCCTTTCTGAGAGACTGTAGAATATAAATTCTATTTCTCTAATTGGAGAAGAGCTATGTCTTTTGGCTACTGACTTCTTTTAGCTTCAGGGACTGACCCTTTGTGTTTCCTCCAATAGGCATGTCTACTGGGCAGACTGGGCTCACCGAGCATACATTGGGAGAGTAGGCATGGATGGAATGAATAAGTCTGTGATTATCTCTACCAAGATAGAGTGGCCCAACGGCATCACCATTGATTACACCAATGATCTACTCTACTGGGCAGATGCCCACCTGGGTTACATTGAGTACGTACATAGAACAGGATAAAGTGAACCAAGGAACTGTTTATTCCAAGTACTAGGCCTTGTGTTGCTAGTGTGTTATTCCGAGGTAGTTTCTAACTGGCCTGCATGTTAGAAGTCACTCTGAAGTCATTTTTAACTACAACTGCCTGTAGGCAATTTGCTGAGGTCTGTGGTTATGGTATCATAGAAGGAGTGTGAACGTCGAAGTCAGATTCCTGAGGTTTTTGTCCTGGTGCTTTCACTTCTTATTTATTATTTTCATCTAGAAAATGGAGGTAGTAATCTCTCCTGTTGTAGACAGCTTAGTCCTCAACTCATCTTAATTTCCTTGTCCCCTTTTTAAACTGTTCATTTCTAAACTTGAGATATAATTGACCTATAATATTGGCCAAGAAGATCTTGAAGTTTTCCTATGGCTTCTATAAGTTCCCATAAATTGTCGTATTTGGAGAGTATTTTTAGTCATTGGAAGAAATATTAGCTTGACTGAGTGACTCTTCCTTCTACCCCAGGTACTCTGATTTGGAGGGCCGCCATCGGCACACGGTATACGACAGGACGCTGCCTCACCCCTTTGCTATTACCATTTTTGAAGATACTATTTATTGGACGGATTGGAATACAAGGACAGTTGAAAAGGGCAACAAATATGATGGATCAAATAGGGTTGTGCTGGTGAACACAACACATAAACCATTTGACATTCATGTGTATCATCCGTACAGGCAGCCAATTGGTGAGTATGTAGTTCAGAAGGTAGGCCCAGTTGCTTTGGGTTCTCTGCATGCTGTTCTTGTTTCTTTAAGAATAACATCATGATTTATAAAGAGAATGATGTTACGTGGTAATATTTTCTCTAAAACATATGGGAAAACCTGCTTATGACTTTGTTTTCCCTTAACACCTGGTTTATTCTTTTTTTCTTAAAGATTTTATTTATTTGACAGAAAGAGACACAGTGAGAGAGGGAACACAAACAGGGGGAGTGGGAGAGTGAGAAGCAGGCTTCCCGCTGAGTGGGGAGCCCGATGTGGAGCTCGATCCCAAGACCCTGGGATCATGACCTGAGCCGAAGGCAGACACTTAACAACTGAACCATCCAGGCACCCCTAAATAAATAAAATCTTAAAAAATATATATCGTGACATTTCACCCCTAAATATTTAAGATAATACCCTTGAAAAATAAGGACATTTCCTATGTAACCACAATGAATTATGACACTTAAGAGATTAACAATCATTCCCTAATACCAAGATCAATCCATTAAAATGATTGATTTAAAAGAAATGTTTAAAAGAAAATTACACTAATTATAAAACATAATTTATTAAATTTCTATTTGAGTATGACATTTTGTGTGTTAAACATATGTTATGCTTGTCATCTGGAAGGTAATAATGTTAAGAGCAATACAGTGTCTCATTATATTTTTTTTTCTTGTGAACTTATATTCCTCATCATGTTAAAGCCATTTCATGATTTATAGATAGTCTTGCAAAAGTCTGGAATTTACTTTGGAGATAGAATGGATTTTGTTGGCCTGCTTTGTTGTGGTGTTTTGTTAAAACAGATAAACTTGGAAGTAAGGGAAAATGAGAATTGGCAAAACAAAGATACTCAAGGTTTTTTTCCCCCCTGAAAGTTAATATTCTTGATATTATTTTAGCAAAAGTTCAAATTAGGAGCATTTGGCTGGTTCAGTTGGTAGAACATGTGACTATTGATCTGGGGTCATGAGTTTAAGCCTCATATTGGGCGTAGAGTTTACTTAACTAAAATATATATATATACAGGTGTATATATCTGTATCTGTATCTATATCTATCTATCTATCTGTAAAAAAGTTCAAATTAATCTTCACCTCCAAGTAGTGACCCAGAAAATTAGTAAAGATGCCACACAGTTTACCC
This sequence comes from Nasua narica, assembly GCA_028533885.1. Lineage (NCBI taxonomy): Eukaryota > Metazoa > Chordata > Mammalia > Carnivora > Procyonidae > Nasua > Nasua narica. Next base: position 118,273,821 of record CM052810.1, on the reverse strand, counting down.
GTCCATCTCATTCTTGGCCATACTTCTGTTGCCCATATTCTTAGAATGAGAGAATATAGCATCTGCTAGAAATTAAAGCTGTTCAGTTCTGGGCACGTGAATATAAGCTCAGTTTTCCTCCTGTTCTCCAAAGACCTTGAGAAACACATCTCTTCTAGCCCAAAGCACCAGTGGGTATGCCTCACTTCTGGTAGCACATAGATCAGTTTTCTCAAAGCACAGCATTGCTTACAGTTCTGCCATCTATCCCATTTATGAATTTTGGGAAAAAGCATGAAACTTGGGTCTGATTTTTCTTACTAAGAGGTGACTAGTTTGAAGAGCGGGCAATCAGTTCTCCTGTGTTTGATATTCTAAGTGAATTAACATATATTTTCCTTCTTTCACTAGTCAATAATCCCTGTGGTACCAACAATGGTGGCTGTTCTCATCTCTGCCTCATCAGAGCAGGAGGAAATGGATTCACCTGTGAGTGTCCAGATGACTTCCACACCTTCCGTTTGGGTGACATCAACATCTGCCTGCCCAGGTGCTCCAGCACCCAATTCCTGTGTGCCAACAGTGAAAAGTAAGGCTCGCTCTTCCATCACCCCACTGCCTCTCCATCCCCTTGGATGGACACACGTTGAACTTTGAGAGTCCAGGGGAATGGGAGTTTCCTAATGAATTAAGATTTTGGGAAATTATTGTGGTTCATTTGGAATACACCAAGACTCTCAGTCTCCAATCTCAGATAATTTCTTCCATGAATAGAAGGAGTTTGTTAACCAAAATGTACACAAGTATTTCTCTGTAGAGAGGAAGCTAGAAACTCTGTGTTTTTTACTTCTAATAAGTTGTCCTAGGTGTCAAGGCCAAGACTATATATGTGTACAGTGAAAAATGGCCCTCAAGAGGATTAGAATTTCTCTGATAAAGGGTCAATATCCAAAATCTATAAACTTATAAAACCCAACACCAAAAAACAAATGATCCAGTTAAGAAATGAGTAGAAGACATGAACAGACATTTTTTCCAAAGGAGACTTCCAAATGGCCAATGAAAAGATGCCCAACATCACTCATCATCAGGGAAATTCAAAGCGAAACCATGATGAGATACCACTTCACACCTGTCAGAATGGCTAAAATTAACAACACAGGAAATAACAGCTGTTCCCGAGGATGTGGAGGAAGGGGAACCTCTTATGCCATTGGTGGCAATGCAAGCTGGTGCAACTACTCTGGAAAACAGGATGGAGGTTCCTCAGAAAGTTGAAAATAGAGCTACCCTATAACCCAGCAATTGCAGTGCTAGGTGTTTACCCAAAAGATAAAAAAATACTGATTTGAAAGTACACATGTACCCTGATGTTTATACCAGCCTTATCAACAATAGCCAAATTATAGACTGATGAATGGCTAAAGAAAGATATAGTATAGGGGTACCTGGGTGGCTTAGTTGGTTGAGCAACTGCCTTTGGCTCAGGTCATGATCCTTGAGTTCTGGGATCGAGTCCCACATCGGGCTCCCAGCTCTGCGGGGAGTCTGCTTCTTCCTCTAACCTTCTCTCTTCTCATGCTCTCTCTCACTTTCTCTGCCTCTCAAATAAATAAGTAACATCTTTAAAAAAAAAAAGAAAGATATGGTATATATACAATAGAGTATTACTTAGCCATCAACAAGAATGAAAAGTTGTCATTTGCAATGATGTGGTTGGAGCTAGACTGTATCATGCTAAACAAAATAAGTCAGTCAGAGAAAGACAAATATAAGATCTCACTCATGGAATTTAAGAAACAAAACAGATTAACATAAAGGAAGGGAAAAAAAGATAAGTAAACCATTTAAGAAACAAAACAGAAGATCATAGAGGAAGGGAGGGAAAAATAAAACAAGATGAAATCAGAGAGGGAGACAAACCATAAGAGACTCTTAATCATAGGAAACAAACTGATGGTTGCTTGGAGGGGAGGGGGTTAGATGGACATCAAGGAGGGCACGTGATGGGATGAGCACTGGGTGTTATATAAGACTGATGAATCACTGACCTCTACCTCTGAAACTAATAATACACTAGATGATAATTAATTGAATTAAAAAAAAAGACTTTTAACTGTAGAGAACAAACTGAGGGTTTCTGGAGGGGTGATGGGTGGGGGGTGGGCTAAATGGATGATGGGGATTAAGGAGGACACTTGTGCTGAGCACTGAGTGTTATATGTAAGTAATGAATCACTAAATTCTACTCCTGAAACCTGTATTACACTATACATTAACTAAGTAGAATTTAAATAAAAATCTGAAAAAAAAGAAAAAGGAAAAAGTAAGTGGTAGAATTTGTCTTTCCCCCTCATACATTGGCCTAGCTTCTTAGTTACTATGCCAGAGGATCCAAGATTACACATTTAAATCCACTTTTGATTATTTGTATCTGTTACAAAACATGGCCACAGATTATTTCCCTAACCGTGGCCATAGACCCTTGATGACTGGGGGACTCAATGAATGAAGTCAGGAGGAGACATTAATGCAAACCATTGCATTTAAGATCCAGTGGCAGATTCTTTTGATGATTAAATAAAATACCTTAGATTAAGAATCTGGCATATATGTATCTTGACCTAGGCTATCAATAAATGTAAGTGCCCTCTGCCCTCCCAAGCAATACCCACCTGTCTGTTATGTCACCTCAGCAGATAGTCCCAACCAGTTCCTGCTACCAGAACCATAGCCCTACACATACACTCCACTGTGTTCTGTGGCAGGAATTTAATCATTAGGTCAAAGCATTTTTTCAGCATGAATCTGGGTCTGAACAAACCTGGTCCATCTCATCTAGTTGTTTTCTCTGAAAATACACCCCAGTAAAGGAACGCATGCATGTTATTACCTGGAGTTCTGTTTTGATGTGTTCTTTCCAGGTAGACTCTACTGCCTTGTGCTTTTCTAAGAGAAGTGCTGTATTTTCCCTGTGCAGGTGTATTCCTATCTGGTGGAAGTGTGATGGGCAGAAAGACTGCTCGGATGGCTCTGATGAGCCGGTCCTTTGCCCGCAGCGCTACTGCCGGCTAGGCCAGTTCCAGTGCAAGGACGGCAACTGCACCAGCTCGCACTTCCTGTGCAACGCTCACCAAGATTGCCCCGATGGCTCTGACGAGGACCCAATTCTCTGCGGTGTGTTCAGTTACTGTCTTTGGCCCACTTCTGTAGTAGATCGTGAACAAGCATGATTCTGTGGGGATTTTCTGCATGTCATAGCCCCCAAACCAGTCCAGAGCCCTAGGAGAAAAGTCGAGAGCCCATCCTATATTTTTATAAAGCTCTTGAGATAGACTAAGTTCTCCACAAGGCAAATCCTTGAGGTAGACGGTGTGTTTTCTGTATCGGTGGTTCGCTAGCGTGCGCTGTGCATAGACTCCTCCTTGAGAGCCAACACTCAGGGCAAAAGGAGGGCTCCCTGCTCTCATTTTAAGGATATATGTAAATATGTAATATTTATTAGTGTTTTCATTTTTAAAAAGCCAAGAAAGAAACCCTCCAAACTGAAAACAACACATTAACAGCAAAAACAAACACAAAGTTTGAGAAACATTGTCCATTAGGAGAACAGGGATGAGAGGAGGTGAATTCAGTAGGCCATCAGTGACGTGGTCTTTAATCCCCAATTCTGCATGCAAGAGAAAGATATTTAAGAATTTAAGAGAAGAAAAAAAAAGAATTTAAGAGACAGTAATTGTCAAGAGAGTAACTGACTGTATTGTGGTACTGGCTGATGATAAGAGCGTTAGGATAGAAGTCCTCTAAAAAAGAAATTATGATCGAGCTCTCAAAGATCCCTTGGTGTAAATCAGGAGTGTCTGTCCCTAACACCTCGCAACCAAATGCCCCTCCGTGCAGAGCATCACCGCTGCGAGTCCAACGAATGGCAGTGTGCCAACAAACGGTGCATCCCCGAAGCCTGGCGGTGTGACTCGGAGAACGACTGCGGGGATAACTCAGACGAAGATGTTTACAACTGTGCCAGCAGGATCTGCCAGCCGGGCTACTTCAAGTGTGCCAATAGCCACTGCATCCCTCAGGACTGGAAGTGTGATGTGGACAACGACTGTGGCGACTACTCGGATGAGCCCATGCCCGAATGCAGTGAGTTCCTGTGGGAGGGACATGCGGGAGTGGGAAACCAGGAGAACCCGTGTGGATTGAGAGACGACGGGGAAGCCCCTGCTTCAGCCCCATGGGACCCTCCCTCTTGGCTCTCCCTGCTAATTCTGGCACTACAGAGCGAAGGCTAGCTGTGTGGTTTGCAAGCGGAACCAGACCCTGGTCCCAAAGGGGCTCATTCCTCCTCTCCATACCCTGGATATCTAACTCTCCAAAATAGGATCACAAGAACTTCCATTTGTGTATGTCCGGCACTTTCTCCTTTGAGCCTCAGGGAGACACTGTGCGGTAGGGAATGCGCACGTTACCAATTGCTGTTTTCCAGATGAGGAAACTGAGGCTCACCCTAAGTAGTTGGTCACGTTTCTGTTGAATGGTAGAGCTGTCACCCAGGTATTTTTTTGCTTCGAGCCCAGTCCTTCCCCTCCCCCATGCCCTGTAGTTAATCCTGTAACACAAATGAATGATATTGGGATAGGGAGCAAACTTAAGATGCTTTCTGCTCTTAGTAAATAGATCACACATAAAACAGACACATGTCGCCAGAATCAATCCAGTTGGCAACGTGGTAATTGTTTCTCCTCAGCACCGTGTCCTTCGTATGACAACAGGAAGGTATCTTGTGGACTAAGAATTCAGTTCTGACTTTGCTTTTTCCTGTCTTTTCAGTGAGCCATCGCTGCGACAACCATACAGAATTCAGCTGTAGAACGAACTACCGCTGCATCCCACAGTGGGCTGTGTGTAACGGTTTCGACGACTGCAGGGACAACAGCGATGAGCAAGGCTGTGGTAGGAGGGGCTGCAGGGGTGTGGGGGAGGGGCAAGAACACGGAAGTGTCAGGGTGATCAGAGTGCCTTTCCCATATCCTTGTTCCTCGGTTTACTTCTGAAAAGCCATCATCTTTTGATCTTTTTAGTAATGTTACATTTTTTTTAGCATTTAGTGGGTTATTAGGGGAGTTTAATTTATATCATCTTAAATGAAATCCCATCTTGAGGAATGCTGTAATTGGGGAAGGCATTATTAAGATATTAGGAACATACATAAATTCTCCTAAATGTAGACTCCTTATTCACACTTGACAAGTTTAAATTTTATAGAATGACTGAAACTGATAGAAGGGGGCAGAGAAAAAAATATGATAATCTAGATAATCAGTCTATCTCTAAAAAGAATAATTCAAGATCAGAATATTTCTTATTTGGATATTTTCATATTCTGAATGTCTCTCTGTCGTTTTAGAAAGTTGTAAGTCACTTTGGCAACGTGGAAAGAACTTAGGGACAAAAAGCCAAATGAATTAATAGAATTGGTCAAGATTAGCCGTATACTTTAACTTGAAACCTGAATGTCTGTGAGTGCATGTGTTAGATGTAGTTGGAAGAGGGTAAAGAAGATAATGGGTTATTTTAACATTGAATTTAATCAAGCAAAAGCAATGAGATGGAAATGTTCTATTTACTATTGGCATCAGTTGATCTTCTTTTCCAGACCTTTGTTGCAAATTAGAAGCCAGATGCCAATTCATTTTTTGAGCAGTTTCTACAAAAAAGAATGAATCTAGTTTAAAGTTTAAGTAGGATAGGTTCATTTTAGCCAAAAGAGGAATATTGACCATGAATGCTGCTAGCATTCTTCTCTCTGGGAGCTTTGAGAATATGGTAGCATAATTCTCCAACTGTCTCACAAGAAAGCCAGTGCTACGTTGGCATTTCTTGACCCCTAGCTTCTGAAGTCTTTGCAATGACTGTGCTTTGTAGAGGAGAGGACGTGCAAACCTTCCGGGGAATTCCGCTGTAATAATCACCACTGTATCCCTCTTCGCTGGAGATGTGATGGGCACAATGACTGTGGAGATCACTCAGATGAGGAAAACTGTGGTGAGTGTTCAGGGTTCTACCATCTTTATGTGCTACCAGAGTTGTGCTGTCTGTTCTTTGTCCTTAATTCAGTTCTCTATGCCATTCATCCTCAATGGGTAGGATGGCAATTACCTGATCTCTTGCATTCTGCTGACTGTACGTTTCCACTTTTTCTTTGACTAAAGACAGAAACATCTCCCTTTAAGATGCTTATAATTAAGTTTTGGGAGAAGGATGTTACCTAAGTATATGTTTGGTTTGTTGAATTTGTTTATATCTAACTTTTTTTCTAAAAAGAATGTGAGGCAACTTGCAATAGAGGACAAATATAGTAAGATAAAGAATAGAAATAAAAAAATAAGGGACAAGACTGGGCGCCTGGGTGGCTCAGTTGGTTGAGCGACTGCCTTCCGCTCAGGTCATGATCCCGGAGTCCCGGGATCGAGTCCCATATCGGAGTCCCGGGATCGAGTCCCATATCTGACTCCCGGCTCTGCGGGAAGTCTGCTTCTCCCTCTGACCTTCTCTCCACTCAGTCTCAGTCTCTCTCTCTAATAAATAAATAAATAAATCTTAAAAAAAAAAAAATAAGGGACAAGAGAACTCCCGGAAGGAAAGGTGCTAACCCAAAGACCTTGCTTCTTAAGTGCTTTCCTCAAAATGGTTTTAGTCGCAGAGGAAAGAGATCTTGTATTTAGGATTGTAATCCCCTCCCCGCCCACCCCAGAATAGTTGACTATTTTAGCAGGGCTAATGGTTAAATGACAGGTCGGGTTTTAGTTCCTCTCTCCCAGTGAAGATGCTGACTACAAGGAATTGGACAGGGAGGTCAAGGAAAAGAAGCCAAAGGTTTGAATCACATCAAACTTGATAGTCCTGAATAACTGGATGTATTATCCTGCCTTGAACATATGTCACTGCTTCATGTATCTGTCAATTTCAGATAGACTAATATGGAATTCATTCTTTTTTTTTTTTTTTTTTTAAGTGGGCTCCAAACCCAATGTGAGTCTTGAACTCACAAGCCCAAGATCAAGAGTCTCATGCTCTACCAACTGAATCAGCCAGGTGCCCTATAATATAGAATACATTCTAACTTTAGTCACTTTTTTGGAAGTAGGAAGTGATTGCCACTTGCCATAGGCAGGTGAGGGAATCAGGATGCTGATTACACCTGCAAATATCAGTTGGCTAAAACTTAAGACAGATGTGTAATCCAATAGAATTTTAAATTTGAGAAAGTTCATATTTAATCCTATAGGAGGTTATCTAGACTATCATGAAAGCAACAAATACGATTAAATCACCTTTGGAGAAAACTCTTTTTTTAGATTTTATTTATTTATTTGAGAGAGAGAGAATGAGACAGAGGAAGAGGTCAGATGGAGAAGCAGACTCCCCGCTGAGGAGGGAGCCCGATGTGGGACTCGATCCAGGGACTCCAGGATCATGACCTGAGCCGAAGGCAGTTGCTCAACAACTGAGCCACCCAGGCGCCCTGGATAAAACTCTTAATAAAGGCTCTTCACATTCTTAAAATTGAGGTAGAAGGTCTAGTTTTGGAGGACAGACAGTCTGCCTCTCCAAGCAGATGGCTAGGACTGGGTACACGGGGGTGCCTGCCATGCTGAGGTTACTCAGGCCAACTCACAAGTCTGTCTTCTGTGTAAGATTCCTGGTTCCCACTGATGGCTGGGTGGCTTTCCTTTGCAGTCCCCCGGGAGTGCTCGGAGAGTGAGTTTCGATGTGATGATCAAAGCTGCATTCCCTCTCGATGGGTCTGTGACCATACCAACGACTGTGGCGACCACTCAGATGAGCGGGACTGCGGTAACTGTCAGGGGTCTTTCAGAGGCTTTCCATGGGGTGTAGTACCAGAGTTGGCATATTTGACAGAAGAAGGGACTTCAAGTGAGAGTTCGTATGGTTTTTTAGAGTAAAACAATTTTTGTATAATTTACGTAATATATGAGCCTTAGCATAACACAGTACCTTCTGCTCTGTATTTTCTATGCTTTATTCTTAACTTACAGCAGTCTTAATTTGTATAGGCGAAAATGGCAAGAGATTTTTGAAAATCTCATTTTAACTTAAATATTTCCTAGGAGTGGACTTCAATCTACATTTGTCCTTATAAGCAACAACAACAAAAACATTCATTTTTCCTACTGTTCCCCGGAAAGTGACCCTGAGGGATACATTTCTGTAGCTCCCTGGTGTAGAGGTCAGGGCATTAGACTAGGAATCATAAACCCCAAGTGATTTTTATAGCTCTTTACTCATTAAGGATTGGGTCTGGGAATTCAGATTTCTGAGAAAATGCTGGAGATTAGGTAATAGTGGAGAGAGAGGTACTTCCATCTCCATATGTTGAATGTATTTTTGAGGGTTTATTCATTTGCGGGCCACAGCTGTGCGTTGGCCGTGCACTCGTCACAGGAGGTGGATAGGAAAGTGATGAGGTCTTTCCTCTATTCCACGGACCTGTCTGAGAACAACAAGGCCCACTGGAATGACAGTCTTTTCTCTTCAGAGATGAAGACGTGCCAACCTGGGTATTTTCAGTGTCAGAGTGGACACTGTGTGCCTGAGCAGTCGACTTGTGATGGAATGGCTGACTGTCTGGACGCCTCTGATGAAGCCACCTGTCGTAAGTGTCTGGGCCCCCGTGGCACTGCTCATCTCAAATGCAGCAGATGGCCTTTTGGACCCCACCTCTCCAGCAGCCACCGCTTCTTAATGACTAGGCTGTAGGAATTTTCCGTTCGGCGTTCATTGGTAATTGCCAGTTCACTTGGGGTCTGAGTCATCACACCCAGTTAGTTCCTAGTAGTCATTCGAGTGCATTTCATTAACCATATTTTAAATAGAGAAGATAGTAAATATCTGCGCTAACAAAAATACATATTATCGCCTGCGACACAAATGCGTTAATTGAAAAAACAGCCTCAGGTAAACAAGAATATTTGAGCAATGTATAGATGGCAATATTGAGCAATGAGTAGATGGGTATGAAGAACTTGGGTTGGGTATTAGAACATTACTGAATCTATAGCACTAGCATCGTTCTAAATTGCATGATGGCATACCAGAAGCTTAAAAATGAAGGTCAATATGGTCATTCACAGTTTAGTCTTTATCACTGAATAATTATAAACTGTTTTTGATTATCTGTGGTGGGTACTGTTAATGATGTGGTTGCCGCATCTTAAAACCTGGTTTCAAAGAGGATGATGGGTAGGGCCAGTGCTGACACGGCTGAAGAGTCGCCCTTGCCTATGAAGAGAATGTCCAGTGCCATCCGCAGAATGACTCATGTCTTTGAAAACTGGGGTGGGACACGGTCGTGAAGAGGTATTCCATCATAATTTCAGGCAGTGGAAGGCGACAGTCCATCCTGAATAAGGAAGACAGGCTATCATGGAAAGAGCTACAGGACAATAGCAGCCTACCTTTTCAAAACTAGTCACTTTTTCTCACAATTTGAATCTGTCTCCTCTCCACCCGCAGCCACTCGCTTCCCCAACGGTGCGTACTGCTCGGCTACTATGTTCGAATGTAAAAATCACGTGTGTATCTGGTCCTCTTGGAAATGTGACGGCGATGATGACTGTGGCGACGGTTCTGACGAAGAACTTCACCTGTGCTGTAAGAGGGAGACAAAGGGCGGGTTTGGGAGTCGTGCCATCTGGCAAAATCTCAGTGCTTTTTCTGTGGGGCCTGTGATGCTGGAGGCCAGTTGGACAACGTTTGAATACTGGATGCATTTTACTTGGTCTTCTTCCCCAGTTTGCTGTTTGGAACATGGGAATGTTAGACAGACATTCATCCCTGTTCATTTTTAGCCCAAGGATTTGACAAAAATGCCGTATCAGTATTTCCTTCCCTTCGGAGCACTTTAATTAGGGTACATTATATTTTTACAGTAGCATCTCCACATTTTTCTTGCCACATCTTTTCTTGTTAGGAACTAATCCTGTTTTGTTTTGCTTTTAATTTGATGGATCTTGAAAAATATCTTAAGCCTGTGGAACTTTCAAGTAAGTCCGGAGGAAGTCCCTCCCTCTATGAGATAAAGTGCCCATAGCCTCATTAAAAAGTGGAGAGGCAGAGACACAGCCCCATTAAAAAGCGACCGGCACTGTTTTATAAAGTTGCACATCTCTCACAATAAAGAATTCCTGCAACAGTTCTGTTAGCGGTACTTCTAAGAATCAGCTCTTGGATCTGACTTTTTTACCCCCAGCCCACCTTATTACAAGTTTCTGCTTTTGTTCCTGTGTGGGATCCAAAGGCAGAAGGAGAAATCAAACAGCCAAAGCCTACCATGTGGAAGAAGAACACACATGTGTCTTGAGATTACCCAATTTCTGGGGCCTGCACGGAGGATCATGTCCCTTTACCAAATAAGTAAGGGACCTGGGTTCTACCTTTGGGTTCCTCACAGGTGCATAAGCATCAGCTAGAAGTCTAACTCTGGACAACAAGATGAGTCAGAGGTCAGTTGTGAAATAGCAGCTTTAAATGTAAGAGGTGAGGACATTCAGGAAGGAAAGTCTGTCACGGTGTGAAATTTCATGCTCTGGAGGGTCAGTGACAACTGCAGTCAGAGAAACCCACAGTGGCCTCCTTACTTTTAGGATAAGGGCTCATTTATGGTCCTGCCAGCCTCCAGCCTCATGGCTTGTCATTGTCCCCTCATTCCATGCTCTGGCTATAGGGACTTTAATTCTGGTCCAGACACCTGCTGTGCTCCTTCCTGACTCCAAACCTTCCCCAGCGTCTTCTGATCCCTCCTCCCCGTCACCTGTATCAGGTCTCCTCAGTAGACGCCATCATAGCAGGTCTGGTTTGGGGCTCTTCTCACAGTCTAATTGAACAGTTAATTGGCAAAGTCTGTCTCCCTGTTAGAATGAAAGTTCTGTGAGTCCTTGGACTCACTGGCTCCTAGCACAGTGACATGGTGTGTGCTAGATCCTCAAGGTGTATTTGTGGATTGGTTCATTGAATGAACAGATGAATGGATGAATGGGGCGAGCCTGGTGCCAGCACAGGAGCATTTTAGATACTGACGCTTACCTTCTACTCTCAGCTTGCACTTTTGTTTGTCCATCTTCCCTTTCAGTGGATGTTTCCTGCGAGTCGCCGTACCGGTTCCGATGTGACAACAATCGCTGCATTTATAAGCATGAGCTGTGCAACCACGTGGATGACTGTGGCGACGGGAGCGATGAGAAAGAAGAGCAGTGTAAGCAAGAGTGAAAAAGAAGAAGGGAAAACTAAGAGCCCCAAGTCGTCTGCAGTTTGCAAAATATACATCTGGGATTTCAGTTCGTTCGGTAGAGGCTTGAGCCGGACCTACTGCTGCAGATCTCCATTGACAATTGTTTCCAGACCATATAGACATACTCGCCACTCAAATGAATCCCTTCCCTGCTTATTCCCATCTCCTTGGAGCAAGTCCTATAATTTTTTAGTCTTCATTTAAATAGTCAATAAGGTTTTTTCGAGACACTGAATACTAGTTGACTCACGCTTTACAAATTAATGGTTTATTTGTTTATTAGTTTATGTTTCTTAGTTTATTTGTTTATTGGTTTATGTTTCAAGACTCAAAAATGAGTCTTGGTCACTCTTCAGCCTCGAGTTACTAATTGTTAACCTAGGCATGTGAGCTTCTGAATGCTCAGGTGCAACAATCATGCTCAAAAAGGCAGCACCAGTGTTAACAGAGCTGGTCTTACATGCATCTTTAAAATGGAAATTCATTTCCCAGAAGAGAAAAATCATGGATTATTATTATTTTTTTAAGTCATGAATTATTTTAAGGTAGATGTTTCAAACTGGCGGTGTTAAATATTTTATATATCGAAAAAAAATCTGTGCTTTCCCCTTGCGAGACTATTTTAAAATCTGTCCATTGAAGGGGAGAGTTGATTAATTTTGGGGGGTAATTTATCTAGAGAAAAGTCAGTGAGAAAAAATGATTTCCCCTGACTCCAAATACTTTTTCCCTAAAAGGGTGCTCTGTGGGGAAATTTAGATAAATGGCTCATTTTTTCTATTTTCCATCCCTTGTATTGATGTGGCCTTAGAACGCTCACTGCCAGCTCAGCGTCAGAGATAACAAGGACACTATGGCGGTGCTCCAGCTTATACTTGCTTTATGGTTTTTTGTTTTTTTGGCAGAGGTGAACCTACAGTTATAACATTGTCCCTAGGTTTATTTGAGGCCTGGCACAAAAGGATGAAAACCAAGAAATAGGACATTTTAAAATTTTTGAGCAGGTTTCCCCTTCTCCCCTTCTGTTTCCATTTCCCTTACTGCTGTTGCCTTTTTTTTTTTTTTTCTTAATGGAGCAAGACAGTGGGGCATCTGGGTGGCTCAGTGGGTTAAAGCCTCTGCCTTTGGCTCGGGTCATGATCTCAGGGTCCTGGGATCAAGTCCTGCATCGGGCTCTCTGCTTAGCAGGGAACTGACTTCCCCCTCTCTCTCTGTCTGCCTCTCTGCCTACTTGTGATCTCTCTCTCTCTCTCGGTCAAATAAATAAATAAAATCTTAAAAAAAAATGTAGCAGGACAGTTGTAGCGTGTGGTCAAACTTGAGAGTAGATAAAGGGGGCAGTAAGCTTACTCTTCCCAGCGAATCGGTTATTGGTCAAAGGAATCACTGCTTGCCATCAAAATAGACAAACCACAACATTTCAATGGCTTAAAGTAGCAGAGGTTGAATTTTTTTTTTTTTAAGATTGATTTATTTATTAGAGAGAGACCATGAGGCAGAGAGCAAGAGAGGGACAGAGAAACCCCAGCAGACTTGGCGCTCAGCACAGAGCCCAATGCAGGGCTAGATCCCCCAACCCTGAGATCATGACCTGAACTGAAACCAAGAGTTGGATGCTCAACTGTCTGTACCACCCAGGCGCCCTGGTAGCAGAGGTTGATTTAAAGTTTGATGAAGGTCAGGCAGTTCTCCTCTGTCCCGTTAAGTATGCCACCTGCAACACATAGCCTTCAAGGTTGCTGAAGCAGAAGAGAGGAAGGAGGCACACAGATTCTTAATTTCCTGGGTGTGTAAGTGATAGATCTTGCTTGTGCTTGTGGTCCTTTGGTTGGAACTCATCACAAGGTCCCAATCTAACTGCAGGGAAGTGCATGGATGTTTAATGAAGACCAGTGGTTTCTATCACAATTTACCCTTGTGTCACGAAAAACCCGTTTACACTCTACTTCCTGTGCGTAGAACACCCTGAACCTGTCCCCAAGGGACATGACTCATAGTCCCGTTCAGTAACTGAAATCCAGGAGTTCTAGGTGTTAGAGTTCAGTCCTGCTCTCAATTGCAGACAAGATTCCTCTTGTTTTGAAGAAACATAAACTAATAAATAAGTTTTATTTATGCCCCCCTGCCCCTAAGAGATAGTGGTGGGTCAGGGGAAGCATAATAGAAATAAATTCCCATTGGGCAAGAAAGAATGAGAGACTCATCACATTCACCAGTCTATAGCAATTCTAGAGTACCAATGGGCTCGAGTGTTTCTTTTGAGATATAGTTTTTTTTTAAAAGATTTTATTTATTTATTTATTTGAAAGACAGAGAAAGAGAGAAGCATGAGAGGAGAGAAGGTTAGAGGAAGAAGCAGACTCCCTGTGGAGCTGGTAGCCCGATGTGGGACTCGATCCCGGAACTCCGGGATCGAGCTGAAGGCAGTTGCTCAACCAACTGAGCCGCCCAGGCGCCCTGAGATATAGCTTTTGAATCTGCTTTATATCTTTGTTTTTCTCATGCACCTTTGTCTCAACTGATCATCGGTTACATTCAGCCCATCTAGAAAAATAGCTGGGCTATTATTTCATCCAACTCAGAGATTTTACTGGTTATTTGTGTCTCAAAGCCTTCTAAATTTCAGAATCTTACTGTTTGGGATCTAAATACAGTCAGCTTTTCTCACACATCAAATTGCTAGACTTTATTTCATTTCTTCTTATAAATCAACCGGCTCTTCCCTGAACTTTTCAGTTTGAACTTTGCCAAACTCGATAATGGCAAGCAACACACACTACTAACATCCTCTTTTCTCCCCTCTTTCCCTAGATTAACAGGTTCAATAAGCAGGTGATCTGCCTTGTAATTTTTCCAAAGTGACACTTTCACCAAAGGCTTTCTGTTTGCATAATATGGGTCTCCATATTTCCTATCTCCAATATCTCTCCTCCTTGCTTGCCTCCTGACCTTGAAGACAGTGCCCCATAATTTAGGTTTTTGTTATGAAATTACCTTACATATATACTATTCAGGGTATCTCACACTACTTCTGCACCCAACAAATTTCCAACTCTCAGTGGTGGTACCTTATGAAGACTTACTTCTCACCCAGGTAAAGGCCAGTGCAGGTTGCCCAGCCCCTCCATCTTGTAGCGAGGCCACCTGAAACACATGGCTTCCAAGGTTGCCAAAGCAGGGAGACACAGGAGCTTAAATTGTTTCAGTCCAGAAATAACGCATATCACTTCCTACTCATAGCCTGTTGGCCAGAACTAGTCACATGGTCCCAACATGACTGCAAGGGAGACTGGGAAATGTAGGGAAGCACAGGCTTATTTGTCAGCAATAACTGTTTGCCACACAGGGAACCATCTTGTTCCACAAAAGAGAAAGTTTTGGCTTTAACTCTTGTTCTTAAATTCCAGGTTTAGCTTCGACCTCTAGACCTTGTACAGAAAATGAATTTAAGTGCAGCAACGGACATTGCATTTCACAGTATCTTGTATGCGATGATGTCGATGACTGTGGTGACCATTTTGATGAAACGGGTTGTAGTAAGTAAATATTTATTATTGTATTTCATTGTAGTAACTCAGCTTTTCCTAATGAAAGTATGCAATAACAAAGTACATGATAACCACATATTTCTCTTTATTTTGTGCTCTGAACTGCAATCAAGCCTATAGCTATCTGTTATTGAACACTTACTCTATACCAGACATTGTGCTAAACACTACATGGATTATCTTATTTTCTCCTTGTAACAATCCTATTATTCTCTCAGTTTTTAAAAAAAGATTTATTTATTTATATGATAGAGAGGATGGGAGTGGGGAGGGGCAGAGGGAGAGGAAGAGAGAAACCCAAGCAGACTCTGTGCTAGGTGCAGAGCCCAACGTGGGGCTCCATCTTATGACCTTGAGATCATGACCTGAACTGAAACCAAGAGTTCAATGCTGAACCAACTATGCTAGACCTGCACCCCTCAAGTATTTTTTAATGAGGAAACTGACTTACAGGTATGAAAAGACTGCGTGTCTTTTTGCCATCAAGAGACTAAGGATTTGAACTCTGATCTACCTAACTCCAGAACATCTCCTCCCAGTTAACTAGGTGCCTCCCAGCACCTTAAAGCTGAGTATTTTATTTATTAGTCTGCATATTTTTTTCACCTTAAGCCAAATGCAGTGTCCTTTGGCACTTAGGGAAAAAGCTTCTAAGGGGAGTTTATGATAAAGATGGAGCCGTCACAGGAGACCTTGGAAGGAACATTTATTTATTTATTTATTTTAAAGATTTTTTTTTTTTTTTTTATTAGAGAGCGAGAGACTGAGAATGAGAGGGGAGAAGGTCAGAGGGAGAAGCAGACTTCCCACAGAGCCGGGAGTCCGATATGGGACTCGATCCCGGGACTCCGGGATCATGACCTGAGCCGAAGGCAGTTGCTTAACCAACTGAGCTACCCAGGCGCCCAAGGAACATTTATTTTTAAAGTAGAGGGAAGACTTTGTGTAGGAAAAAGATAATGAACACAATCAAGGGGTGGTTCTAGTTCAATATTGTGATGGAAATGTTGGAATGGCATGTTAATAATTCACACCTTTTTAGTCCTTTAGAGCTCTTATGAAATCCTTGCACATACATTATCTAATTTGTCACTCAAGCAAACCTCATTGGGCTGCTATTATTATGTCTATCTATATCATAAATCTCAGAGAGCTTAAGGAAGTTGCTTGAGGTCATACAGAGTGGCAGAGGCAGAATTTAAATAGTCCTGTGATTCCAGATAAGGAGAGCTGGCCTCTAGTTTCCTTGGCCACTAGCTGTGCCCCTTTGGGCATCAACTGACCTCTCTAGGCCTCAGTTTCTTAATAGGAAAAAAAAGGTTTCTCAAACTCTAGGAGCTTGGTCATCTTAGCTCCACACATTTTTAACTTCTTGGGCTTTAATGGCTTTTTTCCTGAGGCATCCCAAGGATTTCCTGGCAACTTTTCTCCTGTATGAGTTACAAAGAAGGGTAAATAATTCGTCATTAAGGCATTGATTTGCTCTTTATTTCACACGCTTGCCTAGTGGGGCTTGGAATTTTTAACATAGCAATGTGACTTCATTAAATATTTTAAAAAGCATGAACATGACAGGATTTCCAAAACTGGGTCTTAGATTTGAGTTCTGGTGCTGCGACTGGTAAGTAAACTGTTCAGAGTTTGGAGTATTTTTTGGTTGGGCTTGGGTCAAACCTTGGTTCCTGTTTTAGTTGCCATTTAAAAAGCAAAAATTGACTACAGAACTTTTAATTTCAAATGACATTTGATTAAAAGCAAGGCTTATTTAAAGAAATAAGTAGCATAGATAATAATTTAGGTACAGAAACAGGTTTTTAGGTATTAAGTGAACATGTGACTCAGTCTTACTGCTGTGGGTCAGTAATTTGAGACATAAAATTCTTATTTAAAATACCAGTTCTTGGGTGCTACTAACCCACTTGCCTTTCTTTTCTTTTCCCTTTCTCTACTTTCTCCTATTTTTTTTAAACAGGATTTCTGAAGTGTTCAGGGCATATGTTTGCTTTTTAAAAAGTATTTTTAAATCAGGAAAGGAAAGACATTAATATTTTCAGAGTGTCATATGTTTGGGATTGAATATGATCTGGTGTTTGTGGATTAAGATGGTGATTATTGTCGAAAGAAGTTATAAGTTCCTCATATTTGAGGGAAAATCTTATAATGTTATATGGTTTCTGCTCTTGTTTGAAGGACTCTTGCTTCATAAGAGTATAACTCACTCAGGGGAGCACTTGGTCCAGAAATGTTTACCTCCTGGGACCTTTAGTCATATTGTAGATTTTAGAGCTGGGAGGGGATTATAGAGTCTAATTATACACATGAGACCTAAAGAGGTTATGTGACTGTCTTAAGGCTACCCAGATTAATAAAAACAGGTCATATTTATTAACACCGTAGAGGAGACATCACTACCAGCCTTACAGAAATTTAAAAGATAATAAGGGAATACTATGAGAAACTTTATGTCAACAAATTAGACAAATGGCCAAATTCTTAGAAAGTCAGAAAACAATGAAGCTGACTCTGGGAGAAATAAAAAATCTGAATAGACTTATTTAGCAATGTTTAGTTCTTAAGAGCTAAACTAAGGTTTTCTTGTGTATAGCTTTGAAATTTGAGCTCCAGGGGCAGCATTCCATTGAATGCTCTTGTGCTTTATTTTGTGATTAATTTTCTTTTTTGAAACTCAGTATTTTTAGTCTATTCAAACCACATATACTTAAATAGTCATCATATCCCTAAGGGACCTCATTTCCTACTCTAAGAGACAGATACATACACATCTATTTTGCTTTGGAAGACTTGAGCCAGGAGATACTACAGTCTATTTGGCTAAAATATTCAGAAACCTGAATACCGAAACTCAGATAAAGCTTAAATCCTTAATGGAGATAATCACTACCTTTTCCATGCCTTGGCCTACATTATCACTCATTAGATATGTTCATCTTTGTCTGCCTCCTTGTAAGAGATCTAGGTTTGAGGGTAGATGGAGACTCAGGATAAAAGAAGCAAACTTACAATAATAACAGAAATGAAAGCCAGATGGCTTTGACAGATATTGGCAGAGATAAGAACTCAGGGCAGTGATGAGCAGTAAAGTGTGAGGATGGAGTCTGAGCTGTTAAAAATCCGTCCTGGAGTATCTGGACCCTAGAACAGCACAGATAACAAGAGTCATTCATATGAGCCCTATAAAAACGAACTATTGTTGAATTTTTTCTTTGTATTATGAAAGCTGTAAAATCCAGAAAATATATTAATGATCAAAAGCAAAAATCACTCGAATCCCATAACTAAAAGAGAACTAATCTTAAGTTTGGGGTACTTCATTGTCTTTTTTTGCACATATATGTACAAAAATCATTTCTTAATATTAAAAAATGTAAAGCCATATTGTATATTCAGCATTACTATCTTTTCCTCCATTTTTGTTGTAGGTATTTTCCACGTCAGAGTATCATTTCAAAATCATGAATTTGGATGATTGCCTAGCAATCCATCATATAGATAATCATAACTCATTGACTGTAAGGTGCATGTTTATTTTCACATTTAAATATCTCTGAAACAAGGATAATTCTTGTTTCAGACATGTTGATTACATGCCAGAGTGTAAGTCCCAGAGGCTTTCTATTTTAGCATTATATAAAATGGTACATCAATGGTGTCTTTTTTAGATTTGATAAAACACACTAAACCGTAATTGTTCAAGTTGTTTTCAGAATTTTATCATCAACGATTTATAATCCTTAAACATAAATCATAATGCACATTTTTTATTCCTTTTTGAGGGAAAATGTATTAATGTGGAATAACTGGATAATAGAATGAGCATTTTTAAAGTCCTTGGTCCATACATGTTGTTGTAAAATTCCTTTCCATGTGTGCCACTTTGTGGTTCTTATAGCAGTTGGATGACTGATAACTAAATGCACTTTACTGTGCCCCAGCCAACACTTGATATATGTACACACATCTCAATTGGTCTTCTTATAACATTATAATTTCCTCCTGTTTGTTATGTTTCTCTAAACTGTATCAGTGTTCTTTATTACACATATAATAGGATATATATTACATATATCTTAATCCCTAATATATATACACACACACACACACGTATGTGTGCGTACAGTAGATGGTTATAGTTGTAAAGAGCCCCGACTTCGTAGTTCTGGACTCTGGAATTGGATGCTCTGGGAAGCCTGGGAGTGCTGAGTATAATGGGAAGATTGCCTCAGGAATCTAACATTATATACAGTTGTATAAATGGCATTCATCTCATTACCAGATATCTGAATATACAGAGGCCTTCAGTCCTCTCCAAAGACTTATGGAAAGGGATTATCTTGAGATGGCTTATATATAGTAGGCTATAGATAGGTTTATAGCTTTCATTTGTAATGCTAAGATTATTTTTCCAGATACAGGAAAAGAAAGATCATGTGCGGAGAATCTGTGTGAACAAAATTGTACACAGTTAAGTGAAGGAGGCTTTATCTGCTCCTGTAGACCCGGGTTCAAAGCCAGTATTTTGGACAGAAACTCTTGTGATGGTAAAGTATATTTCCTCTAATTCCCATTAGGAGATACTCATACGTCTTAGGTTCTCTACTCATTCCCTTTTATTAAACCCTCCACTCATTCTCCACTCATTCCCTTTTATTAAACCACTGTTTAATTCCCTTATGGGGCTAAACTCCTGGTTCTAGCTCATCACTTCAGTGCACAAATTATTATAGTGTTAGAGGGTTCTGATCAGTTCTGAATGAGAGTGTAAGCTGTACTCTCAAGATGTGTATAACCAATGATGACAAATGTTAAGATTTTGCTCGTTAGTTTCTTGGGTCATGAAAAAGAAACAAAAGCCAACACTCAGGGATGGCAGTTACCTTTTTCCCATGCTCTTTTGGCAGTCCCTAGCAGATGGCTAGGCAGTAATGTCTGCGGAATTGATAAGATTTACAGTCTTGAGAAATGATGACTGCTTATTTTATCAGTGTGGGAGATCAAATTTTTAAAAAATAAAAGTTTTACTTTCTTCATCGAAGTCCAACAACACATATATATTACACACCTATTTAGGCCAGACATAAGTGACATCTAAGGTAGGGAGTTGGAAGGTAGCTTATCAAGATAGGAAGGAATGAGTCTGATTTCATTATTTAAATTTCCTGTTTCTAACTCACGATGCGTCATGCTCAGGTGACTGAGACAGTTCTTTTGGAAGCTGAAGCTTAAGAACTCAATGAGGAAACCAAGTGAACGAGTCCCTTTCCTGAAGCTAGTTAGGCCAAGGGAAGTGGTACGAAACAACACCAATACCCAGCTACTTCTTCAAAGTGAAAATTTTGTTTTGCTATTGCACAGAGTCATTTTGTTGCAGTTGAACCCTGTCTTCATGGCTTATTAGCTTTGGGTCTTTGGGTTTAGTCATAGTCCATATTGCAGAGTCATTTTGGAGAATTAAATGAGGCACAAACATGAAAAGCATGTGAAATAATGTCTGAAGCTTAGGAAGTGCTCCACAAATGATGGCATCGTTGCCTATCTTCATCTGCAGCCTTCTCCAGCTTCATTGCTTATGACTATGGATTAAACAAAAGCAGGGCCTCAAAGGAATGGTTGGGAGCAGATGTTGCATATGTGCTTTTATTTTATCTGCAGACATCAATGAATGTGAGCAATTTGGGGTTTGCCCCCAGAGCTGTCAGAATACCAAAGGAAGTTATGAGTGTTCCTGTGCCGAAGGCTTCAGGTCCGTGAGTGACCAGTATGGAAAACGATGCGCAGCTGATGGTATGATGGGTTCATGTTGGGATTAATCAGTTGACTTTCAGAGAACTAAATGCTGATGAGTACAATATACTGGGAAGTGAACTTTAGACTCTCAAGGTTCTTATTTTAATTCACCCGCTACTTCTCTTCCAACGCCCATTCAGGCTCTTCCCTTTCCTCTCCTGCCAGATTAAAACAATAACTGCAATCCCACAACAAATATGCAGGAATTAAAATAGGAGTCAGTATTATTTATTATTCTGGGTTTAGCTTCTTGTCCAGCTTGATAAAACTTCAAAAAGTGAACAAGATGTTGCCTTCCCCAATATTCAGACAACAAATGCTTGCTTAGAGGGTGGTGGTCAACAAAAGGAAATTAATGAAGCCCTCCAGCTCCCACTCCAAGATCAAGGTTTGAGGCCCTGCGATTCAAGATGGATCACAAAAACAGTCACATTCAGTCAGGGCAAATCAAGGACATTCCGTTGATGAGTCTTTTTTATTGTTAATGGGCTGCCGATCACAGATTGAGGGAGTCTGACTCATTTATAACGTCAATCACTAGTTGTGCATTTTAAGTTAATGCTGGTATCTGAGAGTCGGGCCTGATAGAAGGCAGTAGTAAGTACTAGATGGAAATGACAAAAGAGAAAAACCACATGGCAGAAGTATTATATAGTCCAAATTTCCAGAGGTCTGACCTAAATCAGCAAATCCCCGTCAAGGGGTATAGGTCTTTACAAGTCTTAGAGATTTGAAGTTTGTACTAGAGTTTAAAGAACATGATACGGAAATAACATTTTACTTTGCAAATTAAGGGTAAAATGGCTCTTCAATTTCTTCATACAAATTGAGTTTTAAAGCATACATCTGACTAGCCTACTTAATTATTTTACCCCCCAAACATTTTTGACACTAAATGAAAACTAGGGTAAAGGCGTTTGAGCGGTTGGTCTGGTAATTAGGCAGCAAATTAAAAACTATTTAAGCCTTTTAACTAAGGAGATGACTGAAATAACTGCTCATGGTCATAGAAAACACAATGCCAAGGCAGAAGAAATATATAAAGTGAACTTTCAAAAGTCACTTAAATGAGATTTGATTGACATTATGCAAGTAAATTAAATTTAAAAATTCTAGACAGTACACCTCAGGATGAGTCCCCATTGAAATAGCTGCTTTGGGTTGAGAATAGGAACAAGCTGATTTTGTCATCAGCTGGGAGATAAATCGAGTCATGGAGCCGATTACCTGCTAAAAGAATCATAAAATCTGTCAGGAAAGAGTAAGGAATGAGGACATCCTGGTAAACTTTAAGAAGCACTACACATATTGTGTTTCTTCTACGAGGTTGTCTGCAATTTTGTCTGTTTTATTGTCAGTGAATAAGGAAAAAAATCAGGAGAAAAGAGGACACTATCTGGGGGTCTCAGTCCTGTCTTGTTCTAAACCATTACTTACAGAGGACAAAGAAGAAAGAACTGATAATATCCCTCACAGAAATACTAGCTTTCCACCTGAAAATGGAGACAAGAATGTCCAGTCACAGATTCTGCACCCCAGTTGTGTAGTTGTTAGTTCTATTGATTAGCAGAGGTAGTCAGATTCCTATAAAAATTTATGTTTTTTTAAAGGTGGGAGGATACCTTACTATTTTATATCTACTTCATTTTTAAAAAGTTCAGATAGAATTCAAAAAGATAAAGCAGCCCTTGTCTTTTTTACAGGTAACCCTCCTTTGTTGCTACTGCCTGAAAATGTGCGAATTCGAAAATACAATCTCTCATCTGAGAAGTTCTCAGATTATCTTGAAGGCGAGGAACGTATTCAGGCTCTTGATTATGATTGGGACCCCGAAGGCATAGGTCTCAGTGAGTATGAACTTCGGCATCTGTCGATGATATTAATTGAATTAATTGAATTATAAGGTGTTAAACTTTGGGGCATCTATTTTTTTAACGAGTGAATTTTGTTGCACGAGTGGAGGATAGAGCTCCTCCTTTCCAGGGTGCTTAGGGCGTCTTAGTTTGGCCATGTGTCCCAGCGAAATTTTCTCAACTTTTAACCAAACCTTCTCCTATCTCTGGAGATTATCCTTTTAGGACCACCTCCCATCCCTTTGTTTAATATCGCTTCATCTCTGATCATGCTGGGATTGTTCTCCCTTATCCCTACACCCTTCAAAATTTCTATTCAAACTTCAAAGACTCAGTTCAAATGTCCCCTCCTCTGACATCTTCTATAACCCTTCCTGGGCACTCCATAATCCATAATCGCTCACTCGGTAAGCCCGTAGGGTTTTATACATGCTTTTACTAAAGCACATGTTATGTTGAGTTGTAGCTATCCACATAATTTTCTCCTTGTGCCTTAACCATGAGCTCTTTGGAGACAAGATTGAATCTAATTCAACTCTGCATGCCTAGCATCTGACCCAACACCTGAGCCTGCATCTGACCCAACAGTGTACGTGATGGTTGCTTTAGAAATTTAGTTCAAGGAATGAAAATATGAAAAATGTTTATTGTTGAGTCTCTCATGGCTCTCTGGGGTGTGTGGGAGCTGGTAATAGGGCAGGAACCAGAAAACTCATCTTCGATCCCTGTTTCCCTCATGTATTGAGCTTTATAACTTTAAATACTTGTAACAATTGTAATGGTTCTCTGGTTCTCCATTTCTTATCTGTAAAATAAGAATGGTAATCTTGTTTGCCTGCCTCCCTGGAGAGTTCTTTGAAGCTCAAATGAGATGACAGATGTGAAAATGTTTTGCAAACTATCAGTGACTATGCTAGGTAAGATTTATTATGGCTGTGTTTTCACACTCACTTATGCGATATAATGAACTTTTCAAGAATGGCAAACACCTAGGAAAGTATATGTCTTAAAAGTCACAGTCTTCTTATGCTTTTTAAGATGTCTGCTGTCCACTGTCCTTTGGTCTGTACATAAAACAGGACTTCTCATCTGCATAGCTCCTTTACTGCAAGCTATTGAATAGACTGCCCCTGGTTTGTCTCTACATTTCATTTTGGAGACTAGAACTTGATCCTAATGAGAGTAAATAGGCTCTTGGCTGAAATGTATTTTAGTAAGTTATCTTGAAATAGAGACAACCAAGTCAGTATCAATAAGCTCTCAGTTGAGGTATTTGTAACTAGTAGCTCAAGTATGATGCCTTGAGGTTTGATTAGATCAGTATAATTGAATTATTCATCTTATAGGAACAATGAGGAAGTAGAGATGTCAATAAATGAACAGTAATTGACCTGCTTAGACCCCAGTTCCTCCCTTACCTGATGTTCTTCTTCTTTTTTGTGTGTGTGTGAAGGGTTTATTTTTTTTTTAAGATTTTATTTATTTATTTGACAGAGAGAGATCACAAGTAGGCAGAGAGGCAGGCAGAGAGAGAGGGGGAAGCAGGCTCCCTGCCGAGCAGAGAGCCCGATGCAGGGCTCAATCCCAGGACCCTGAGATCATATCTTGAGCTGAAGGCAGAGGCTTTAACCCACTGAGCCACCCAGGCGCCCCTGACCTGATGTTCTTAACATGAAACTCAACTGTATGTCTTGCCTTGCAGGTGTTGTATATTATACTGTGCTAGGGCATGGCTCTGATTTTGGTGCTATCAAACGTGCCTACATCCCCAACTTTGAATCTGGTACTAATAATCTTGTGTCGAAAGTTAACCTGAACCTGAAATACATAATGCAACCAGATGGATTAGCAGTGGACTGGGTTGGAAGGTAAGTTTAGCCTCATTCCCCTCTATTCTCTTCTATTATCCTGGCCAGACCCCCTACTGCTTATCATGGCCTGTGAGTTAAGCTGGTCCAGATAAGGGTAGCCGTCAGTGCTGGTGCAGCTGGGTGAGGCCTGGGCTTGCCGTATCTAGCTTCCTCGGCCACTTCTGCTTATCCCAAGGTGTCATATAAACATCATTTCTTATATTCTGTGGATGCCATGAAAAAGTTTGGGAGAGCACCAAGGTCAAGATCTCATATTATATCCAGGGAAGCGTTCTTGCCAGCAGAGTTTTGGATTCCCAAATTAGAACTTTTAGTATGGCAGCACTCTTCATTTTGTGAAGAGATGGAATAGCCTTCCAATCCTACCAGCAAGGCAGCTGAGGTGAAACATTTTTCTCTATGGTAATTATTTTGAGGAGCAGCGATCCACATCTTGTGTTTTCAGCAGGGCTATATTGTCTGAACAGATTGGAAATTTGACTTTCCTGTTTAATCTTTGGGTTTGAGTTAATAGTGGTGTCAGCTTTGTTTTGCTCTTTTAGATTTTCTAGAACCCCAGGAACCAGACCCAGATATTTTGTGTGATCCCTAAATACGAACCTTAAATAGGTTTATTATCAGGTAGATGCATGAGATGCAAACTGATATGGAGAAGTTCATAAGCTCCTTCTTCAAGGAAGAGCCTTGCATCGGGAGTGCAGTGTATGAGAAAGGGACTACGTTAGGATCAGAGCTCAAATATTCATCGAATTCCCGATGTCCTTGAAAACGAATGAATAATGAAAAAATGTTTGAGAGGAAAGGCTCAGGGGCTTGTTGCCTTCTGGGAGAATGGAGAGTCATTTACAGCATAAATTAATTTTCACCTTTTAACAAGCTTGTCTAGCGCTCCTGGAAGACTTGAGCATCTCTGAAGAAGTTAATTAGGTCCCTGCTGTGCCCGCCGGCTGTCAGGACACTCATTTCAGCATTTTCTACCTGGAATCAAAGCCTCAGAGAGGCAGTAACTTGAAACACTAGACTCTAGCACTTCCTTCTGAAAACCAACCAGGCAATTCATGTTTGAAGTTTTACTTTCTTCGCCTTCATGAGCAAGGGAGTGAAGAATCTGATGGGAATCTTCTGCTCAAACGGCACTGAGACCTGCAGGATGGTGGGACAGGGCAGGATGGCCTTGCCGAGTTTGTTATTTTGGAAAGGCTATTTCTACTCATCCTTGGAGCTGAGGCTGGATTGCTCTTGAGGCCAGTGGTGCTCTTGGCTGAGTAGAAGCAGACCCCAGGGCATTCGGAATTAAAGGGCCAGCTAAACAGTGCCATTTGACTTCCCGGAAGTGCATGTCTCGTTGCAATGTCAGATGTGAGGGCCACCATCATCACTGATCCTGGCTCCTCAGGCAGAAGTCCCCCCTCTATCCCTCACTCTTCCACTTGTAACTTTCCAAAGACCCTTGGTGGAAGATACCGGGGCATTCCCCAGAGAGGGAGACTCTGCTGTGGTTGCTAGTAACTAAGTAGTTGTCTTGTTGGCCCCAGCATCCAAACTGAAGGCTCTCGTCCTCAAATCTGTTCCCCAGAAGTGACCCGTTGAGACTTTTTTAGATGTTTAACTTTGTCCCTTTAAATTCAGGCATATTTACTGGTCAGATGCCAAGACCAAACGGATCCAGGTGGCTAAACTTGATGGGAGGTATAGAAAGTGGCTGATTTCCACTGGACTGGATCAACCAGCTGCAGTGGTTGTGAATCCCAAACTAGGGTAAGTACTTGGAGGAGTCCTTCACGTTCTAGATGTTTTCCAGTGGATTGTCAAAAATTTATATCTCAATTATTTTTTCCTAATTGTACTGAAATTGTCCTTGGACTATTTGGAGTAGCATCTATGACTAATTTAAAGAATTACAGTATGCCCTAAAGATCATTTAGAACCATCCAGGCTTCAGACGGATACCGCATAAGGGGAAGGCCTCTGGTCACATTTTTTCCATAGCCCAGTTTGTCTAAAATCCACACATGTCTCAATAGAATTTAAGGGTTGGTCTCTACCTGATGATTGGTTTAGCCTAGAGCCTGCGAAGTGGTGGCCGGTAAGCTAAATACGGTCTATCGATAGATAGGACTTGAAATAAGCAGAGCTTTAGGGTTTTTAAAACTTAGTTACTAACATTAAAAAAAATTTAAGCTATGTTTTTGGCTTGAAAAATCAAGATAACTGATAACACTATGTAGGTATGCCTTTCTTTTCCTTTTCTTTTTATAAAGAGGGAGGGAGAGCATAGGGGGAGAGGGAGAGGTTTCAAGCCCAGTGCAAAACCTGAGATCGTGACTTGAGCTGAAGTCTATAGTCAGACTCTTAGCCAACTGAGCCACCTGGGTGCCCAGTAAGGATGCAACATTGCCCAGAACTTCCAGAGAGGGCTTTGCTCACCATCACTTGATGTCTGTAACTGCGATGCTCCGCTCATTTATGTCTCCTGCCTGGTCCTTCCAGGTATTTGATGTGGTACCATCCCTGGCCTGTGCAATTCTTATATAATTATTAATTGGATGCAAAATAATCCATTTTAAAATTGGAATCCTTATTTGATTCTCTGATACATCTTAAACACAGGACAGTGCTGCTAACACATAAGGCATTCAATAAATATTTTATGAAGAATGAATAGCTTTTGTGATTATACATTTTAAAGAGTCTGGAGTGGGGCGCCTGGGTGGCTCAGTGGGTTAAAGCCTCTGCCTTCAGCTCAGGTCATGATCTCAGGGTCCTGGGATCGAACCCCACATCGGGCTCTCTGCTCAGTAGGGAGCCTGCTTCCCCCTCTCTCTCTGCCTGCCTCTCTGCCTACCTGTGACCTCTCTCTCTCTCTCTATGTCAAATAAATAAATAAAATCTTTGAAGTGTCTGAATATATATACTCAGATAGGGCTGGGCAGTTTCCATGGAGGAAGTTTTCAGGAAGGACAGACCACAGATGCACGGGATCCTCCTCCTTTTGTCACCCTGTCTTCAAAACCACATCGCTTAGCACCCAGACCTCTATGACACACAGCTGATTTCCCTGCTGGAAGATCATGCTCTGCTTCGGTGGAGAAGCCTCACTAGATGAGATACTAAAAAGAGAAAACCTTCTGTTGCAGGCTTATGTACTGGACTGACTGGGGCAGAGAACCTAAAATCGAGTCTGCCTGGATGGACGGACAGCATCGGAAAACCCTGGTGCAGGAGGACCTCGGTTGGCCAACAGGCCTTGCTATTGATTATTTGAACGATGACCGGGTCTACTGGAGTGACTTCAAGGAGAACAATATCGAAACTATAAAACATGATGGGACTGATAGGAGAATCGTTGCAAATGCAGGTTAGAAATGGGTTAGATTTTAATGTTATATAATCAAGAAGTATTTTTCTAGTGTCTGCCCATTTTCTCCAGGAGGAGCCTGATCTTAGGTTGATATAGTTTCTTAGCTACCACTCTCTCCAGTTCCCCAGCTGCTCATTTAAATGCAAATGAATCCATTAGCAGTAATTAAGGTTCTTTTTCCTTTTAACATAATTTTTAAAAAGGTGCTCTTAGCAACAGTTATTGAAATAACCAAATTTCCTGTTAAGTTGGCTCGATAGAGTGGCATTTCATGTGTACTAGTGGAAATGCATGTCCAACTACTTCTAGACCCATTTGTTTGTATTATGCTCAATTTTTTATTTTGTGCAACTGGAAACATCTAGGAGAGAAACATTTTGTTTTCTTGTCCAGATTTCTGCAGAATTACAACAATCCAGTACCCGTTAGCTCTGTGTGATAAGTGGTGTTTTATGTTCAAAGAAAAAAAAAAAGAATCTCTGCTATCCAAAAAATTGTTGTCCAAACATAAAGTTAAATCAGCACCTTGAAAGTGAGCAGGTTCTCTGTAATTGCCATCAACCAGTAGGCATTAATCTAGTTCAACATCTGTCACCTTGATCTCCCAACATAACACACTTCTGTGGTCACAGTACAGAAAGTCTGCCTGAATGTTGTGTTAGGGAATAATTCAAGCATAATGACATCTGATATAGAAGAGGGGTAGGGTATTTTCTATTCGATAACCTTGTTTTGCTTTGGTTTTCCTCTGTGGGTAACCAGCAATGAACCCATATAGCCTGGACATCTTTGAAGGCCAGTTTTACTGGATATCTAAGGATAAGGGAGAAGTATGGAAGCAAGATAAATTTGGGCAAGACGAGAAGGAGAAAATGCTGATGGTGAACCCGTGGCTCACTCAAGTTCGAATCTTCCATCAACATAGATACGATCGGTCAGGTAACACCAACCTTGGAATAAGATGCTCCTTATTATCTGGAAACCTTATTTCAAATTAATGGCTATGTTGTTGGAAAGTGCTAGTGGATTATAATAGTCTGATCTCCTGGTACATGAAAGATGTGTGTGTGTGCGCGTGCACGCGCGTGTGTGTGTGTTTCAACCATTTTGACCAAAGAAAGATAAAATTGGAGGTTGGGTACAATTATGTACATCACCAGCAGATATGAAGTAAAAATGCTTCAATCCTCATTGGAGTTACAGGTATATACTTCTAGGCCACAGAATCTGGCAGGCATCAAACCTGCTAGGTGTCAGGTGGGTTAACAACAGGTTTCGTGGATATGGTCAGTGTTACACACCCTTACAATTCCAAGGCTAGATAAGTCAGGTTATCCTGAGCTATGAGAGCCTCAGTTTAAAGTTGTCAGTCACATGCATTTCCGCCCCCTCCCCTCTTCCCCATTTTCTTAGTTGTGGGTCCTGCTTCATCAAGTTAGCTGTGTTCCAATTCATCTTTCACTATTGAATGGAGTAAGGTGAAAGGGAAGGGAAATTCTTTTCTTTTCTTTCTTTCTTTTTTTTAATTAATTTATTTATTTGAGAGAGACCATGAGAGAGAGGGTCAGAGGGAGAATCAGACTCCCTGCTCAGCAGGGAGTCTGACCCGGGACTTGATCCCAGGATTCCAGGATCATAACGTAACCAACTGAGCCACCCAGGCAGCCTGGAAGGGAAATTCTTTTTTTTTTTTTCTCCCCAAATTTGTTTATTTTAATTTTTCAGTGTTATAAGATTGATTGTTCATGCACCACACCCAGTGCTCCATGCAATACGTGCCCTTCTCAATACCCACCACCAGGCTCGCCCAACCTCCCACCCCCTCCCCTCCAAAACCCTCAGTTTGTTGCTCAGAGTCCACAGTCTCTCCTGATTCATCATCCCCTCCGATTTCCCCCCATTTGCCCTTCTGGAAGGGAAATTCTTGAAGTGAGGAAAGGAAATCGACTTTTATTAGGCTCTGTAAGGCAGATTCTCTCTTCAAGTGTTAACTGACAGATGGTTACCTCAATTAATCTCCAAAACTGTATAAAGAGGTTTTATTTTCATCTCACTTATAGGGAACCCCACTAATACAATAGCTGTTAGGTCCTCCACAGTCCTGGGGCTCTCATGCTGAGTAGTTTTAAAGACGGGAGGGGAGAGCACAGTACACATGGTGAGCCCCCTCTCTGGCCTTTGTAGAGAAGGCTACCTAGGAGTTAGAGGAAAATCTGGAGTCAGCTGGGCCCCCTTAGGCGAGCGCTGATAACTGTGTAGGCCAGAGCCCTAGCCCAGCTGTGTCATATTAGCATTCACTAATATGAATAGTTCTCACAATTTGAGCATGGATCAGAATCATCTAGAGAGCTTGTCGGGCCCCACCTGAGGGGTTTCTGATTTACCAAGCCTGAGGTGGCCTAAAAATTTGCATTTCTAATAAGTTCCCAACTGATGCTGATGTTGCTGGTTAAGGAACCACATTTGAAAAGTCCTTTTCCAGGCCCTACTCAAATGTGGGCCATGGACCAGTTGCACTGGGATTTTATGGGAGTTGGTGAGAAATGCAAGACTCTCAGGCCTCACCCAACCTTTTTGAGTCAGATTTCCTAAGTGATTTGTATTACATTCAAGTTGGAAACGTTCTGCTCTAGAGAGCTGAAGAAATGGGTGGTGAGACTTTGGGAAATGGTTTATTATTTTATAGCCACGCCTTGTGTGTGGTTCCATACTGGATGACAGAGAATCAGGATCACAGAATGTTAGTCTGCGAAGGAATTTAGAGATCATCTATACCTTGGAGACATCCTGAACTATGAGAGCCTACCTACCATAGGCTAAGGTAGAGTTCAGAAAACTCCAGAATTACTTGAGAAGCTTTTAACAGTAACACTTATGTTGCATCCCAGACCAATTAAAATCTGAATTTCTGTGACTGGGCATCAATAGTTTGATGCCATGAATAGCTCCCAGGTGATTCTGGTAATCACAGCTTAAAATTTCCCTGTCTTGCAAGTATGAGAACCGAAGAAGTCCAGAAGAAGGTCCTATGAAGGTGTGGTGGAAATCCTATCTAATGTGTGATCGGGATACGTTATGATCTATGGTAAAGACAAATCTTGACATAATCGTAGGGTCTTACTGGTCTTTTGAACTACCTCAGATTGCTTTGCACTGATTAGTTTTTGAGGTCATACAGCGGACTGGACACCTACCTGCAAACCTGCCAGGACAAGGGCAGAGCTAGGTAACGCCAGGAGAATATGCGAGTGGTACAGGAGTGGGATAGAAGGGCCGCAACTCAGCTGATGGGCATATCCTTGGTTGGCGTTCTCATTTCCTCCTCACACCCTAACTGCTGCTCTTACGTGCTTTGCAGTGCCCAACCGCTGTAAAAATGTCTGCAGTCACCTCTGCCTCCTGAGACCTGGAGGGTACAGCTGTGCCTGTCCCCAAGGCTCCACCTTCATCGCGGGGAGCAGCACTGATTGTAACGCAGGTAGGGGCACCGCCCGGGCAGCCATGGGGGGCCTGAGAATACTCCTCTGCCTTCCTCAGTAGGTTCCCTGCTAGCGTTTCACCTTCTGCAGGAGCCTGAAAAATCCCTGTGTGCTGGGTCCTTTGCAGGATAGATTACAGGTGGCTCGAAGGAGGGAGGAGAGATTGGGAAATATGAACAGAGCTGAGCAGGACTTAGGGAGACCGACAGAACTGTCCAATGATTGCTGAGAATTATTTGCTAGGATCTAGATAGGCCCAGCACCCCCAAATCTACAGTTGCGTTGTTTTGTAAAGATATTTGGAAGAGTGGGTTTTCTATAAGGCCTCCACCTGGTTTCTCTACCCCATACTGAATGTCGGTTGCTCCAGAATCCATTCGGCCTTAACTGGAGTTCAAGTGGGGAGCTAGGTTCCTGAAGTGGGGGGCCTTATCCAGTACAGATGGGAGGGCAAGAGGAGTGGTACTATTCTCCTCACATGCTCATTTCAAAGTTTTGACAAGTGCAAAAGGGCCACATTTTAAAAGGTACCATACGCTGTTGGGAGTCGGAAGCCAGAATAAGGATGCAGTGGTTTATTCTCATCGCAAATACTGTGGGTGATTTGTGCCTGGGGAGACCTTTCTTCAATGACTCTCAGCTTGAGGAGTGTATCAACCATGGGTTTCCACTAGTGATCCTAACTAGTGTCCAGTTATTAATACACACATTTAATAAATCATCCTGCAGTTCACTAGTGGCCCATTTTGTGGCTCACGTCCTTGTTTTTATGTTTTAGTGACCCATTTTATGGTTCCCATCCCTCAGTTTTAGCTAATGAGGAGATGCTTAACCACCTTTGGCCACCAGGGGGAGCAAGTGGTTAAACAAGGCACCACCTTTTGACTCTTCCCAATCAGGCTGAAAAGTTGGCAGGTTTAGAGAATGAACTCAGGGAGAGAAAACTGCTCCCCGCCCCCAACCTGCCTCGGGTGCCTTACCAAATCCCCACTCTCATCCCAAGGCTCCTGGAAAAATATTGGCATGCTTACAATATTTAGCACTATTTTGAACCAAACAGCGATTTCAGGCTTTTGACATTTGTTCTCTGCGGTAGACGAACAGTTCTGACATTTGTTGCAGTTTCACACTCGGGAGCCTAAATTGTCACCCCATCTACTACTTTCCTAATTTACATTTTTTTGCCAAGTGCGTTATAGTAAGATTCTTGTTTAAAAGAACTTAACCGAAGCAAGCACGCCAATGGTCGTAGTTATCCCATATGGGGTCTTGGTTTGGTATCTTAATTAATTAATTTAATAAGTATTTGAATACCTACTATGTGCTAGGCATTAAGTGCTAAGTGGAGGTAACGGGAGTGAACAAAACAGAATCTTTGCTCTTGAATTTTTATTCTAACAGGAATATATATTATATATATGTATACATATATATATATAATGTCAGGTCATAAAAGCAAAAGGAGAAAACTAAAGCACTAAAGCAGGGTAAGAGGGACGAGGATGGGGTGGGAGTTGGGTTACCTTTAGCTAGAGTTCCAAGAAGGCCTCTCCAATAATAGTGGAATTTTGAGTAGAGATTCGGATTGAGGGCCTGAACCAGGAGAGCATCTGACCTCCTTCAATAAGGGCACATGTGATAAATACTCACTGAGCATCTTCTAAGTCATGGAAACGCAAACAAACCCATCGGGCGGGCACATCCCATTTCGGGCACATCACATTTGTGGGGGCTGAACTGGAACAAGGGCAGTTTTGGAGGACTTAAAAAAATAGGACAGCTCTAACCACGTGTCTTCTCAGGCATCTGTGCCCCTGCACTATGTGTCTGTCCGTTGATCGAGGGGTCCCTGATGCCTTGGAGCCTTCAGTTCAACTATCCACGTGTGCCCAGACTGAACTCTTGTGTTTAACTCAGCTTTCGGAGGAGAATTCTGAAAATGTCAAATGAGAACGTGAATGTCCGAAGAGATCCCTTTACCATAAGTTTCTTTTAAACATTAACGTATGTTCTGGAGTGTGGTGTCTCTTGACTGTTTGGGGAGGAAATGCTATAAATTGCCTTTTTCCTTCCACCACGTGTATGTGCCTTTCCAAAACCTTATTAAGGAAATTCATCTGACTCGAGTGGGAGGTAACGTTTTGATAGGGAGGCTAATTAGCTGCAGCCCTACCCACTCCGCACCCCGGCCCTGGGCCTGAACAGATCTGCGTGGTTTGGGTTCTCTGCCTAGTGTGGCTGACTAACACATGGCTTTCCCTTTCTGCAGCCATCGAAAGTCCTATCGACATGCCCCCCCCATGCCGGTGTATGTACGGAGGAAACTGCTATTTTGATGAGAATGACCTCCCCAAATGCAAGTAAGTCTGACTGTTGAGGTCTGAGCTATAGGCCTTGTCTCTTCTGGGGGAATTTGAGACCAAGTAGCCAGAAAAACAAGTACAGGAACCTTGTCAGTTCACTAATTTTCACGTCTTCGCCAGCTTGCCCTCCCTTAGAGGGTCCACAGAGAACTTCTCCAACTGTATACCGTGCATAAGCATCTTTGGGTTCAAATGCCCACCTCCTTCACAGGGATTCTGCATCCCCCCCGCCCCCAGGAGGTGCCACAAGATTGTGGGCCAGCTCTAACAAGGGGTTAGAGAAGTGACAGTCCCATTTTTTTTCCTGTTCACTTGTCGGGAGGGTAATGACACTAGGATTGTGGGAGACCAGCTCTTAGCAGGGGTGCTTCAACCCAAGCCCTGGTGATGAGCAGAGACTGGGCCAGAGATGTGGAAAAAAGAGAATTACGGAGAAAGCTCTAACACAGAGCAAGATAAATGGAGGTCTCTGAAAGTACTTAATGAATACGTGTCAGAGGAAAGAACACAATGGTGGTTTCCAGTTTTCTTCTTGAAGGCGATATTCCGCAGAGTAGAGGCGACACCACGAGGGTTATTTGCTGTCAGGACCACAATGGCAAAAGTGAGTTTCAAAGTCAGATTGCCGTTCTTTCTGCTCATCACCCCCTGGCAGAGTACAGGAAAGTCGTGCAGGACACATGGACTGTTCTACACGTAATTTGCTCAGTCAACCCTCTCTCTACCCGAAGACGTGCTTGTGAAGTGCTATAGAAACCTAGGAAGGCCACAGCTTGTGAACCCTTCTTCTTTTACTTCCAGGTGTCCCAATGGCTACATGGGAAAATTCTGTGAAATAGGCCTTTCCAAAGGTGTCCCTCCAGGAACAAGTAAGTTTTAAGAACACGAGCAACCTGGAAGGGCTGCACAGCTCTTGGAATGGAAGTTGAATGCTGTCTGTATTCTGTTTAACTCAGTCTTTGAAGAATGAGTTGTTCTACCCTCCGCTTCAACCATGAAGTCTCCTGGTGCCTTTCCCTTTCCACCTGCTGACACGGTCCCTTCTTCTTCCCTTTTTGATGGCAGCAGTGGCTGTGCTCTTGACCATCATCCTGATCATCATCGTTGGCGCTTTGGCAGCGTTAGGATTTTTCCACTACAGGAGAACGGGCTCCCTTTTGCCTTCTCTGCCCAAGCTACCAAGGTCCGTTTCATTATGGGGAATATTGATGTTAGGAGCCTGGGTGATGTGACCGTGTGAGTAAGTTAGGTGTTTTATTTATATATATTTTTTAAGCACAGTGTGCGCCTTTTTCTGAAACAAAAGAAGCAAAAAGTAGTGAACTTAAAGTCATCATTTCAGATCACAAGTTCTTAACGCTACTGTTGAAGCCTGGATGCAGATCCTGTTTTATACTTTAGACGTTTGTACCCACTGGAGGGCGTTTGGGGCAGATTGGAGCTCAGTGTGTGGGATGGGCTGGACTTTATTCCTGCAAGTGCCAAGTTGGCTCTCTCTTAGACATCCAGCGTTCGGGAATGTGCTTCAACACTTGCGTGTAGCTGAGGCAACGTCCTACCATATTTGAGGTGCAAATTCCGAGTGGGAACCGAGCTCTTCATCCAAGGGAGATTTTACAATACGGAGGAGACGGTACTGTTGCCAAAGGTTGTTTAAAAAATTGCACATTGTTTCAATTACTTCTTTTCAGCTTAAGCAGTCTAGTTAAATCCTCTGAAAATGGAAACGGGGTGACCTTCAGATCGGGAGCGGATGTTAACATGGATATTGGAGTGTCTGGTTTTGGGCCCGAGTCTGCTATTGACCGCTCGATGGTGATGGTGAGTGCAGTTGCAAAGACCGTTTGAAGGTTGTCATTTTTACTGTTTGTTATAAAAGAGACACTTTTATAGAGAATAAAAATTAACCTAGTGAAGAAAGATGAAGCAGTATGCCTCTCAAAATAGTCTTTACAAAATTAGGAAATGTTAAGTTTGCGGCAGAAAGTTCTCTAAAAATATTAGTGATAAAATTGAACTGCCCCTGCTGTAAGTCACAGTTGATTCCTAAACAGGGTTACGTTTAATGGGAATCTTAAACAGTCTTAGGTTTTTTGGGAGAGGGGAGAAAGAGAGCATGGTATTGTTTTTATTCGGTGACTCTTTGTATGTGAAGGGAAGGAGTAGGGAAAAATGTCTTCTAGTCTCACATATTTTACCCCCAGTGTAAAATATTGACAGAATAAGCAGTAATTTTAGAGTCAGTGGTTGGTTCAAATCACAATTCTGTCACCTTCTACGGATGTAATAGTAGGCATGAGCTGGATCACTCTGACCCTCACTGTCCCCATCTGTAAAATGGGTACAGTAATACCTCCTGTGAGGATCAAATGGCTACTTTATCAGCGGACTAGTACAGTCTCTACAATCAGTACTGGAAAATCCTTTTCAGTATTCTGCCTTTCCCCCAAATCTTTCATGTTTTTCCCTGCATAAAAGTACAGTATGATCCATTCTTTCCTCTTTCCCATCTCCTCCTTGTCCTCTTAGCTCTTCCTCCATCACCCACTCTTTTCTCTGTTGTACAAACCTGATCCCCAAGTGAATTGTTTGTATTAAGGAGCCAAAGACAATGTGGATATAGGGAGAGTGTTTCTGTTTTCTTGATCTGATCAATGAGTGCATTTGTTAACTTTGTGTAGTGGCTTGCCGTGGGGAAGCCTCGTGTCTCCTGCCTTTTTTTGTTTGTAAGCTCTTTTTGGGTAAATTTGGCATAGTAGTACCTAGTATTTCTCCAGGTATGAGGAGGGCACCTTCCTTTGTGTGTAAACCGGATATATATTTTTTCTCTATCAGAGTGAAAACTTTGCCATGGAGATGGGGAAGCAGCCCATAATATTTGAAAACCCAATGTATGCATCCAGGGACAGTGATGTCAAAGTGGTTCAGCCAACCCAGGTGAGAAATCAGCCCTTTCAGGAGCTGCTATTGTTGAATCTTTTTCTGTTGAATAACACCCTCCCAGGGTTCTCCCCACTCACCCTCGAATGGAAGGAAACACAGTGTTCCATTCTTCAGCTTGAGTATATGCAGTCACAGGACTGACCCAAGGATACGACACCAACTCACTGCATAGTTGCTGGGGTTTAGCAGCCCTTCTTGGGGTGCTGACCAAGAGCCTTTTCATTCTGAGTGGTCAGGGCAAGAATTAAGAGTCCGTTCGGGAGCTTGGCAAGCAATGCCTGGCACACACAGGCTCTCTGTAAATATTTGTGAAATGGACAAGTGAATGATTGTCAGGTCATTATGTAGAGATTTTAGGGACTCGATATACTCCGGGTTCTTACTGCTATCACAAGGGTGTTACTTGAGACGACCTCCCTATGCTTGCCTTCCCCACACTTTTCTGAAAAGTACAAAAGTCTCTAGAATGGATAGGCAGCTCTCAATTTCCTTTGGTGCAGCCCTATTACTCACTCCTCTGTAAGAGGAGCAGGGAGACGACATAGGTATACAGATGAAAGGAAAGAACCTTCCACAGCCTGTTGGATCAGTAGTTCCCGCACCATTTCTAGTGCCTGTCAACTCTTAGCCTGTCCTTCCTTTGTCAAGACAGCTAGAACCTTTGTGAAATATGGTTTCGTTGTTAATACCTAAACTTCCTTGGAAATCATAAGATATGGTACCTTTTAAATATGGAAGTGTTTATTTTATGAATAGCTTTCCTAAGATCAGAAATAGTTGCACCTTGAAATATAGGAGAAAGAGGGAATTTTTTGCCTTGTAATTTGTTAATTAGATAGTCATAGTAATTTGGGCTTAAGAGGGAACTTTAGAATCATATGAATGTTACAGAAAAATGTGTGGAGGGGTGTTTTCCATTATACCTCTTGTTTCAAATAATCAACTTCTTATAAGCAGTCCTCTTAGATGATTAATTGTATTCTAAATATCCAAAGATAAGATTCTCAGTTCTGATGAGTTTGGGAATAATCCATGCTGTTCCTCTAGATTTGGTTGCCAATAAACAACCAGAGTTGTTTATCGAAAAATATGGTCAACAGTGGGAATATGAGAGTGCAGAGAGCACAATAAAGTTGTCATTACTGAGAGTGTGAAACGTGATGCGTGTATTTGCCTCCTGGGATTAAGGCATGACATAGATGACATAGGGATTGGTGCTCCTGATTTGGGGGAGATGGGAACCATGTTTAGTCCTGGGCCATGGGGTTAGTCTCCTATAAGAAAAATAGGGCCTGACTGTGTCTGTGGGAAAGTAAGGCTGTGAAGAGAACCAAAGAGTTGATAAGAAAGTTAATAGCCAAGATTCTTTCAAAACTGAATAACGTGCTTCAATATGCACACAGGTGACTGTATCTGGAAATGTGGATAACCAGAACTATGGAAGTCCCGTAAACCCTTCTGAAATAGCTCCGGACACAAAGCCAACTTCCCCCAGTGCTGATGGAACTCAGGTAACAATGGCTGGCTGCTGAAATGATGTGGGATTTGCAAAGGGCTTAGGAATTGCTGGGTTTACTAATGCTAGGGAAAACTGGGGAGACCCTGATAGGCTCATGGACCCACTATATGTAGGAAGTTAATAAAGATAATTTAAAAAAATAATAAATTGAAAAACTTTCCATAGCTAAAGCCACATTTTTTTTTAAGATTTTATTTATTTATTTGACAGAGAAAGAGATCACAAGTAGGCAGAGAGGCAGTGAGAGAGGGGGAAGCAGGCTCCCTGCTGAGCAGAGAGCCCGATGTGGGGCTCGATCCCAGGACCCTGAGATCATGACCTGAGCCAAAGGCAGAAGCTTAACCCACTGAGCCACCCAGGCGCCCCTAAAGCCACATTTCTGAGATAGGAATGATATTCCTTGTGACATGAGAGACCATATAGAAAAGAAGGGCAACAGACTTCTGGATCTAGTCTCTTCAGCCCAGAGGTGGGCTGATTTTAGAGAATGACTTAGTAAGAAGAAAGGGCTCACTGTGTCAAGGATACATAGAGAAGACCCTTTCCTTTTTTGCATAATGCAATTTTTCTATGGTGTACATCTTTGTTCCTGAAAAATGTGTTCTTAGCTCTACTGCTGTTACCTATATTCACCACAAGATGGCACTAATTTATACTATATATCCATCTGTCTGTCCACCCAACCAGTGTTATTGCCCTCAGTATGCCAGGCACAGTGTTTAACACTGGAGATTAAAACAGCTCAGGTCATGATCTCAGGGTCCTGGGATCGAGCCCTGCATCAGGCTCTCTGCTCAGCAGGGAGCCTGCTTCTGCCTGCCTCGCTGCCTACTAGTGATCTCTCTCTCTCTCTCTCTCTCTCCCCCCCCCCGTCAAATACATAAATAAAATTATTTAAAATAAAAAATAAAAGAAAAAAGACCGCTAATGGAACTTATCTAACATGCCTTCAGGCACTTTAAAATTTTTAGACTGTTTGGTCTACAGAGAGAAAGTCAAATAAATCTGGTATAAAATTTTGTGTTAACATATAATCTATCCCTAGTTTTTTTTTTTTTTTTTAAGATTTTATTTATTTGACAGAGATCACAAGTAGGCAGAGAGGCAGGCAGAGAGCGGGGGGGAAGAAGGTTCCTGCTGAGCAGAGAGCCTGATGCGGGGCTCAATCCCAGGACCCTGAGATCATGACCTGAGCCAGAGGCACAGGCTTTAACCCACTGAGCCACCCAGGCGCCCCTCTATCCCTAGTTTTAATGACTACATAAAAATCTAAATAAGATCTAGCTGTCTGATTCTGGACAAACTATTTTGCCTCTGGATTCTAGAGTCTTAATGCTTCTCCTTGGGGTCACTGTTGGCATATGAAGTGAGATCTTTGTGGTACAAAACTTTGTCTCTGCATTACAGGACGTTTTCCTGTTCCTGGCCCCTGGCCACTGAGTGTCAGTAGTGTCTCCCCCAGTGCACTGTGGTCCAAGAAATCCTCCTCCACTCTGCCTCCCCCCACATTCCCAATTGAAGACAAAAGCATCTGGCATGTCTCTGTTTTAAGGTTCTATGACTTCTGTAAAGTAATGTAAAAAAATCCAAGGGTAGTTAGAAATTGATTATTTACACAATCCTTATTTCTCAAATTGCATAATCTTTACGCCTAATTGGTATCTGCAGAGTTAACTTGGAAGTCGTGTTGGATTTTCCACACCTCAGATATTGGATCCTGTTCAGCTTGTTTGGATCAAAACAAAAGTTGAACTAAATTCATGCTAATGAGGGGTACTGACTGTAAGCCCCTGACTCTTGTTTTTGGCTCAGGCCATGATCTCAGGGTCTTGAGCTCAAGCCTTGCATCAGACTCCAGTGTGGGCAATGAGCCTGCTTGAGATCCTCTCTCATCCTCCTTTCACCCCTGCCATTCTCTCTCTCAAAGAAATTGATGCTAATGAAGAGGTTATAACCGAGATCTTGGTCTACCTTTATATTTATATTTCATGTACTAATTCCTTCTTCTCCTGACATACACACACACACCAGGCACATACAAATGTTGTCATAGAAAGGAATTTTCAGTTTCATATTTTTCAAGGGACTGAATTCCTTTCTTCAGGCTACATTTAAAAGTGGATATTGGAGATTAATTTTCCATAGACACCAAAATATTTGAATGTCACAATGTCGTGTATCTTGAATGTTCTTTGAGCCTGACTCAACCCCAAGGCAGTGCCAGATTTATTTTTTTATTTTCCATTTATTTTTTTCTTTTCAGTCCATTTCAGGTCTAGTGATCCTCTTTGCTAGACCGAGCTCTCTCCCAGCCTGAGCAGGAAGGGAATGCAGGGCGAGGGGGGAGGGGGTTGCTGCAGCCTCTGACCCGAACATCTGTCATTGGAAACAAAATGAACACTGAAAGATCTTTCAAATGAACGTAGATCTTCACCCATTATAGTCCTTTTCTTTCTCATCTTCATCTTTGCAGTATGTCGGCTCTTCCTCTTTTTTTTTAATCTGTTGAGCCTGAGACTCTCTAAGGTCTGTTCTGCCTGGTATATCTAGTGATGTCCCCGTATCAGTTGTCCCCTGGACACTGAGAAAGCAGCCAGTGTGGCTTAAAGCCATAGAGGCACTTGGCAAGGATCTCCCTAGGTTAATGTTTACATGCCAGAGAGGCTCACAAATCTATCATTCATCAGTAAATTGGCTCCAAGAACTCAAATCTAGGAACATGAGTTCCTGTGACTCCTGTTCCATCATTTTCCAAAAGTCATGTTGATATGCATTGGATTTCCCAAGGAGACAGCAGTGGAAATCACCATGGTTCCTCCGGTCAGTAATTGCTTAACCCCAGGTAGCCCATTCCGTAAGTGTAAGCTTCCCAAGGCCAGACTCTTGACCTGAATGTGTTCATCTTTCTCTTGGTGGCGGTCATGTCTGAAGTAGGTGCTCACTTACATGTGGGTTACAGTGAATGGTCTTCCGTGATCGTGTGCCTCCCACACTCCTTCACATATTGGCCCCTTACTTTCACAGAGCAAGAGATAACCCTAAAACAGATGGGCTACTTTAGATACCTGCTGGAGTTGGATGTCTGTTCCCTTGCTTTCTTTTCCCTTGTCGGCCTGCATCTGGCAGCCAGAGCTGTGTCCAGCAGTGGCGCTGTGGGCAGCTTTTCAGCAGACCCAGGCTACCCACCATCGTCGATGGTGATTTCTCTTTGGCGTCTTCAGTCTATGGGCCTCGGAGTCCTGTAATCATTGCCTACTCTTGAGGCTACAGTTCAGTTACATGAGCTTGCTGTGACTGTTTCCTCATCTGTAACATAAGAGCACCTAACTCCCAGAGCTGCCAGGAAGGTAAACTGGGAAACTTGTAGACTAACCCCTGCTACCTAGTGAACTCTCAATAAAGGCTCGTTTGTGGTATCGCTGTGGCTATTTTGATTACAGGAAGAAATGACGAAGGGAGAAGGGATATGCTTGCGCTGACCAAGGATCAAGACCCCGTTTTAGGAAATGGGAGTTACGATCTGGCTTTCTCCTTACATTCCCTGTAGCCCCGAAGAAATCTCTAGCCTCTGGCAGAGCTTCTAGATTCTAGAGGCACAGGTTCTGTCAACTCCATATGTTGAATCAAGGAAATGTTTTGAAATTTACTAGATGAAAAGAACCAGAGACTTTTCAGTTTCAGTTTGGAGACCATCTGAGAAGGAACTGAACAGTTTATCCGAGGGGCAGGTTATGTGGTCCCAGGTCCAAATTTGCTTTGTCTTTTACTAAGAAGACATATTAAACTTAACGTGAGGGGACTAAATCCATGCCAAAAAAAAATCCATTACTGAGGGTTTTCTGTTTTCCCTTTTCCACTTAGGCAACAAAATGGAATATCTTCAAACGAAAACCGAAACCAACCACCAACTTTGAAAATCCGATCTACGCGGAGGTAATTGTTGACAATTTGCCTTAGCACAAGCTTTCGGCATGTGTCCTTAGCACTCTCTTGCTTGGCTAACCGGGATATACACTCAGATTATCCTGAGCAAACCGGCAACGACTTGTCTTCTTCATACGAAACTCTCTAGTCCTGTTAGGGGAATAAATGGCTGATGCGTGTTTCGTTGTGGCCTTAGATGGAGAACGAACAGAAGGACGGCGCCGCTGTGACTCCACCTCCAACGCCTTCAGTCCCCGCTAAAAGTCCCCCGAGAGGCGCCGTGCCGACGTATTCTGCTACAGAAGACACTTTTATAGACACCGCGAACCTTGTTAGAGAAGACTCTGAGGTATAGCCATGCCAGCTCTCTAGGGAATAATTAGAAACACACTTTTGCACATATATTTTTTACAAACCGATGAAGAGAAAGTTAACATTCAGTACTTTATTAAAAAATATATTTTTTTCCCAGTTCGCCTAGAGTTGGAAGTGTCCGTGAAAACTCTGCCTTGTGTGTCTTTTTTTTTTACTTATGCCGTCTCCTATTTTTACAAATAAGTATCACAATGTACTATATGTATATCTTTGCACTGAAGCTCTCTGAAGGTAATTCTATAAATATTTTGTACATTTGTAAATTTCGGAAAGATTATCACGTCATTAAATTTGCTGATAAAAGTATCTGCTGAATTGGTTGGTGATCATTACAGTAAATGATCCAACAAGGAAAGGAATTGACGGGGTAGGGGGAGGGCTTTAGCCATGTCTAAAAGAAGGGGTACCATTCCTATTCTCTATAGGATTATCCAGGAAAGAGACCCAGGCCCCACTCTTGGGTCCATTTTTACACCTTGGCACTTAATTAATGTTCAACATTTGCCCAACATTACCTGTAACCTGATCAGTAGGCGTATGGACAGAGGGTGCCCTGTGTCGTGCGGACCTCGGGATCTGCCTGCCGCTGCCTCCGATAACGCAGAAGGTAGAAAACCAGTTCAGTGTCGCCCTTCTGCGTGCCTTCGAGCCAGAACACTCGCGGGTGTTACCTCACTAGCTGCCACATCAACGTTTTTTATTTGCGCCGTCTGTGAGAAAGTCACGTGTCATGAGGTGCAAGTGTCCCTCGAAGAGTCTGTTGTCTAAGCGAGTGAACCCTTTTGCCTGTGGGACCCTGGGGTGATTTCCATCCTTCCTGCCTCTCGGGGTTACCCACCCCGGACTCTGGGGCTCGATTGCTGAATTTCTAGAACCAAATCCGTGTCTTCATCAAGTATGGTGCAAACAAATACCAGTTAAGCAAAGCCTCAGCTGGGTTTTCGTTTCTATGTGTGAAAATATCATTATAATGACTATTTATTTCCTCAGTTGAACATGAATAGAAAGGGAAGCCGTTCTTCTTGAGCGGTTTTTGTTTTTGTTTTTGTTTTTTTTTAGGTCCTTTTGGCTAAATCGTACATTTGTATTGGAATGTACTCTAGAGCCTAGATTTTTCTCTTGAGTAGTGGGTATAGAATCCACAATGGGAACCGTAGCAGGAATATATAGTTTCTGTACTACGTAGCATTCCTGGCTCTCTGTGCTAATATTGCACATTTTTAAAACCATGAATGAATGGATGGGTGAATGGATGACACATGTACTACGGATTATTTTATTACTGAGTTCTCAAAATATTTGTGGCTCATATTTTGGGAGCTGATTATAATTTTTTTTGAAATGTACTTTGATTAGAAAAGCAAATGGAAATGATGCTGCTGAGAAATTTCTAATAAATTTGTATTTTATCAGACTTCTTTGGTGTGCTTCTTAAGACCAGCTCATGAGTCAGTTGTATTTTTCTGCACAGAGAAATAGGGGCTTTGAGTGCTAGGCCACCGGAGAACGAGGGGTGCCCAGGGTTTGGGGTGGGAAGTGGGGGAGGAACTCACAGCACATCCAGCCCTGACAGGCCTGGTG
This sequence comes from Nasua narica, assembly GCA_028533885.1. Taxonomy (NCBI): domain Eukaryota; kingdom Metazoa; phylum Chordata; class Mammalia; order Carnivora; family Procyonidae; genus Nasua; species Nasua narica. The sequence continues at coordinate 118,229,906 of CM052810.1, read as the reverse complement.
GGGTAATTAATCTCGGAGATGAGTAAGCTCCTTAGGTTCCCACCTGACCTCCGGGTGGGCAGGCCCCTTAATTTCCTTTCAAGGTCAATTTCCACCTCCTCTTTTCCTTCCTTAAATTCTAGGCCCTGAGCCAGGTCCCCCTTTTCTGATTTAATTGTGTTCCCAAGCTCAGTGAAAGTACCCACAGCTGAGGGGTCTCAGAGCTCCTCACACTGAGCGGGATGGAAGAGCAGTGAAGATGGTCGCAGCTGGAGAGGGTTTTGTTCCAAATTGGGATTCAGGCTTCAGCAGGGTGTATTTGGATGCATTAACTCGGGGACGGCGGCATCCACCAACAGAAAGTGTGAATGCAAGAGTAAAAGGAAGCTGCGAGAACCTGCGCTTGGAAATGCTTGTAATTTCCAGCTTTGGTTTTTGTCTTGGGCATTAAGCTCAATAGGAAATGAGTCTCGGGCGTTTTTTTTATGAGAATTCATGTTCTGCTCAGCTCCATTTCTGGGTGTACCCCATAAAGGAATCAGAAAGGCTGCTCATGCCTTCAGGAAGTCAGTGTTCTTTGGCCCTCCCCCTGCCCCTCCTGGGAGGCTCTCCCGGCGCCCAGTTCTGACCCTGCCTCCATCTCCAGTGGGGGCAGCTGTTGGGGAGTTGGGGGGGGTGGGAGCCCCCGGGGGGGGGGCAGGGCCCTATTTCCGGGACTGAAGTTGGTGTTACCATTTCATCACACGAAGCAGGGGCCATTCTACCAGCAGGCGTGTATTTACACCGCACAGCACAAGATCCCAACTGCAGCAGGTGTGTTCGAAGAAAGCTGTCAGGCATACTCGTCACCCGTGTTTAGGGTTTCCCAGTAAGTTTTCACTATTCACTTGCTCGCTCACCCGGTCACCCTGTGCTCTGCTAGCACTCAGCTGCAGACAAAGTTTGATGCGGAGACCGTGGGTTTCAGGAAAATAAGTGAGAGGAGAACTTTAAATTGAGAACTCTATCCATCTTTGTTTTTTTCTCTGAAATGGAAAAACACCATTATTTGATTTTTGAGGCGGCACATCTCAGGCTGGTCAAAGACCATGAAGAGCTAGGTAGGCCCCCGGGTGAGGGAGGGTTCTGAGGAAGCCGGCTGGACACGCTCGAGCTTTCCTCCTGGGAAGAGCCCTGAACTTCAGCCTGGAGCCCTTGGCTGCCCTTGACCTGTCATCCTCTGTCCCGCCTTTCCCCTGCACTCATCGTGGTCACAAGTCTGACAGGGGTAGTATAAAACCATGTGTTTCCTTTTGGAAAGCTCCCTTAAGAGCAGAAAGCATAAAATTGCTTTCTTCACATCTGCAATTTGCTTTGAAATAAACCGCTGTGGGTCCTGGGGGGCGGGGCGCGGAGGAACAGGATAGAGATACAAAGACATTGGCCGTGAGACGATTCTTGTTGAAGCTGGGCATGAGGTCCATGATGTTTATCATACTGTCCTGTGTATGTCTCTCTAACTTTCCTGAATGAGCTAGGAACTCAGATCCTTCAGCTGTACTTGCTGTCCTCTCCGAATAATACACACTCACGAATTGTCCCCATAGTACCCAGTGTTCTAGGTGCTGGGGATGTGAATACTAACATTCATGTGGCAGGTTCGGGTCTGAGTACCTTACATGTTTTTACCTCATTTCATCCTCATAACAATCCTATGAGGTAGATACTATTATGCCCATTTTTCAGATGAGACACAGAGTGGTTGAATCCCTTTCCCAAAGTCACACAGCCGATAAGTGGCGGCGCTAGAATTCAAACCCCGCTCTTGTCTCGAGACGCTGCTACGGCCACTTCTCTGTATTCACGTTGTGTCCATGACATTCTGGAATTAGTGATAAGAAACAAAGCAAACAGGTCTCTTGAAACTACTAGATGTCATGGAGTCCCACCTAGATAACAATATTGCCAGTCACAGAGTGCGGTCCCTGCCTATGCCAACCAGAGAGTAGGAGCCCAGATTTCTGTTCCTTTGGTAACTAGTGCCCCCTAGTGATAGTCATTTGCCAGGAGGATGATTTCCCAACCCATGCTTTCAGCCCAGGGGCTGGGCAGTCCTCCTGCTGTTAATCTCAGCCCCAGCGGCTGCTTCTAGAAAACTGTGGGAGTCCAACGTGTGATGTGTATAGAGGAGGTGTTCATCCCCCTGGCTGGCACAGTGTAAGCCCTCCGTCCACAGTAGACATGCTTATGGTTGTTTTTTGAGTGGAGGAGAGGGGAAGGGCTTTTTTCAGAAAGGAAATACATTTTTAAAAGTTCAATAGGTGATTTTAATGTGTAGCCAGCTTGAGAACTTCTGATCTAAATAGCAATGGCTGATATTTCTTTTTTTTTTTAAGATATTTATTTACTTATTTAGATAGCAAGCATGGGGAGGGGCAGCGAGAGAAAATCTCAAGCCGACTCCCCACTCAGAGCACAGAGCCCGACACGCGGCTTGATCTCACGACTCTGAGACCACGACCTGAGCTGAAATCAAGAGTTGGACACTCAACGAGCTGAGCGGCCCAGGCGTCCCTAATTTTTGTTTTGATTTATTTTTAATAAAGGATGTTAGGGGGGTGTTCAAGATTTTATCTGGGCCTTTGGAAGAAGTTACATATTTGTCTGTAACGAGGCTGCAGCGGAGATGATAACATTTGGGATCTCATTTTATTATTTAGATGTAATAAGAAGGCAATTAATACCCCTGGACATGAAAGACGGGAAAACCAAGGCCAAGAAAGTTCAAGTGCATATTCAGGTTACCACGTTCAGAGCCACATTTTTTGTTCCAGCAAGGCAGGGGTAGGGCCTTCCAGAAAATTCCCCGTGTCTAGCACCCAGACCATCACTGGATGAAAAAACAAGTTGGTTTAGAAATTTATTCTTTTACCCCTTTCCATGTTTCCAGACTTAGCTCCAAGGGACTTTTCTCTCTTCTTTTTTTCTTAGACTTTATTTTTTTAAAAAAACATTTTTTTTTATTTATTTGATAGAGAGAGAGAGAGAGCACACACACAAGCAAGGGGAGCAGCAGGCAGGGAGAGGGAGAAGCAGATTCCCTGCTCAGCAGAGAGCCTGACACGGGGCTCGATCCCAGACCCTGAGATCATGACCGGAGCAGATGCTAAAACAACAGAGCCATGCAGGCGCCCCTCCAAGGGATTTTCTTTCATTATGTTCTGTTCTTTAGTTGTCTTCAGCCCTAGGGTGGCTGTGATTTCCACAGGAGGCCTTTTAGGGGCCAGGGAACAGGACACTTCAGAAAGTCCTGAGCCTCCTTAACATGAACGACACTGTACCGAAAGTCAGGTAGGACGTGGTCTATTTCCAACTTCTAAGAATAATGTGATACTTCGGTTTTTTAAAAAAAGATAAGTGACATTGCGTTCTTGGCACAGAGCTTTGCTGCCATTTTCTGCATCTTAAAGTGACCAAATGCATTCAGTGGAGGGCGGCGGAGACTTAATTTGCAGTAGAAGCTCACATTATGAAGGTAGCACTTGGGCTTTAGCAGGGGGGCTGGGTGTCAGTTTATCTGTCTTTGACCCTTGTCAAGGGCCTCACGGGTAAGGCTGACACAGACTCAGTCACACTGGAGAAACTGAAGCTCTGACTAATTGGCCATGTGACCGTGGGTAAGTCTTTTGACCTCCCTGGCAATTAGTAGCTTGCTCTGGAAAAGTGAAGGGGTTGGACACAGTTCTCTAAGTTCTCCTTTAGCTTTCAAGTGCCATGGTTTCAATGATTTATCTGTACTTGAGCCTTCATGTGGAGGTGAGTTCATTTCAAGCTCGCTGAGGCTGTTCCAGTAAGTTCGAAACTTGTTGCAGCAACTTCAAAGAAGGCTGACTCAATAATGGTGTCTTAATTTTTACCCTCAAATGCTGTCTCTCTCTCTCTAGGTGAGCTATCAAAGAGATACATTGTGGAATCCTTTTTTTTTTTAAGTATCTGAAAGCTTGCCTGTCAGTTTCGGAGATGAAAGTTGCCACTGGGGTTCCTTTCTGTAGGAAACTCTTGCCATTGTTTATATATCCAAAGCTGTGGGGGCCTTTCATGGGACCCTGGGCCCATGCTGAGAGTCTCCTAAAGCACACGAAGGGACCCTAGCCAGAATGAGTCTCCTCCAGCAGATGAAGAACCAGCAGCATCCTGCTGACTTCTGAGGAGATTCCAGGCCCATGGGTGGTCTCTGGATTAAGGAACAGATGAACCTGGGAGTGAAATAAATTAATCACAATGGTTTCCATTCTCTGAAAGTCAAATTTGAATTTATTTTTTAGTTGTGGTAAAATACACATGATAAAAGTTTAAACTTGAATTTATAATCATCAACATGGTATCTGGGGCCTTGTTTTTGTTTTCCAAGATGGCCTTAGAAGGCTGTCTATAAGGTCTGAAAATCCTGGAGCCATGATACTTCCTTCCACTGTTCTGTGTCAGAACCCATGAAAAGATGGCAAGAGACAGCTCAGCCCCGTTCGGCCCATGAGGAAATGTTCTAGTTGGCTATGGTGGCCCCGTGGGTTACCGCTCAGAATGGGTTGAGCCGTGGTATTTAGAGTATAAAGTCACCAGGGTTAATAACTTAAGCGAATGGCCACCATGCTGTGGTGTAGGAGTCAGCTTTGGCATCTCCGCAAGTAGAGTTGGAGACACAGCTCCTTCCCTAACCAGCTCGTGCAATCTATTGAGCTTCGCTAAACTTCAGTTTCTGACCTAAAACAAACAAAAAAATCATGGAGATGATAAACTCCACGGGACTTTCAGGAGGATAATATTGACTCATTCACTCAACAGCTATTGAATGAGCATCTAGTAGGGCATGGTATCAAATAGTAGCAGCTCACATTTCCTGAGCACTTTATGTGAAGGATCTCATTCAGTTCTCCTGAGAGCCTTACGTGGGAACCACTATTGTTACCATCTTACAGATCAGAAAACAGAGAGATGGCAGATAGGAAGACGGTTTCTAGATGATAACACGATACAGCATGCTGGGGCACAAGACCGTGACCCAGGAACAATTTCCCTTTACCTCCCCTATTGGAATCGTGTGGATTCTTGTGACCTATACCGTCTAGCAACAACAGCAGTAACAGCAGCTTTTCTAGATGCCAGGACTCCTTCTCAGCACTTTCCAAGCATGAACTCATTTAATCCTCCCAACAACACTATGACATAGATTATTATCATCTCTGTTTTAGAGATGAAGAAACCAAAGTTAGAAAGGATTAAATAGCTTGCACAAGGTCCTACAGCTACTAAATGTTGGATCTAGGACCCTAGCTCAGTCTGGCCCCTCGGTCTACACTCTGCACCATTTTGCCTCACTGAGTTCTAACATAGGTTGGCAAGGAAATATCCCGTCCTAAGCCACTTAGATCTGATTCCTCTCCATCTCTGTTCCCTTACTAACGGCTATCCAGTTCCCTAGCTCCTAGCCAAACTTCCTGTCCCAAGGAAGCCTTCAGGGACTTGGGTTCTACTGAGGGTAGAGAAATCAGTTCTGGCCCCTGTGCATTTCTATCTTGTCTTCAGTTAACACTAATGTGATTTAATAAAAGCCCTTGGAAGAGAGGGCTTCAGTCACATAAGAGAACTCCTTGCGTTGGACCATCTCTCAGGGTGCTCCTTCCCCAGGTGGGTGCTGGATTTTCTCCCTGTGAAGGGCCAAGCCAGCCCGCACTAGCTGTGCCAAGCAGCATTAATCCTTTCCTCATGCGACTCACTAGCGTTTAAATATATAATGAACCAGTGAGGTGGAGGACAGGCTGAATATTCAGTGTGACTTCTTCTGTGTCCCACCATGCAAGGTGGTTGTTCCCGGGGAGCCAAAGACACAGGAAAATGTGAAAAGCAGCTGCAGTAATTTTTCTGGGCTCTGACTCCGAGCAGATGGCGGAGTCCAACAGCTCGGACACCTAATGCTAGACTAGACTCTAGCTGTAATTTCCTAGTGGGTCTCTCGCTAATCAAGTGGGATACACAGCCTTTTCCGGTACTGTCATGGCCTTCCCAGCTTGCCTCCATTCTGGTCGTGTGGCAGTAAGATTACAACATACTTTATTATAATTGGTCCTTTCTGCATCTCGCTCCTACCCTGTGTGAATGAATGTCTTAGGGACGACAGCTAGCTTTCACTCCATCTGTAGCCCCTCACATTGAACCTGGCACTTAGTAGGTACTCAATAAATGTAAGCGAAGTAAATACATGAAAAAAGTTAAAGGCGAAGGCAAGAAAGAAATTTGCTGAATTCTGCACCCACAGTGAAAGATAAATCATCTCACGGGGCGCATATTTATCCTGCCTACCTCTCAGGCTGCTTCAGAGAACTTAAAGTCTGTGAGGTCACTCTGGTCACGATAAGGTGCCTGTTTAAATTTACATCTTGGCTTTTTTCTTCTAATGTCCTGATAAAGGTTTTCAACTGAATAGAATGGTCAAATGTTTAAAAGACATCTGAGGAGTTCACCTCACGCACTTGCGGTAGGTTACGGAGAGGAGACAGGATGTTACTACAAGTGTACCTGACAGAGGGAGAGAAGCTCCGATCCTCCTGGGTCCCCGATTCCTAAAACTTAACAGTGCCCTCCTATGGGACAGGAGGTAGAGGACTACTCATGACAGCGCCCTGGGTTTCTGGCCTTTTGAGATGAGGCTTGGTAGGAACTTGGGTCCATAGCATACAGAGCGGTTAGCCTAAGCTCTTCTGTAGATAGTTTTTATACATAGCATCTTATTTATTTATTTATTTGTTTGTTTGTTTATTTATTTATTTATTTATTTTAAATGAACATATATTATTTGCTTCAGGGATACAGGTCAGTGAATCATCAGTCTTACACAATTCATAGCACTCACCATAGGACATACCCTCCCCAATGTTCATAACCCAGCCACCCCAGCCCTCCCACCCCCCAGCAACCCTCAGTTTGTTTCCTGAGATTAAGAGTCTCTTATGGTTTGTTTCCTTCCCGATCCCATCTTGTTTCATTTTTTTCCCTCCCTACCCCCCAACAACCCCTCCCCTGCCTCTCAAATTCCTCATATCAGAGAGATCACATGATAATTGTCTTTCTCTGACCATAGCACCTCATTTAAAGAGTCTAACAACCTGAGGGAGGTACTATTAAGAACATCCTCATTTTCTGGAGGAGGAAACAGATGCAGAATTAAAATAGGCTGCTCAAAACTACACAAGGAATGAGTAGCAGAGCCAGGCTTTGAACCAGGAGGCTTCAGTCCAGAGCCACATCTCTAACCACGCCCAGTACTGGTTTCTGGGCCCTCTCTGTGATTTGAGACATGATGTAATGGAAAGGTCTCTGTTCCAGGCAGGAGAAGACTCGGTTCTCGATCAGGTTGACCAGAAATTAGTAAAGTGATCAAGTTGCCTGTTTTTGTATTTCTGAAATGGGGGATTGAAGATCGGTTTTTTAAAAATCTTTCATGGGGGCACCTGGGTAGCTCAGTCTGTTAGGTGTCTGCCTTCAACTCCCATGATCCTGGGGTCCTGGGATCGAGCCCCACATCAGGCTCCCTGCTCAGCAGGAATCCTGCTTCTCCCTCTACTTATGCTCTCTCTCTCTCTCGGTCAAATAAATAAAATATTTTTAAAAAATTAAAAAAATAAAAATCTTGCATAAAGGAAGACCCTCTTATTAATTCCATGGGGCTCATGCTTTGAAAGGTATCATTTATCAAAAGAATTATATTTTACAATTACTTTGCTTTCTAATTTTAATTAATTAAGTCCCACCAGAGCTATCAGATTCAGCAAGGGCCCATCTGTCCCACTTTATCTCGCTTCTACCCTCTGTTTTTCTGTGTCACATCATCAATTATTTTTATTTCTTAGTCCCAGCCACTGTATTTTATGTATTAAGTCTGTTTACTAATTTTGTGTCTCTCCCTCCAGAATGTGAACTTCTGTGTGGGCCAGCGCGGTTTGTCTGCTTATTTACCTCTGGAGCCACCTGCTCCAGGCAAGGTGACCCTCAAGGCCAGGTAACATAGCAGAGCTGTGTTCATGGGGCAGAGACTTCCGTGGAAGCAGAACTTCTCTAAAGATCCCCTCTATGCCTTCTACTCAGGTAATAGACAGGTTAAAGGAGCTGAAGAAGAGATTCTCTTCATCTATCTATACATCTATGAAAGATACTTGGATCCATCCCTTTATGAAACTAAATATTAATATGGGGCCTCAAGAATGTACTGGAAAGCTATTCATGTATTTATAAGGACTGATAGGACAAAAGCGGGATGGGGCAAAGGGAAAAGATGAACTCTGATGCAATGGTCATGAAGGCCTCAGTCAATCCTACAGGATGCTCTTGAGCTGGGAGTAGTCCTTCTAAGTTGTCCCTAATTGAGGCTGGGGCCAAGCCTTTGAAGAGCCAGGCATTGGCCACCAATTACCAGCCCAACCTCTGTTTGGGCTGCTATAACAGAATACCAGAGACTATACCACATCATGGAGTGGTTTATAAACAATAGAAATTATTTCTCACAGTTCTGGAGCCTTGGAAGTCCAAGATCAAGGGGCTTGGAGTGTTGGTGTTTGATGAGAACCTACTTCCTGTTTCTCAGACAGTTGGCTGTCTTCTTGCTGTGTCCTCCTGTAGCTGAAGGGATAAGGAAGTTCTCTGGAGCCTCTTTTAGAAGGGCACTAATCTCATTCATGAAGGCTCCACACTCATGACAAAATTACCTCCCAAAGACATACCTCCAAATACCATTACATTGGGGATTAGGTTTCCATACATAAATTTTAGGGGACATGAACATTCAATCTATATCACACCCCATGACCTTGGGTGAGGCAACATGCTAGCTGAGGGCAAGTCCATCAAAGGACATGGCTGTGAGAACTTAGCAGCTGGGGTATGAGTACATAGGCCTCAAAGAGGGATCTGGAAGGCGTCCCAGATAAGTCTCTAACTTCCATCTGATGCTGTCACCATACCCTAGCATACTTGATTAGCAGAATGGAATGGAACAGAAAAATGTGCTCATCCAGGACTGTGTGGCATTTAGCAAAGGATGAATCAACCTAAATACAAAACTGGCCTGGCCTTTCACTTGCCAGATTTCTAGATAGAGCAACCGTCCACAGTAAGTGCTAGAGGAAGTTTCCTAACCCTCCTTTCTCCCCCTCATTTGCTTCCCCTTGCTCTCTTCTCTCTTTGCTTTATTCTCCAGCTAAGCTAACAGAAGCAGCCTTTGAGGGGCATGAAGTTGGTCTTCTTGGCCTTGCCCTGGAGAAGGAACAAGGGAAGGAAGGGCCTCACCTCCATGTGGGAAGAGAGGAGCATGGCAGGGGTAAAGGGAAGGGAGTAGCGGCCCTCCTTCTGGGTCAAAATCCTTCTGCTGACCTACTACACGTGTCATAGCTGTTCTAGATGGAAGGAGATGGCCAACAGTTTTCTGAGAATATGCAGCTAAAACGGAGCTAGGTAGAACCAAAGTTCTATATGGCTCGAGACGCATTCTGCGCTTACACAGGTGAAGGGCATTTCTTGGAGATCAAATGTTAGCAGAGGAACTGTGTCCCAGGTTGTCTTGAGTGACCCTAAAGCACTAAATGGATATTCAATTTTAGAAAAGTCAGGGGTGGTCAAGACTGTTGGCCTTGACTTAATGCCTACTCTCAGACCTCTTGGGAACCCCGGCCCCTCTAGATACCTTAGTTTGCTTAGTTAACTCATTGACACGTGAGTGTGCATATCTCACACTGGATTGCAAAGAGAGTTTATGTTTCTAAATTTTTTTTTTTTGGTGATAAAATACACCATCTGTTAGGTCCCAGGTAACAGCTTTTGAATGAACCTGTTATTATTTATGTTTTAATTGAAGATGGAAATATCTAGACAATGACTCACTCCTTTGACAATGACCTGTTCTTGAGGCTTCAAGGAGGCTTGAGAACACCTCTCACTAGATCCTTGGAGGCTGTGGTCATAAAGACAGCCCCCAGTTCACAGAGGACCCATCCTGTCCCCTGTCCCCTCCCCTCTGCAGCCTCTTGAGAGTGTGTGGGTTCAGAAAACAAGAAAAGGAAGAGGCTGACAAAAGCAACGGCCTGGGGCCCTTGAGCCTGGGTTCTTGGCCCTATCTGTGGTGGGGGGCCAGGAGTCGGGAGCTCTGGCTTCTAGATGGCGGGGCCCAGCGGTGAAGACATAGACACCGGCATCATAGAGAGCCTGGCTTGGAGGCCTAATTTCATTGCCTAAACCAGCATGTCCTTGTGGTGCAAATCTAATCTCCAGGCACCTCAGGTTTTTTTTTTTTTAACTGAAAACCATGGCGAGATGGCAGTTTCAGGCTTCAAGGTTATTATGAAAACTACATGAAGTAACAGATGAGACCGTAAGCTCCACAAGGACAAGGACATTTGTTTCTTTTGTGCTGTCCCCTGAGTCCTCAGGCTCACACCATTGTTGTTGGAGCTCAAGTATTCGCTGGCTAAAGGAAAGAGGCAAGCCACTCAGCGCGGAGCCTGCGGCGTGGCCAGTGCCCAGGGCGTCACAGCCACTGTGACTCTCCTGAGGATGCTGCTTCTTGGTGGGAACTTCTACCTCGAGTTCTTGTGCAGGCTCATGGGGCCCCTACACTCGCTCGCTCAGCCCTCTCACCCCAGCCTGAGTCGAGTTTGCCGGTTCCCTTGTATGACTCAACAAGATGGCAGATCTGTGCAGCGGGGCCTGTGGGCTTGGGACAGCTGGTCTACCACTGGTGCCTTTGGCCTGTGAGGACTGGGCCAGGCCTGGGGAGGGTGCCAAGCTGAGGCCAGGCTGTTAGGTGCTGAGGAAGGAGTCCAAGGGGGAAGTGGCAGGAAGCCACAGGCACGACGTGTCTGGTTTGTTTTAGGAACTTTCCCAGGAGCAGTCCTGTACCCAGAAAAGCAGAAAGACATTTTTCTTTTCTGTTTTTCTGTATTCTCCGCCCTCCTGATTGTGTGAATTCTATTGTCCAAACACGGAAGCAAGCCTAGTACCGTTCACGCTACAGCTGAGCCACGGTTTAGATTCCCTGGACTCTCGCTCTTTGGAGAGAAACCTGAACCACCCATTGACCCATTGTTTCCATGAGACATTCATTCCCAATTGCAAACATGATTAATGGCGTAGATCTCAGAATGAAACCCCTTCTATACCCTGTCCTGGAATCTGGACAAATCAGGGCTAGATCCTGGTGGCAGGCCCTGGGGAGTCGTGTTTGCATAATAAAGACATCGCGGCCACCAGGGAGAGTGAAGGCAGACCCTGGGGCTCTCAGCTCCTGACAGTTAATTCTTGAATAAACTGGAATGATCAAACTGGAGGCCAAATCCACTTCTGCAGCTTCACATACTAGAAAGTGCTCTAGTAGGGCAAGAGCTCAACTTGAAGGGAGAACCCAGATGCATCCGCTGCTCCCAAAGGAGGGTGACTGAGTTTCCATAGCAACGAACATCTTGATGGTGGCCATCCAAGTGTTCAGTCTCTCCCAGCCAGTTTCCCGAGGAGAGCCTGGCGGGGCCCATTCCTGGGGCAAGAAGCTTAGCGAGCGAGCAGGGAAAGCCATGGAAAGATGTGCCACCACCAGGAGTGTGATGGAAACCCACAGAGGGGAGTCCTTCTGGAGGCACCTCATCAAAGATTTATCATGCTGGTGAGAGAGCCATGACTGGGGCCACGCCAGGGTTGGGGTGGAGGAAGATGACCAGATCACTCTTTGGCAGCCAAGGACTGACCTGTCATCCAAAGGGACAGGGTTGCAGGGAGAGGAGCCCATGGGTAGCCGGCAGGACTGTTGGTGCCCACAGCCTCCTGGCTACCACAAGTGCCCTAGGCCCCACCCCGCCCGAATGTACCCTTCTTGGCTACTATCAGAACCAGAGTTACATTTATAGAAACTTCGGGAATACACAAGGTTTGAAATTAGGGGATTCAACCTATGGATTTCAGCTTGGGATCTCCTCCCATGTTTCCTCTAATGAGAAAATGAAAGGAGGACTATGAGGGGCTGGTCAGATGGGTGCAAACATTAATGGACCAAACAGGTTACCTCAGGTGCTTCCAGTTAGTTCCCTGACACCCTTTACTAGCTACAGCGAGCTGATTTGACAAAGCTGCACCCAAAGGGCACACAGATCGCTTCCCGCTGCCTCCTTCCCCTCTCCCTGCCCACATGAAGAATGCTGGGAACTGTTGCCAAAGCATTAGGAAAAAAAGAAATAAGACATTGGGGTTGGTCCAATGTAGCAGAGCTTTTCGCGTGCCATCCGGATGCTGTGTTTCTCTGGAACACTGCCGTGTTTCAGAGCTTATAAAATATGATGGCATGTCCGAATTACACTCAGCAATGAAGGCTGAGGGGGGAAAGTGCCTAAGGGAAGTTAAAAGGGGATTCCTAAACCTACCCCACACCCACATCCCTGCCCCTACCCCATCCTGGAGAGTTGACAGAGAAGAGCCAAAGTTTCCACTCCCTGGTGGAAGCTTCCAGGCCTTGAGATGACTCAGTGGATCTGTAGGGGGAGAGGGAAGGACCAAGAGTGAGAAAAGATCATTGTGCTTCAGGGAGGCTCTGACACTCTGCTCGGTTCAGACACTCTGTGATGGTGGGGGAGGGGGGGGAACTGTGGTCCCAGCAGCTCACTTTCCCCGTCTGAAAAACGTGCTTCCTAATACCTGTTTCCATTTTAGTAAGGAGATAAAATCCAAGAAACGCTAAAAGGTATTGAGGGCTCCAAGCAGATTTCCACAGAAGGGGCAGGCACACAACGATTTGTGTTTCAGGCCACAGGCAAGGACCGTCGTCACAAATGGAAGAGGAATTGGGAGCTGGAGGCTGGAAACTGTTGTTGGGCGTGGAAGTGCGGGGGTGCTGGTCGTCTTCTGCTGCCGGACTGCAGGGGTGAGGCTGGGAGGACTCTTTTTTTTAAAAGAGATGTCCACAAGTTCATTCCTATCCAAGGGGGGCAGGAATCTGGAACTCGGGTGTAATTCATCTTCTAAAGACTGAATAAGTTTTTTTTTTTTTGTTTAGTTTTTTGTTTCTTTGCCATTCAGCTCTTGTATTAGGTTTGGTTTGACAGTTGTTTGGGGCTTTACTGAAATTTGTCCCCTCCCCCCAGGCAGGGTGGGTCAGTCAGTCAACACCTGCTGTGGGGCAGCCGCCCTCAGAGTGGGAGAGACCAGAGAGCCTCACCGCTCGCGTTCCAGTCTCAGAGAAGTGATGGATAATGATGCAAAATTCTTCTCTTTAATTATGCCAGCGAATTCCCCAAACCCGTTGTCACATCTGATTATCAAGACATGCCTGCCTCCGAGGTGCCTCCCTCTGGGCCCACCTCCTGGGAGTGGGGCGAACAAAGAAAGAAGTATGGAAGCCAAAGTGATGATTGGGACTGGAGCGACAGGATGGAGAGACTGTAAGGAAATGATACGCACAATTAGTGGGCTGGCAAGTTTACAGACATTACTCAGTAAGCCCCCCATGAGTTCCCTGAATGCACTGACGGGGGCTTTGTAGCAAACGTTAGCTTTTTCTACATCTTAGTGGCAATGAAAATAGAGCAAGTGCAGTTGATTGACTGAACTGAGTAGAGCCTATTTATCCATTCCCAAGCTTTTGTTGAGAGGGGAGGTGAAACCGTCTTCAGCGCTCTGTGGTCTCTGCTCCTCGTGGAGACACCCGCCATCTTTCTCTCTCCTCTGAAAAGTGCTTTGGCTCCGGCACAGGGAGGTCAGTGGGAGAAACCAAGTGGAGGTCAACCTTTTTCTTTCTCCTTTGTTTTTTATTAGGCATGGTTAGTGGCTGGATTTTTTTTAAAAAAAGATCCGAAAGCATGAAGTGGGCAACTTGAGGATTCTCATTTGCATATTCATGTCCAACCTGTGTTGCCAGCACTCAGTTATTTCAAAGGCTGTTGCCAAGGGCCCAGCTTTTAAGGGTCTCTGCATGTGGGGGGCCACCTGTTCTCAAAATGAGAACACCCCGCCGCTTCCCTTCTTTCTGCTGTGCTCTGGGCTTTCTCCAGTGGAATGAACAGCAGCTTCTCCAAGTGGCTGACTTCACCCATCCATGCTCCTTTCTCTATGAAGGTGTTTAAGCGCAGTGAGCTGTGGGCACAGGATTTTGGAGATGGGGGCGATTTTTCTTTTATGCCTGTGTTTTTAATCACCTGTTTTTTTTTAAAAAAGATTTTATTTATTTATTTATTTGGAAAGAGAGAGAGTGAGAGAGAGCATGAGACGGGAGAAGGTCAGAGTGAGAAGCAGACTCCCCATGGAGCTGGGAGCCCGATGTGGGACTCGATCTCAGGACTCCGGGATCATGACCTGAGCCGAAGGCAGTTGCTCAACCAACTGCGCCACCCAGGCGCCCTGTTTGTTTTTTTTTAAATACATTTATTCACTGATTGATTGTGTTTGGTGTCATTCTGGGTTATGCTAGGGGCTAGCAATAGCGGGGAGCACAGTGGTTTGGCATCAGACCCAGGGGACCTGCTCTTTGTGTTCTCATAGCAATGAACTAGAGCAATGCTGGATTGAGATGGTCTGAAAAGAACAATTCTAGAGTAAGAGACAGCTATCAAAGAAATGAGTTTGTTTTGAAGCATGGTAGTTTTCTTTTTTTTTTTTAAAAAAGAGTTTATTTATTTATTTGACAGAGAGAGAGAGATCACAAGTAGGCAGAGAGAGAGGCGGAAGCAGGTTCCCCGTTGATAAGAGAGCCCAATGTGGGTCTCAATTCCAGGACCCTGAGATCGTGTTCTGAGCCGGAGGCAGAGGCTTAACCCACTGAGCCATCCAGGCACCCGAAGCATGGTAGATTTCTATCCATTAAAAGTGATACTTCTTGGGGGCCCAGGGACAGATTGTGGTCCTTCCCCGTCAGAGCAAACCATAAGGGCAGGACTCCGGAATCTCAGGGGTTTTATGAGCATCAGGTGCCCTCTAGCGTCCTAATGGCACCACTGGGTTTACAGGCTTTCATCGTGACAAAAGTGGAGCACGGATGAGGGAGTGAGGAGGGGGAATCTCACTCCTTTTCCATTTGTTCCCTGGGATCTGGGGTGCTGCAGGGGAGGAATAGAGGGAGGGAGGGCACCGCCTTCAGGAAGCAGCAGTGTCTTGCCCCGAAACCATTCGGAGAAAGGGCCGACCACGTCTGGGGCTTCCTGACCAAGTATCCCCACAAGAAGAACAGTTCATGCAGCAGAAAGAGGCTGGATCTGGGACTCGAACACACTAGAGCTCAACTCCTAATTTAGCCACTAACCAACAGTGTGACCTTGGACTAAATGCTTAATCTTTTTGATTATGACACCTTCTACGTGGTGGCAAGAATAAGTGTATTTCAGGATTAGGAAGAGAATGAGACCACTATGCAAGGCATGTGCTGCCTCTCAGGAAACCCTGGCCCCTTTGCGTCTTGCCTGTCCCTCCTCCCCGGTTTGAAACAGCTTCCCAGGTTCGAATCATTTGACACACAGGTACATGGGCTTGCTTCATGAATATGCTATTTCGATCTATAAAAATACTACAAGGGTTTGTGGGTTTTTTGTTTTGCAGTTTTAATTGATTTTGAAAAATAAATCTTCCTTAAACTTGGCCCTAAAAGAGCTCAAGCAACCATTTCCAGGTGAGATGTAGCCATTTGCTCTTTGGTAATTATAAGAAACTGCTGAACATTCGAGTTTGCGCCACCTGCTGGCCAAATGAGGGGATTCACTAATGGGCGGCCCTGCAGTCACCCGCGGCCTGGAGAAGGGGGGGGAGGGGGGGACGAGGACACTCCAGGCAGAATTCTCCTCTTTCTGATAGAGAGCTTCTGGTTTCATTAAAAGTCGTAAATACATTTTCCTAGCGATCCACTCCAATGTAATATCAGAATATTTCCCTAACAAATCTCGAATCTTCTTAGCTTCTAATTTTCTTTTATCTTGGTTTGGGGAGCTTTATTTTTTTTATTTTTATCACAGAAGAGTTTAGATTAATTAGAAAACATTCTCCTGCTTTCTATTTTTACTATGGAGGGAGAAAAGAAGGGTACCTAGGCTACCTACCCTAGCCTAGGTAGCACAGGAAAACGTGAAAATATTTTACGGGCTAATTTCTCTTACCATAGTCTTAAGTCTTACTCCCCTAGAGGAAAGGGGAATAAATTAGAACACATGAATAAGTCATTTTGAAAACTTGCCTTGTGTGTGAGGGGAAGGGGCTGGTGGAATGGAGATATCCATAAGTCAGCCATAAATGTCTAATGAACAAGGATTGAGTTCAACATCTGTCAGGTCGAGGCAAGGGGCAAGGGGGGGGGAGTGTGTGTGTGTGTGTGTGTGTGTGTGGTGTGTCCTTGGGCATGACACTCAAATCTTTGGTTTTGTCATCTATAAAATGATTCATCATAATAGCACCTGTTATAAGGTTGTTGAGGAGATTATATCAGATAATACATTGCAACACACATTCACATAAAAAGCGTTCAATACTGGTAGGACTTTCTATGATTACTCATTCACTTTCTTTCTGCACTAACTTATTTTCAGTTCTTAATGTACCTTTTGCCAGCTTCCTTGGCAATTTGCAGAAGGAACAGGTGGTCTTACTTCACTTCCTGCTGAAATGGAAGAGCAGTTGCTACTTTAACCATCTAGGGATGAAACGTAAAGGGAGAACTTATGCAATCCTGCAACAGGACATTTTGCCAGCCCTCGACTTGGTTCTGAAAACAGAAGACACTGAGGAAATGCTTGTCACCTAACTTAGAGCCAAATTCAATGCTAACCACTAGGAAATAGGCTGGTACTTACACAGGCAGCCATCCTCAGATGTAACCTCTTGTCTGGGAGCTGAGGGGGCAGCCCAAGTGGAGGCCCCCTATTTGTTCTTAGTTTTGGGTTTAAATGGAGACACTTGTACCAAAGAGCCATAAGTCAGGTCCCCCAAATGGTGTTTCTGTTGTCAACCCCAGGCTGCTTTGTCACTTAAGAAGGACCTGGACCTCTCTATGATGTCACCCCCATTTCTCTTTTTTATTCCATGGTACCCTTGTCACAGTGTTCGGGCTGAGTGTGATGGCTCAAATTCAAAACCCAACCACAACATTTCCTGCGGTTTCCACTGCATTTCATTACACAGTGCTAAAAAAAGTTCACGGGGGAAATGCTGTGTCATTACCTAGGAGAGGGGTAACGATTTCAGCTAATTTATGGTAGCACAAATGATATTAGACCTAAATGCACCAAAGACTTTGTCTAAGAACCCGCTCTCATATCAAGATGATTGTGGCGGTTATTTTCGATGATAGTTTTCTTGGTTCAAAACTGCATGTGGAAGACCCAAGTGAATCTACTTCACTCATGAAAGGTAAGACTTCTCATTGCTGTGGTTTAGATGTTATAAAAATGTATATGAAGAGACCAAGACGGACCCTTAGCAGCATCTGTGGCTGGTGGCTGCCTCTAGGAGAGGCCGTCCAGAGTGCGTGCGGACTGTCCTAACTGCTGGCCCCTAGCTCTGGACGTAAGAGGAGTATCCTACCTGAGCTCTACTGTTCTTTGTAACCACGGTGCAAGCTTGTTGTGTGAGGATTAAATGAGCTACTCAGGCATGCAAAATAATCAACACAGTGCCATGCATGTAGTAGTTGCTCAATATTTGGTAATATCACTATCATCGCATTTCTGCCACTCTTCAGGGATGATGATGGTGGAGTTCTTAGATCTCTATGGGTCACTCTCTGGGGTCAGTCTTTCTTCTTCCTTATCTTTCTTACAAGAGAAGAAACCCATGTCTTATCTGAGCCTTGCTGTATTGGGCAAATGACAGTTAATCTTGTTGCAGTCTCCCTATCTTTCAGGGCTTCTGTTCCTTTTTTTTTTTTTTTTTTTTTAATTAGAAGATGGGTCAAAGATTTGAAGGGCTTTACAACTCTGCTACTCCAGTTCTAACACATGTTGAGTAACTGGGGGCCTTGTCAGGCCAGTCCTCCATCTTTGTCACAGTACCTCAGGCAGGCAGCGTGCGTACGAAGAAAATGGTGACCAATGAATGTTTTGTGTGACTGTTTTTCTTCCCCACAGGTCTTGGTTCTTCTCCCTTTCATCATTCTGAGCGCTCTGCTGTAAATCCAATCCCTTCTTATCACACTTAACTTATAAAACTGGGAAAAACAAAAATCAGAATATTGCTCTTGTCCTTGTCTTTGGCCAATGCATTCAAATAACAGGCCAATATGGGCTGACCTACAGCTCAGTTCTGCCATGAGCCTCAGCTAATTTGAGAAGGTGCCAACAAAGTAAACAATAACAATAGCTAACATTTATTGAGCACTGTGCTAAGTTTTGACATGCAGTCACTAATTCAATTCTTGTAACTATCTGAGGTAGGAACTCTTGTTATCCCCAGTCTATAGATGAGGCACCTGGGTTTAGAGAAATTAAGTACCCGCCAATGGTAAAGACAGTGAGTGCTAAGGGCAAGAGCTGAGTTTTAACTCCAGCAGCTTGATCCAAGAGTCTTTGTTCCTAATCACTTGTGAAGTACTTCTAGGCAGATTTATCACAGTTTTTAAAAGGTATTCCTCCAGGAAAGATGCTTAGAAGCCAGAAGATGGACTAGATGAGCTCCTAGGGATTGCTTTACTCCATGATCTTGCCCAAACAATGCCATGTTAATACCATCATATGGTTCTGTAACAAAGCAGCACAAACTTCGGCTTAAACAACAGAAACTTATTGTCTCCCACTTCTGGAGGCTGGAATTCTGAAATCGAGATGTCGGCAGGGTTGGCTCCTCCCGAAGGCTGTTAGGGAAGACTCTGATCCAGGCTTCTCTCCTTGGCTTGCAGGTGGTAACTTCTTCCCCTGTTTCTTCATGTTGTCTTCCCTCAAGGTGTGCTTCTCTCTGTGTCCCAATTTCCCTTTTTATAAGTATACCAGTCAGATTAGATTAGGGCCTAACCTAGTGACCTCACATTAGCTTGATCACCTCTGTAAAGACCTTATCTCCAGATAAGGTCACATTCTGAGGTCCTGGGGCTCTGGCATATCTATTTTTGTGAGGGGACAAAATTTAATCCATGACAGCCCCCCTCTGTCATTTCAAAGTAATGATCAGCTTTGTGACTCCATTTCCTGACAGCAGGGAAGTGGTTTACCTAACAGAGAACTCTCCACGAGGGTTAGCTTTTGGAATCAAACAGGACAACCTTGTTAATGCCTCAGTTGCTACTTTTAGTCAATAGTCAAGTAAATAGATCTCTGGATACTCATTCACAAAAATAGAAAGGACAGGTTTAAGAAATAAAGGAAAAGAAGGGTTAAGTCAGGGGCTAACTTTTAGAAGCTCGTGACTGTTGATGATGTGTGAAAGACTGTCAGTGTATCAAAGACCATTCAGGAATCAGATATCCCCCCAAAGAGGCTGCAATGTTTTCTAATTGGTTTCCTGAAAGAGTTAATTAACCTCTCATAGAGGAGCAACTTACCTTCAGAATCACTTACTAATGCATTGGAGATTCCACTTGTAACCACTAGTGTTGTTAAATAGTGTTATACTCCTAAGAACTGCTTATAATCAGTGCAATTATGTCCTTTCTTCTTTTATCCAGGGTAAGCATCAATCCTGCATTAAATTAGAGAAGAAACAAGGGTGTAGGAAATACAAATTTTAAGATATATTTAATGAAAGAATAATAGCAGCATGATTTAAAGACTTTATACACTAGTTAAGTCAAGGGCTGAAGGAGTAAAATGAGGGAATCTCAGCTGTCTATTGCCTCAGGCTGGGCCAGATTTAAAAATGAAACTGTAAGCATTTGTTTTAAATATTGCTACTCTCTTGTTCATTGAAATTTGAGCATATTATTGAGAAAAGTAGAAAAAAAATCTGTAGAGTCTAACTCTGCTACTATTTGTTTAAGAATGAGTGCCAGGAGGATATCTATATATTAATAATTATCTACATGTTCCAGGAAAGATACACAAGAAGCTCCTTGCTAGGGATTAGAGGTCTGGTGGGAGGAAAACGAGGTTCTCATTGTATAGTCTTTGCAGAGCTTTATTTATTTATGCCATATTCATTTCTAAAAATCAGTCTATGTTTTGGATAACTGTACATGCACAACTAAACTAGTCAAGGACACACGGGTTCCAAGCTCCTTCCAGCCTGCCCTTCCCTGTGCTCGCCCTGGGGCTACCTCTGGGCACCATCTGGAGTATAGTCTAAGTTCATCTGGAAGTCTAAAAATGTGGCTTTGAGCACCTGTCTCCTTCATCCTTGTCAGGCTAAGGTGAGCATTCAAGGCTTGAAGAAATGAAGTTTCAGACCTTCTGTGAAGTAGGGTGAGAAACATTTGGCTTGTTGCTCTGTCAGGCTTTAGGGACTGGAAGTTGTTAGCTGTCCATGCACTTGTATGTGTCTGGGGACAACCCCTTCCCCCAATCATAGAATCTTAAGTTTCTGAGAGTCTTGAGATTTCAAGCAAGTCACCCACCCCGGCCCCCCTTGAATCCCTTCTCTAGCATCTCCATCCCAACGGCTGTCCTTCCTGTGATTGTCTACCAGCCATGTTTGCTCTTCAGTCAAGTTCTCCTTGGCAAAAAACTCCTCCTTTATATGGTGTTGAATTTGAACGCTACATAACTTCCACCTGTGACCTTGGCCCTACCATTCTGTGCCTCCTGGAATGAGGTTAATTTCTACTTCACGGGAAGGATCCTTCAAGTGGATGCCCTGTCCCCTATTTCACAGACTCTTCTTTCAAGTAACTCTAGAGTCTATATCTCTCCTTCCGGTAAGCTGGTCTTCAGATAACCTTGATCTCCTGGATACCCTCTTTGGAATGTCTGTAACTATAAGAGAATGGGGTTCCCAACAGTGAAGGCAACATTTTCCCAGGGCTCTGAGCAGTTGAGAGTACACAGCTATCACCAGCCTTCCTCTATAAGTTGCAAACTTAAAATTTAAACCAAGATCAAAGCATCATTTCTTATTTGTTCCCTGCGGGAGTAGCGGGTGGGGGCGAGTAGTTACATCATATCATTACATCACACTGTTGACTCTCTCTGAGCTGACTGTTGCATAAAATGCCTCAGTATTTCCACAACATGGCTCTGAATGCCATGCTTGCTTTATTTGGAACCACAGCAGAGCCCTGCATCTTTCCCTATATCATTTCCTCTTATTAGCCCATGGTTAGAACTCAGATTTTAAACCCAGATTCTATCTTCTTAGGTATTCCTCTGGTGTGTTAAGAGACCTGTCTCTGTGTCTTCATCGAAATCAGTGATAAAAAGTGCTCCTCTGGGGATAGAACTCAGATCAGATTCAATTCTACTTTGGAAGTGAAAGAGGGCCAGTGTGGGGAGGGAGCCCACACAAGACTTGAGTACTTGGAGAGTTTCCCAATCAGATACTTAGGTTTATCTCATTCAGAATGAGTACTGGAATTTGTAAAGCATAGAGATAATTGTTTATATTTTTGCTCATGAAGAACAGCCCTGTTTCTAGAAAGGTGTTAGCAGTTTGGGGTGGAGAGCCTGTAGAAGAATGAGAACAGCCTGCAGACCCCTGCCAATCATTTCTCTCAAGGTTTCAAGATCAGAGAGAAGGGTCCTGGGGTCATTGGACAGGAAGTTTGTCTTATGCTTTCAGCACTCAGAATTTTAGAGTTTTTCATTTAGGATGGCTGCAGAGTTCCAGGAAAAACTTTAAGTAAGTATTTTAAGTTTTAAAATCCACTAACTTTTCTTTCCTTCTTTCATTTTTTTCTTGGGAACTCATATTTAAGGACTTAGGGAGAATTTAGGAATCATAGATTATTAGAGTTGAGTGAATCTTGGCTGTTAGGCTCATTTGTGAAATGGGAGAGTAAAAGTATGTGTTGTGTGAAAGTTGTAAAGACATGAGAAAATGCATGGACAGTACTTTCAGTGGATGCTGGCTCATTTTAAAGGTTCAGTAACATGTACTGTTCTTATCATGATGGGTTCAAAACCAGCAGCCCTTTCTCCCCTCTCTTCTCTTGACTAACAGATTTTGGCTCAAAGATAATAAAGAACATTCTATTAACCAGAGCTAATCAACAAGGTAATTAGGAGGTTGTGACCTTATCATTCTTCAGTGGTACTGGAGCAGAAACTTGGCCATACTGGGAATGTTGTTAGTGGAAACATGTCTTGAGACATACTGGGCTGCATGTGCTCTTCTAGCCAAGTCGGAATGTCTGGCTACCTACAGTATTATCTTGGATCACAGTGTGTTAGCACTAGGATGCCCTGACTCCAGTCAGGTAAGATTCCCTCCTTTCTCTCAGTATCTCCAGGGCTAGCGTTAGCCATGGTAACTAGGACAGTCCACCCCATTACCTCCCAGTGGCACTCCCAGCATTTTCTGCATTGGCAAAAATACAGCCATAGGGAAATAGAGTATTTGTGGGATCCCAGCCTTCTGTCCTTTTTCCTTTTTCTGATCTTAAAAGATAAAAGATTCATAGAGTTAGTCTTGGGTCAAGACAGATGGTACAAAGCCTTTATTGAGATTAGCAAAAGCTGATTACATATAAATTCTTGAAACAACTAACAATGATATTAACAATAAATAAATAAAATCAATTACAACAAAAAAGAAAAAAAGAGGGAAAGAAAGAAAATCTAGACAGAAAACTTCAAGGACCTAAAAAATAGTGCGTAAGTACTTTTGTTATTTTATTGTGTTTTTTTTTAAGATTTTATTTATTTATTTGACAGAGAGAGACACAGAGAGAGAGGGAACACAAGCAGGGGGTGTGGGAGAGGGAGAAGCAGGTCTCCTGCCAAGTTGGGAGCCTGACACAGGGCTCGATCCCAGGATCCTGGGATCATGACCTGAGCCGAAGGCAGACGCTTAACGACTGTGCCACCCAGCCACCCCTTGTTATTTTATTGTGAGAAAAATTTAAAATTAGAATGGAGGAAAACAAAAAAGAGTTTATATTTATATAAGCTCAAAATTAGGCATCATTCTTATGCATAATATTATTGCCTAGGCAAGACTCATGTTAGATTAGTAGTTTTTTTTTTTATAGGCCCAGTGTTGAGCTTTAGAAAAGTACTCTGTAAGACTCTGATTCCATCTAGTGAAACTCAGTGGTTCTGAGTGTGAGATCTGGCGTCAGACAGTCCAGATTTGAACCCTGGCCCATACTTACAAGCAAATTGCCCACCTCTCTGTGACTTCATTTCTCCAACTCTAAAAAATATATCAATATCTAAAATGTATAAAAACTTCTTCACCTCAATAACAAAAAACAAGTAACCTGATTTAAAAAATGGGCAAAGGCCTTGAATAGACATCTTTTTCAAAGAAGATACCTAAATAGTCAACAGGTAAATGAAAAGATGCTCAACATCACTAATCACTGCTGATCAAATAATGCAAATCAAAATTACTGTGAGGTACCAACTTATACTTGTTAGGATGGCGATTATCAAGAAAGCAAGAGGTAAGCGTTGGTGAGGATGCGGAGAAATGGAAACCCTTGTGCACTGTTGGCAGGAATACAAAACGGAGC
The DNA here is from genome assembly GCA_028533885.1 of Nasua narica. Classification (NCBI taxonomy): domain Eukaryota; kingdom Metazoa; phylum Chordata; class Mammalia; order Carnivora; family Procyonidae; genus Nasua; species Nasua narica. The sequence continues at coordinate 118,206,355 of CM052810.1, read as the reverse complement.
AGCTGCTGTGGAAAACAGCATGGAGGGTCCTCAAAAAATTTAAAAAAGAAATGTCATATCATCCAACAATTTCACTTCTGGATTTTTATGCAAAAGAATTAAAATCAGGATCTCAAAGAGGTATATGCACTCCAATATTCATTGTGGCACTATTCATAATAGCCCACATATGGAAGCAACATAAATGTCTACCAACAGATAAACCAACAAAGGTGGTATATTCTGACAAGGGAAGTTTATTTAGCCTTAAAAAGAAGCTAATTCTTCCATACGTGATGACGTGGATGAACCTGGGGGACACTATGTTAAGTCAAGTAAGGCAGTCACAGAAGGACAAATACTGCATGATTCCGTTTATATGAGGTATATAAAATACTCAGACTCAGGGAAGCAGAAGTAGAATGGTGGTTACCAGGGGCTGGGGGCAGGGGAAATGGGGAGTTGCTGTTCAACCAGTACAAAACTTCATTTATGCCAAATGACTAGGTTCTAGAGATCTGTTGTACAACATTGTGACTACACTTACAATACTGTGTTGTACACATCACTTAAGGGAATGGATCCCATATTAAGTGTTTCTTACCACATTAAAAACAAATAAATGAAACAAAAGTAACAACAACAAAACATACCTGAGATATGGTTAAAGTTAGATGAAATCATTTGTGCAATATCCAAATGCATTAAGAACCTGACACATACTAAGTATTAAATAACCATTGATAATATTTTCCTGTTATACCCGTGGGAAGCTAGTTTGCTTGGATTACTGATCCAAAACCCAGGCACCATCATTCATTGGGTAGCATCATACTCAATTCCAGCTGCCATATCTAAGAGCAAAAACAGACCCAGATGGCTAAGAGAAATTAGCACCCCGCGCCCCCCCCCCACCCCAGGATAGGACTGAATGGTTTTTACCAGGTCTTAAGCCGTGTATCTATAATGGAACCCTTTCCGTGTCCAATTTCTCAAAAGGGACTGAAATGGAACTGTTTAAGGCAGTTGCTGGTTATAGAATGTGACAGAATGCTACATTGCCTTGCCTGACCCATTTCAGGCCAGAGTGCTATTTATTTCTAGGGACTAATCAGGCAAGAGCTATGATCTGGTGCTTTCTTAGGCAGGTGCTGTGTGCAGAAAGAGCCTGGAGATTCAGCTAAACTAGAATCTGCACTAGAGCCCTGGCTATTTTAGTGCCTTATATATATAGTAGGATGGAAATTATTCATATTTTCTTTTTGAAAATGTGTCACAGAATTGAGAAAGAATGTCAGTATTATGAATATCAACAGAATTGTCTTATTTTTTAACAGGCAAAAATCCATGAAATTGTTGACCAGCATTGTCCTTATAAACTGTGGCTTAGTTTAGATTGTTACAAATAATTTCTCTATATTACACAGCTTTCCATTTTGAGACTGTTTAACTATTTCCTCCATACTGGTAGGACTCTGATCTGTCATATTCCTGAGAATTATTGGGATTGATAGAGAATAAAGCCAAAACTGGGCATTTTTCTTAGAAGCGCCTGGTTATTTTCTTTATTAAATATTGACTGGGTTGCCCAAGGAAGTTATGGGTTTCTGGAAAGATTTAATTTATTCTCTTCTATTATTTTATTTTGTTTATTTATTTATTTTTTTTAGAGGAGGGAAGGATCAGAGAGAGAATCATATGTAGACTCAACGCCCAGCACAGAGCCCCACCTCATAACGCTGAAATCATGACCTGAGCTGAAATCAAGAGCCAGACTCTTAACCAATTGAGCCACCCAAGAACCCCTGGAGAGATTTTAAATTGAAGTGGTCCTTTTTAGCCTGGATGGCTTGGCCATATCATCCTATAGGCAGAGAAGTGGATGAAAGGATTCCTAAGGCTCCCTGTTCTGTGACCACTGAACCCAGAAAGGCTCAACAAGGACAGAGGTTCCTTCACAGTGTCTTGGGACCAACAGATCATAAGTCACCATGGTGACTAGTTTCCAAAGGCAGGCTTACAGAAAAACCAGAGGTAGGGAGCTCCTGTGGAAATAGTCAAAGGCTTAAGGACGTTAAAGGATTTCAATCAAACTGATCTATAATAGCACAATCAATGGGATTGGCAAGCCCTATCTTAAGTGATAGATTGCCCCCTCGTCAGAAAGGCTCACATAGGCTGACTTCCAAATTCATTCAATAAATATTTTTGAATAGTGGTCTGTGTGCCAGCACTGTGCTAGGCAAGGGAATATAAAGATAAGCAAAGCATTATGGTTCCTGATTTCATGAAATTGGTTGGGGAGACCCATATTCACTAACTAATTACACAAATATGTAATGACAGATTGTGATAAGTGTCCTGTACAAGACAGAACCAAGTTGGGGTACAAAAAATGTGGTCAGAGTTTAGAACCGTACAGGCTTCCCTGAGGAAGTGGCTGAGATCTACAGGATAAGGAAACTAGAAAGCAGGTAAAATGGAACCTTCCTAGGCAAGAGCATGGGCAAAGTGTCTGAGGGGCTAGCTGAGGAGGAGAATAGCTTAAAATGAGGCTAATTAGGAGTGCTGGGGCTATGTCATTTATGTAATGCATTTTAGTCCTTAGCCAAAATGCATTGGGAACATATTGAAGTGTTTAAGAAAGTGGTGGTGGGGAAAGGAGTAAAATAATCATATTTGAATTTTGATAAATCTGACTGCAGTGAGGAGAAATCATTGAAATTATACAAGGGTAAATATACTATACTTGAGATAAGAGATGATGCAAACTTGAACAGATGATTGCCTTGGAGAAGAAAAGCAGTAGACAAGTTAGGAGATCAAGTTGATAATATTGGTTCTTGCCTGTGAAAGGGTAGGTGGGAGGAGAAAGGTAGGAACTCCAGATCTGAATACCTTATGGATATCCAGATAGAGCTATAGAGGGCATAGTGGGATTTTTTAGATGAGATCAGAGAAAAAGTCTGGGTGGTTCTCCTCGTGCCTCCAAACTAAATAAGGAAAGAGCCCCATAAACGAGGGGTGGTAGACAGACAACATCTCAACTTAGCTTGACCATAGATTCCTGGAGAAGCTCCTCTAAGGCATCCTGAGTAGTAGCCTCAGCTTTTGGATTATAATAAGCTCTATGAAGGAAGGGACCATGTCGTTCCTTACTGGCCAGGACTTAGCATAATGCCCAGTATATGTCCTCCCAAATAGTGTAGATAAAAATATGGTATTTTCCCAAGAGCACAGAGAATATCGGAAGTGATGGTGAGACGGAAAGAGCCTAGGCAGTCATATCTCAGACACCTGGGGCAATGACCTTCTGATTCCCCTCCCTTCCTCTCTCCTTCCCTTTCTTCCAGATCGTGTGCTTTTGTTGAGACTATACCTTTAAAAGCTTTAAACGTTGCTTGGGTGAATATATTTGATTTTATTTTGAGATGATCCCATATCTGGGAGCATTCGTTTATGTAGAACACTTTTGGATTGAATGAAACAGGGATTTGCCAATTGTAGTTACTTGGAGAAATGAGCACAGAACTCAGGTCCAGGTGAAACAAAGGAAATAACACCAGTAGGTAGACCCAACAACACAACTGGCATGGTTGGAAATTCAGCAAAGCAAGTTCCTATAGATTTTAAAAGTCTTGGCAACAGCGGAGGCCAGGAAGATCAGGGAGCAGCAGGTCAGACATTTTTAAAATAGTGCAACAAAGCCAGGACCTGGGAGAAGGAAGAGCCTCAGCAAATGATGTTGATGAACTTCAGCTCCAAGGACAAGCTGTGCAAGGGTTCCTTAACCCGCAGGTGGTTACTTGCAACAAGAAGAAATCAGAGATCTAAAAGGTGAACTATCAGTGGGGCTCCGACTAAGATGGAGATGACTTCACGGGTTGGTGGTGACAGTAATTTAGACAACTTTGCCTGAGAATTCTGATTCCTGTTGTGATCCTCTTCATTTTCATGCAAAAAGGATGAGTGTATTTTCCCTTAAAATAATGACATATATGTCCAGGTGGCCTGATACCACTGAAAATTTGGTTCTTCAAAGTCATTGATACATTGTAATTGTGAAAGGACTACCTCACCTTATGAGACTACCTCATAAACAGATGTTTCCAGAAAGGTGAACAAAAATGAATAGAATTACTGATCTCTTCAAATGGGTATGGTTTCATGCAGCAGATATTAAATATTTTCTTCACAATAAGTATGTGTGTGTGTGTACACGATATAATTTTTCTGGTTCTTTCATCCTATATTATTTAGCAACAAATATTGAATTTTGACACTTCAGGCTTTTTCATGTGACTCTTCAACCAACCTACATGAGTGATACAGGGTGCTGATATCTGGGGAAGCATCCGTGTAGAGAACTTGTTTTTGGAGGAGGTGTGGGGCCAGGGTCAGTCCAATCTAGGACCACAAATATGAGCAAGGAGCAGGCCTGCTGTCACTGTAACTGTGGGCCAAAGAGTCTTAATTTAGCTTTATGTCTTCATGGGGCTTCAGAGACATTTCAAATACAGGCTTTCCAACCATCTTGGGTATAAGTTGTTTCAGATATTCTGGGTCTTGTGTAATATTTACAATCACCATAATTACATGAATACCCTATGTTTTCCTTCTTCCGAATGACTGGTTACTCTTGTTACCAGCTCTCCACAGACAGCTGTGTGGGCATCCGTGTTCACAGCGGCCTTGAAGAGGCTGTTCAGCCTCCACAGCATCCTCTAGAACCCGCAGGCTTGTCTTGGACTCTCCCTCCCTCCACTTCCATACTTGTTTCTTCTTTTCAGTCCTCTTGTCCTTCTGCCCTTTCCCTACCCTCCTATCTGGAATCCTACCTAGCGGTTCTCCACTCCCCTTAGTTTATACCAGTCATGTGATGCTTCCTTGCCCTCCTTCCCCTGACCTGCCACAGCTTACAAAACTAGTTCCAGACCTTTCTTCTCAGCAAAATAAGACATCTAATCCGCTCATGAAAGTATTCTACTTCTCTCTGAACATTTCGGTACGGGACAAATAATTAACATTCTGGAGTTCAAGGGGTGGGGGCTAGAAGCATGGGGCTGGTAGTGGTAGAGATCATTCTGGATGGGAAAGGCTTTCAATTTCCCTGACATCATATTAAGCAGACAAAACCTAAATATTGGGCAGGTGCCATCAGGGCCCTTGATGGAATAAGTCATCACTGCCCTTCTTTTCAAAGAAGTCTTAAAAAGGGACCCTGGGACATTCCCAGTGGGTGGGACCCCTTCATTTATCAAAAGAAGCATGATCTCAATGATCTAAATGAGTCCAGGTTGGACTAGGTAAGGAATGAGACCAAAAAGATGTGTCCTTGAAAGCAGCCAATTTCGTAGCCTGGGGGTAGGCATTTGCCATCTGCTGAGTCACACTGCCTTGGGATTAGCCAGCTCTACTTTCTGTTTCAACAACAAAAAGTCTTGCAAAACTGCTGGCATGTGAGACAGAGGTATCCAGAAGGTCTTGGCATCTCTTCCAGCAACATAATGGGTCTTGGGGAAGAGACTCGTGAGGGCGTGGTCCATGCACTCCACCACCAGGGAGAGGTCCACGTTCACAAAGGAAGTTGTGCCTTTCAGCTTGTCTAGACCTGTAGAAAGAGACAAAAGTACATGTAATCTTTGGAAGAAGGGGGAAAGGTGTGTGTGAGGCCCGGGTGTAAATGGGAGGATGTGTGTGTGTCTGAAAATTTATTTTGAATTCACTGTTATAAATTGAGGTCCCTTGTGGTGGGTTTCTATCTATTCCTCCAAAAAGGATGCAGCAGTGTGTTTTCATTAGACCGATGGCTCTCAAACTTCAGTGGGCAGCAGAATCTCCTTAAGGGCTTGTTAAATCCCATTGGCTGGGTCCCACCACCAGCTTCTGGCTCAGTAGGTGTGAAGTGGGACCCAATAATTTGCATTTCTATCAAGTTTCCAGGTGATGCTGATGGTGCAGGTCCAAGGACCAGACTTTGAGAAGCACTACTTTAAAGCAATGGGGGAAAGATACTTTATAAAGTCTGTGAGGCCTCTGAGCCCAAGAAGTTATGGCTTTGATTCTAAATTTGTTTTAAGGGACTAACTATTATATGTCTAAGAAATGAGGAGGGGCTGTGTGTGTGTGTGTGTGTGTGTGTGCACGCACACTCACATATCGTGTGTCTCTATATTTCAGTGAATAAAGAGGGAATCATCCCCAAAAGTCTTGACTCAGAAAGCTAAGCATATCCCGTTGATCAGGCAGCTGAAATGCTTGAGTAATGCACTAGATTAGTTTTAAAGAGTCTGGTATTTTATCAGAAGATTGGTAATGGCTCGGACCTTTCCTTCGGTATCCTTTTTTTTTTTTTTTTCAAAAGATTTTATTTATTTATTTGACGGAGGGAGGGAGGGGGAGAGAGAGAGAGGGAGGGAAAGCACAAGCAGGGGGAGCAGCAGGCAGAGGAAGAGGGAGAAACAGGCTCACAGAGCAGGGAGCCTGATGTAGGGCTCGATCCCAGGACCCTGGGATTAGGACCTGAGCCAAGGCAGATGCTTAACTGACTGAGCCACCCAGGTGCCCCACCTTTGGTGTTCTTAAAACATACCTGAGTTGTGTCTTCTCAAGAGAAAAATCTATGATTTTAACTCTCCTTTTCAACTTCAGTCCCCAGTAGTCACAAGTTGTTCAAAGAAGTTCAAAGAACTGAGATTACCTAACAAGTCTTAGTGGCTATTTTAAACTTTTTACAACTATAGCTTGGGAAATGAAGAAAGGTGAGCTTAAATTTGTGATTGGCTATGAGTCTGGCTGATGTTCAAGTCCTGGTTTAGAAAACTAATGAAAACAACCAGTGCAAAATTGGGGTCAAAGCCTTTTGGTACTTCTGAGAGGGGACACCTAAGCCAGAGGCCAAGTCAAAAATAATTTTGAGATGGAAGTTGATGACATATTCATAGGCATTTAGAAAGTATCAATGTTAATATCAAATAGAGAAAGCTCTTTTAAATGAAGGATTTTTAAAAAAGATTTTATTTATGTATTTGAAAGAGAGACAGAGACAGCATGAGCAGGGAGGAGAGGGAGAAGCAGGCTCCCTGCTAAGCACGGAGCCCCATGCGGGGCTCAATCCCAGGACCCTGGGATCATGACTTGAGCCAAAGGCAGACACTTAACCGACTGAGCCACCCAGGCGCCCTTATTTCTGAACCTACATAGAATTTTCAGAGTTGGTAATGTGAGAAATGTGAGAAACAAGAGTATTTAACAGCAGCGGTTCTCAACCTCTAGTGACATGATAGCACGCGGAGGTTTGTGAAACCAGATGTTCTTGTTGATATGTGTGCGTGCCCGTGCATGTGCAGTGAGGTCAGGTGGCTGGGGGAGTCCATCATTCCAAAAACCTCCCCAGGCGGATCTGACTTGGCTCTTGGCTCCTTCTCGACAACTTCTGGCCTTGAACCTTGCCACAGTTGGCTGTCTCACCAAACCCACCGGGTGAAGCAGCAGCATCAGAGTTTCGAGGTTACAGTGACACAAAGTTAGGTGGGGCCCTGTTTGGCTTACAGCAGGAGCTCAGTAAGTGTTTGAGGAATGTTGACTAAGCTTTAAACAGGACCAGGAAGTCTGAGGCGGAGACTTCCCCGGTACAGGAAGTTCCGCCGGCTGCTTGATGCCTCCTTCCCATTATGGCGCAGGGCCCAAGACTAAATGGCAAAGTCAGGCTGTCTGGCTTCAAAGCCAGCTCTTCCACTTACCAACTGTGCGGCAAGTTGCTTCTCTGTGCCTCTGTTTCTAGACATTTCAGGTAATATCTACTTCATAGGGTTTATTTGGGCATTTAAAATGAGACAGTCCATGTAAAGTACTTAGAACGGTGACAAGTACCAAATGTTCAGTATATGTTAGTCATCATACTCTAATCTATTATTTCTCCATCCCTGACTCAATTTGACTTATGCTGCTTCGCCTTCCATCTCCGCCACCCCCCACCCCCACCCCGTGCATTCTTGCTCTGGAAGGCTTCCGCCCAAATAATTCCTTCCCGGCCTTTAGGCCTTACTCAAACCCGACCTGTCTCATAAAGGCCACTGACTAGCAATGCTTTCATCCAGTTCTGAATTCCTTTGGGCAATTAGAGACTGGATCGTCTAGCACCCCTTTTGGGCTATTAGGGGCTGTCTAAGAATTACAAGTTCAATTTTCTTGCATTCTGCACAGTCTCACTGTTTTACAATCCTACCTGGTTATTTTTTCTCCTCAACTAGACTAAGCTGGTTAAGGGTCAGAGACTGAGTCTTGATATTTTGTAACCTTCATAAGTCCTTGACCAATGTTTAGTGAGTGGTTGGTGTTTACCAAAAAGAGGAGGCTTGTGTAGACGTGAAGACTGTGGGCTCCAGTCTGGGCATGACTGGGAGGAGTTTTACAGCTGTGTGTAGAACATTCACCTTTCCAAGCCTCTGCTCACTACTCCTATGGTTCTTTTGAGGAGTAAATGATAGAATTCGTAAGGCGCTTAATATAGAACTTGGCACTTGGTAAATGCTCAGTAAATGTTAGTAAACACTTGAAGTTAACAGATGGCACTGGAGTTAATAGGGATCTCTAATCCATATTTAATCTCCCTATTGGTATATTATTATTAAAACCTTATTTTTTCATTTATATTTGAGTCTCCTTCATGTTGCTTATGACAATGAACCCCAGAGGAAGCCTGGGTCCACCCAGAGACTTACTTTTTTCAATGTAACCTTCTCCGTACTGTTGTTTGATATCTGGAGACAGATGCTTCCAAATGGCGAGTTTTTTTTCAGTGGCTTTTATTGGATCTGATAATCCTGTTTTGAATAATCCTGGTTCAATACATGAAACGTGCACACCAAAAGCTTTCATGTCTCGTCTGTGAAAAGAACACATTGATGATGTTTAATCCAGGGTTGTTTAGAAAAGGCTTGCTATTTGGGTGATTATTTTCTAATGACTTTTCTCATGGCATCACAGAATTGGGTGGGTTGGAAAGGAGTATCTAGTTCTACACTCCCGGTTTGCAGGGAGGAAGCCAAAGTTTGGGTGGTAAAGGCTGGTTTAGTGGCAGAATGGAAAAGGGATCTGGGTAGACCCACGCCTAGACTAGTGCTCCCCACTAAGCCATACTCTCTCATTAAATTGACAAGCAGTCGGATTAAGGACAGGTTTCTTCTTGGTATGCAAAATACCTTATGGGGAAATGGAGTAATGATTGGCCTGAGTGGACAAATCTACTTCCATTTTAGAAAGGTGAGGACATTGCAGCACAAATGAGGACAGGCTGGGGACACAGTGTGACAATCTCTGATATGGCTCACCTGCTCCCTATGCTACTCAGTGAGCTCTTTCAATATGTGGCCTCAGAAAACCAAATCTACTGATTTACTGGGCAACAAGGTTTTAGGGGAATCATGGTGCATGTCCCCCTCTTAAAAGCAAAACAAAGAATTGCAAACTATTATATAAACAATTATTTCTTAAATTTAATGTATATTTCCACGAAGGATCTATGAAGAAGTAATTATTCATTTTATACAAGTCTTTACCTCATGGTATTTAAAGAACTCTAAAGATGAGCTTAAAATGTGAATTCTCTTAGGTTCTGCTTTCTAGCAACATGCCTATTGTTTAGTTTGCAGAGTAGTTTACTAAAAATGCAAATTAACTTGATTTTGAAAGATTTTAAAGATTTTAAAAAGTATGTTGCTTGCATTAAAATTATTAAAAAGCTATTTTCTAACTTAATTTACTTTACTCACCTATCTTCTGAGTTCCTTTGGGTTTTGGAAAGTATTTGGGAAGATTTGTCTCCTCATCTACTAATGAAATAACATACAATCTAGGGACAAATGGCTTTAAGTCACTCAACTAAGTTGACCAGGCAAGTCAACCCAGTATGAACCCAGTATGTGTGCTGGGCAAATACAGCTTTGAAGAGCCCCGGCCTTCTCCCAGTTGGACCATTGTCCCTAAATCCTCCTATATATAGAAATTCTGGAGCCACCACTGGACTGTGGCCTGCGTGCACAATGCCATTTCCAATACCAGCTCCATAATTTAGAAAACAACAACCACAACAAACCATTCTTTACTGGGTAATTTCAGGAATGTATAGCTGCGTCACAAACACGCAAGTCCTTCGGTTGAAAATCCCTTTTAAAAAGTTGTTATTACTTTCCAAGACTAGTGCTCCCAAGTGGGTGGTAAGAAACCCTGGTGCTTTTTGTCTCTCTCTTTCCTCCCATCATGTGGCCCCATGCCCAGCATACATGTGTGAAGTAGTTGGCAGAATGAAGTAACTTCCAGCTGGAGGGCAGTCCCAGGAAACAAGAGAGAGCTGGAAAGATGACAGAGAGGAGCTCAGGAAAGTGACCCCCTAACATAGTTTATGCACTGCCCACGTGCATGTGTGGGTCTGACTTAGAGAAGTGAACTCTGGGACAAGCATCTTCCACATCCCAGACTGCTACTGTGTAGTACATCTGCAGAATCAGATCTGAATAGCACAGGAAAGTCTTTAAAAATCAAGCCAACATTGAAATCTCAAAGTACAGAATGATGGTTAGCAATTGTGACCTGAAAGCAACCACATCAACTATCTGTTATAACAAAAATATTGGGGGACCTTGGTGGCTCAGTCATTTAGGCATCTGACTTCAGCTCAGGCAGGCACCGTCCCTCCTTCTACCCCTCCCTCCAACTCATGCGTGCTCTCTCTCTTTCAAACAAGTAAAATGAAACAAAAATATCAACCTTCCCCATGGGACTTAAATAAGACCCATAGTCTCATATCATTCCAAATATTCAGCATAGAAAGAACTGGCACATTCCAAATGTCCAGCATAAAAAGAACTGGAAAATCTCCACTCAAATGGAAAAGACGATGGCAGATGCTAATGCCAAAGGACACAGATATTAGAATTACCAAAGTCTTTAACGCAGCTATTATAAAAACGCTCCAAATACAAAGGAAAATACTCTTGAAGTGAATGGGAAGTTAGAATGCCTCTCAGAGAAAAGACAAAGAAGAACCAAATGAAAATTTTACACTTAAAAAATACAATAACCAAAATAAAATATTTTTTGGTTGGACTCAAGAGCACAGTGATGATGGAGGAAAGTCAGTGAATTTGAAGGCAGACCATTAGAAGTTATCTAATCTGTACAGCAGAGAGAAAAATGAGAAAGTAAACAGAACTTTAAGGATCTTTGGGACAAAGTCAAAGGTCTAACATTTGTGTTATAGAGTCTCAGGAGGAGAGAAAGAATGGGTTGCAGAAAAGAATGTTTGAAGAGACAATAGCTGAAAACTCATCAAATTTGGCAAAAGACATAAACCTACAGATTCAGGAAGCCCAGTGAATCTCAAATGTTATAAACCCAGAGAAATCTATGCCTGGGGGCACCGAGTTGGGCCTTTGTTTGCTAAACAGGTCCTTTGTTTTAAGCTCTGGGGTTCTCTGATAACACACAGCAAAAAAAAAAAAAAAAAAAGTGGTCAGTGCTTTCTTGTGGAAGCAAAATCTTCACCTCTGATTAGTAAATTTCTGCTCTGAGTTTTTTTTTTGGAAATGGAAGCATCAGAGGAAAATTGTCTTTCTTGTCCTTGGGGGGTGGGGTAGGGATGAGAAAGTTATCATTCATTTAACTAGTGTCTGAAATGTATGGAAATTTGAGTCTGGAACTTGCAATGAGAGGGAAAAAAAGCTGCATAGCTGAGTCATTATTTTGTGATAATTACATTTACTTTACCAGATAATTTCCTACTGACGGGTTTAAATAAGATGATACTGTTGTGTCTGCAGCCGACAGTCATACCAATGGAGAGTTCTACCTTGACTTAGGGTCTCTATATGATTTCCTAACTATTTAACACACTGACCTGTTGAATACAAGCTTACCATCACTGTCAGCATCATGCATTAATGCAAAAAAGTAAAAAAGAGTTGGATAGTTCAAATCTCAGTCCTACCACTTACCAGTTGGGTGGCCTTGGGCAAGTTACTTAATCTCTTTGTTTCAGTGGTATTGCCTACAAATGGGGAATAATTTAAAGCACTAAATAGAGTGTCTAGTACATAATAAACATTCAGTAAACATTAGCAGCAATTATTTCCTAATATGTCAATATTTGCTTTACCTTAAGCTGTCATTGAAACCTTCTACTGCATATTTGGATGGATTATAGCCCCCTCCACTAAATGCCAGCCGACCTCCAATGCTGGAGACATTGATAATCCTTCCTTGAGCTTTTTTGACCAAGGGAAGCAAATTTAGAGTCACATTGATGAGGCCAAACAAGTTCACTTCAATCGGTTCTCTGTAGTCCTCCACTGTCAGCCAGTCCGTGGGAGCCAGCACACCACTAATGCCGGCGTTGTTGATCAGACCCCAGAGACCTAGAGTGGAAAGAAAGCAGGTATGATAGAAGATGGCACTTAGATGGGCATCCTTGATGGAAATACAGCCCCTGCTTTACACAACTCTTGTAATTTCCTCCTTCTAGCCACATTCCTGCTTTGAAATGCTTTACAGTTTTGGGAAGGAACTACTTCTGAGAGGGGAGGGAGGCTAACTTAAAATAGTTGAAGCTCTGTTACAGGAAGCCAATCTCACGGTAACTCTATTTCTGGTTCTGAATGTAAAATACTGACACTGTCTCAATGAGCCTTTTGCTTTTTCATCTTAGATACAGAGTAAATTGGTCTATTTTTCCCACTTGCTAGGTCGCGAAGCCAGAGATTATTTATTTATAAACTGCTTTTTACAAAGAGCAATACAATCTACTTCGCATCTATTTTTGGTAAAAAAAAAAAAATCTAATCATCAATTGTTTTATGATGGAAAACATTGAATATTGTTAAAGTTGTTTGGAATTCAAGCATTAAAAATTGTGTGGAGCATTATTAAACCGTGGCTTTTGCGGTTCGGAGTCTCAACTAAATGATGAAGAGATGATAGAGAAAAATCACATACATGGATTGCTTGCATGATCTGTAGCTTTTAGCCCTAAGTTCCTTCGCTGTGAATGTAGCTAAACTAGAATTTCATGAGAGAAGAGCAGGAAAAGTCAATACCTCAAACTCAGTTCTAAATTCGCCCATTGGGACTTATGACTGAGGATAACGTGGGCTGTGTCTCTCATGCAAACAGTGAGCTTGCAACTCAAAATTACCGAGGGCTCTATCCTAAGATTTTTCCAAGATTCTCCAGTACCGTAGCTGGTATTTAGGAGACATTTTCTTGAAAGGTCATTTAAGATCCAAACACATTTTATTTAGCTGTAGCTAATTTACAACACCCCCTCCATTCTTCCCACCTCCACATCACTTACCTTTCTCCCCAACTTGATTTTTCACCCACTGGGCAGTTCTTTTGACATTCTCAGGGTCAGTTACATCCAGAAGCACAGTGTGAAGCCTTTCTGAAGTTTCTGCCTTTAAAGCTGTTGATTGTGATTCAGTCAGACAGGCAGCAATTACACGAAATCCTTTTTTATCAAAAGTTCTGGCTGCCAAATTTCCAAAGCCCGTGTCACAACCAGTTATGAAAATATACTTATCTGTGATGTCTGCAATCTTTAGTTGTCTTTTATAATTCCATAGAAAACCACAAAAGATTACGAGGGCTAACACCCAAAAGAACATTTTTTTTTCCTGTATATGATAGGGACTCTCCTTTTTTGAACAATGAAAGAAGCCGGTGACCTGAAAATTCAAAATTAGAAAGAAAACTCAAATTAGAACCATCAGGGTGCTATAACCCAACATTGATAAACTTCAGATGTTTTAATGCATTTGAGTGAATAGTTACTAAAAAAAAAAAAAAAAAGAATAACTATTATCTGACTAGGAAGATGGCCATTTAAGTGCTAAACCATTCCAAAAGTAATGCAAAAACCAACCAACACAGCCAGAGAAAGTGAGCAGGAGAGAGGTCCCATGGCAAAGCTGATACAAGTCTTTGGCTTGATGTGAATGAGTGTATGAATTCATCCATCTGAAACAGAGACTGTCACGGTAAAATCTTATCTCTTGCTACTTCATGAAATTCAAGAGTAGAATAGGTAAATCTATTAGAAATTTTCCGATACCAATTGATTGATTAGATTAATTATTTTTATACTATCAGGCAAAGTAGTTGCCACTATGAAAATATTTCCAAGTTGGTTTCCATTTTCTTATTTTCAGCAGGTTATTGTCATCCTTCAAGCCAACTCTGAGACCATCCCAACTCCATCAGAGAGTATGCAAGTGTGTGGCCACCAGGGAGCTCATGGAGAGAGGGTGAGACGAATGGGGAGAGACCGAGGAATGATGGCCAAAAGCACAGCATCCCAAACTGAATCAAGAAGCCTCAGATTCTGTTCTTTTTGCACACTAGCTTTCTGTGAGAAAAAGAATCACATGACATAGGATAAAGGAATGCAAATTCTTTCTGGAAAATCATGAGGCTTTGACTGTAAGTGCAGCAGGATGACCTGGAAATTTAGAAATATCACAGTTGTTTTGGATTAAAAGTAAATGTTAAAGAAAGAATGCTATGTTAATTTTATAGTTTTATTTTGTTTTGTTTTGTTTTGTTTTGTTTTTAAAGCAGGGCTTGATTTCATGACCTGGAGATCCAAGACCTGAGCCAGATGCTTAACCAACTGAGCCACCCAGGTGCCCCTATTAATTTTATAGTCTTGACCATTTAAATGCATATGCCACCTTAAAAGTTATATTAATTATTATATAATGTTTGGCTGCAAAATAACATTTGTGAACAAATCAAGCAATTGTATTATTGAAAATAAGTGTGATACTAATTTGGAGGCATAATATCAAAAGTATCATGGGGTGAGACTTCAGACTATTTTGGGATATAAAATCCTGTATACATTTCAATGTTTGTCATTTACAAAGACAGCCTATACTATCACCTTTATTGTGGATACTGATTGCTTGGGAAGAGCAAGCTATCCTGTGGTAGGAAGTGAACAAGAACCAGGCTGGGAGTGGGGGGCATTTGCCTGCTTGCCTCAGGTCAGAGCATCATGGCAGCTCAGACCTCCTAGCTCAGTCATAGGCAAACCAAAGGAAGGAGATCATTAGGTCCCACCTCACACAGGAGCAGCCCTGGGTCTGTATTGACTCTCTCTGCCTTTGGAAGCAAGAGGGGCCAGAGAGAACATCACCTGTGGGAAAGACCTTATTTCCTTCCCTTTTGATGCAGGAAGTTTCCTTGCTTTGGCCTATGTTCACACATATCTCTGCCCTTGATCTGGACCAACCTTAGAATTAAGAGGGGCCTTGAGTGCTACACAGAGGACAAGGGATAAGCCTGGAGTTGAAGTTCAGGCCTCACAGATACTTTTGGAATCCTGCCTGTTCATGAAGACTGTGTTCAAAGTACTTGCAAAGCCAAGCAATTTTATAAACTTTAGGCTTTCTTTTTTCTTTTTTTTTAACAGGTATTTCCTGGTTTTTCATTTGAACCATTTAAGAAAATTGTTCATCTTTTTTTCTGTTTGCAAAAGTAACTTATGCTCATGGTAAAAAAAAATTTGGCAGATACAGAAAAAACGAAGTAATGATTATCACATCTGACTCTTAATATTTTTGGTACATACTTTCTTCTAGTTTTTTCCTGTATATGTAAATATTTCTTTCCCTAATAAGGAATATAAACATACACACAGAATTAAACGTATACACTCAGGTACTCACATACATATAACTTTGTTTCTACTGCTTTATAAGAAACAAATTACTTCAGATAAAAAGAAAATCACTTTTTATGACATATCATCTTCACTTCTCAAGGAAATTTTGGCCTCTGCTTTCATCTTTCTTCATGACAAAAAATCTTTACCTAAAGAAAGAAGAGGTAAGAGACTGTCCTTTGATAAAACGAAGTCAGAGGTGAATATTAAAATATGGTAGGTTTAAGCAAACTAGTCAATTCTTTTGATATAGCTGTGCCTATTTCTAAAGCAGTCAAGTTTTTAGACAATCATGGCTTAATAATCTGGCATAGTTTCCCAAATCTTTCCTGTGTAGGAGTTACTTATTTATGTAAAATTAGTGTCCAAGTAGAATTTTCCCTTCTCAAATATATAAATACATTAAAAAGTGTCTAATTTTGAGGTAAGGTATTGGTGTAACTACTTCTTTGGAAATTTCATTTTTAGACACTTTAAGAAAATTTCCTATTAATAAATTCAATTAGTATAGTGTGTTGTTCAAGTCTAGCCTCAATAAATTGACTAACTAAATGTTGAATTGTTTTCTAAATGGAGTCTGTAGTCTTTATTGCAATCCAAATCCCATGGAGTTATTTGAAGAAGGCAAATGCTCATGGGGTTCAATATGTCCTAGATCAGAGAGTAGAAACTTTCTGTCATCATGTTTTGCTGGACAAGCAGAAGGGGAGGAATAGCGAAAGAATGGTTTGCATTTGTGAAGCATTCTATGCTGCACTTTTAAATATAGATCTCATTTGATTCTCCCAACAACCTTTTGAGTTAGAGGGGGCACATTATTTGCCTTATTTTATAGATGAATTAAGATGCCAACTAATAAACATAAAAGAAATGATAGAATTAGAAAACTACCATTTGGCAACTGTAATAGTAACAATTACATCAAGCAAGAATGATCAATGGATGCTAACACTAGTAGGTGAAATTCTGATAAGAAACAATAATTATAGAATCTCAAAATATCTCCCTGTGAGAAATGTACTAATTAAAAAGGAAACAATAATAATTTCACAGCAGAGAAATCTGACAGATACCACCTTAATCGAGTAACAAAAATTCACACCACTAGTTGTGGGACAAACCAACATCACGGGTCTCCTGGTACCGTGCACTGGGAAGGACTCAGCAGCACTTTCGTGTGTAAACGGAAGCTAATCCTGTACAAAGACATGTCTCCCAATTCTATGCAAAATATGGCCTATACACTTTAAAAATGTCGACGTCATGAAGGGAAAGAAAGAGTGAAGACTGTCCCAGATAAATGGAGACTAAAGAGATGTGATAACTCATGCAATATGTGATACTGGTCAGAAAACTATTTTTTTCTTTTGCCAAGAAGAACATTATTTGCTCAGTTGGTGGAATTTGTGTAAGATTTGTTGATCTGATAAACAATATTGCATTCTCAATAAATATTCATTTCTCAATTCTTATAATTTACTATGATTATGTACAAAGTGTCCTGCTTTTAGGAAACACACACTGAAGTATTTAAAGATTAAGTAGCACCGTGTCTACAACTTACTCTCAAAGTTAAGAAAATAATGAGAATATTTATATAAATAAGTAAACATGTTAAGGAAGCAGTCTAAGTGTCCATCGATAAATGAATGGATAAGGAAGATGTGGTTGCCAAGCCACAAACAGGCAGTTGCTGGGGCAGTGGTGGTGGTGGTGGTGGGGTGGGGGAATGGGCGAAATAGGTGAAAGGGATTAAACGATACAAACTTCCAGTTATGAAATAAATAAGTCCCAGGGATAAGAAGTAGAGCATGGGAAACATAGTCAATAATAACATAATAACTTGTATGGTGATAGTGAGCATTTTGTAATGCATACAAATGTGGAGTTACTATATTGTACACCTGAAACTAATATTATATGCCAACAGTACTTCAATTAAAGATAAAACAACAACAGCAACAAAACCCCCACATACATATGGATATAGAGAGAAAATGACAATGCAGATGTGGTAAATGTTAATATTTGGGGATTATGGGTTGTATTAGTCTTTCAACTTCTCCATAAATCTGACATTATTGCAAAATAACAAATTAAAAATTTGGCAGGGGAAAATAAACCTTTTTTTTCCCCTAAGAAAAGGCTTCATTTAATCCAAAGGGGTTTCATGTACGAACTAAGAACTCCAGCACTTCAAGATCTAGTGACCTTGGACTTCTACTATTTGGACAATTCACCTTCACAACCACTAGAGAAAAGCAAAAACTCAAAGCAAAACAGTCAGACTCCCTTCTCCCTCCTCATGCTCCCCATTTCCCCCTTACTTCCTCTTTCATTAGCCAAACTAATTTTTTCCTTGGTGACAGGCAACAGAGAAGAGCTTTTTAGTTGTTAAGGATGAGCTCATATTATTAAGATATGTGATCTTCACTGGGTACCCCTCTGGGCTGAGAGTTTCAGATGCTGGTGCCCCAGCCTGCGGCCTAAATCCAGGGGACTACCAACTCCAACCTAGAGTTTTGTATAGCCTGTTCTTGTCCCAAATATTATTGTCCAAGAAATACTGGTTCTTCTTCAATTCCTAAGGTGCACATTGCTCTAGGTCATTGGATTGAGTCAATCACAAGCCAACACACACAAACCTTTGACCTCTATTTTAGCCAGGACTCTATGTGTAATCGTGTTTCCTAGCAGCAGCTCTTGGTCAGAGTCATTGGGAATGTGACCCATATGCAGAAGCTGATTGATGGCCGATGGGTTCATCTACCACCGAGAAGTAAATGAATGGCTGTAACTACTATGGCCGCCTCAACCATATTCCGCCAGCCTGGCCACCTCCACATGGCTCCTTGGTCCTGATAATTCAGACTAGGGTACTGACCTTAGTTGTTTGGGCTGTTTGCTTTCAGCTTTGTCTTCCAGTTTATCTCACAACAAAGCGCTTAGCAGGGGTACACATCACTTAACTCAAGGCAGGAGCCCCTCATCTGTAACAGTCTTCCTAGGACCCAGGGGCTGTGAGCTGCGGGCTCATCAAAGCTGAGGACAGAGTAAGGGAAAGCAGACCTGCAGCCCCCACAGGACGGTGCGTGAGGACTGGTGCAATTCTAAATATGCATCCTCTGAACTGGCCTGGAGATTTTTCCTAAGCTAGTAAAAATAAACGTGGGAAGCAAGGACTGAGGCCACACACACACACACACACACACACCAGCAGGGCGGGTGTTTGGAGCCCAGGTGTCAGAATCAGGCAGAGAGAGGTCCAGTCCCTGCTCCTCAATCATCAGAGGTCTTTGGGGAAATTATTTATATTTTCTTAGTCTCCATTTTCCTAGCTGCAAAATGGAAATAATCACTTTTCTGTTGGAGAGTACCTGGTCAAGTAAAGGGACCAATGTTGGCTGCACAGGAAGAACCTCATCATTATGGCGGGATCAGTCCTGCTCACTTGTGAGGGGCCTGCTATAGATACTGCTCAGACCTCGGCATGGGTCCTTTTTGCTATTTGGGGTGAAATAATTATTTGTTGTGGGGTCTCTTCTGAGTATTGCAAGATATTTAGCAGTGCCCCCTGGCCTCTACCCCCGATATGCCAGGAGCACCCCGTCCCTAATTGTGACAACATGCAATGTCTCTAGACATTGCCAGATATCCCCTGGGGTACAAAACTGCTCCTAGCGAGAACCACTGGTCTAGAGCTTCCTTGTGTTGCGCTATTAACTTCCAGAACTTCATAGTATCAGAACCACTTTTCTAGAAACTCAGTCATTAGTTCTTTGGTAGTGTCACATTGATGAGAGTTCATTTATTTATTTTCTACAGCCTTACCAGAGAAGTTTTATTACTTATAGATATTACTTATAGATGGCTACTGTAAGCATTAGTTTCCATGATTTTAGGAAAGTGCCTTTTTTGGAATGCCTGAGTGGCTCAGTGGTTAAGCGTCTGCCTTTGGCTCAGGTCATGACCTCAGGGTCCTGGGATCAAGCCCTGCATCGGGCTCTCTGCTCAGCAGGGAGCCTGCTTTCTCCCTCTGTCTGCCGCTCCCCCTGCTTGTGCTCTCTCTCTCTCTGACAAATAAACAAAATCTTTAAAAATAAATAAATTTTAAAAGTGCCTTTTTGTCATCTGGAGGAGAGGAGGCAGTGAACAAAGCAAAATTTAGAAATTACCAAGTTAGTACTGACAGCATTTGTGAAGCCTAAATTCTGGCTAAGACTTTTCAGTTAGGGGGGCACTTGGGTGGCTCAGTGGGTTAAGCCTCTACCTTTGGTCCAGGTCATGATCTTAGGGTCCTTGGATCGGGCCCCGCATCGGGCTCTCTGCTCAGCGAGGAGCCTGCTTCCCCCTCTCTCTCTGCCTGCCTCTCTGCCTACTTGTGATCTCTCTCGTATGTCAAATAAATAAATAAAATCTTTAAAAAAAACCACAAAGACTTTTTAGTTAGGGCCACTACAGGTTCCTCTGGGGAAGCCCTTCGGGTAGGTTGCCAGTTGATTCTATAGAATTCAGAATATGCCCCTGAGATTCCCAGTTCACCAAATCAGGCAGGCATAGGGGTAACTGCTTTGGTTTATTGAGTGCTTGCCGTATTCTAGGCCCTCCGCTAGGATCTATAAATATTTCTTATTTAAACCTTACAGTGGGCACCTGGGTGGCTCAGTCGGTTAAGCGTTTGCCTTTGGCTCAGGTCATGATCCTCGTTGTGTCATGTCAGCCTCCCTGCTCTGCAGTGAGTCTGCTTCTCTCTCTGCCCCTCCCTCAACTCATTCTGTCAATCTCTCTCTCAAATAAATACAATAAAATAAATAAAAAAATAAGACAGTAAAATTATCTCCATTTTATAGAGAAATAAACAAATTCAGAAATGCAAGCTAATTGTCTCAAGATAGAATCGTAATGCGGTTTTGAAGACTGATACCCAGGCCACTCAGATTTGTTTTTTCCTCCTTTCCTCCTCTGCTTCACTGCCACCTGGATTCCCACTCAACCCCAGAAGTCTGGGCTATGTGTGAACTTCTCTACAACCCCCAGGACTTGCGTGATCCTTGGCATTAGGTAAATAAATGCTGTTGAAGGAAAGAAGGAAGAGAAGAAGGAAAAAGTTTCCACTCTAAGCCCAGGGTTCCGATAATAACTGGATTTAGTCTTTGAGCCCTCTGACCCTTCAGACAAAAGGATAATAATAGCAACATAATATTCACACTTCTAATTTAGAGAACTTTAAGGATTTTTGAAAAGTGTTCGAGGAATATTTATCTCATTTAATTGTCAAAATATTTCTGTGAGCTAAATAGAATAGATATCATACAGAGTCATCAGCCAGAGAATGGCTAGAGCTAAAATTCTGATCTCCGAACTCCCAAACCATGTAGAAAGAGCAGGAAGAACTGCAAAGAATTAATGGATTATCAGTTATTAGGAAGAATGAACAATGTACTTTATCAAAAGTCCTGATCATGCCACAAAGATTCAAAAGGACCCAAGAAAGGAGAACTAATTGTCTCTCATTTGCCATGCAAAGATGCTTAAGTGTAGGCACGTGTTTGCAGCTGTAGGGAACTATTGCAACCTGATTGCTGTCCTTTCTCACTTCTGCTTTTTTTAAACTTTCTATACCTGGGTGTCTTTTCCTGGTAAAAAAATAAAAAAATAAGATCTTTTGATTTCACTTCTCTTATTCATGTTCCTCTGCCTTTTAAAAATAAATGACAGTTACAAACAAACAAAAAGAACTGAGAATAATGTCTCCATGTCTCAATGTTATGGTGAGTCCTACTTTTCATAAGAAATACAGAATTCTTTCTAAATACTTCCTCCTACACGACTTGATTTTATTTCTACATAATTCCATGAGGGGTTTTGTTGTAGAAAGTGATACTAAAACTAGTCACTCACACTGATTGATACGAATATATAGAATTTTTATTTACTTTTTTTAAAGATTTTATTTATTTATTTGACAGAGAGAGAGAGATCACAAGTAGGCAGAGAGGCAGGGGGGCAGAGGGAAGCAGGCTCCCTGCTGAGCAGAGAGCCCCATGCGGGGCTCCATCCCAGGACCCTGAGATCATGACCCGAGCAGAAGGCAGAGGCTTTAACCCACTGAGCCACCCAGGCACCCCTTTTATTTACTTTCAATTTGTTGCAATCACAGCCCAAATTGAACCAACAACTAACTAGTTTCTTAAAAAAAAAATCAAATAGAGAGCATTTAGCAGTAGCTTTCTCAAATATTTTCCTTTTGAAGTTCCTTTGCACAGCTTTCTTAGTACCCATGGCATTTAGGACACGTATGTACATTTAAATTTTGTTAACCTAGTTAAGTTATACTGAATTCCTTTTTATTTTGATCTTTTCCTTGAAGTAAGAAGCTCTGTTTGTTTTTTTAACCCAAGTGAGCTTTCACAGATTTCTGCCACACCTCTAAGAAAAATAAATAGTTCAACTTAATGACAAAACTAATTCATATGATGAATAAATACCATTTGCATGAAAAAAAGTGTTCAAGTTGGGCACCTGGAAATTTTTTCAAGGAGCCAAGGGGTCTTCTATGAAATATGCTTACTTGCTTACAAATATATTACCTGAATCAAATGCTTCTCTGAGGGTCTGATTAAAATAATAGTGATAATAATAATGATTATGATGCTACTGATGATAAAATTGAGGTGGTCTTCCTGATCACGGAAACAGTAAGTTCTCTCACTTCATGGAATAAAGAATCTCCTCCACCAGTTACATTCCCTTGACCTGCTTCCTCCAGGAAGGAGGTATGGTACCTAGAGTGTAATTTGTGTGGTGGGACAAGTGAGGCGTGGACGAGTGTGTGTTTCCTCTGCAGACTCATTCATTCAGAAAGTCTTCTAGGAGAGGAAGGACAGCACTCCTAATGGAGGGAAGACCTGATGGACTTACACTTGGCCTTTTTAGTTCATTTTTTTTTTTAAGATTTTATTTATTTACTTGACAGAGAGAGAGAGATCACAAGTAGGCAGAGAGGCAGGCAGAGAGAGAGGGGGAAGCAGGCTCCCCGCCGAGCAGAGAGCCTGATGCGGGGCTTGATCCCAGGATCCCGAGATCATGACCCGAGCCAAAGGCAGAGGCTTCAACCCACTGAGCCACCTAGGCGCCCCGTCTTTTTAGTTCTAAGGATAAAAGTATCTCTGATTTTCTTTTGCCTTCTCTCAAACCTTTTAAATTATAATTCATCATAATATGCACAATTATTAATTAATAAATTATTCCCCGTTCCCCCTAGGTTGATTACTTTGTCAGTAAGCTTCCTGATAGGTCAAGAATTATTGTTACAGCCATGGTTCCTTTACTTAAGGGATGATATATTGTATATGGTTATAGCTCATCATTACAAGGCTTCAAAGAAAGCTTAGACAGGTGCCTGGATGGCTCAGTTGGAAGAGCATGCAACTCTTGATCTTGGCATCATGAATTCGGGTATAGAGATTACTTAAAACAAACAAACAAAGAAAAACTTACCAAAAAAAAATGGAAAACTTGGAATATGGATACAATGTTATATATAAATGCAGAAACTGCATTCAAAACTTCAGTGTATTTCTTTTGTCCACAATTATCTTTGAGCAGAAGGAAAGGTCTTAGGTTTTAGTCTGTATCTTAAGAAAGTGACATTTGTTATAAGGCTTTTACAACCAATTTTCCCTTTCCTCTTTTAAAATGTAGGAGATAACTATTTTTTTTTCTTGTATTTAAGCATTGGGATTTGTTCTAAAAGTTGGACACACTTTTCATATCTCAAAAACGCAATACGAAGATGATACAACATTTAAATTTCATTTTATGCAGCATCTAACCAAGGATATTCTTAGAGCATCTAACATACGCCAAAGGATTGTAGGATAAATAAAGCATAATCATTATCCTTGAGCTCGTAGTGTAGGGGGACATTTCAGAGCTATTTGTACAACTCAAGTTGATTTTTAATTTAAAAATATGTTTTATTTAAATTTTTTCCCCAACTGCTAAAAACCAAACCATTGAGGGAGTGTACCACACCACCATTTAAATCATAAAGCCTTTAACAGGGGCTGCTGGGATCAATCGTCAACAAAGCCACTGAACTACCCATTGTATTTTGGGGGTCAAAGTGAAAACAGACTTGGACTTGGAGGAAAGCTCAATGTCTTCTTGGTAAAATGCCAACCACAGGATCATAAATCTGAAGCAGGTTTACTGTGTCGTCTTAGTATCCAGGAACACAATATTATGCATTATATGCATTGTAAGGAAGTTCCCTGATTCCTTCTGATCTAGAAGGCATTTTTGTCACTCACTTGGCATTTTTGTCACTCACTTAGCATGCCTGTGTGCATTCGCCTCAAGGGATGTCTGGTAACACTGGCAAAGCAGGTAGACCAAGCAGATCAGACCTATAGTTTGTACAGAACCCCAGTAGCACATCTGTGGTTCCAGTAAGAAACTCAGCTAAGATCCTTACTCTTTTTGGAGCCCCACCCCCATCCAGTTTCCAGTTAATTGTAAGATGTACAGATGGTGTCAAATAGGCACAGAGAGAATAACTAGATATAAATTTGGTTGTAACTCTAGGGTGCCAAAGAACATTCAAAGAGAGACGTGAGGGGAGTTCCAGGCAAGGACCCAGGTGACACGGGGATCACGTCTATGATAAGAAGGACTCAGTGTCCATCACACACATAACATCAATATTATTATTACTATTATTACTTTATGGCATGAAAAACAACCTGATTAATTCTTTAAGAGTGAGGAAAATCAAAGGCAGTTTGAAGACTGACATGAGAAACGGAGGGATAAATGACAGAATTCAGTCACTGGTTACCTTACTGGAGATGAACTGGAGGAGAGAAGCTGCTGGGGACCGGCTGGGCGGAGGGCAGTTCTGCCCGCTGTGCTGAGGAAGGAAGGATTGAGCCACCTGACCGCACCAGTCCTCTGGAGGAGGTTCCCCGGGCTTCCATCCAGCTCCGAGTGCATACATGTGTGAGGAGTCCTCAGGTTCCCTCCTCGCTCTGAGTCACTCTTTTGTGACACTCGCTGATGACTAAATCTCTCTCCAGTGGCCGAAGGAAGCCAAACAGCTGTGGGTCATGTGTTTTTGAAGGAATTGGTAGTACCTTCAGTAAATTAAATTTAACAACTTTCAGGAGGGACTTAAAAAGGCTTAATAACATTCCTTTAACTCTGAGTGCAATCACTTGGCCCAATTCAGCAGCTGAAATAATGTAACGTGGAAGCATTTTGTAAACTGTCCTGTGCACATTGTTTTAATCAATTAATTTTGAATTATGATTACTGTTCATAGTCTCTAGGTGTTTTTTTTTTTCCTTCTTGTTAACTTGTCTGTGCTGATTTAGTACTCTTTCCCTGCTAAGAGAGTAGGTAGGGGACACCAATCTTTGAGGATTCTTTTTCTCTCATTTTTTTAAACATTGATGAGCAAGGAGATAAAAATGATTTAATGCAATGAGGTTCTGTACTTATTTATGAGTTTTAATTAGTGTTTGAAAGTATGACAAGGAGAGCTTACTGAAGTGGTCTCTGGAATGGAGGTCGCTGAGAATGGGAGATGCCCCTTCCCTGCCCAGAGCTGGTCTGTTTCAGAGCTTGTCACGATTGACCTGCCATATCCTAGGACCACAATGGAAAACACTGAGGCTGCAGGTGAGGAGGAGGATGAGACAGTGCTAACCTGTACCCCTTCCCCAAGGCTACTACGTCCCCCTTAAGCACATAGCCAGGTACAAACTCCATGGATTGCTTACTTTCAGTTTCCCTATAAGTCAATTTATTGCTGTATGTCTCAGATTTCCCAGGCTTCTCTCTTCCCTCTTTGAAAACGCAATTTATTATGGTTTAGCTGGGATGAGTGAATAAATGACTATATCTACCTAAGTAGAATTTAGGCACTGCTTTCATCCTGTAAATTAAATGAGGATCTTTCTTCTCCAGAGGAGCAAAAAACCAAGACTGAAACTTACAGGATGTAGGATGCCAAAAATATGCCAGATGTACTTCTTTTCTTTTATATTCTGCAAGTCAAAGTAAGGCTTGGTTAGAGAAACCTCTTAGAGAAGTAATACATTGACTCAGATCCACATGAAGAAAGGTATAAATGATTAATATTAGACCTTTCCTGTGAGCAAGTTATTGTCACTGAGAGATGGAGAGAGCCATAAGCACCTGGGTGGTCGTGGAGGAGAGAAGGGAATGAAGCAAAAAAAAAAAAAAAAAAAAAGGCTATAACATGAGGTCATTTCTATCCTTGTCGGGCGGTCCCACATAGAGGTTCAGTTAATGGAATCATTTGTTAGCAATGCCTTATCTGGACTACATTCAAATTCACATCTTAAGAGCTAAATTTCCTTTCATTCTATTCCTTAACAAGGCAACCTATGAAGGGCTGCTTGTTCAGAACTCTCCCTATATTAGATTTCTGGTCATCGAAGGTTATGTAAAAAATACAGAACAAAATTGCCATTCTATTTTTCCTAGTTCTTTTTAAAAACAGGAGATTGCACTGTGGATTTCATTCGACTGTAGAAAACAAAACACTAAGGATATGACTTTCCTTTTTCTTTTAAATCTTTGTGTCAGGAACAGACATTTCAGTAAAGAGGACATCCAAATGGCCAAAAGACACATGAAAAAGTGCTCAATATCACTCTACATCAGGGAAATACAAATCAAAACCACAATGAGATACCACCTCATACCAGTCAGAATGACTAAAATTAACAAGTCAGGAAATGACAGATGTTGGCAAGGATATGGAGAAAGGGGAACCCTCCTACACTGTTGGTGGGAATACAAGCTGGTGCAGCCACTCTGGAAAACAGTATGGAGGTTCCTCAAAATGTTGAAAATAGAGCTACCCTACGACCCAGCAATTGCACTACTGGGTATTTACCTCAAAGATACATACGTAGTGATCCAAAGGGGCACATGCACCCCAATGTTTATAGCAGCAATGTCCACAGTAGCCAAACTATGAGAAGAGCCCAGATGTCCATCGACAGATGAATGGATAAAGAAGATGTGGTATATACACAATGGGATATTATGCAGCCATCAAAAAATGAAAGCTTGCCATTTGCAACAACATGGATGGAACTAGAGGGTATTACACTAAGTGAAATAAGTCAATCAGAGAAAGACAATTATCATATGATCTCACTGATATGTGGAATTTGAGAAACATGACAGAGGATCATAGGGGAAGAGAGGGAAAAATGAAACAAGACGAAACCAGAAAGGGAGACAAACCATAAGAGACTCTTAAGCTCAGGAAACAAACAGGATTGTTGGGTGGGGGGGTGGGGATGGGGGGGTGGCTGGGCGATGGACATTGGGGTGGGTGTGTGCTATGGTGAGTGCTGTGAATTGTGTAAGACTGATGAGTCACAGACCTGTACCCCTGAAACAAATAATATATTATGTATTAATAATAATAAAAAAATCTCTATGTTGCCCATATTTCCCCCAATTTCTGCCAAAGGGTGCTTTCTCCACCTTTTCCAGACATCAAAACACAAGGAGAACGTCCAGATTCAAGGCTATCTCCGGCTACATGTCTCGGGCTTCTTGCAACTGCACTGTGCTAGGTTCCAAGCCAGAGATAATCTTGAAATGAGATCAGATGAAGAATAGCACTTAGGCCAGCACCACAAGCTGCGGTGGATCCAGCTTCTAGAGCATGGCTGGTGTCACTCTTGTAAGGTTGCCAGTGGGGCAAGGCAGTTTATGGAGAGTACATGCTGGCCTTCTCCTTCCTGGCGTAGTGTAATCCTCTCTCCAAGGTCACTCTCTGTGCAGTGTGTCTCCGTATAATGATGAATTGATATTATGACTTTTCATTTTTACAAGTGTACATTGTAATTTGTACCTCTTCCTCTTGTTAACAGACTGCTCTTTTATTTCCAGTATAAATATCCCCCTATGACACCAACAATGACTTTGACATTCGAGCAGCTTAATGCTTCCCATAAATGCATAGCTAGGCTTAGTCAAAACTAGGAGCTTTGTTACTCATTTGGCATTTCCCGATTCTCCCAATTGTAAGATGAAGCTGGGCTAATCTTTTGTTCCCTTTCACTGTAAAGTCCTTAGCTGTACTAATAGTTAAGGACTGAATTGCGAGAACATTTGGTAGATTCTTTGAAAAAAGATCTTTCTTATTTGCAGAAGGCACAGCCTTTTAGCTTATTCAAATAAGAGGTCTTGGCTTGAAAGGTGAGGTAAGGAATATTATACTAGGGAGCATTGTCCTGGAAAGGCAAATGAAGCAAGAGAGATGAATGAAGGCTTAATAAGAAAAATGTGACTCTCAAAGAGGAAGGGAGATGGGTGTTCCTTCTGGTGTGACCATCACATGTAGAACATTAAAAAAACAGAATGTTCCATGATGTAGGAATAATTCTCTTGCCAAGTTTCCTGGTTTCTTCCGATCCAAGACAAATTCTTTTCCCCAGAATTTTGGCTGAGATGGATAGACTCACATGAGATTAAGGGCAGGTGTTGGATACATTCTATCATGTAATATGCAAGTACTGCCTAGTAGGAAAGAACTCACTGGGATCCATGAACTGGAGAGGAGTTAGAGGTAGCTCTTAGCAGTTAGAGATAACTATTTTCAGACCCTATTTGGGGGTATTGAGAATTGTTTGTTCTGTGCCAGGCCTGTGTTAGGCTCATGAGATACAAAGATGAATAAGGCCTTTTCTATTGAAGAACCACTTACCATTAGCTCACTGATTGCTGATAAGGGAATTCCATGGAGCTTTTCCTCTCCTTGAATGACC
The DNA here is from genome assembly GCA_028533885.1 of Nasua narica. NCBI lineage: Eukaryota > Metazoa > Chordata > Mammalia > Carnivora > Procyonidae > Nasua > Nasua narica. The sequence goes on along the minus strand of CM052810.1, from coordinate 118,177,834 downwards.
CCTGCTCCTTGCTGGCTCCCAACATGTGACTCTCACTTGTGATTCCCCTCCTTCTCCTTGAGGCTGTTTTAGATTGTGGAGGAAAGGGTGACCTCATCTTCTGCTGGTGGACATGTGAACTGCTACAGCTTTTCTTGAAAGCTATCTGGAAACAACTATTAAAATAAAATATACAGAATACTTTTTGATCCAGCAATTTCACTCTTGGGAAATTCATCCTATAAAAACAAAAGCCAGTATATATGTGGATATGACCAAGATGTGGCAATAAGATCCAAGAACAAATTATTTGCCACCTGCAATAGGATGGCTGAATAAATTGTGGTAGATGTGCCCATAGAATATTATTTTGGAGCCGTTAAATGGGACAAATTAGAGCCCTACTACTTGGCTTGGAAGGCTTTTCATGATGTCTTTTTGTAAAGCAAACAGAGACTCTCTGCCCATGCATAAAGATATTTAAGTGAACATGGAGAAAATATGGAGGGATATGCATTGGATTGTAAATATAGGTCATGGTAGTTAGGTGGTGTAGGTGAAACGAGAGGACAAGGCAAGACAAAAAGGAAAGGATTTTTCTTTAAGACTACACTGAGAATGAAATGATCCAACACGGTGGCCACTAAGGAAAAGTCCTGCCCACCCCCATCGCCCCACAGAAAATCACCAAAACCTACAAAACTTGAATCTAATAGAGCTTTTACATCCATTCACCAATGTACAGGAAATACAGAGAATGAAGGAGTCCATTCTTTAATGGAAGGTTAAATTATATTCTGGAGGTCCCAATAGCAAACCAATGGAGGGAATTCTAAGGACAAACAACTTTATTTATTCCATAGAAATAAGCTGCTTACAAAAAAAGTGGAGAGGGGGCACCTGGGTGGCTCAGTGGATTAAAGCCTCTGCCTTCGGCTCAGGTCATGATCTCAGGGTCCTGGGATCGAGCCCCACATCGGGCTCTCTGCTCAGGGGGGAGCCTGCTTCCTCCTCTCTCTCTGCCTGTCTCTCTGCCTACTTGTGATCTCTTTCTCTCTGTCAAATAAATAAATAAATAAATAAATAAAATCTTTTTTAAAAATGGAGAGGAAATCTGTTGATTTAAGGAGGCTTAGATTAGATATAATAACCTTGTGCAATATATGGAAATTATTTGGATCCTGGTTCAAAGGAACACACTTCAAAACAATAAATCCACTTATAGCAATTTTTTATGACACAAATGACAATTTAAATAATGGATAGTTGATTCGATTAAGTGATTATTGTTAATTTTCCAAATGTGATGACGGTATTAGGGTTATCCAAAAAAGAATCCTCGTTGTTTAGGTTAATTACTGAAATATCGATGGAGGAAATAATAGGATGTCTGGGAATTGTTTCAAAATACTACAGTAGTGGGAAGAATGGATGTGGGTGTGGCTTCAGGATTAGCCATGGGTTTAAGCCAGGGCTGGTGATGGGTACCTGGGAGTTCAGGAGGATACCAACCTGTCTACTTTTATGTAGATTTGGAATAGTTGATGATAAAAAGTTTAAAACATGATATAACCACCCTTTTTTATTTATATAAAAAAATTTTTTTACAAGTGTGTGTAGTTTTAGAAAGACTGATTTTATGTATGTATGTATACACACACAGACACACATATAATCAATGTTCTGCACTGAAGTTCAAAATTGAATTAAAGCCTTGTTGGGAAGGGGAGGGGCATGCTGAGATGAGCTTCAGGCCTCATTACCTGTGCCTGGAATGAATACCTTACTAAGAATAGACTGCTCTCCTAATGGAAGGATTGGTTTGCTGTGTAGGTGTTTTACTCTCTCTCTCTTTTTTTTTAATTGACAGAGAGAGAGCACAAGCAGGGGGAGAGGCAAAGGGAGAGAGAGAGAAGCAGGCTCTCCGAAAAGCAGGAGAAGCCTGACATAGGACTCGATCCCAGGACTCCAGGATCATGACCTGAGCCGAAGGCAGTGGCTTAACCAACTGAGCCACCTAGGCACCTGGTTTTTTACACTCTTAAATATGCTTTCAAATTTTCCCTACTCCTTTGTCATAATGATATTTAAAAAGTAACATACCTCATTGCTAGTTTATAAAATGCATCAGATGCTTCCCTTATGGTCATGGAGTTGAGCCCGTATTTGCAAACACCCAAATGTCAATTCACGTGCTTTGGTTATTATCAACAAACCCAGGCAGGCCCCATGTATTTCTTGTGCAAAATACTTTGCCAGGTGTTATGGGAAATAGAAGTAATAGGGAACAAACTTGGTCAGCAACAAGCTTGCAATGTCTGGAACAATCGCTGCTTTTAAACCTAAATATCTTTATCATCTAGATGCATTGGATTAATTTAGTTTGGAAGATTTATGGACACTATTAAGTGATTGAAATTTGTGAAAAGCTATCAGCCTTTAGCCTTTCTGGTTTTCCCAATATAATGTTCTTGTCCTGCTCAAATACAGTTAAGTAAACTTGGCTTTTTGGTGGTTGCTTCTTTTGCAATGTGAGTTATTAGTTTGAAAGCAAACTGCCTATAAGCTGATTTGAGTGCCTTCACAGTGTACTTACTGGGAGAACTGCCTGACGGCTTCTCAAAGCGCAGGGCTGGTTTCTCTAGCTTTTCCCTCAATGAGAGAGAGCCTTTCCTTTGCTGAACTGGGGCTACAGAACTTGGGTTTTGGCTCTGTCCCATCTGTATGGAGTCTTGTTTAACATTTAAACAAAATCCCAATAATTCCAAGAAGAATTTTTTTTTTTTTTACTATTCCTTTAGTTTTGTTATTAAATAAAAGTAATTTAATCTCATCAGGGAAAAATCAACAGAAAAATCATTCCTTATTTAGTGAATCAGAGTAATACTAACAAACTTCCATTTAGTTTGCCAAGCACGGCGCTGCAAGCATTAGCTTCTTTAATCCTCGTAAAAACCCGATCAGTTGTTAGACTACGCACTAACTTATAGTTGAGAAAACTGAGACCCAGAAAGGTTAAATAATCGATCCAATTTACTTACCTAGTTATTCAGACCCAGCTCTGTCTTACTTCGGAGTCCGTATCAGCGCACTCAAAATCACTGTTACAAATTAGAGTACACTCATTTAGTCTTTTTCTTGTATGATGTATGTTTGTGTCCATGTGTATTGCCAAAATAGTATCATATGTATTGTTTGGCTGCTTTTTTTTTTTTTCTTTGAGAGAGAAGGAGAGAAAGCACCAGCCATTGCAGGGTATGGGGGGGCAGGTTGTGTGGGGGGGAGCAGGAAAGGGAAAGAAAGAAGCAGACTCCCCGCTGAGCAGGGATCCCCATGCAGGGCTCGATCTCAGCACCCCAGGATCATGACCTGAAACAAAGGCAGCTGCTTAACTGACTGAACCACCCAGGTGCCCCTGTTGGTTGCGTTCTAAAAAATTTATCCCAAACTTATCCAGAACGCTTTCTATCAATAAATATTCTTTTTCCAGTGATTAAAAAAACAAAAAATTGTGTTGTATCCCATCATATGGGTTTGTTTCCTAACCTTCTATAATTGGGCATTTAGAACATTTCTGATTTTACATTATTATAAATATTCCTTTGAAGAACATTTTTTAAAAGATATTTATTTATTTATTTGACAGAGAGAGGAGGAGAGAGCACGTGAGAACAGGCAGAAGTGGGAGGAGGGAGAGGGATCAGCAGACTCAGCTGAGCGCAGGGCCCAATGAGGGGCTCCATCTCAGGACCCTGAGATTCTGACCTGAGCGGAAATCAAGAGTCAGGTGCTTAACCGACTGAGCCACCCAGCTGCCTCTAAAGAGCATCTTTATTTATTTATTTTTTTAAAAAAGTTTTTATTTATTTATTAGAGAGACAGAGAAAGTGAGAGAGAGCATGAGAGGAGAGAAGGTTAGAGGAAGAAACAGACTCTCCGCGGAGCTGGGAGCACGATGTGGGATTCGATCCCAGAACTCAAGGATCATGACCTGAGCCGAAGGCAGTTGCTCAACCAACTGAGCCACCCCGATGTCCTGAAGAGCATCTTTAAATGAACATCTTCACACACATCTGATGTTTATTTAGGATAAATTCCTAAATGTGTCCCGTCAAGCATGTTTATGTGGTTGAAGCATATGGTAGACTATTGCAGTAATGGACAAGCCTTTCCATATCCATGTTCATGTGTGTAATTCCTTCCCATATTGACTCTGGGCTTGGCCGTGTGAATTATTTTGGATAATGGGGCGTCAGCGGAAGTGATCCAAGGACAGCTTTAAAACTGGCGCATTGGAGCCCGCCTGTTTGTAATTCTGTCACCAAATGAAGTCTGGGCTAGGTTGCTAGAATCCTCTGAAACAGATGTCTGCTGGCACCAAACCACCAGACGTGTGAGCATGCCACCTCAGACCACCAGTCCATTGGTCCATGAGACCGTGGGTTACCAGATGATGGCAGCGTGGTGTGTGACCCCCAGTGAGGCCTCCCCCACTCCCACCCCAAGCCAGCAGAGCCCACTGCAACGCTTCCCTCACAGAACTATCAGTAAGTAAAATGCTGTTTTAAGTCACTAAGTTTTGGGATGGTACATTACATAGCAAAAGCTAACTGATACACCTTTGAATAGCAGGTACTTATTTTTATGCAAGGTCATGGGCAAGTCCAAGACGGAACATGACACTGGGAGGGCTTGATAACATTATACCTGGCAGTAAATGCTTTCTTAGTCTTTTTAAATTATCAGGTCATTTAAAATGGATTTTGAATATGCAAAACATCTTTTGGCATTTCCTTGGCATTTCCATTAACTTTTCAGGAAGCAACAGCCTATATGCTTACCTATTAAAAAGCAAATTATTTGTGGTTCTCTGGGCAAAGACAATGTTCTATATTTGCAAAGAGCTGAAAAATTATTTAATCATTACTATAGCAGCACCAATAACTTTTAAAAATGATCATCAGCCATGGAAAACAATCCCACTCAATGATCGTCTTAAGGCTTAATCTTTTTTTCAGCCTGGAAGCTTTCAGGACTTTCCCCTTCTGTCCTTATAATTTGATAATTTTTTTTGCCAGGAACTAACCAGATATGGTTCTGTTTTTATTGACCTTCAATCTTTACACTTCAAAATTTTTCAGCTCCAGATGTTAATTTATTTCAATGATGATTGCTTCAGTTTTTTTGGCTTTGTTTCTTCCACAGATAGCCTTACAATTCTTATCTTGTCTCTATTTCCTATCACTTTATTTATAATATCTATTTTATCATTTTCATATTTTTGTCTTCTCCCTCTACAGTCTGGAATAATTCCCACATTTATGTAATATGTCACCGATTCCATTTCCTACAGTGTTGGCTCCTTGTTTACTGTTTGCAATGAAGATTTTAATTCTGATAATACATTTTTAGTTTCTTAGTTTCTTGTTTTTCTTCCTTATCTCACTCTTTTATCTATGTCGTTGTTTCGTCTCCTCATATATTTTATTTCTATTTTGCTTAATCTGCGTCTTCCTATTTCTTTTCTTTCTACTCAGATTGCTGAACAATTTTCTAAAAATTTTGTGTGTTTAGATTCTATAGAAAGCCACTTTCCGGTCTCCGCACTTGTACTCATTTGCTAGGGTTGCCATGACAAAATACCTCAAACTGGATGACTCTAACAACAGAAATTTATTTTCTCACCATTCTGGAGGCTGGAATTCCAAGTTCAAGCTGTTGACAGAGTTCATTTCTTCTGAGGCCTCTCTCATTGCCTTGGACATAGTCACCTCATACGTCCTCCTATGGCTTTTCCTTTGCGCTTGCTCAGACATGATGTCTCTGAGTGTCCAAATTTCTTCTTTTTAATAAGGATGTCAGTCAAACTGGATTGGGGACAATCCACCCTAACAGCCTCATTTTAACATAATACTTCTTTACAGGCCTTATCTCCAAATACACTAACATTCTGAGGTAATGGAGATGAGAGTCTCATTATATGAATTCTGGGGGGAACACAATTCAACCCATAACAGTACCTCAGTTGTAAAAATGTTGTTCCCTTTTCCTCAGTGCTTAGCCAGGCCATTTATAATTCTCAATTGGCCTTCACTTCCTGCTTATGCTGAGCCTAAAGATCAACTAGAAGTGAAAGCTTGTCGTCTTCCCTAGTCTTCTCTGAGCATGATTGCTGCCCTGGACATGCACATAGTTTTCTAGATGAGCTAGTCTACTCGGGAGATTTTCAAAACTCTTATTCCCCAAAGAATCTCACTCCACTCCCCAACTTTCTCTCCCTGGCTTTTGTCTTGTCTACTGTTTGCTTCAGTTGTTAATTTTTGTGCCAGGTGGCAGCACTTAGCTGTCAATATTTTTGAGGAACATCCTCCACACTAAGAGGGTTACAAGTCAGGTGAAACAAAGGCAGCTTCCTTGTTTTAGTTCTTCAGGGAAACCACAAGCAGGTAAGACCAATGTAACTCCTTGGAAACAAAGTTTTCTCTTCTCCCTCCAGTACCATGTATTCATACTGAGGATTCAAGCTGCCATCTTGAAGACTGCCACCGTACTGGGAAAGGGATGGGGTGAGGCTAAGTCGAAATGCCACAGAATTCTCTTACTGTGTTCTAGCAGCCTTTCTCCTGGTTAACTATTCACTTGATTGCTATAAACACTTGCCATCTTGCAGAGTTCCAATAAGGTTGGTTTTTACAGTTTTCCCCAGATTATTTAGTGTTCCTGGGAAAGCATAAGCACTTTGAAATCCCTACTCCGAGATCTTCACTGATGTTATCAGTCCACTTGGATAATGTTTGAAGCCCTTTTGTGTATCTCCAGTGGATGGCAGATTGATACAAATACTACTAATTTAACTTCTACAGTTAGCATATTTTCTTCTTTGATGATTGTGGAAGACAATGGCAGATTTTTTTTTTTCCTAGATGAATGTCTGAAGCTCTGTTATGCTAAAAAGATGGACTATCTGAAAAGCTTAGTTTCCAGAATCTGCTACTAGAGCCCCTTGTGGTTTTTAATCTACATTTTTGGCAGTCAGCTTTTAATCTCTTTTGCTGATACCCCCTTCTTTGACCCAATCTCATATGATGGAATACTTCAGGGACCAAATGCAGAATTTTTTTTTTTTTCATTTTATGTTCTTCTAGGGGGTTTTAGATCTTTCTAAGCCCATAAATACCATGGATACTCCAAATATTCCAAAATTAATATCTGCGGTCCTGTTACATGTTGAATTCCAGACCCAGCTGTTATTCAATCTTTCTCTTAATATCTCACAATATTCCAGAATAAAGATATTAAAAACCAAACACTTGCTTCCCACTCTTGCAACAATTTTTCTCCTTGGTTCTTCTCCATGTCACTAAATGACACTTCCACCGATCTAGTAATTTCTTCCAAGGATTTTGGAGTCATCCTTGACTTAACACTCCTGATGCCCCAAAACTGTTAAATTTAATACTTAATAAATAATAATTAATCATATACATACATATTTCTTGAAAGTGGCCAATTCTTGACAACTCTACTATCAGTACTAAAGATAAGCTGCCATATCATATTTTTGTTTGTATTCCTCCAGTAGCCTTTGACTTGTGTCTCTGCTTCCAAGCTTGCCACCCGCAACTCACCCTGCAATCACAGTGAATGTTTAAGAGCACAAGTCAAATCACATCACTCTTCTGTTCAATCGTAACTCATTAATGTGGCTTATAAGGTCCTTACATGACTAGCCTTCCACATACCTATCCAGCCACAGGCCATGCCACTCTCTCCTCAAAGCTTCAGCCATAGTGGCCTCCTTTTAGTTACTTTACAAGTTCTCTTCTGCCTTGGGATTTTGTATGAGTTGTTTTCCCTCAGCTCTTGTCCTTTTCTTCCCACCCTTTCCCTGGCCAATTCCTTTGGCCTCTCTTCCTCAGGCCAGCCTTCTCCAAATTCTCAGTCTAAGTTAAAATGCTCTGCCTCATTCTTGCACAGCCTCTTCAACTCCGCCTTAATAGATCTTATGATCTTTTCTATGGTTATTTGTATGATTATTACTTATTATTGGTTATTACTTATTAGGACTATAAACTTCATGAGACTATGTCTGTTTTCTCATCATCTCTATCCATAATACCTATCAAAATGCCAAGTGAGTAGTCACTGATAAATATTTATTGCATGAATAAATGAAAGAATGGGTGGATCATGGGTCAGAAGCAGTCCTATTCTGGTTGTTCCCAAGAAGTAATAAGCATTAAGTATTTCCTGTGCATCTGCCCACATTCCAGTAATGAGAGTAAACCCCTAATTTCCCTTGTTTCTCTCTTCCCTCATATGTGTCAGGAATGTGGTTTGCTTTGTTCGAAGACTTTGCTCTGGGATGGAGGAACTGAACCCCAAGATGAGCCAAGGGTGAGAGAGGGCTCAAGATGCTTGGGGTGAACTGGTAATTGCTAATAAAGAAGGAGAAAAGCCATTGGATTGTTCAGGAAGTTCACAAAACAATGTATTTATACAAATGATTTATCAGAAATGTTATACTAATGTAAATGAAACAGAATGAGAGAAAAAGACTCAGGGGTTAAGATAAACCTTAATAATGGGTGAGCCTGGTGAGGGTATTGAGGAGGGTACGTATTGCATGGAGCACTGGGTGTGGTGCATGAACAATGAATCTTGCAACACTGAAAAAATAAAATTAAATTAAAAAAAAGAATCTTCAGAACACAGAACAAAACAAAGAAACAACACAGCTTCAAATCCTTACAAGGGGAAAGAAAAAAAAATATGAATCCAATGAGAGTGTGAAGAAAAGAAGTGGTATCTCAGAGTTAGACGTTACCAGGAGTAACATCTTTTTTGGGGCTTAGAGATTTAAATGCTGCAATTGAGAAACAACACTGGAAATCATAAGGAAGGCTATGCAAACAACATTGCTGTGAATTTTATCCCTATTACATTTAAATGGGAATATTTGGGAATTTAGTATATAGTAGGAGATCTAGAAGTTAAAAATGGGGTTTCATGCATGAAGAAGGTATAGGTATTTTTTTTTATTATGCTTTATTTCATTCAGATACCAGTGTGATCACACATGGTCCATGAACACTCAAATAGTACATGAAATATGATCAGATGTTAAAGATTGGTCCTCAGACATCATCGCCAATGATGCCATGCTTGCCTGTGGTCTCACTGATATGAAACCACATCCGTAGGTCAGTGGCCACCAAACTACTCAGCCTGGCTTCCTTACCTCTCAGCTGTTCGTAGCTACCAGGTTGAGCACTACTGATGATTATTTTTCAGGTTCTAGGTAGTTACAGGCATCTCAGCAGGGGTTGGAGGAGCCAGCTCAACCTTGGACTTGTGCCCAAAGGTGGCTAATCCAGGCTTTGAGTGAGTCACAGCAGCATTGATTAGGACCGGAGCCTTCTCATTAAGGTTATGGACAAATAGCACCATGGTGCCAGGATGGGAAATTTGTCACCCTGAGTGGCTGGCTGAATTAGGTCCAGATATTTTCAAGAGTAGACATTTTACAAGACTGATAAAAAGATAGGGCTCCAGGGAGCACAGGTGTGGAGAAGAGAAAAGCTTAATTCTTCAACAGTAAACCTGAATTGGCAGTGACACATCAGGAATAAAGGTGAGGGATGAGGGGAAAGTCAATAATCATTTAGGTGGGGGAATCACTGGGAGAAGCCATGATAAGTGATTAGAATGAAGATTTGAGATGAATCATCAAGGAACCATTTAGTTAGACTGTTTTTTTCCTTATTTACTCTCCTTACGTAATTTCTTGTGGCATTTTCTGAATTTTCCTTGATAAAATCTGCAGAATGCATAGAATTGTGTGTGTGCGTGCGTGTGCGCACACACACACATGCAGGTCTATACGTCCTTGAGAGGTAATGATGTGATACAGTTTCTGGAGCTACCTAAGAATGTGAGGAGTATCAGTTAGCACGCAGCTGGCTGCATATCCTAGTAATGGTGACGTTAGTAATAAGAGCCATTCTTTCACATTATGTGAAATCTGGAGGCCTTTGTTTCAGGGTTGGTTCAGTGGCCCAATCCTATCATCAAGGCTCAGCCTCTTTCTTTCTTTTTGCCCCAATATTCTCAGCATATAGCTCTTCATTTTTTGATATGTCACCTCATGGTCACCAGATTTAATTCCTTGAGGTCTGACTTGGAAGGAAATACCATAACTTCGTATATGAGGTGTTATGAGTTGTGCTTTGCTTGGCACACTTGTACACACACACACACACACACACACACACACACACACCACTCCATACACACTTGTTTATACTAAAAATTAAGACATATGCAATAGTCCAGAAGAGAAAGGAACAAGTGACTATCATTTGCACATGCCCATAAATGACAGGGGAAATCTCAAAATAAATTTCTGAGAACTTAGGCAGCCACCCTTCCATACTCAATAAGGAAGTGAGGATGTGCCAAGTCAGCGAACGTGGGAGGGACTGTGGTCTAAAGGTAAGCGCAGCTGTCTACATCCTGGGAGAGATAAGTATGGACTCTGACGCGATGTCTGCTGAAAGCTCTGGCCCGAACTGGGAGATTCCCTAGTACTATGGCAGCAACTTCAACATTTCCAGCAGAGTCAGATGCAGGTGTAATTTGGCTCCAAATCCCTAATTTTTCCTGCTTTAGTCTGAGGTTTGATGCTTATGACCAGGGTCTCCTAATGAATCACTCTTAATCATTATTATTTAAAACCGTGACATTTACAAATGTGTGCCTAGACAAGTGTCAGTGAGAAGCAAAGAATTAGTGAATCAGGTCTAGATAGCTCCCTGCTTTAAAGCAGCGTTTCACAAACTAAAAGTTTCCTGGTGTAGTCAGGAGTCACCCAGAGTTAGTAAGAGTGGAACTGGGGAGCTCTGAACGGCCATTGGCAAGAAAGCAATAAAAATAACGTATCTTCAATTTTTCTCCTCAAAGTTAAAAATATTATTAGTTTATACACATTCCACCTGGATTGAAAAATGTACTGAAAAGAGAAGTGTATTTTGGTTTTATGAGGCTATTAAATTGTTGTCCAAAGATACGATTGGCTAATTTGGTAAAACTGGTTCCTTGTTGCCAAGGCATGTTGTATTTAAGAATGAATTGCCTTTCATTAAGCTAGGGAGTAGTAGATATTCCCTCCCAATCACGCATTATTTGTAACCACTTGGCATAGATCATTATGACCTATGCTTAACTATAGTTTCCAAGACTGATACATGGCTCTAAGAAGGAGGTGTTCTGGGTGAAGCTGAGACATGAAAACCCAATCTTCCCCGAGCCTCAGCAGGCTTGTCCCTTTCCAGTGAGAAATGAATTCATTTTACAGTTCAAATGACTACTTGACGCCATAGGCACAATCACGGGGTAACAAATGTTCTGTAGCAGGATTGTCTCCGATTTTCTTTCTCTTTATTTTTTTTCACTTATTCTTCTCCCTTCTCCAGGTACTAATGTTCCCTCATAATTTTTATGAGCCTTCAGGGGAAGATGAGAACTAGCCCACTTGGAGGTATGAAAAGATCTGCTCATGAATAAAGTCTACATTTTTGTTGTTGTTGTTGTTGTTAGTTTTCCTCATTAGAGAGGGAATCAAAAATAGAAATTCTGGCCCAGTACTGAGAGCTGAAGAAGATAAATAGCTGTGGATTTCAATGTATTGCATCAGATAATTGGAAGCTACAACTTGCTGAGAGTGTGATGAGAAAGTCTCATTTGGTGTTGTTAGTTCTATAGGGGGAGCATAAAACATCTAAAAATATACTGAGGTGACCCAATTCACTATTTTTAACTTTTATCTCCGTAACTATCTTAAAGGAAGCATGATTTGAAGACCATCAAGAAGTGTTTTATGTGCCAAATATTTTACTCTAAATGGCCAAGCAGGTGGGGGTCTGGAGGACTCCCAGGAGCCAAAGCCAGACACAACATGGGGTTGGGACAGACTGTACGAGGACCCAAAGGGAACCCCAAAGCCTGTTCAGATTAGAGCCAGCTTTTGGGAGAAATGGGCCCAGGGCACAGGTTTGGAGTAGGATGGGGCTGCCTCTAGATTTAGGATCACTGGGCCACACCCCTGAGTATGAGCTTCACGTACCAGCACACGGGACTTGTCTGTGTTAGGCTAAACCAGGATTGCAATGCACGCAGAGGCTTCGAATCCACAGAAATTTGGCCTGTGATATCCAAATGAAGGGGTCCATGTTTTTTGTGGACACTAGAGTCTTCAGGGAGAAAAGCATCGACCGAAAAGCTAATATTTGGAGAGCATTCAAAACCTCCAAATATATTTAAAAAATTATTAGCAGCATAAATTTTATTAAGCATCCTTATAGGCATTACTTTTGTCATATGCTTTATTCTTTTAATTTAATAAATCATATATTAAAAATAGTTGGCTTTTATTGTATGCAGTTTAGAAGATGCAGGAAAGCACAAAGAAGAAGATAAAACTCATCCACACTCACATTGTTATAACTTACAGATAATCACATTTATATTTTTCTTCTAGTCTTTTTTACATGTCTACAAAACAAAATTAGGAATATAAAGATTTTGGTAGACACAAACTGTACAAAATTCACCTAACTGCCTGCCTGGAGAAGAATCGCAGGATAAGGAAAGGGGAAGAGAAAAATGCACAGGTCATTGGTTCACAGTGTTCCTACTACACTAACACTGAATCACTCCTGCACAACCAGAGGGCCCACCCTTTTTGGATATTATTGACTTATTTGGAAGGGCTTCTGGGAAAATATGTGCTATTAATATCTTATTGTGGGTATCAATCATGGACAACTTTGACTAGACGGAATGAGCTTTAAAGATTCATTAATTTAAATCATGAATTTAAACATAAATAAACATAAATAATAAATAAACATAATAATAAATAATAAATGAACATAAATCATTCATTTAAAAAATCTTAAGCTTTTTTTTTTTTTTCCAAGGCAGAGCCAGCCTGACTCACAGTGCAGTATGATTAAGGAGGGTACCTAATCATTAGCTGGAGGCATGTTGAGTCTGGGGTGAATATCTATATACCCCCCAGATAGATTGACATCTCAGACTCAAAATTAAAACTTACCCATTTTAGGGCATAATCCTTGGGGGGGGGGAGTGAGATCAACTAGTGGAAAGCACTCCTTCTGGAAGATTCCTTTGAGGATTAGGTGAAAGCATGCCCCCACATCCAAAATACTTTCCCACATGCAGCATGTTTGTCCAGGCTCTATGGCACAGGTAAGTTCTGGCCGACTTCATCACCCTGTAACGATGCTATTACTACTTCCATTTTACTGATGAAAGAACTGAGATTAAATAACCTGTCCAATGTCACATGGTTGGGAAGTGAGTTCAAATCATTGTGATTCCAAAGCCCATCTCTTGAGATTGGCTCACTTTTAACCACATCTCCTGGGTGCACAGCTAAACTTCATCTCCTAGTCTTTTTTAGCAGTTAGATGGGGCCAAGAAACTGAGTCCTGACCACTGGCATATGGCTACTGCTTCTAGGTTTGGCTTGTGAACACTGTATGCAATACTCCATATTTTCTCTTGTGCTGTTGGATGGTTAGATCCCAATGTCCAAGACCTAGAAAGTCACATGTTGAGGATAGAAGAGATTCTGTCACCCTGGGTCCCTGAGTGACTTGTGGAGCTGAGTGCTTTCTCTGGCCATCAACTTCCCTTTACTCAAAGACTGTTGAACTTTATGTGAGGGGGCAATAATTAGTAAGTATCATTACCTTAACTAAAATCACATCACAAATAAGTGACAGAAGCAGGATATGAGCCCAGTTCAATTGACTCTATAAACCGGCACTCTTTTCACTGTACCATCTGTTCTGCCTCCCTCTGCAGTGAACTAAACTATGGAGACTGTGTCCTTCCACGTAGCTTGCTTTAGAAATAGAAAGCTACCCGAGGAAACTCTAATTCCTACATTTTCTCTCTACTAGTCTTTATGCTACAACCACACAGCCAATTATATTGTAGCAAGCTGGATTTTCACAATGTATATTGATTTTTCCAAGCAAAAAAGCCCGTCATTGGTGTACATGGGTAAGACTTCCTCTGGACTGAAGCTCTGGTTTTAGACTATCTCTAACTCATCTCACTGGCGTTAAAAACCTTTCTTTGCCTGTGTTCACCTATCGCAGCAAACTTAGATGCCACCGATGGCCAACTAACAAAAAACCCCCCACTGTTTTCTAGCCTCTTCTCTCATCTGGTTCTTCTTAATGTTGCCTGTGTGTGTTCTATGACCTTGCTCATGCTGTTTTCCTGACTGGATCCTCCTTATACTCTGAGATGTAACTCCAATTCCCTTTCCTTGGAGACTCTTTCCCTGGTGATTCCTGTCCCCAGTGATGTGTCATTTTTTTTCTTTTTTTGTGATGTGTCATTTTTAAAAAAATATTTAAGAGATGCATCTTAATCTTAAAATTAAAATCTCATTTAGGAGATGCATCTTTTGGCATTTGATGTCGTTCTGCTTTATTTTATTCTTAATTGCTTTTTATGTGGAGCTTTATCTTCCCTTTAAGATTTATACCTTCTCGAGGGCACTAACTCTAATGTGTACAAGTGGGCAACCAGCAGAATATCTGACACGGTATCTTGCAAATAGAAGATACTCAGTGATTTGTATTTGAATGATTCAAGTGATGAAAGTAATAGTGATTTCTTTTGTTTCTTCCACAGTGCCCAGAATGATCCTCAATAGTTTTTTGTTGTTGTTGTTGTTTGTTTGTTTTTTCCTAGTACAATTTTGAGAACAATGCTTGGCTGAATTCTATCTTCATCATTTGGGCCTTCTCTGAGGCATTTTTGGGTATGAGTTTGAACCATGGTCCAAACTGATCTAAGGTGACCTCCAAGATTCTATGATAGTGGTTCTCAAACTTCAGCATGCTGAGTCCCACTCCAAGAGTTTTGATTCAGGACTTCTAGGGTGGACCCCAGAATTTACATTTCTAACAGCTAACACTGATGCTGCTGGTCTAGTAATCACACTTTGAGAACCACCGCTCTCTGCCCTTACAATGATACCATTTACTACTGCTCTCTCTCTTTTACTCAACTCCAGCCATATGGACTTTCTTGTAGTTCCTTAAACATAGCAGTTGCTTCCCAACCCCAGAACTTTCGCACTTACTGTTCTTCCAGATCCTCATGTACTTGCTCCTTCACCTCAGATCATTCCCCATATGTCACCTTCTCCAACCACCTGACTTAAAATGGTGACACTCCTGCTTGCCCCACAAACACACTGTCACACACACACACACTCCCTATCATATTCCTTTCCTCTAATGTTTTTCTCCACAGCATTTATTACCATCTGCACCTATGTTGTGCTTGTTGTTTACTATCTACCTCTGCCCTCACCCCCACTAGAATATAGGATTCCTGAGGGCAGGAATTCTCATCAGTTTTGCTCATACTGTATCCCAGAGGATAGTATTAGAATAGTATTTGGCCACAGTAAGCATTCAAAAGCATTTCAGTTGATGTTTTAACTGGAGGACAGCAGGCACCACATCTCTGTTTTTAGACCATACACCATAAAGAAAGCTCAACTACTGCTGAAACACAATAGGAATGATTAACTTGGTATTCATCCTGCTCAAGGGGCCAGAGTTGAAGCAGCAGAGGAAGATATTATTAAACCTCCAAGAGGCTCAGGACAGGTCATTGCTCTGTCCTCAGTTTTTGCATCTACAAGATGAGGGGGTTGAACAAAATATCTGCAATATTAAGAACCCTCTTTCTTTTTAAAATCTTCCTGTACATCTATATGTCATGCAAACGGAAAGCTTAGGACGCTAGGACCAGTGAGCAGCTCCTTTCCATCCTGTGACTGTTATCAACAATTCCACCAGAACAAAGGTCACAAAATTCTACTGAGACTCTTCTCCCAATCGAGGCTATAATCCCACAGCTGTGCTGTCTTTTTGGTTTTGTGCAGAGCAAATTTCTTTTTCCTGGGTCCTAACTGGTGCCAAACCCAGTATTACTACATTTGCGTTGCCTCAGAAGTCAACCTGTCCCAGGGCTTCTCAAACCAGTTCAGAGAGGGGAACATCTTACAGATCTTTCTTATGTTTGTTGACCTTGATATATGGAGACTTTAACATATACATATAATAACATACAAAATTTGGGGCTAAGTTATAAAGCATCATATATATGGATTCCAGCAGAGACAAACAGTAGTAGATGCTGAATTTTTAAAAAGATTTTTAATTAATTAATTTATTTGAGAGAGAAAGAGAGAACGAGAGAGAGAGAGCACAAGTGGGGGGAGGGGCAGCGGGAGAGGGAGAAGCAGACTCCTCACTGAGCAGGGAGTCCGATGCAGGGTTGGATCCAGGACGCCGGGATCATGACCTGAGCCGAAAGCAGACGCTTAACCGACTGAGCTGCCCAGGCACCCTGTGGATGCTGAATTTTTAAAAAGTTCATGACTGAAAAATTTTAAGTTGAGAAAATTTGATCTTATTATTTGAACTTCCTTTCTGTAAACGGAGAAGCACCGGCCCATCACGTGCATTTTAGAGCCTGGAGTGAAAGGGTAGCAGAGAGTAGTTAAGAGCATAGGCTCTATACCTTAGTTGTAAGACTTGGGGTGGGTTATTTATCCCCTCTGTGCTTCAGTTCCCTCAACCATACTAATGGGGATGATGATGAGAGCATCTAACCCCTATGGCTATTAAGAAATCCAAATAAGGGGGTACAAATAAAGCTCTTCAACTGAGCCAGGTACCCAACAAGGGCTTGACCAACATTGGCTACTATTCTTCATCACTGAAGGCCAGAGTGAGGCAGAGGATTAGCAAAGGATTAGCTCAGGCAAGGGGAGAGAAAAAATAAGAGCATTTGAGAAAATGGAAGAATTCACAAGAAGGGAGAGGAACAGATCCGGACCGCACAAAACCATTGGAGAAACTCTGTGTGTTTATTTGACTTGGATTTCTGTTCATTTAAATCTTTTAAAAAATCATTTATCTCTCCTTACACAAGGCTTCCTCTGGTGGGAAGAGCCTGAGGTCGTTGACTGTGGAAGCCAGGGTGCAAGGGTCATGCGAGCGCACAGAGTTTTGAGCAAAAGGCTGGTTCAGGAGTTCTTCCAGGTTATCTATCTCCACGCAACTCCGTGACTGGAGCAGGAATTTCAGGGGCCTGCAACGTAAGGATTTTCCAAGAGTAATCTTTCAGATTGAGGGGAAAAGTTTCAAGGTTTTTCAGTCTTGGTCTTGTTAGGTTTTAAAGTAACTTCCTCAGACCAAAGGCCTATAAAAAGAAGAGGTAGACCCAGCCAGAATGACAGAGCTCTTGTGCGGAGGCAGTGGGGTGCCAGGGTCTGTGTCTCCTTTCAAGGGAATCCTCACTTCCTGACGCCCGGTGGCGCCCTCAGACGGCTTCCCAAGCACCCTCTGGGTTTGGGGTTATTGTTTCCAGTGTGCTCAACCTTTCCTCAGATGTCACTGAACTGTGCTTCGCCTGGCCTTCCGGGCATTGACCCGTCAGCAAATAGATAATGTTTTCGAAAAAGCTCGAATTCTGTTCAGTGTTTTATAATGAAAACTGAAGGTGGAAAAGGCTGTAAAACGCTTTGACTCTCCACAGTAGAGTCTCTTGTTCTCTGGCTCTCTCAAGTTCACGCTCACGGGTAAGTGACTTCTACTGTCTACGGCATTTGAGGGCTGCGTTCTTCAAGTCCATGTCGTCTGGCTTCTATGCTGGGGGTGTTGTGTCTCTGATTCACTAAAGGCTGTCCTCTTGTCATGCGATGAACCATACTGTAGCGCTTGGAGAGGAACCTGCAGAATACGTCGATAATTTCATAATATGATGGCTCTTGGTCACTGTCTCATTTATGGTAATACTACTTTATGGATCAGCTCTCTTAGTGTGTGTGTGTGGGGGGGTGTGTGGGTGGCACGAATGGGTGAACAGATCGAATAATCTGCCCAAAGAAGAAATGCTAGTGAACTTTTATATCTTGGCTTTCTGAAAGCACAATGCCGTTTCCACGGATCACCGCAAATCCCATTCCAGAAATCAGGTGCTGGTTTAACAGAGAACTATCCCGGCTTTCTCTTTTCCTCAACACCATGCTCATTTCCTCATTCTCCCAGTTTTCAGTAATTTAGATACTGAAAAATATGAGCTCTGGATGCATGGCTAGAGCAGGGAAAGGTTGGTTTCTAGAAACTAATTTCCTTTCTTAGGTTTCCCTAGCTAGTAGAAATCACATGTTGTTGATGATTTGAACACATTGACATCAAATATCAAATGGTGTCTGGGAATAAAGTGTGGTATTTCCAAGTGTTTTGAGGGAAGACTAGCTTACTAGACATATTAGAGACAAATTATAACGACTGCACCCCAAACTCTTAATATTGGAATCTAATAGCGGTTATCATTAAACTTGTAAAGCATTAACTTATTTCCAGGCTCTTGTTTAATAGAAGTTCTTTCGTCTGTAGCCACCCCCCACCTCAGCCCCACGCACCCCCAACCCCTCCAGACTTAGGTACCCTCTTCCTCTGCTCTGTAACCTTCTGCTATTTTTCTCTGGAGACTCCATTTCCCTGCCTGGGAGTTACTGTTTACATGCCCTGCCCCCCACTTGATTGTAAACCCCTTGAATAATTTGTGTCCTCCTACTAACAGTAGTGGTGACAAATATTTGCTGACGGATGCTGGAAATAGATTAGGAAGTAATGTAGGAAAAAAAACCCCAACCCTGCTCATTCCATGGTTTTAAAAGACACTGAAATTGCTAAAAAAAAAAAAAAAAGAAAAAGAAAAAGAAAAAATGCCCAAGTTCTATTGGAAGAATTAAGTGTTAGGGTTTGTGTGTTGCTTTGAGACGATGGGAGAGCTATGCATGTAGAGACCAAGAAAAGCTGGGAGAAACATTGACCTTAAACTCTTGTTTGAGAGCAATTCCTTAGTCCTCCATTTCATTTTTCATTGCCTTGTCCAACAGCTGCAGCCCTCAGGCTAAAAGGGCCTCGTTTTTTATCCTAGCCTATCTTCCACATTGTTGACTCACACCATCACGCCACAACCCACTTATCTACAAGGCAATATTTTTCTATTTTTCTTGCTTCTTAGCATAAACTAATATTTTTTCTTCCTTTTCATGATCCTTGGGAGAAACAAATCATTTGCTGTGTTTAATAATATCAAAAGTGCGCTACCTACATTTCTGCATGTCAGCAGTGAAGGGCATTTTTAGGGCTTAAAAAAAAAAATCAGAATTTGTGGCTTAGAAGGTGACTTTCAAATTCCAGAGGACCAGGAGCCGTTCTGCTTTTCTCCCTGAGCACCCCAGAGACGGGGAGCGTGTGGTCCTGGCGGCCTGGAAAGGAAAGGAAAGGAAAGGAAAGGAAAGGAAAGGAAAGGAAAGGAAAGGAAAGGCCTCGCAAGAGAAACAACAACAAGGAGAATATTCACAGTGGGCTGTGCGGTGGGATGAAGGCCACTGCACTCCTAAGTCTGGCCTTGTACCCCTCGCTGTCCTTCCAGCTCCTTATCGACTGTTAGGGCATTTAAATCCTCATTATTTCGGCCTGGCTGTAGGAAAACCTCAGCCTCTTCCTCCCGAATTCAGTCGAAGCAAGATCAACATGTTTCAAAGGTAATATTTGGGAGAGAATGAAATGGAAAGCAGAACAAATCTCTCTAGAGACAATGGAAACCTGATGAGTAGAGAAGGGCAAGAGCCAAAAGCGACAGGAGCCTGGGCACCGATGGCTTGGCTGTGGGGTACCACAGGCCTATTTCGTTTGGTCACCTTAGGCCTGCCTATCTGCCTGGGGATGAACTGTGTGGTCTAGGCCCTGCTAAATGAAGGTGCCTGCTGCCTGGCCTGGCAGAATGTTTGTCCTTCCCAACTGGATTTTCTAGTCCCCCTGGGTGTGGGCTCTCAAATGCCAAGCCTTATCAGAGCGTTGACTTTTTTAAACAAGTATAAAAGCGATCATCTTGCTAAAAGTCTTTCTTAGTTCTCTTGTCATTGAGATAAGGTCCCAGTCCTCAGCATTAAAGATGAGGCCCGGAGGAATCCAGCAGCCACAGCCTTCAGAGATGTTCATCCACTTTCCTTCACACTCACTGGACATTCTTCTGTCCTTGAGCCCATGTGCTCTCTCCTGGGTCTGAGCCTTTTCATGCGCTCTTCCCTGCCTGGGATGCTTTTCTCTCTCCTGTTTCCTTGGCTACCTCACCGTCATCTCCTATGTCCCATGCTGAAAATGCGCTGGCTCCAAGGCCTCCCCCAGCTCCCTAGACCAGGGCAGGGCCTCTGCTGGAGGGTCTAGGAGATGTTCATGCTTCCCCTTCACTCAGTCACATGTTTTTCATCTCTTATGTGTCTAGTTTTCAGTGGTAAACAGGTTTTTTACACACATCTCTTATGTGTCAATCTCTAAGTTCCACAAGGACAGAGCAGTTTGGAGGGCTGGGGCTCCATATGATTTTTAGGTTGGATAAATCAGGCAATATTTCTCCCCAGGCACCGGGCTCTCCTGAACTGATCTCATAATATAGGAGTCAGCAAACATTTTCTGCAGAAGGCTAGAAAGTAAATGGTTTAAGCATTTGTGGGTGGGTGGGGGGATGTAAGTATAGTCTCTGTCACAGCTCCTCAACTCCTCCAGTGTAGCATAAGAACAGCCAAGGACAAAATTAAAACTAATGGACATGATTGTGTTTCAATAAAGTTTTATTTACAAAAACAAGCAGTGGGCCAAATGCTCCTATTACAGTTGTATCTTCAGCCTGGAAGGATTCCAGCTTCTGGGAGAACTATCTTCACCCCTGACCTGTTTCTTTTCTCTCTTCTTTCTTTCTGTCCCCTCCCTCCCCATTCCTTCCATCCTTCCTTCCTTTTCTTCTTCTTCTTCTTCTTCTTCTTCTTCTTCTTCTTCTTCTTCTTCTTCTTCTTCTTCTCTTTCTTTCTCTCTTTCTCTCTTTCCCTTTCTCTTTTTCAGTTCTCCCACAGCATCAATAGCCAGACTGGCATCTTAAAGACACACTTAGCAGCCTTGATGTAATGATCCATGGTGGGCACTGACATTTTGTATTCTTTGGATTTTTGGTTTGTCCTTGACATGGCTTATAGAACTTTATCTCATCTAGTTTTGACAGCCTCAACCCCCCATGGCACTGCTTATTTATCTCCTTCCTGAGGTTTGTCAGTGTCCTAGGTTCTGTCAGGCAACCCATCCAGGTGTTACTCTCTGTCTTCTCTCTCTCCTCTCCAGCAGTGGTCTTCCAGAATATTGTTGCTAGTGTTCTAAAGTAGAAGTATCTGTGATGTGTCTACCAGTAAAAGTCAGGAGACTCTCCACGTATTGATAAGATTACACATCTTATCAAAGAAAAGAAAACTTCAACCATGGATGGTTAAACAGAAGTACAAATAATCTGCACATGGACCACATGCCATTTAGCAGAGAGGGATGGTGGAGCTGGCACGGACAATTAAAAATTCTTGGGGATTCCACAATTAGGCGGCCAAAGTCTGCCAGCCAGTGCTTAGAAATCTTGATTTCTGACTTTTAACTCCTAGATTTTCTAAGTTTTTTGGAACACCATCTTCCTGGAAGACTTGAAAATTCTCAATTTGTATCCAGAGAGATTTTTTGGAGACTAAAATCATTTACTTTATGAAAAGAGAGAATGAAAAGGAAATAGCATAGTGTCTTATTTTCAATTCTGAGTTCTTTTGCATGATTAAAGTAAAATTTTGTTATTGTAAACTATTAGGAAACCTTAATTAAAACTTCCTGCAATGTGTGATACCCAAGAAAACACTTTAGGAAGCTCAAGAACGAAATTGTTAGCTTGGGTACTATAGATAATAGCTGAGAGAGTAGAATTAGATGACATTACATCTGCTGATATTGATGGGGAAATACTGTGACAAAACACCAGAGCATGCTTAAATCATGGGATATAACAGGTGAGGGAGAGACACACTCTTGTGACCCTGTGAAACAAACCTGTTTACCACTGAAAACTAGATCCCCACTATGTTCCCAGGATTTCAGAAACTATCAGAGATACTTTCCAGCATCTGCTGTGTTTCCCAGAATCTTATCTAATAAAAAGGGAACCAACCAGTGGAAGAAAACATGGTTTAACGATATACCAGAATTTCATTCTATGCTTATAATGATATGAGGTAATTCATCTAACATCCAATTCTGGAAACATTACTTTTCCTGGAAAATATCATAAGCAAGGCTTTTGCTTATTTGTTCTAGTAATTTTGGTATCTCGTTGCCCTTTCCCAGACTCAGCATTATAAAATTGTCACTGTCTTTGTGGATGTATGCATGTCATAAACTTTTTCAAAACCATGGCCTTCAAAAGTCATCACTGCCATTTCTGAGCTAGGCAGAGATAAGGGAACTAGCTTCAATTTCTGACTGAGCAACCAACCAAAGGTCCAGGAACCAGCAACTCTGATGTCCAAGGGCAGGAAAGGATGGATTTCCCAGCTAAAATAAAAGAGCAAATTCATCCTTTCCTGTCTTCAAAAAATTTAATTTTTTTACTCAGATGTGTTTGACATATGACATTGTGGAAATTTAAGGTATTCGATGTGTTGCTTTGATACATTTATATATTGCAGTGTGATCCCCACCATAGCTTTAGCTAACACCTATATCATGTCACATGATTATCATTTCTTTTTTGTGATAAGAATAGTTAAGATACAACCTCTTAGCAATTTTGAAGTATACGATATGATATTGTTGACTATAATCACTATGTTGTGCATTAGATCTCCAGAACACACTCATCTTCTAGTTGCAAGTTTGTATCCTTTACCATCTTCCCAATCCCTCCACCCCTCAACCTCTGGTAACCACCATTCTACTGTTTCTATGAGTTCAGCTTTTTAAGATTCCACATATAGGCGGCATCACATAATGTTATTCTTTCTCTGTCTAGCTTATCTCATTAAACATAATGTCCTCAAGATCCATCCGTGTTGTCATAGGTGGCAGGATTTTCTTCTTTCTTCTGACTAAGTAATATTCCATTGTATATATGTGTATATGTATGTGTGTGTATATGTGTGTGTACACACATACATATATATAGTTTTTATATATTCTATATATGTGTATACATATATATATATTTATTTATTTATATGCCACACCTTTTTTATCCATTCATCCATTGATGGACACTTACATAATGATATCTTGGCTATTGTGAATAATGCTGCAATAAACATAGGAGTCCAGGTATCTCTTCAACATCCCATTTTGATTTTCTTTGGGTATATACTCAGAAGTGGGATTGCTGGATCATATGATAGCTGTATTTTTTATTTCTTTTTTTTAAGATTTTGTTTATTTATTTGAGAGAGAAAGAGAAGTAAAGAGAGAGAGAACGTGCAAGCAGGGGCAGAGGAGAAAGAGAGAGAGAAGCCAACTCCCTGCTGAGCAGGGAGTCAGATGTAGGACTTGATGCCAGGACCCCGAGATCACGATCTGAGCCAACGCTTAATCAACTGAGCCACCCAGGCATTCTTGTATTTTATTTCTTAAGGCACCCTTGTATTTTATTTCTTAAGGAATCTCCATACTGGTTTCCATAGTGGCTAAACCAGTTTATATTCCCATCAACAGGGCACGAAGGTTCCCTTCTCTCCAAATGGTTATCAACACTGGTTATTTCTTGTCTTCTTAATGATAGCCATTCTAATAGATGTGAGGTGATATGTCATTATGGTTTGGATATGCGTTTTCCTAATGATTAGTGATGTTGAACATCTTTTCATGTACCTGTTGGCCATTTGGATGTCTTTTTTAGAAAGATGTCTGTTTCATTTCTCTGCCCTCAGTTTCTCTGCCTCTTTGCTTTATTCAGGCCTTCAAAGGAGTGAATGAACAATGCCCATCTGCACTGGTCAAGGCAGACTTCTACAGATTCAAATGCTAATCTCTTCTGGAAATACCATCACAGACGTACCCAGAAATAATGCTTTGCCAGCTATCTGGGCATCCCTTAGTTCACCCAAATTGATACATAAAATTAAAATACCACCAACCTCAACAAACTTGCCCTGAAGCCAGGATAAAAATGAAACAAAGGCCAGTGCATAATTTTGCCTAAGCCCAGGCAAAAACAAGGTCATTGTGCAACCCTCAAAAATACCAAACATCCCTCTCTCTTGCTATGAGTGACTATTTCTGCACCCAATCATGAAATTGCTCTGGCTTTCTGACAGCATCTAATTTGGAGCAAACCTCCATTTTCTTGGGGGTTTCTCCCAAGAAACCATGGGGTTTCTCCTAAAACACCCAACTGAAGCCCAAGCCCTGTAAGAGGTTCTTCCTAACACCCTCTAACTGAGACCCCCATGGTCCACACTGGGTGTTCTCCCCCACTGCAATGAGTAATAAATCCAGATTGTTCAGCTACAGTTGTGTTCCTGGTGATTTTGGGCTAAAGGGCACTGTCAATGCTATGGGAGTGGAAATCCATGCTATGCTTGAATTTTGGTGTTTGAGAATATTACTCTTTAACAGTAAAATGGAGATCACAACAATCATTGCATTCAGAAAGAAGCGAAATTTAAGCAAACCCAATGTGAAAACAACTGTACAGAATTGCTGAGAGCACAGAGAGGGAAAATGAAGAGAGTAGGTTGGTTGATCATCATTCTCCTCCTTAATAAAGGGTGGCTTACTACAAGTGACGCCAGTGGGTGGGGTAGGAAGACAGTTTCTAGGCTTGAAGGCAAAAAAGAATGTTAGCTGTCTTCTCCCTTTGTGCCAGCTGATGTGCAAACACAGTGTCTTGTCATTTTCACACCAGTACTGCAAGGCAGATTTTATCACCATCATCACCACCGACTTGAATGATGGAGAATTCAGGGCCTGGAGAGAGGTTAGAAAACATATGCGACAACATGGAACGAAGTCACAGGATCTGTGAGACTCTGAAGTTCATGGACAAGATACTACACCATTGGCTTTTAAATGCTGCCAAATATTTGCCCATCAATGGAAAGAAACCTTTTTAAATGAAGAGCTAAGCCAGGAAAAAAGCCATTGAATACTGAATTTTTTTTTTAAAAGATTTTATTTATTTATTTATTAGGGAAGAGAGAGAGTGAGAGAGAGCATGAGAAGGGAGAAGGTCAGAGTGAGAAGCGGACTCCCCGTGGAGCTGGCAGCCCGATGTGGGACTCGATCCCGGGACTCCGGGATCATGACCTGAGCTGAAGGCAGTCGCTCAACCAACTGCGCCACCCAGGGGCCCGAATACTGAATTTTTTTTAGAAAAAGTCTTATTTTAAAATTAGGAGATCTAATATTACAACTATTGTTAAAGTTTTCTTATTTTCTCATTATCAAAGTATTTCTTTCTTTTCCTTTTGAAAGATAAATTTTTGGTTAAAATTTCAAAAATGATATAATCCATGAACATCGCATTCTCTGAATGTAATACTGCTATATATTATTGTTGAATAAGAATTTTGAGTCTAGTTCGTGTACTTTTTTTTTTATTTTACTGACCTCCTAAGTTACTTAATGAAATAATGTTTCTCACTCTACTTCTTAATATTGACTTTATTTTGTAAAATTTATTTTTTTATAAATCATGTTGATTGGTACTGTTATATTGATAATACTTTTGATAAGATGTAATGAGAAGGGTACTTTACTTCTGTGATTTTCCTCCCCAGAAGACACAGCCCCTATCTAATCCTGAGAAAAATATCAGTTAAGTCCCATTTTAGGGGATGTTCTACAAAATAACTGCACTCCTCAAAACTGTCAAGGTCATCAAAAACAAGGAAAGTATGAGAAATGGTGAGAGCCAAGAGGAACTCAAGGAGATAGGGTGATGTAATGTAATGTCTTCCCTCTACATCTTTACCATACTTCGTACTACTAGGTATTGAATCTTTGCCAGTATTTCAGTTAATGGTTTTAGTATTCGTTGCTGATCATTACCCAAAATCTATTCATTGGAGCTCCAGATAATGATTTCTCTAATTTTATGAGGTTTTAGAAATCAGTAATGGATATTGATTTTTATTGAATACCTTTTCTGCATCTATCAAAATGATCAAAGTTTTTCATTAAATGATGATTGCATTCCTGGGATCAACATTGCTCATTATATTTTGTTCATGAACTGCTGAATGATACCTAACGTATGTAGCAATTTTAAATCTATTTTCAAAAAGTAATTATAATTCTATTTTTTCTTACAACATTCTTGTTTGTTTTGATGTCAAGGTTATACTTGTTTCATAAAGTGAGTGGGTAGCTCTTCCCCTGGACTCACCATATTCTCAATCTAGGAGTTGCATTTACAAAGGAGCACTTCTGGCTACCCACCAGTGTGAGGTGTTGTCCTTCCAGACACTGACCCTATAATGTCACCAGTTGGTTGTGCAGCTCTAGTGGTTTTTATTTTTACTCATGGAAGAAAGGAGGGAAGGAAGGAAAGAAGGAAGGAAAAAGGAAGGATGGAAGGATAGACAATCATAAAGGACAAATAAATAAAAAATAACTATCTATTCATCAACTATAGAAAGCCATAATCAATGGTTTGGCTTTATCTTTCCTAGTAATTAGACTCTTTCATGGAATTATTGACCAATTAAAAAATCTGCTTTTTAGTGAAGATTGAAATTGTTAGTGAAAGTTATTTCTTATTCCAAACTGTTCTTTCATTTGACTACTTTGTTTAAAGAAAATAAATAATTACAATACTTATTTTATTTTATAGGGTCATTGGCTGCAGATTGCAATCACCATGTCTGACTCAGTAATTCTTCGCAGTGTGAAGAAATTTGGAGAGGACAATGATGGTTTTGAGTCCGACAGATTCTGTAAGTGGCCTCTTTTTCTTACTGTCTCTTAAACAAAAAAAAAAAGTTAAAACAAAAGTGGACAAGCTAATGAAATTCCAAGGGGCACAGGAAAACCAACAATAATACATAGAACCATTACTGGATGCATTTCTTACCCACAAATGGGTGGTTCTCTCTAGAATCCATGTAATGGAATATTTGAAAATGCTGGGTAGAAACACATGAAGTGTGAGTGAATGTGAGGTGGCTGCGTACATTGAAGGACACAACCTGTGGAATTGATACCTTTTGCAAGACAGAAATCATGGCAGGTCCAGAAATTGATGCCCAGTTCCATTTTACTGATACCAAAACATATTTCCACTCTTATACTGTCACAGGTAGAATGAATTGTGTACCAGCCGCATTTGGAGGCATTGCTTTGATGGTCTTATTCTTCAAGTTAAGGTCTAAAAAAGCACCAGCTGTGAAAGCAGCATAAATGGATTTTAAACTGTACCTCATCTGTTAAGTTCCCGTGCCTGGGGAAGCTAATGTCAACTCATCATGTGATACTTAACCCGTACAATAAACTAAGAACCTGGAAAAAAAACCTGCACAAAGTGTAGATGAATGAAAGTATCTCATCTATAAATATTCAGCGCTGGTTACTATTATTGCCTTTATCCATCTATTGTTATAATTGATTATAGTAGTAATTATTTAGTGAGAAACTACCAAGACTATACTAGCCAGAATGAAATAATGGGAAAAAGGACCCATAGCATTAGTACTTAACATCTAGTGAGCACAAGTGATTCTAAGCAATTAATATTATTATTATTGTTATTTTAAAAAATATTTATGTACTTATTTGAGGGAGAGAGAGAGTGCCCAAATAGGGGGAGGGACAGAGGGAGAGTCAGAAGGAAAGCATAGGGGAAGAGTGCTGAGGGGGCTCCATCTCAGGACCCTGAGATCATGACCTGAACCGAAACCAGGAGTTGGACACTTAGCCAATTGATGCGCCCAGGTGCCCCACAATTATTAGTTTTTTAAACAAATCCCATGGTCTTACGACTTACAGAGAAGAAAATGAGACTTGAATAAATTTTTAAAAACTTGGCAAAGATTTCATGACCAATAATTAATGGAGTCACTATCCCAATCCAGTTCTGGTTTCCAAACCCAAGATGTTTAATCTCTATCTATACTACAATGCTTCTTTCCTCTTACTTAAATTAAATTAATTAAAATGCCAGGAAACCAGGATGTGCTGTCCTATGGTGGTGGTTAACTTTAATACCCTGAAATTCCTTTCCCATTGCTTCCCTACACCCATGACCCTGCACCCCCACTTTCACTTCCTACTCTCCATTTGCCCTCACCTAGGCTGGGGAAAATCATATCCAGCTCAATCCTGTGGTTTCTTCTGGCATGGAGAAACATTATCTTGTTGTCTAATTAATTTGTAGTCTCAATTTTAAACAGATGAATTCTGATGTTTCCAAGGAACAAAACAATAAATATTCATTTTACTTGGTAGTTCACAAAAGTAGATTTTCTTCAGCTAATTTAAAAATGTTGTTCTCCAGTTGACATTCAGAAAATACCAATACCTCATATCCTGTAGAAATATAAAAAAAAATGTAGTCAAGTCAGCAGTCCTGAACCTGACAGGGTCTTCTTGTGTAATATGAGGGCGGGTGGAGAGAGAGAGAGAGAGAGTGGGAGAGAGAGAGAAAGAGGATGAAAAACAAAAGAGAAAAAGGCAAATAGTCATTTTGCTGTGTTCCATGAATATAGTTAATTTATGGGAACGGTTTCCTGGAGAAAATTGTTAATGACTGTGTTGTTGTGTTATTATTATTAACTGCTTTGTGCATTGTTTTTATCCTGACAGATAACAATGATAAGAACTCAAGGTAAGTGACTATTTCAATAATACATCATCTTTTCTAGAATAAGTTCCCAATATTCCTTTTAAAGGCACAAAGCAGAGATAATATTTTCATGCATCTTGTACTTCCTATAAAATGGCATAGGTAATCCATTCCTTTTCTCTTTAAAACATTGCTGTAATTTGATTTCAAAAATCTTTTGACATATCCTTTCTGGATTGGGTATATTCAGCAACAATACAGAATTTCTAACCTAAATAGGCAGAGGAAAAAGTGAACAAGTATGATTTCATGAGCACAGGGGAAATCCCTAAACCTCAAATTCTTCCCACAGGCAAAAGTAGAATCCTAAAATTTAATTATTAGATATTTCTCTTTAGTTTGAAAGTTTAAATTCTCATATAAAAATGTCAGTTAATCATACATAGTGAAAAAGTAGGACTAGACAGAGTAATCTGAGAAGACAGAAGATAGGCACCAGGCAATTTCCCAGAAAGAGGTGGTGGAAAGCCAGAGGTTCAAGTTATATAGGAAATTCTAAGTAATTCACAGTAGAGAGGGGTGTTGGATGTGGTAACATTAGTTTTAGACTAGAGGTGCTAGGGTCAGCCTGGGCCTAGAAGAACCACACTTTTCTCACTGGGTAAAAAAAAAAGATAAAATGGGTGTGGGTGTAGATGAATGGCAATGAGAGAATGAATAGGAAGGTTGAGTGAATTCAGTTTTTAGAGGAGATGAATCTGTTTTCTGATACATGTGGTAATGTAGAATGAGAAGATCATGGTGAAAGTTTGAGAAAGCTGTGGAGGGAAATGAGACAATCTGTAGACATATGAAGTACAGTGCTATAGATTAAGCTATGACTGGAGACCATAATCATTCATTCATTCATGCATTCATTCATTCATTTCACAAATATTAAGTGCCTACGAGGTGTCAGGCACTGTTACAAGTGCTTGAGATACAGAAAAGAACAAAATGGGTCAAAATATCTGTCCTTGAGGAGTTTACATTTTCGTGAGGGTGATGTAATATGCACCATAAATAAATATGAAATATACATGGTAGCTAGTAATAATCTATCACTTTCTTTCTAAGAAGAAAAAAGCAAACATGGAATGGAGATGTGGAATGATATGGGGAGAAAGTTGAAAGTTCTAAAGGCTTTGGTCAGAGAAGGTCTCATTGAGAAGGTGACCTTTGAAGGAAAGTCTGAAGGAGATGAGGGGGCCATGCAGTTATCTGAAGAAAGAGCATTCTGGTGAGAGGAAATAACAGGTGCAAATGGTCAGAAGTGAGAACAAATTTGACATGAACAAAGGTCAGTGAAGAGGCCAAATGGCTGGGGTGCTGAGAACTGGAGTGCAGTAGGAGGAGACAAGGTCAGAGAGCCAATTGGCCAGACCATGGAGGGCCTTGGGCATCTCATCAAGGACTTGGGCTTCTACTCTGAGCTGGAGGGGAAGCTTAGGGCAGCTGACTGCCAGGCATGGCACGTATTGGCATCAGTTCACATAGTGGAGAGGTTATCTCCAGCAGGCCCCACAGCCCGGCTACGGGAGAAGAGGGGCAAACAGCTGCATGGATGCAGAGATGGAGTTTCCAAAGATGGAGTTGGGGAAAAGCATTAAGGTTGACGCTAAGAATGTAGTCCAAATGGCTGGTGTGGGATCTGGGATGCATGGGGAAGGAAGCACAATCTTGATGGAGTTTTAAGAATTGTAAATTAAGGAGGGTTTAAAGGACTGCATATCTCAACTGAGATGACAAATAGATGTAGAGGGAGGAAGGAAGTGACAAAACTGGATATATAGACACTCCCAGAATGCCATTGGAGTAGAGTAGTTTCTGGTGAAAGGTAGGTCTAGGGTGTATCCATGAATGGATGACTCAGGTGAAGTAGAGATCCCTGGAGTTGAGAAGGTCAAAGATGGGTTATGAGAAATGAAATGAGTAAGAAATATTGAGGAAATACAATTTTATGGGAAGTATGAGAATTTTTAAAACTTTTCCATCATATC